>JAOYRS010000003.1:6885000-8085000 GCA_032432895.1 Dryadula phaetusa | reverse complement strand
CAGTAGAATATCTATCAAAAATATTTTATTTATTACTTTCATATGTAATTAATTGATTTGTACAGAAACTTCATATATTAGCTTAGCTAATATCTTACTTGAGAAAGAACTGCCATTCTTTTCATAACAGCAGGAGTCATTTGTAAATAGTGCGCTACGGTTACTCCTTCTAGATCTAATATGGTTCGCATACCAGATACAATAACGGTGTCGTCTTCTTTCATCAGAATCTGCAAAGAGCTTAGTTTATTTAGTTCAAAATTAAAATTGCTTTATGCTATTTTTTGCTGTCTTGCACAGCAGTGTATTCAGAGAGAAAATAGTTTTAGGACACTCAGTTCTCTACGTCCCGCTAGAAATGTTTGCAATGCATCTATATCCACAGCGACCCACTGTACCACCAAGTCCAGCGTAGGTGTTGCAATCAACAATCAATCACACAATTTGCCCCTTTGAAGACTTTAAACAAACATAAATGTAAACGTAGACACTAAAATATGATATATATTTATTTACTAACAGACTTATATATTTATCTATGTTACTTTACTTATAAATTAAACTAAATTATTAATAAATTAAACTATTAATACTATATTACAATAATACTTACTCGTTGTATCAATACAGATACTGCGAATATGTCGGTAATTTTGATTTTGTCGGGATCATAAACACCGGGTCGTATAATTGCTACACGCGGTGCATCAGGTGTAGAGGATTTCGGTAATACGAAATAAACTCTGAAAAGTTTTACATCAAAAACTTTATTTTGACAAAAGTATATCAAAAATAAACAATGTTTATATAAAAATATTTATTATATTTACCCTGTTATACACGAAATATATAAGTTATTAACGTATAAATATAAGTTTATCATTTCATCAAAAAATTATAATTATTTATTTGCAAGCCCCTCATTTTTCATGTTAATTTTTTTCCAATACTAATTGTTATTATCGAAACAATGAAGTATATTATAACTTAGTTATTAAACTATGATGTAGAAAGTAATATTTAAAAATAATAATAATTACCCCATATCCATAATATTCTTGAAAACTGGATCATTAGGTTTGACACAAAAGAGCTCCGGAGCTAAGCTACGCATTGAATAGAATAAATCTAGCTTCTCCTTTGTTCTTTCAAGACTGTATTTGCAGCCACGTAAAAATGTTACTAACCATTGGTCATCTGAAATTCAAATCAATGCAAGAAAATTAATAAAAAATAAAAAAAATAAAGAATCATAATGAACTATCATTGACGTCTTACTTTATACTTTTTCAGAAATTTAATGAATAGCAAACACTAGGTTAAAAAGGTGAGAGGGGACAATATGGGGATATCCCTACTATGATATAGGTACAAATACTACTTAGGAAAATAGAATTACAAGTACAATAATAATATAATAACGCAATGTAATAAATATCGACTTATAATAAGTTAACTAGTCCAGTAGCAGTTAAAATTATGTTTGTCTTATATAGGGCGGAAACAATATAAATATCAGATATTAAGTATATCAAGTAATTTTATAAAATACAAACGTTCTTCTAAATAATCTTACACAAAAAGCTGACAGTATTTAAACACTAGGTTTTCTATGTCTACTCTGCCATATGGGTAAAGCTTAACTTTTGTAAATAACCTGATCTAGCCCGTAAATGTGGCTGCTTTGCCAACCAGTCCTTAATATGCTGCACATCACTCGCAATTCTCTGTGGATCTTCATGAAGTTCTTCCCGAGCTTTCGCCTGCAGCTCAGGACACAAAGGCCGAATTTGCATTGTTTTCGTTATCTAAAAAAAAATAACTGTTTTCGTGTCTAAATGTACTTTGTTACTAATCCAATGTTCAATTCACATTATGTAATTAATTATTATCTTAGATAGTATTTATCAGTTTTATAGCAAGATATTAAAATTTGATTAGCGACTATTAAAAGGTACTCTACACTGACTAAAACACTTTTATGTAGTGTATAATTAAATAAAATAGTTGACTAAAATATTTATGATATGAAAAATAAAATTTAGTACTTAAAGAACATTTTAACATCTTTGTATAGGATTAGTAACAGTATCATAAAGGGTAACACTCAGCACCATCGAACCTAAGCTTCACGTAAATTTTGTTTCTTCTCCTATTAGGTTTGTATTTGCATCAGTGTAAATATCCTACCATCTGCTGATCATTTAATTAGATAGTTATTTTTTATTAAAGTTTCAAAAATATGGTAGGTTTTTCAATAACAAAGCGATAACACTTATTTTAACAAATGATACCTTGTAAGTACGAGTATAATGGCTGATATGTGTAATCGACTGAAGATAAAAGGTTTGTCCGTAAAAGAAAGGATTTATTCACCATTTATTAAATATTGTTACTATTTATAAGACATGCATGTTATATAAAATAATAAAATAAGATATTGCAAGTCATAACATACACGCGGTATAGAGTCAAGACAATTCAAACTAGTAGAACTGACAAGTAACACAGTAAAGCTACCTTACAACTAAATATTTCATATATTAACTTGAAAGATATATAAATACTCCAAATTTTATAAACACACCTCGTAACTTAGATATTAACATCCAAAAGTTATTATATTTATCACTGACTGACTTATAAATCAAAATGATTACCCAGTTCCAGATAGCCTAGGAAACTAAGTTAAAATTTTACATCCAAATAGGTAAATACAAAAAAAATCAGAAACTAGAATTTTTTACCATTTATTATAATATTTCAATTGAAATCAATTAAAATGTTTCCAGTGAAAACTTAATTAGGCCTGCAATTAACAATTTGCTACTCAATTTTTTTAATGACTATATTTGTTTTGAATAACTCCTAAATATTTTTGTACAAAATAATGATATGCTATCAAAATATAAATGAGAAATAAGAGCTAAGTTCAATATTATGATAGATGCTCTGATGAACCTCTTTTCTTATAACTTAGAGTAATATAATGAAGCGGAAGGTGATTTGATCAAAGTTTCTGCCCTAGTCTAATTCCCTTGATTCATATACTGAACGTTGACTGAACCTAAAGGATAGCTTGAAAAGCCAGAATATTCTAACTACTATCAAAAGGAATAAAAACCAAAGTATCTATTATATATATATATATATATATATATATATATATATATATATATATATATATATATATATATATATATAATAACTTTGTTTTTTGATGACTGACTTTAAATAAAGCTGGTTTCCGATTTCTATTCATTAGTTACATAGTCAGACTCAAACTCTAAGTACTGATGTCAAATTTCATCCTTTTGTCGTGTGTACGTTTTGTCTAATACAATAGTAAGAATATAACTAACTATAAGAAGAATTGATTTCAAAATTAAATTATATTTAAAGATTTTTCGAATTTTTGGGTTTCAAGATCAACTTTACAAGGCTTTTTATATGTACGTAATGTGTAAAACAGCATAAATTATAAAATTTTCAGAACAAATACGTTACAATAGCACCATAATCAAATATTAATACATTATAATAATTGAAATGAGCTTCAATATTTTTCACTAATTTTATTGAGTATTTTATAAAAACAAGAATAATCACATATAATATTATACGTATTTTATAAATTGTGTCAAATAACAATATCGATTAGTCAAAGTCTAGCTGCCGGAAAGACCCTTCTACTCCAAATAAGCTCTCAGCAGTTTTTGGTTGGCCTGGGCGTTTAGATTCATCAGTACCATATTTCACATCTTCCTCCAACCATGAACTATATTCTTTTTTCTTAGAAATCCATGAATCTGTCATAGTATTTTAAATTATTTCCGAAATACAATATCGTAAAGTATAAAGAAAAGCTATTGTGGCGCAGTGAACGAATACGTTAATATTTAATTTCATCAATCTAATTAGACAAAGCACGGCGTTTTACTCCACTACTCAACATGCAACTACTCGAATTCTGGTAGAAAGTAGAGATAGAATGAATTTGACACTTGAAAGAGAATTCTTTGTCTATCATCAGGAAAACAACATAAATCTTTTAACAAAGATCATTAGACATTTTATACATGTTATATTTTTTTACTTATTATATTTAGGCATGTTATATTTTTAAATTTAAATACAAATTATATAATTATACTAAACATACATTTAACAACGCATAGTATATATTTACCTGTTATTTCTTTAATAGATACGCTATCGCCACCATATTCTTTTGGTAAAATATTTTTAGGTACACATTTATATAAATCTTCATTATCTTTACACACAAATATCTGTAAAATGTTAAAACTGTGTATTAAGACAATATTATAATAATATTAGTATTTATGTATAGTGAAATTATAAACTTACTCTATTTTTATTTTTTTCATTTAAAAAGCTCTTGATTGTGCTTAAAAGTTTCTCGAATGCTGAAGGTGCATTTGCGAAATAGACTCCTTTCATACGTAATGGTGCAGCGTCCTACAAAAATTATTTAAGGCACATTTTATTTATTTAGATATATATTATAGAAAAAGGAGCGGCGTTGAACTCGCCACTTGGCACGCAACGTGTCGGTTTCGCACGGAAAGCAGTCAACAGAGTGTCTTGACACTAGGTTGTCTCGAACTACCTTTCTTCATAGGATAAAGTGTAAAGTTGCTAATATATTATAAAATGTTTATACAAAATATTTTAAGAAGTTAAAAAAGCAAGCTAAAATAATAGAGAAAATTTACTTGTGAATGAACAGTCATTCGTTTCAATAGCCTTGGTGTCATTTGCAGTAGATGGCCGATTGTTACGTCTTTTAAATCGACAATCCACTGTATACCCGCTATTACCATTGTATCGTCTTCATTTAATAAAATCTAAAAAAAATTAAAAGCACCTTATTAGGCGAGATGAAATAAGATTGGTATAACAAGCTAACTGTTTATATAAAATCTAGATTGTAGTTACATTTAATTAGTGAAAAATACAATTGGTCAAATATACCGTTTGAATAACCGCCGTGACGGAGTAGAAATCACTCATAGACAATTTATCAGCGCTAAAAGTACCAGGTCGAATAATTGCTGTACGAGGCGAGTCAGGGGCCGCAGTTTTGGGCAAAATAAGATAAGCGCTAAAATAAAATTAAATATATTACATCTTTTTGCTTAATTTAAAATATAATAGTTAATTAAATAACTTTCCGTTAAGCTTAAAATTTGGAGAAAATGCAGATACTCACCCAACATTTAAAAATTCATCGAAAATTGGATTATTATATTTTATACTGTAGAGTTCCGGTGCAAGTGTGCGCAGTGAGTAATATAAATCTAATTTTTCCTTTGTTCTTTCAAGACTATACTTACAACCTCTTAAAAATGACACTAGCCACTGGTCATCTTGAAAAATACATAAATTTACATTCCTTAGTCGGTTTTTACTAGATTTAACTATTATTTTAACACATTGAGTAATAAATATTGATTTATGATATAAAATTGTCATAATGTATTGTATATATAAAAAGAACTTACCAGATCTAACTCTTAAATGTGGCTGCTTTGATATCCAGTCCTTAATATGCTGTAAATCACTAGCAATTCTTTTTGGGTCTTCATTTAACTCTTTACGAGCTTTTTCCTCTAATTCAGGCGCCAAATGTCGTAATGACATTTTGTATAATTATCAATATATATATACCTGATGAATGTATTAAATCAACGTACAACTACTTATTCTGCAATCCACGCGTTATTAGCCCCTAGCATCCACAAGGCAAACATAAGGCAAAGTTCGCTTATCTATGATTACTGGCATATCTGATTATATTTTTGCTGATAACTGTCTATTTGGTTAATTTTTAGGATTCCCAAATATGTTCAATTAAATTATATTTTTTATTTTAATGCAACATGGATGATTCATACGATACCTATACCTCTAGTGAAATTTAATGAAAAATCTTTAAATATTACTCAGATGCATGTTTTATATTAGTTTGATATAAAGTAACACAGTACGTCATCGTTACATCAATGTTTTGAATAAAAAAGTAACGCTAACAGGTTAGTTGAGCAACCACAAAATGCTGTCGGCGGCGCGCTGTCTGCTATGGAGTTAAGTAAATAAACTACAGTCCGACACCGCAGCCTCAAAACCAAAATACTTCAGTATACCTTAAAATAATTTCAGTACGATCTTATTTCAAACGTAACGTCAGTGGAATTTATTTATGCGGTTTGTTTTAAAGAGACATAAATCAAATTTAACAGATTCCAACATCTTTATCAAAACATTCACGTTTTCGATAGTTTATTTATGTGATGCTTTATCTCGCTTGTTTTATCGGTATAATTGTGTCATACAAATAATTTTAAAATTAATAATTAATATTACTTAATTGGAATCTATTTTCACATATCCTGTCATGAGAAAATTTATTTTTATATTTTTAAAAGTTTAGTTTAGTACATAATTTATTTTTATATTTTTTCACCGAAATCAATCGCCACATTTTTATATTTTTCAGTCAAATGTAAATATTAGATATTTTTTTTGGTATTATAATTAATTACATTAAGTACTATTATATTATAGATTTGGGAATATATGTTGTTATATTTTTTTATATGTATATACAAAAGAAAATAAAATATACTTTATGGGTGAATTGTTTATTTTATGTGCATATTTACATTATTTACTGGCTATTTTTATAGAACCCTGTTAAATTACTTCTGTCTACTACGTTATTAAAAAAATTCCATGAAAATTTAAGTTCTCGTTAATATTAATAACCAATGCAATGTCTGACTATAGAGATCACATTTAAAATGGCATAAATTAAATAGAAATGTTTTTATCTATTGTAAAGCATTAAAGTAATAAATATAGCCGATATATATTTTTTATATAAATATCATACTTCATTGCATATTAATAAACAAAAAAGTATACAAAGAAACACTCTGTTTAAAACAACTTTTAAAACATATTAAGAAATTATGTCTTAATATTATTTTTTTAGAACTAAATAACCTAGTATTACAGAAAAATATTGTTTTAGTTAAACATATCCTTAGGAACGGTTTATCAGTTATTCGGTGTTTGTAAAAATGAAGTAAAATTCTATGTTTTACAAATCTTTTTAAAGAAATATTTTTTTAATAATATCTACATCACATAAATATTAGTTAACTACCTAACTAAGATTAGTCTAAGAGAAGCATCGATATTATATTAATAATTTAATAATTTATCCTATATATTAATATTTACAATCTTCAAATTCCAAACTACTGAAATAAAGTCAATTATACGTCTCAGGGAATACCGACAATACTAGTTTCCTTTATATATATATATATATATATATATATATATATATATATATATATATATATATATATATATATATATATATAGTATATATCGTTTATATATGGTTTTTATTGGAATAACATCGATATATTAAAAGCACTGAATAGGGACAGAAGACTATGTATATCACAGAGAACATATAATTACAAAAGCTTTCGACAACTTCTTGTGATAAACTATTTAAAACAATATTATTACAGTATTCATACTACTAAAGACTCAATGTTAGCTAAATTTCGTACTATTCTACAATTTATGTACGTATTGTATACCATGTTTCGTAAAAATAATCTTATAATAAAATACATCAAAAATTGGCAAATAATTTCAATTCGTCAGGGTCGAGGGAGCGCACCGCCTTCCAGTCAGTCTCGGGATACTCATCGAAGTTTGACGTGTCACCTTCGTAAGAAACTGATGGTACTATCGGAGGCTGGAAACAAAAAAATATGTAACTGTTATTACAAACAAAAAAATACATGATGCTTAAAATTCCTTAAAATCCGGCTGCCTATAAAGTTTTATTCGTTTTTTAAAAATGTCTTATAATCCGCACTAATACGGATAACAATTTAAAAACAGTAAAATATTTGATACTGGTCAGCCAGCCAGCCCAGCGACGATAGCCTGTCTCATTGTTTAGTTAACAGCAAAAAACAGGATTTATGTTTTTGCTTAGATCGTATTTTTATTTTGTCTATTGCGAGTAAATATAGACCACGTCATTTAATTATTGGCATAAAACAAATATGACAAATTTTAAATAATTACCTGTAGTTTCTTCATAAAAACATCGGCCCAGTCGATATGTTTAAACCATCTGTGTCTTTTGACATCTTCTGCACCACACTAAAAAGATTCAAAGTGAGTTAAAATAACTAAATATATTCATACCTTCATTTATAGTATAAAAAATTACAAAAAATAAATAAAAATATGTTATTAAGAATACACAACAGAACTGCCATTTTTATTAAATAGACCTACCTACTAGTTACCTACTCGTAAAAAACATAATAAATGTTAATAATGTTCTTTTATATTTTGGCAAAGTATGCATCTATCTTAATTGTAATAACAAAATCATCAGAAATAAATTCTGATACGTAAATCTCGATCAAGAAACCATCGCTTATCCATCATAGTAGCTAATATCGCTTTTGTAAACATACTCTCTCATACATCAATCAACATCGTTAAGTAGCAATAAAAGGTTTAAAATTAACGTAGCTTTGTTATTATTGGCAAACGCGTAGTTCGACTTATTTAACGTCAATTCTAAAACTTAATGCGACATTCGTCTAATCACTGACAGAGATTAAGTTCCTACGAAATCTCTTTACGAACTATTTACTTGCCAATCAATATAAATTTTAATTCTGGATAATTGAGATAATATAATGATAGGATTTAATTAAAACAATATATCATTCATGTTAACTTTGGGTTTTGAAATATACATTATTTTAATAATATTATCAAAATTCAGTGTTGTAAAATAATTTACATTATATCCCAAATTATCTATTTCTTGTACAGGACCAATTAGATCCTTAAATACAGCTGTACTTCTTACTATGTAATAAATCACGGTTTTGTGAAAAATTTTAACCACGAGCTAAGTAGTGGATCTTGTGAAGTCGCCGCTGGGCAGGTGATTGATGACTTTCTAAACCATTCCGAGATATGGGAGCAAAAAGCTGTGTGAAAACGTCACACTACTAGAAACTCCCGTCTGAACACATTCCTGACACATACACATTACTCTGTTAAGTAAAGTACCACATACCTACTCCCTACTTACTTCATGGAGAAAATGTTGAAAGTTTTCTAAGTTTATTTGTGCAAGTAAAATGAGCACGACATGGTGTCAAACTAAACAACGTTTCACTATATAAATAGAAGTATAATATTTCTTCATTTCAAATTACGTATTTACGTTATCAAATACATACTTATGTAATAAGTAATTGGATTCGCTGATAACTTTTCTTTCAGACAAAATTGCTATAGGCAAAATATCAAACCTTATGAGCCCAGTGGCGATCACTATGTAACAATACAAAAATACTTCACTAAAGATGATGGGTCCAGGAGATACGTCAAAATAAACAATGTGATCTTGTGACCAACACCGTGAAATAAGAATGAAAAAAAATTAAGGATTGTATTAATACCAAAGTCAAACACTTGAAAGTCATGACTGAGAATGTTTATAATCCATGTACAAAAACACATAATTTAATAAACAATATGAAGAATTCTTATGTAATATAAAGTCGCAAATGCTTTTATAAAATCTATCAGATATTTTTAATACCATCAATATTGTAAACAATAGCTTCCAGAGAAGCATTTTGAAGTTGGTACATGAAACTTATTTGGAACGCGTTACATAACGAAGAGGCTTACTACGCTCAATGAAATTGAAAATTTTGCTTCATTTTTGGACCGCTATAAATAATAGCAATTGCAAGCATTTGTTTTTGATCATAAAAAGCATATTAAAAGCTACGTTTAAATAAATTTAAATGAATATCTTTAAAGTATTTTTTCTTATCTATTATGAAATTTCGTCTAAACTTTGCAATTAAAAGCTATTTGTAAATTGTCAAGTGTTAGATTAGGAGTTATATATGGAAACATCTGGAAAACCGCCAACTTTAAAAGCGAAACACGTACGGTATTTTTTGTGCATTTAAGATTCAAATAAAACTGTATCGATGCAGCCAGTAGGACACACTAAATTTTAAAATAAAATTTTATAAACAAAACGCAAAAGTAATTTATTTTTTAAAACGTTTTTGTCTTTATCTAGGCATTGAGTGGGTCCACTTCTAAACTATAATTACGATAGAGCTTATTTCATAACATTCGCGTAGATTTTGTACATATTTCAATTGAATTTAACATCTTAACATGTTTTAAAGACAATTTCAGTATAAATGAAAGGTAGATTAGGAAACCAAATTAAGTAATTAAATATCGTTTTAGAATACTCAAAATTGCGAGTAAAATGTACTGGAAGGGACTAAGAACGGGCGAGAGTTCATAGTTAGTTGTTACCTATTCGATTTATATCCTCGCCATTTACATAATTTGCTTAGTTAGCATTATTATTATTATAACATTTCTGTTATTCATATATATATATATATATATATATATATATATATATATATATATATATATATATATATACCATATCATACATACTTATGTTAAGAGTATAAGCAAAAGAAACTATGACTCTTACCTTCATATTACCAAGTCTCTTAGTTCTGTCTTGAACTAATAGTTTTTTAATAATGTCCTTAGCTATCGGATCCAGATGTCGCGGCCAATCTATACGGCCGTTAAGAATTTTCTCATATATTCCAAAGGGATTGTCATCATAAAATGGAGGATAACCGACTAACATTTCATAGATGAGCACACCTGAAATAAAATAAAATAAAATATTAAATCATCAACGTCAGCATGTTTTAGTAACAAAATGACTTATTACCTTTGTTCGATATAATTTGTCAGATTTCATAAAAAATACTGTATACGGTATATTCCTATGGGTAACTAGTATCAAAAGCACTCCGGTAACGAAAACAAAATCATAATAATAACAATTAGTGTTATTAAATTTCTATTATTGTGCCAAAGATCCAACACAAGACAATCATACGCAAGCTTTTGTACTATAAATTATCCAAACGCATTTATAAGTCTGGCACCAAGTAGTGATTTGAATTAGACAGATGGAAAGATAAATCACTTCAACGTTAAATAATTATAACGTAAACATTACGTGAAATGTCGAGACGCCACTCGCCACAGAGTGCGGGTGGCGCGGGCGAGGATTCTCAGACGAAAAACAACATGGTGACAATGAAGGCGTTCTTAATGAAAAGAAATATTAGTTACAATATGTGTAAGTTACAATATGTGTAACGAAAATAATATTTTTAGCACATTTATTCACTAGTACATGGTAAACCAACGGCGTTGTTTTGTTTTATATCTATTTAGGTTATCTTTACGATATCATAACGCTATATTAACACAGTAATTTATGAAATTGTGCACAACAGTGATAATAAGTTAAATAGTATATCAAAACTAAACAAGTAGATAATCATGCTTATTTATAATGAAAAATAAATATTATTATCAGTTATATATGACTAAATAGTATTACATACCTAGAGCCCACCAGTCGACAGCTTTGTTATGGCCTTTGCTTTGTATGATCTCGGGCGCGAGGTATTCAGGTGTACCGCAGAGAGTCCACGTGCGATCCGTCAGTTTTTTTGCAAAACCAAAATCAGTGATTTTCATGTGACCATCCTTAGCAAGTAAAAGGTTCTCAGGTTTCAGATCCCGGTAAACGATATTCCGCGCGTGGAGGTACTCTAATGCCGAAACTATTTCTGCCGCATAGAAATTTCCTAAAAATATATATTAATAAATATATAGATTGTACATTTAATAATGTATACATAAAATTCCGTGTACACAAACTATTGAAAGTGAAATTGAATATAAGCCAATCACTGTCATATATCTATTAATAAATAACAAAATATGAATTCATTAAGTTTTAATTTATATTTCAAGTAATATGATTAGTTTGTACTAGACGTCTAAGGTTATTGGGAGTAGATGGACATGTCTGATTAAGTGTGGACTCATAAACACAAGAAAATGTTGATTACTTTATATTTATTATTTAATACGTATTTTCTATGAAAACAGGGAAAACAGGTATGTTACTAGGAGATATTAGGAATGCTTAAGATTTCTAAATATAAAATATTTTTTCTAAGTATTTAAGAAAAGCCAGGCTGTAACTATATTTTCATGGCTACAGCTTAGCAGTAGCAGTAGCAGTAGTTAAGCAGTAAATTCTGACATTTTATAATTGAATATATGTCCGAAAAAATAAGAACTTATATCGAATTAATTACATTAAATTGCTAATTATTTTGTATAATCTAGCATAAATTTATAACATAATAAATTAAAATAAATGTTGTATAAATGTTTAATCAAAATTAGAGGAAAAATGTTCCTTAAAATAAAAATTCGACGATTGTTTACATTATATTATAAGAAAAATATACGAAAGGTCGAAAAGATTTAAATTAAAATATTTTATAAGTATTATTTTAAAAAAAATATATTAAAATCACAAAAGAAATAAGTAAACGCTCTAATTAGTGCGATATACTATTTATATTTTATTGTATTTCGCAAGGAAGTGCATTTTATAATTACATAAATACGAGGTGTTAATTATAAGTACAAAATCAAGTTCATGTTGTGCGTCCGTAAAATCAAAGGCGATTGCCAGCGCTGGACGATTTCGGCGTCATTTTGTGTATTATTAGAGTAAGATAGAGCTCGCCCGAAACTTGTCCTCTAATGTACTCCCAGTGTTTGACTATCTTAAATTATAGTAATTACTACCTGCCCACACATTGCTTTTTGTGCTATAAACTGTCAAACTTAAATGACAAAGCAAATAAAACGTCAAGTTTTAGTGAAATTTTGATATATTGGCATATGAATCAGGCAATCGTGGGCGATAGCAACGTTATTAATGACTGTGTGCCGTTGTATGATATCATTCTATGCCCATGACTGGCTTTCACGGACTCTAACTGTCAAATTAAGTATCGTGACATCGCGATCCGAATACCTAACAACGAAACCAAAATTGTACGGAAAACACATTAAAACATGTTTCCTCATCAAAGATCAACCAATATTATTATATCGTTATATTTATGAAATAAAATAAACAAAGTTATATGAAAAACAATGACTTTGATAAATTAATGTTAAGATGAATTGTATAAAACATTTTAAACGTTAATTAGTAAAACATCTCTGCAAGTTGTTGCCGCAAGAGTTTAAATAAAATTGTATGATAAAACATCCGCGTTAGAAATGCCTACCGGAAACTCCAGTAAATACGTAAGTTCTGAGTAACTAACGAAGTAGTAACATCCCCTGAGCGAGTGATACACGTTATTTATCATAAACGAAAATAGAAATGGAACACCGCTTTCTAAAGTGGCAACCCAAAAACACATTTTACATACACATTTAAGACTTATTTAAAACGAATAAAACAGAGACACTTAAATAAAACACATATAGATAAAATTTTATATATTAACTTCTGTTTTTTCAAGTAAGCTTTTTATACAATTTATATGAGATATTCTGTACCTTAAAAAAGGACACATTTTTCAGGAACATATTTTTTTGTTTTAAATTACTGTCTTACACAATGTAGGTATGTATCCAGAGTAAAATATTTTCACAAATTAAGGTAGCTCCTTCTTTTTTTGGCTTCATGCTTTTTATCCCGCATAGCAGGGTAAACAAAAAGTACCTAGTATCAAGACACTCCGTACTTCGCTTTCCACCGAATTCGAGACATTGCGTCTTGAGTGGTGGAACTCAACGCCGCACTTTGTCTTTACCAGAGCGAGGAAGTGAAAATAATTGAAATATAATCACTCCCCCGAGTGGGGACCGAACCCACAATCTATCGCGTTTACAGTCAGACGCTGTCCCACTGAGTCACGACCGGCCTTATACGTTTACATTTATCATATTCCCATAATACTTGTATAGGTATTTAATAATGTGTCCAAAAAAAATTAAAGTTAACATTATTAGCGCTTTGAATCTTATATTAGTAATAGTCTAAATGTATTAAAAGTATGACGTAATTGAACGACTAAAGATTTAAAATATAAAATGGAAAATGGGTTATAAGCGGACCGTGCGCAGGAGACAGGAGACGCAGGCGTCGCGACGTCTGCCAGCGTTGTCAGACCGTGCTCGCTGTTTTACCGACCAAAATTCATTCTAGTATTGTTTCACAAATTTCAAGATATATTTTATTATTAAATATATTTTTACCAAAATATATATTTCTGAAACTAGAAGTCCGATTATATGAAGCATGAGTCTAAGATACTCTACTACGAACGCTTTGTAGACGCTCGCGTCATTGACCACTTATTTTGGTACATGTCCTTTCTCCAGAAATACACGCCTATTCACATCTGATTAATACATTACGCTTTTCAATATCACGTACCTACTTAAAACAAAATTATTTTCTTTATTATTTTAACACATTTCGTATGTTTGATGATTCTCTTTATGATACTTATTTGTGTATGAGTTGCGAGTGCAAATAATGTAAATGTAAGAATATGATAAATGTAAACGTATTTGCTTTGTTTAAAATATAAATAAAATACTAAATGTTTAATAAACCAAAATGAGACTCGAAAATCTGCTACTGGTCAAGTTCATCTTGAAGTTGTCTTTTTAAATGTGTAATAATTCAAAGTGGATTTCGTATTTTAAATAACAAAACATAAGTATTATAAAATTTTATGCGCCATAATGAAACAAAGTTGGCACAAATCGAATGATGTGACGTCATTGTATCAATCACTGTAGCACGCCACAAAGGAAAGATACGTTTCAAGCTCAAAGAAGCACAATCATCAAATTTCATTTTTATATACTTTCATCGAACGATTTATTTCAAACCATTTGAACCAAGTTTTGTCAATTATTTGTTTTATATTGTTTATTTAAGATACTCTGTAAACATTGACTGATTGCGAAAGCAGTAAGTAATAAAGTAAAAATAAATTTTAAAATTACCAATACTATTGCTGAAACGGCCTGCATTTCTTAAATAGGAAAATAATTCCCCGCCACATACATAGTCAAAAAGCATGTAAATACATGAGTCGTCGTGGGTCCACCATCGTCTGAAACAAATTGTAAGTACTGGTAAGTAATTAGTTACATCAAATAAATACATTTGTATTAAGACAACATCTTTTATAAGTATTATTTTTGAAAAAAGAGGAGGCTTCAGGTTTAGGTCATTCATATTCCAACAACGTTACTTTATATATAATTTATTCAGTAATAGGTAGATTATGTTACAAATAACAGAATAGTTATAACTTTAAAATTCCATACTAAGTTACTTATATTACAATTTTTGAATTAAAGATTGTAACATAAGTACTTTAGTATGAGAATATATTTATTTTGTGATTTTAACATTAATTAATCTTAATTAACAACCAATATCGTTTGTTAATACATTGCTCGGGATATATATCAGTTGCTGTCAATAAAAATATTGACAGTGATGACTGCCAGATATGCGAGTGAGGCTCGCAGCACGCGAGTTCACGTGTCCGGCGCGACGTGCCGCGCGGCGTTGGTATTCAGAGTTTCAGACCTTTGATTCGGCATCTGTTTATTTCATTTGTATGTCTAATGATAGTATCTACTTGATACAAAATATTTTCTCCTATTTTTTTGCGAAATAGATTACATTTGTAAAACGAGCGCAGCTAAATACATAACTAAATTTTATAGATTTGCCGTGGCATTTAAAGCTTTGTAGAAATTAGGCGCTGTTAATTTTCCTTTTTAATGTCTTAGGACTGAGACTTCGTAACAATATAAATTTATGTGAAAGTCTAATCTAATAAATTCACATTAAACAACGCTAACATTGTCACGTCGAGGACGTGCAATAGTAGCAAATTAGAAATGCCTACTAGAATAATTGGCTCAGCGCCGATGTTTTTCTCCTTTCAACTTACGTCATATGCACCTTTTACGTAGCCTTATTACTTTAAACATTACTGACTTTTGCGAAAATATATTCATTAAATTATTATTAAATGAAACGTCTCTTAAGAAATAGAGATATATACTTAAAATCACTTACAAATTAACTATAAAAGGATGATTTATTTCAGCCAAAATGCTCTTCTCGTTCATGACGTGATCAACTTGTTTCAAACGGATGACATCCGCCATTGATAGAATCTTCATAGCTAGATATTCGTCTGCCGCCTTGTCTCTGCAAAGGCATACGCGACCAAATGTACCGGTACCTGCCGAAAAAATCCAATAAGCAATATATAGAAGGATTCTTTAAATTTTCGCTATTTGTTTTAAACTTTATATGTAATTTATAACCACAAGAACTTCTAAACACGTACTTTGAGAGGTTTTAAACATATACCTTATACAGTTATTCAACTGAGACGATGCTCAGAAGAAAATCAATCCTCAGACAAACCGAAAAAGTAATGCTAACTGAACTACATTGGTATATTTTTATTGATAATATTGATATACATAATAACAAGTACCGATATTAAAATATAACGTTAATAATTAAATTGTATTATAGTTAAATAGCATAAATATACAAAGTTTTTCAGTTAAGATAAGCAAGTAAGATTAATCTATGCTAAAAATATTTACTAAAATCGCAAATATATAAAAAAAAAGAAAAGAAAACATTTCTAAGTAAAGCAAGCGGGTTTTTCATCTTTAATGTTTTATGACTCAACCGCTCTTCTACTGAGTTTAATCGTCTAACGCTAGAATAAATATTATATCATCGTATGCCGGCTCTTTTTATTTTAATTTTAAAAATTGTTTATAGTCCAAAAGTACTAACACTGAGTGTCAAAACTATCACAGCCCTGGCCTTATCTCAAAATAGTACAAAGATACTACGCATTGTATTATTATTGTAAATGTTAAATAAGGTGTCACCTGACGCTTTCCATTTTCTCTATATATATTTCGATATAATGATCACATATTGTGATATGAGACTATAAATCAATATTTAATGAGCACATTAAACTTCTTGAAGTGTTGAATTTTTATTAATAAGTATAAAACATGAATTTTATTAAAATTCTAATGGATTTACTTTTTGAAAATAGTTATGTATATTTGTATATACTATTACATAAAGTCAATAATAGTAGACAAACCTAATTAATACAACCAAGTAAGAAAAAGGAGTTATAATTTCGTCATACATCAGTTCATTGACGTATAAAGTTGTTTATAACAAGACTCGTATTATATATATTCTTTGTAGGCTTTTATTTTAACTCGTGATGCTGGTTCTAATTGCAGTTATATAAATATTCATAAAAGATTTTTGCGCAATGTTTAAAAGTTTCAGAACGCCCGTGACGTCTTAGTCTTTCGTAAGTCTGCATATAACTTTATTTCTGCTGTAGGTTGCGCAAGCTGGGCAAAGATAGCACAAGTTTACATGTAACCTATAAATTGTTTTAACTTTCGGATCGACAAAATTGAAAACACGTTTTTATCAACAACACAATTATGCAACTACAAGTGACTTTCTTAATGAACTTGTTTGAACATACTCACTACTACCTAACCCAAATCAACTTTATTATATAATCTTAATGTTAGTTCAATGGTAAATCAATTTCAATCAAAGCTTATGTAACGGAGTGGGTTTTATATCGTCTTAAAATCAAAGTTTAGCGAAAGACAACTACTATCTGACAGCTGTGTACTTGTTTTAAAAGTATTTGGTCTCTGTCTGTTACTATTAAAATGGGAAAGACAAAAAAGTTTATCAAAAGCCCAACTAAGATGGTACTAGAATGACTACTTTCACTGTGCGCATAACGCACGTAAACAAGTTTAGCACAGCATTTTACGTCATTGCTGTTTTGTTTTTCTCAGCACAATAATAACATAAATTAAATAAATGAAACATTAATTTACATTTGCGTATTATCTTTATAGTTTTATTGCTATATGCCTTAATGGTAATTTGACACTTTTAATAAGAGTTTTTAAGATTCATTCTGAATATAATAATAATAATAATAATAATAATAGCAAACCTGATTATGCGTATAAACGCGTTGCCTCGGCAACCTCACTTGTGACACGTTTTTTATAAATTTTATAGATTTATTATTACAACGTATATTGGATTAAATGTAAAATATGTCAAACATTATGTTCTTTAAATGATTTTCTAGAAGAAAGGGATAATACAAAGTTTTACATAAAATATAAATTTCAACTAATGCAATAATAGGACATAAAGTAATCTACTTGAGATTTATCACAGCATTGTGGTATAAAAATATCCCTAAATATATATATACAAATAAATAAAATTGAAAGGCCTAGTTGTTATATTGACATATCCGCTTTCCGCGTTTGACATCTACTCAATAACATTTATACTACATTTGTCTATCTGTTTGTTCTCTGGAACGGCTGGACCGATTTTCACGGAACATTCAATGACAGACAGTTGACGACTAATTTTGTCAACTACGTAGCATACGCTATTTTTATTTTGTAATTTTAAAATATAGATCCACATATGTATAAGTTCCACGCAGACGAAATCGTAGACACAGAAAGTCATTAAAAAAAGTATTGCTGTACAATAGGTACAATACAAATCTAATTGCGCTCTTATTTTTAGTTTCCCTATAGTATATTTATCGTGGTTAAATGGTGGTAACGTGGTTTTACTAGAGTTATCGTAACCAACTGTAATATCTATTTACACTACGTAATTAATAGTAATAAAATAAAAAAAATCTTAGAAAAAAATTATTTAAGTGATTATTCACAATAAAAACAAGCAGCCTTGAATATGCGCGTTCATGCGGCACAACCTCATCCTTTCAATATCTAAACTAAATTATCTTATTATTTTATTAACTTTGAAATGTTTAGTTAAATTTATATTGGTGAATAATATCACGCATCGTTGACATATCAATATAATTGATTTTCATAATTGTTGTAGAGGCCGGTCGTGGCACAGTAGGACTTCTGACTGTAAATCGATCGGTCGTAGGTTGGATACCCATTCGGGGGGTGATTATATTTCAATTTCAAAGTACGAAGTGTCTTGACACTAGGTATCCTGCTATGCGGAAATGAAACATAAATCTAAAAACAAAGGCTGTATTTATGTTTCTATCAAGTCAGTGTCTGTGTTGTTGAAAATCACCTTCCAATGACTTATAATAATATACTATAATATTAGTAAATAAAACGTATTATATGGATAAAATTTTTAAGAGTATTATTTATGTATATAAAAACAATACACAGCTAATACCAAATAGTATACCGTATGTAAGCATAAGCATGCCAAAATTTTATTTCTGTTTGTTTAAGAGGTAAACCGATATAAATATTATCATTATTTATAGCTATCTGAATCGCTAACGGCATATATTTAATTAAGAAGTGGCGAGTACAGATACTTTAATAGCCACCGTAAAACTCGATATTGCGCGTAAAAGTCGCCTGTTGATGAGAGACGGGATGTGCTATAACATGTTTAGTGTCATATAAAGTGCGTTTTGAGCAAACCTTGTTCCAGATTCAGAATATAAAGGATTATAATAAAAAATACCGTGATTAAAATTAGTAATACTCCACCAGTTATGACACATTCTTGATATCGTATTTTTTGTTTTGTTTTTGTTAACGTAGTGAACTTGACCTGAACGTGATAGTTAGTGCTTAAATTACGTGGGAGAATATTCTGTTTATCATATGGATATTTTCCTCATATAGCTTTAAACAAAGAACTTGATGCTGCTATCCGATACAAAATGTCACTTGGCGCTCAACGCATAAAATGTGTCTGAAGATAAATAAAATATTTATTACAAAGTTTTAATAGCAACAGTAATATAAAACTAAATTCTTCTCATTTTATATTACAAACGATGATTTCAAATTCTGTTAAACATTAATTCTACAACTTTTACCTCATTTATATGCAGATTCTAACAACTTTCTGATACTAATTGCTAAAAATATATATGTAAATTTATTATATTTTTTGAATATAAAACAAATATTTTATCATTATAACTGAATATGGATATAAAAATTGATTGAATTTCATACCTGAAATAGGAAATTCAACTTGATAGAGGCCGGTCGTGGCGCAGTGTGACAGCGTCTGACTGTAAATGTGATTGGTTGTGGGTTCGATCCCCACTCGGGAGTGTGATTATATTAAAATGATTTTTACTTCCTCGCTCTGGTAAAGACAAAGAGCGGCGTTGAGTTCCACCAATCAACACGCAATGTCTCGAAGTCGGTGGAAAGCGAAGTACGGAGTGTTTTGACACTAGGTACTTTCTGTGTACACTGCTATGCGGGATAAAAGCGTGAAGCTAAAAAAAAACTTGATAATTTAAGTACCTGTAGCAAAAGTTAAAGTCAACTGTTTTATTTCTTTTTGTACTTTTACAATTTTTATTTTACTTTTACACTTGCTTGCACAATAACTTACTTGTAAAATTACAATATTTGATAAAAATAAAGTTTAGAAAATTTTATAGATATATAGACTATATAAGACTTATATATAGACTTCTGAAACATATAAATTAAAGTCGTTAATAAACAAACATAATTATATTACAGGGAACCCATTAGAATATAATTGAGTCGAAGACATGTTATTTGCTTGTAGGAAGGAAAGTTTTAAGAATTAATAAAATTTCCACTTTAATGTCTAATATTTTTTCAAATATTTTATTATTAACCTGCATAAATCTGTCCCCGTGTAACATTTACAAACAACGTTGATATAAATGTTGCCATCCTCATCTCTTGTCAAGAAATGAAGTTTGACTTGTAAATTTGGATCGGATCCAAAGTGTCATGTCCATTTGCGGCTTAGGCTAGGATCTTTATGTATAAGTGATTCAAAAATATGTTTTTTTTTCTTTTTATAAAATTCACTAATATCCATCCACCACCACCACCACCTCCATCCACCTTTAAGAGCAAATTGACGAAACATTAACAATATTTCTTTTTAACGACACATCTATGGCACTTTTACTATGAATAATAATTGAAATAAGTAAATTTAGGATACTACGCAGAAAAGTAAAAATCATTCTACTTTCATATTAAAAATAGATACTATACCTAAATAACATTTATATACATAGTAGTATTTTTATATTTGTAGACTGCTAATGGCATACGAAAACTGTCAGTAGGATATTAAAAAAAGTTTGTTGAATATTTCCACAAAATACTTGGCTGAATTTTTCAATCTGATCATAACCTTATTATTAAAAATTATAGCTACTGTAAATTAAATCTTAAATGTAAACAATAATTGACGTTTTCCTGAGAATAATTACTTGAAACTAGAATATCATTATGCATAGTTTTGCAATCATATTCTAGTTGAAATAGTTCATCTAAAACCTGTTAGGAGACTAACACCAATTGCAATTTTCAAGGATAACAATCGCCATTTGTACAATGTTAGGATTAGGAACTCGGATTATATTTTGTTGCCATATCAGCCACTCCCTTAATTATTAGGGATAAAATATTTTAACATTTACAAAATTAGTCTCTAGTAATTGTAAGATCAACTTTTTTTACTATCAACTTTTTATAAATTGAACAGATTTTATGTACTCATAATTATAACTTTAAAATTATAAGTTTAATATTAATTTCAACAAATTACTATTAAGCAATAAATTTTTGGCTTGTTTAGGAAAGATTGTAGTCATCGCAACGGCAAGCAAAACTAGTCCAACATACGAGTACAACGATTTATGTCCGGGCATCGAAAAAAAAATTTTGTTGAAAATTAACTTGCAAACAAATTGTAAGTAACTCGTTTTTGGATTATGCAAGAACATTCTTTAATATGAAAGCTCTCACAATAATTTATTACTTTGGTGAGACTTTTTACATAAAATTTGACGCAGTGTTAATTCAATCCCCCCACCCTCCGCGTAAAACCGCGCGTCTCGCGTGCTTCATAAATAGGTTATCAATAAATGTATTATGTTATTCAAATGAGACATTTAAGTGGTAGCCATTTCATACATAGGTGGTATTGTGTATTTGTTCGTAATACTGTATAATTGTATTGGTTTTCCATTTACTTACCCCTGTACCTATACTTTAATTTCTATTATCAATTTCTTCAATATTATCATTTCACTTAAGCAATTTTAATTAATAAGTAATTTTGAGACAATTATATTGAATATGATAAAAATATGAATTTCTGTAAAAATAAACCTCTCTATAGTCTTATATTATGTCAAAACCACCAACCACAATTAACACAAATATAAGTAGAGGCCGTGGTCGTGGCGCAGTGTGACAGTGTCTGATTGTAAACGGTATGCGATCGGTTGTGGGTTCGATCCCCACTCAGCTAGTGATTATATTTAAATTATTTTCACCTCCTCGCTCTGGGAAGACAAAGTGCGGCGTTGAGTTCCACCACTCAATACGCAATGTCTCGAATTCAGTGGAAAACGAAATACGGAGTGTCTTCACACTAGGTACTTTCTGTCTACCCTGCTATACAAATATAAAATAGCGCTATAACTATTGTAAATGTATATCATAAGAAAACAAATTAGGTTAAAACGCTAATAATAATCTAATAAACAAACTGAACTATTGAGACCGACGATTTTATAATCAGCCCAATAATCCTGTTTCCTCTTCCTAAAAATAAATACAATAAAAATGTTGCTCACGTTTTCTCAATGATAACGAAGACTGTTTTATTATGCAGCTTAATGAAATGTAAACAATATATAATGTATATTGGGAACGTGAAGTATTTTATAAGTTAAGACAGTTCAAGTGGTTCAATGTTCTTAAATAGTGACACGTGAAATAATTTATTGCACTAAGGAAATATGCGAATACGCAGTAGGTAGATACGTATCTACATACAATGTATCGTTTACGGAAGCTTAAGCTCTACCTATGAAGAACTATATAGCAAAATTTTATTTACTAGATGTCCCATTGATAACGTATTGCCTTAACAACACGTAAGTCATTTTATATAAATGTGTATGTCAAACACATGGTAGTGTGTTATGTTTATTTTACAAATTTAATATTTTCTGATGCATTATTTTAAAAAAAATATATGCATTCCGCACTCCTACTTAATAAATTAATCTTCTCTATAATTTAATTCTGGTAAAACAATGTACAAAAATTTTGCTTCACATATTAATCTGCCTTTAGTGCGTCCTTTTTCTTTTGCACATGTAATAAAATTAAAATATGTTTGATATACCTAAAATCTAAATGAAGTTCACCTCTCAATACAGAATGTCTCCATTTTAGATGGAAAGCACTCGACGGGTTGTCTTGACACTTATATTAGATTACCGATAAAACGTAATGCTTTAAAAAAAAAGTATGCCAGAGATCTCTGCGGTCGACTATATGATATTAAATGCATTTATTAATATCTATGTATATTCTAAATATATAAAGTGGATACTAGCAACCTAATTTATTTTTTTAGAGGGTTAAAATTTTGTAATTTATAAAAAATGAGTAATATAAAAAATGAGTAGTATAAAAAATGAGTAGCATAAAAAATGTCCTTACATTCTAAAATAATCATTGATAAAAATGTAATTGAAGTTAAAACTATTATGTTTCATTTTAGAATTAGATTGCTTAAAATAAATAGATATTTGTGAGTATTGCGATCATTATTATTTCCATCAAACTTGTGCAGACGGCACGTGTTGGCAGCTATCAATACACTAAACTTTCATAACAATGTTAAATTTACTGATTTCTTCACTCCAGTCACAATATACATATCGTAAAACTTATTGAAAGATATAATTCATACTCTCCTAACATAAAAGTATTGACGTAAATAATTCTACAGATAAATATGTTCTTTATATTCGTGCTATTCTCATAGTATGAATAGCCGAACAAAAATACGTTATCATGAAATATAAGAAAAAATATAGATAATTTTAAAGCAAATGCTTTTAAATTTAGTATGCTTAAATTGTAATATATAGCTACAATAATATGTCTGTTCGATTTTAATGATCGTTTTAAACGTCCCATATGGTGACTTTAATCGTCTTATCGTCTAAATACTATAAAATGTTATTAAGGTGTAATTTATCAAGGAAAATAAAAACTGAAAACTACAAAGTGCTTTTAGTATACTGACAAATAAAAACATCGTAAAAATGATTAAATCATGTTTGTTACACACCAAAATAAGTTACAAAATTAAAAAAGCAATTACTGATAGTTTATTCAAAAATATGTTTTATATTTTATCCGGTACGTTTTATCGGATATTTTTTTATTTCTTTTTAATAAGGGTTCGATGTACTGTGTATTTACTAAAATAAAATGTCAAAACTTTAACGAGTGTTTCCCAGAAGCGTGGGAAGATCGCAAGAGATTCTGAAATAGGTCATTTCACAGGAAAAGATACACTGAGAACGCTTAAATCGTTTTCTTTATTTTTATGTTTTTTTAATATATATATTTATGCACACATATATATTATTATCACATAATTGACTTACGCCCTCAAAGTTCGGTCCATTACTCAAGTTGATATTATTAATTTTGAACATGATTTCATTTAGACCTTTTCGTAAAAGCTTTTTGGTATTTGAATATTGTGTCTCGCTATATAATAAAACAGATTCTGCTATACAATATATTTTTATAGGTACTAATTATAAAAAATATTTTAGTGGAATCTCAAATACCAAATGGAATTAGCCATTATAACATGCATGTAAAAATGTTTTAAAACATTAGTATATTTTATATTTATATTTATGTTCATAGTATTTATTTTATATTTATATTCATTATATATTATTTTGTAAATAGTAAATAAATTAATAACGAGGTAAATAGGGTAACAACCCTTAGCCGTGTTAATGCTTAACTTTACTACATAGAATATAGCGTTCAAACTTTCCAATGATATTCGTTACATTTAGACGAAAAGTGTGATAAAAATTCTGTTTGTCTGATTCACTTTCCACTTTATTGACTTGACAACACATTTTCGACCAGTCTTCACTACAATCTTCTTAAGTTACCGTCACTCAATTATATAAACGAAGATGTTTGGAAACGTTTTATGTTTGTTTGTGTAAGAATAAATATAGAAATTAGATACTAATGTATTTAAAATTTAAAAATATTTAAGGTGTGTATAAATTTATATAATAATATGAATGGCATGCATCTCAGAATACTGTAAAATATAATAAAATGCTGTAGGATGCCCACTATTTTTCCTTTCATATTAAAAGATTTTTTAAATAAAATTATACCTGAGGCCATCGTGGCACAGTGGGACAATGTCTGTCTGTAAGCGCAATTGGCTCTGGGTTTGATTGCTTCTCAGGGAAATGGTTATATTTTAAAATTTATTTCTCCGTTTTTGTAAGATCAACCCAGCATTAAGTTTGACAAAAAAATTTCTATTTTCTTTGGACCGAAATCATTCATTTGACATTGAGTTGTCTATGACTATACTGCTTTGTGGCATAAAATGTGAAGCTGTTTTCACAAAATGTTTAACGTTTGCAAATTTAAAATACAAGTTAGTATATAAAAGTACAAGATATGTTTTGAAGTGATTACATTAACATTTTTATGCCGTCGTTAGCCACATCCTTGCTCTGTAATGACAATTAATTGTTATCTGTGCAATTTTAGTAAGTACGTTTTGTTTATTGAATCTATGCAACAAAATAATGAACGCTACATCATACTCTATATTTTACATCAGCTTCACGACTTATCCCGTATAGGAGAGTAATCAGAGACAACTCAGTGCCGTTGACTGATTGCGTGCCGAGCAGCGATGTCAACGCCGCGCTTTTTATTACCAAAACGGAAAAATGAAAATAAATTTTATATACAATCTTTTCTCACAGCGGGAATTGAAGCCACAAACAGTCATGGTTACAATCGGAGTGCCCCACTGTGCCACGAAGTTCATATGTATAAACTTAATACATTTTTATAAAACCCGAATAACTAAAACTAGAAACAACATACTCTCATGGTAACATCACACGTCGGAGAAAGTTCCATCGTCAATCTAAATCACATCTTGATTTTGTCCACTAACACGTTACGTAATACTGCTTTAGTAAAATATGAACGCTACTATAGAATAATAGTTTCTGATGTCATTTTCATGATTCATTGATTGAATTATGATAAAATAGGTTACCTATTGAAACTATCCTTTAATACAATTAACCAAAACTACTTCCTGACTTTTACAGATATTTAATTGTCATAATATTGATTTTATATTCAAGTTCAACACCCGTATATTTGGGAGCGTTAAAATTAATTCGTGTTGTATCTATTATTAATAATCATGGAGATAAGTAAACAGAAGCCACGAAAGTAGGCCAAGGGTAATACATCGAAACGCAAGGCGACCCAAGTAATATACAAAACAATGATGCAGGTCAGTTTGAATTCTGCTGAATATCAAAAAAATTTATTGTTCATCCCTGTACATTGTACAACTCATATGGTTTATAACGTATTTCTGAACTTACATGACTTGAAAAATAAGCTATGTGACAGACATATTTCCTGTATGCTCATAAATACATATATTAAAAAATAGTCATATCTTGGATTTTTATTTTCATTGTGCTTTTAAAACTACGTTAAAATATTTTTTTATCTTTAATCATTTTTTATATATAAATTAAAAAGGTAAATTCACACATCCAAAATATGTAATTTCACTGTGTTCCGTGTAGATGAACGCATCTGGTTGCATTGTTCAACTCGCTTTCCTTTCTTAAATCGACCAAACCTTAGTCTAGTAAAGTGTGTGAATTATGATATGAATCTAATTTCATTACAGTCCACGTGTATCATATAACAAACCGCGTTCTGCTTTAGTTTGGAGTATATATTCTTGATAATCTCATGTAAAAATACCTATATAAGAATGTTCTAATCATTAATAATCTAATGTTTTTTGTCTCTGTACACAACACTTCGAATTTGAGCGAAAAGCGATGAACAGAGTTTCTTAACGCTTTGCTTCTCTGCTGAATGGCTAAAAATGTTATCTTATCATCGTTCATCTTTTTATACATATTTTTTATTGTAACTAAGACCATGAAACAAGAAACAATTTTAATAATCTGATTAGGAAATTGCGAAAAATCATACACTTTCCAATCAAGAATTCTAAATTCGCGTTACTTTAAATATATTTTATATACTTAATTTAAAATTATATAAGTTTTCCGATCTAAATAATTAGTTTTTTATCTAACTATTGATTTTTATACTGAAGTCACGTGAAGCTGCGTGGAACTGCAACACTGATGCACTCAAGTAGTTTTACATAAATCCACGTGGTTTAAGCATGCCTTGTTCATCATCGTTATTGTATTAATCAGTAATCCTGTAACACAGACCTGTTACTTATTCGTATATATTTATTAATATATAATATATATTTATTAAGATATCTTTTAAGTTTTTTTTAGTATTACAGTAGCCTTAATCAAAAACCGTACAAACATTTAATTAGAAATAAAATCAGTTCAATAAAGTGAATAATTAATACTTAAAACAATGCCTTTCTGAAGAACGATTGTACGTAAGATTCAGATCTCCAAGTTTGCGTGATACGATGACCCACATTCTTTCGTAAATCACGCGTGACAATATAAACATGCACACTAAATAGTATTGCTCTTCATAAAAAAAGTTATATTAAATTCTTGTAATGCAAGATATAAAAACAAAATATGTTTCGAGTTTTCGTTTTCTTTACAAATAAATATTCAAGACATAAGTCACGCAGATGAATTTTAAAACATATTTTCTGCTGTTCAAGTTTTAATGTCACTAAAGTAAAATCGTGATGCACTCGTTACTGTATTAACTGGGGCGCCGAAAGGATAATAGGTAAACCAGATACATTAAACTACAAGACGCTTTGTGCTCTGTTTCACCAACATAGTCACTTGTACCGTACTTGTGCACCTCAACCGTCATTTTCATTAATCTTTTACGTCAATAAATACGAAGATAATGCAAGATGTTACCACTATCCTTGACATCGCTATTTTACTCTTTTTTTATAAACTTGTAGTCATATCGAATTTCACTTATGAACATATTTATTGAAATATTTAGTTATCTTTATGTTTTAAATACGATTTAAATTTAGAAAACTATTTACGTTTTGTTCCACCCGTTTAGACTTCTAAGTGGGACAAAAGTGCTCAAACAAAAACTAAGTAAAAAGAACATTTAAGCTGGAGAAAAACTGGAGTCATAACGCTTCGTTCTCCGCTTTCCGCAGTATTCAAGGCTTTACACATTCAGTTGCGGAACTTACGGTCAAACTTACTTAATAGTAATCGAACATACGACCATTGCATTAACATTCTCATTTTGTTCTCCTCATGTGTGTGGTGTGCAATAAAGTATTATCATTATTATTATTCAAACATTGTCGCACTACGCTACGGAGAGCTGAAATATTTTTTTCTGTTGTTAAATTATATTTAGTTTAGGATGGTATTGCAGATCACAGGCATCATATTTTTCATGTAAAACATCGCCCACTATAATGTCCCCTACTCTATAAAGCGATTTATAAGTCTTTCTAATCTTATTTTAGAATTTGACCTCGGTTGCCACTATGGTTTTCTAAATATAAACAGTGATTGTTCTTACTTTATTTAATAAATAATTTAATCAACGTTAATGGAATTTATGTAACATTTTATATATCTAAATTTACCTACATTTAATTAAGATTTCTATAACGCCGTTTAACATAAATATCTGTGCATGAACTTAAAAGTTGGCTATAATTTTATTTTGAATCTCACTAAGTATTTCAAATAGTAATAAATGTTCGGATGAAAATAAGCTATAATTGAGCAACCACTTACTTGCTGCTCGGTTCCCTTATTAAGAAATATTAACAACATATCTGTGAAACCTTTACTCTTTAATAAAACTTAAAAGTTATAGAGAAATTTATTTCAGTTATTGCATCGGCATTTATCCAGGAACGGCAGACCTCACTTGCGGCCTTGGCTCATACCTCCCCAGTAAAATTAGGTCAAAGGGGGCTACCTACACCTTTCGCTATGCAACATTTCGCGATGACATATTTAGATCAAGGACTTAATATGATTTTATCTTTTATTAACAAACTACTTACTTGCGAATAATGTATAGATAAGTATAACTAATGTTCATATTATTTACATCAAGAGTGTATCTACATCAACTAAGTTTCTAATATTTAACCATATATAAATTACGATCACGATTATAAAATAAAGATTATATTCATCATTCTTGAATATTTAAATTTCAATCTATCACTGTCAATTTACAAATAGGTGCGAAAAACTTTCGACGCTCAGCGAAAGGGTCATAACATAAACGATTTCTCCAATATATTATTTTTTACAATTTAAGTAATATAACATCACGTTATTACATGTTCGTTACAAAAAAGTATTCGATATTTAAGTTTAATTGGAGTGGTAGTTTTTCTTATTCTGTTATATTTTATTATAATTTGTAGGTATACAAAATAAAAATATACAATATTTCGATTATTTTACTATTTAAATTAAAACAAATGTAGTCGCTACAAGATAAACCATACAATAACCGAATCGAAAGTAGAGTCAACATCTGTTTGCATTTCTTCTAAATGTAAACATAAATAAATTAAAAATGTAAGTGTAACGAGTCAAACAAAAATATATAAAGACATACCAATGGTTTTAAGAATTTGAAGGTCTTCTAATTCATATTCTTTCTCCTCTTCAGAGTATTCCGAATCAGTGGTGGTAGACTCCTGCTCTTCGGTGGAAGAAGCCACAGAAAGGGACCGCACATCAGAGCTAAGCTCTGTGCTGCAGTCTCTTATCATCTTTGCACTAGCCATCATCATTGTAAATCTTTTTAATGTAAAGAAATAAAATTTAAATAACTTTTACAATGAAGATTTAAGATTAAGAACTTTTTGCTTTCATTAGTTTAAACATCAGTTCAAATTTAAATTCACAGTTCAATACGTAAATAATAATTCACTTAAAGTTTATAGCAAATCAGTACATTTTCAGATAGTAAATTAATAATATTTTATTAAAATCTTCGAGTATAAGCGCGCGTTCGAGGTGCTATTTACTTGAAATACGTTCACTCCTCTACACGGTTAAGTTCTCACTGGCAAAGATCAGTATCAAATGTAGTAACGTGCGAAACTCTTGTCCCAAAACAAAGTCTGTCAGAAATATTATTTTTAGGCCAATGTAGTATTTTCAGTTGCTGTCGGATAAATTTCAATATCTACTAAATATCGATAAATTATACCAAACATAATATTAAAATGTTATTAATCTTGTCCACCGCCACAATTTTGATTGCTTTGATGAAAATAATTTTATATTTAATTAAATTAAATGTATACATTTAGAACTTCGCGCTTTGTTATGAATATTTAAAATCGGTATTTTAAAACTCATGGTCAATGGAAATTAAAAATGCTTCTAATATGGGAAATGCGTGTCCTAAGAGAGTACTTCCCGAATTTTAGTTCTATATATATGTCTTTCAGACACATCTAGAAAAAATAGAAATCAAAACATTCGTCCATACAATCATAATTGTGAGCAAAAAAACATTGCTTGCTTACTGTGTGTATACAATATTATAAACAAATTATTAGGGTTAATTTAAAAAAAAAATTATAAATCAAACAAGAATTTTATTTAAAAACTTTATTAGGCAACAAGCATAACATATAATCCTATTTACTTAAAATAAACTGAATAATATATTAATATCACTGAAATCCGATATACGTGGTTTTATATTACATTTTTAAATAAATATTTATCTAAAAATAACCTTAACCGAAACTAAATTACATATTAAAACTTTTACCTTTATTAAAAAATGAAGTTAATAATTAAAAAAAAAACAAGTAAATTACGAAGAAAGTGATGTATTTTGTGTCGACCTAAGAATATTTACATTTATTTCTTAAACATCGTTATTTTCAATATCATAAAATGAATTACTTATGACACTAAAGTCGAACTAAATGCATATTCATTCACAAACCTTAAATAGACTAATAAAGTATGATAAAACCAAGTATCAATTTAACACACCATACTTGTTTCATAATTTTTACAAAATTGTAGTTATTAAATTTAATATATCTTTTAACACTAACTTAAACACTACATTTGTCAAACTAGTATATGAATATGTAAGCGTTGTGGCGCAATGATTGAATTTTATTAGAAAATAAAATATATACTTCATTGTACATTGTGGTTATTCGAGTTTGGTTTGGTTCGAAAAAAAATCGAGAGACTAAACACTACATATTCTAAAACACCCCAGAAGAAATGTCAACAATTACATAGTCACATCATAGAAAGCAATATTAAAAAATCAAATTTGTCAAAATTTATTTTAAGATCTCTCAGAAGTTATTATATCTTAAGCCTATCTTAAGCCTACGTAAAGTGATAGCAGTGGCGTTAGGTTAAGATAATATAAGATGCCAAACAGCTTATCTATTAAAAGATTCTAGCGACTGTACTGTCTTAACAACTGATAAAAGTAGAGATATCTCACACCACTGAAAATAACAACTCAGTCAACTTTATGTAAAAAACCCAATTGCAATAGCATTTTATTTTTTGATAGGAGTTAAGATTAAATTATTATGAAAGTAATTATAAAAAAAATGCATCCGATTACTGCTTTATACATACTATATGTCACTTTAATATAAAGAATCACTCACCGCCCATCCGCATTTGTACCTAAAAAATGTAATCCAAGAGAGCCTTGATAAAATCATTTATAGCCTCGGCGCGCCATTCATAAACACTAATGAGTATATAAAATATTTATTTATAAAATGATATTTACAGGTGATGGCTTAGTCTCATGCAAATGTATACACTTATTTAATAATTATTACGATTACATTATCCTTTTAATTCTAGCCCACAGTTATTTAAAATCGATCATTTTGTGACACTTTTTTTCTTAAAATACTTGTTATTAAAAAACATATATTATTTACAATATAAAATATGAATACAAAGAGCCTTCACACGATATATTATAATTTTATATACATTAATTTATATTGCACGAGTAAATGAGTGTTCCGTTGCGTGAGAAGCAATCATTTGTGAATACTGAAGTAATTTTTAAATTACTCAACGTGCATTTAGCCTTACCGGATATAAAATTTATATGTAATGCATATATGTATATATGAAATAGGTATGATTATTAATAAACTCTATTAAACTGTAATATTTAGCCCTCCTATCATAGTATCTTTAAAGTAATGTTATGTGAAATTTTATTATAAATTAAAAAAACAAAGAACTTTAAAATTGCATAGTGGTCTTACTTATACACATGTAAATGACGTCATCATGTATGATGTCATTGGGCAGTGAGTGAATGTGAGTAGGTTAAGAAATATAATGTAGAATGTATGTTTGTGTTAGTGTATAATAATGGACAGAAAGTGTAAATCAGAATGACGTTATTGTCACTTATTGATTTAATATGCAAGCTTTAAAAATTCAACAGATGTATGAACATAAACACTTATCCGCATACATTGATTTAAGATTTTTTTTAAATAGTTTTATAATTTACGAAGACCTAATTTAAGCGATGCCCGTATCAACTGACATTTGACATAACAAAGGTAAGAGCAGTCAATGTACATTAATATTTACAAATCTACACGCTCAACGTATATACAGGTGTAAAATATTTTACATTAGTAGGTAAAATTTATAAAAAAAATACATTATCAGTCACTTCAATGAAGTTTACAATTATAACCAAATATTCACAAGGTATTATGACAACTTACTTATATTTTACTTACTGGTTTTACTGACAAATTATCAATTTTATTTTTATGCATAATTTGTATAAAAACTTTGTGACTAACAAATGTGAGCTGAAGAAGCATTTCAATAAAAAGAACATAATATATTACAATTTTGATTTAAAATAATTTAATTATTTTTTACTAGGTTAGTATCAGGAACACAAATAAACGCATTACAAAAACATTCGACAGTATACAACCAGATCCTATTATTAAATGTCTATATTTCCTATTGAAATGAAATAAAAAAAATCCAACAGACTACTTTTATTAAATATTTAGATAAAAAGTAACTATACAAAAAATGAAATAATTTCTTCCTCGATAATAAATTGATGATATACACTATATCGTACTATAATTATAATACCTATAATATATTAAGGCAGTATACAGATATCTATTAACTATATAACATATATTTTAAATTATACAGTTATTAGGAATACGAAGCCAGAATGAGTCGCCATTGCCAACTGCCGGTGACGATTGGAAGAAGGATTGAACGCCATTGAAGGAATATCGGAGAGCGGAAATCTTTCTGGACACTGCTCTTTACTACACAGATTTTGTACTTGTTTCTGTTGACAATTAATTAAAATTGTTAGCTAAAATGAATTTATGAAAATTAAAGAAGATTTAGAATAAAAACTAACGGAAAATTCTCAAATTTATATGTTAGTAGCTCTGAAATTTATATGTAATTGTAATGTTTATACTACAAATAACATTTTTTCTTAGCTTTATAAAACACATAAAATTTTAGTATTTTGATAACTATTTATATTACCATAGTGGCATTAATAATCGACACTTTAAGAAGTGCGTGTTTATGGTTTTAAAATGCAGGGTATTTTAATTATGTTTTAAATAAAAATAACATTGAATTCAGCAATGTCCTTAAGATATGAATAAGCTACAGTATTGTTTTCAAATATTATGTAGATTAACAACAAATTAAAAAATATACATATTATTAAAATCTCCAATTATCTACACTAGCATTCCAATAGACGACACCTAGTTATCGACAATTGCTAAATGTCGACGACCCAGTTATTGACTTTTATCTGCAATAAGTATTTGCCAGATTTGTAAGACTGAAGATAGACTTGATACATTAATCCGTAAGTATAAGTAAGAATTGACTATAAATATTGTTGACTTTTCCTTTATTTTTATTGTACATTAAAGCCAAAAATAAGCCAAAAATTTCCTCCAAAATGAAGACCTCATTTTTCCTCAATATTATATTATTTCGGTCACACAAATAAAAATTAAATGTTTTTTAAAATAAGAATCAATCATTTTTTTCTTTTTTTCAATAATAATTCATAAAAAATAATTACGAAATTGCTTTGACGTTTGGAAGAATCGAAAACTTCTTGTCTTTTATTAATTTAATGACATCAAAAATAGGAAGTTTACTCAAGACTAAATTCTCTAAGTCCGAGCCTAGGGAATTACACTCATCATAACCCATATCACTCACTTTCAATATCACTTTCAGCTTACGAAACCTCCAAATTGGTATCAGAAGTCAATACTTCTTTAATAATCTTCCTTCTTTTAATTTTTCTCTTAGCCCTTTTTATTTGTAAGTTCTGTTCTTCTTATCGTTGACTAACTTTTCCTTTAATTTCTCTATTTTCCTCTTTCTTCCTTTTCTTGTTGTTTACTGATTTTAGAAGCTTTAACAGTCCCCGTTAAAGGAATCTTTTCTCTTTAAGTCTTCTTTCAGGGATCCCTGGTTTATTGGTTCACGCTTTTATCCCAGAACAGAAACTCAACACTGCTCTTTGTCTTACTACAGCCAGGAATGGAAAAATATTTTAAATATAATCACTCCCCTGAGTGGGAATCGAACTCAAAATTGACCACGTTTACAGTCAGAATTTGTTTCACTGCGCCACGACCAGCCTTGTTCCGTCAAGTAAATCGGTCGAAGAGAATACCGGAAGAGAAAGGTAGGTTGTTTTCAGTACCAGACAGTATAGTGGGACCAGCACCTGGCGAAATAGCTTCTACCTTTATAATTTCGTTGATTGAAGCAGTCGTTCTGACATATAAGATTTTATTTATGCTTGATGTAAAAGTAATATTTGTCGAATCTTCAGACTTATTTTTAGCTCAAGTTAAATATATAGCCAACTCTGGCCCCAACTATCGGCAAAAAAATATATTTCTAAACTTGTGTTTTCACAAAATATGATACTATAATAAATATACTATAATAAAATACGTTGTAAAAAACACCAAATTAAAATAAATTTCAACATATCAATATAGTAAGCCTAGTGCAACTTATATTCTTTCGATTTTGATTTCGCTTAGAAACGAGTTTGTTTTACGAAACACACTGGTTGAACTCAATTTTTACACGGCCATTTTCAAAAAGAATGTCAGTTTTCCTTACTGCTGCGACTAGGTGACAGAAGGAAGCATATCATGTAAGGCATAGTGTAGCTTTATTAGAAAATCGATTTCCCATTATTATTATTTTTTAATTATAGAAAAAAATGTCGATCATTGGTCCTTGACGGTTGTCAGTACCACTACGATATTATCTTTAAGATTAAATAAAATAAAATAAAAACTGGGTGAATTAATTAAAAGTATATGTGTATATAATTTATTGACTTAGTGAAATATTTACCCTGTCTAGATCTTTCGCGAATTTCAGTTCTACTCCATATGATTTAATAACTTCAGTATATGTAAGCGGCTCCAACTTGACAGTAAAGTCATCGTTCCTTTGCTTCGAAATCTTTTTGTCTAGTGGCACCGTTTGTATGATAGCTACCGTCTGCAAAAACAAGAATATTCCAAGAATATTTAAGTTTAAGTTACTCCAAAAAATAAAACAAACTAATATTATAGTTTTTGGGTATTAGGACATATTTTCTAAGATATAAAAATGTTATTGACGACACTCTATGACACGCATTGTGTTACGAAAGCGGATAAATAAAAATAATTTAATTATAATTATTATCCCAAGAGAAAATCGAACCCACAACTAATCGCACATACAGTTAAACGCTGTAAAAATTATTCATGTACAGTAACGACTTATGAGTATTTTAAATTTTGCAAAATTTTAAATATTTAAAATATGAAACACAAGATACCATAGGAGATACCATGTTGGCGCAGTGGTATAAAATGTGGAAACGCGCTTGTTTGAGGGTTTGATTCGCACTAGGGGAAATGATGGTATTAAAAAATATTTTCATTTAGTATCAAGTAAAACAAAGTGAGGCATTGAGTTGGCCCTCAGCAAACGAATGGAAAGCAGTCAATGTATTGGCTAGACACAAGGTTATTTCTGACTATGATGAGAGATATAAGCGTGAAGCTGTATATAAAACAATTTGGTCTACCTGTTGTCACAGACATCCCTAAAATGTTCGAAGCGACGGGTTATGACAACTGTACTTTCAAATTCCAAAATATATGCGACTAAATCCTTTAAAATAGTTTAATTAAAAAAAATTACATCTTTATGCAGTTCGCTATAAACAGGGTGCGGTTTCATCAGTTTGATGGCGGGCGTGGAGTACGCAGCCAGCATGCCGCAGTGCAGACACCCGCTGCAGTTGTTCATGGCACCAAGGCGGCGACCCATGCACCACCAGTCTAGCTCGTTTATCGCTTGGTTCACTGAAAAATAAATTATTTATTTAATTTGACGTTAGGAGTGCTGTTACAAAAATAATATTGACTGAGCATTTAAGTCTTAATTTATTTTATTGGCAACATGTGTATTAAATATGAATAATCTGGCTTATAATTAAAGACTATAGATAGTTTAAAAATATAGAATACTGTCTTACAATAAATGAATTGACTAACTTTATTTTTTTTTCGTTATTGTAACTCAAATCGAAAAATTTATTAAGTAAAAGTCATAGTTAATTTGACATGAGAAAACTATGTTTAATATTTTAAAAATAGATGATATCCTGAAAATATAAATATATAAAAATAGAAGCAGTTTTATTCGCGACTCACCAATGCTGTCGTTCTCCGCCAGCAGCAGCGAGGGCCAGTGCGGCGCGTGCAGCGCGGCGGAAGTGGCGAGGTGCGTGCGCAGGCGCGCAGGCGCGGGCGCGCGCCGCACCGTCTCCGCGCCCGTCGGCGACGCGCTGCTTACCAACTCGCTGCGGCTGTATTTCAGCGGGAATGTCGTAACACCTGTACATTTTAGTACAAAATAATATTATTTTCTATTTTGAATGTTGATGCTGTTGGTCTTTTAAAGCATGAGGGTGCAACCTAACATGACCTAGTATCAAAACACTATGTTGCACACCTTTTGCACGAAATCATGACAGCGTGTTGAAAATTGACACAAACCCTACTTATTAATTATACTCTTTACTGGGGATCAAACTCACATCCAATGCTGTACTTATATCAGCTGCTGTTTCACGCAATGAAAAGAAAATACTAATTTTAGTATTTTTATGTTTTTATTCTTTATCTAAACTTTTATCTTGATTAATAGTAAGTCTAACGTCGACTTTGCCTAACCACTTTGATTTATTTAAGCATATAAAATTAAAAAAAAAAAAGTGTTTATGATAAAACATTGTGTTTAAAGCAAGTAAAGCAAAAAAACTAAATTTGTAATTCTATGAAAAACCAATGTATTGATATCCATACGCTAACGAAACTACTTATTTGTAATTGACCAAAACATAGATGTATATGCATGACAAACCTGTTACACAAGTATTGTGCGTTTTCTCGTCGTGATATGGATAATATATAGTAATATCTTCTTTTGTATCTACCAGTAGAGGTGATTCAGAACACAGATCGTATAAAGCTGTAGTACCATTCGAGTATCCTACCAAGATTGTTGTGTGACCAACTTGCTAAAATGGCAAAAATAATTACTTAATAAGTATACTTCTCTTTTGAACTAATTATAGTTTTTATTTTTTGCATTTTAAATATACAAATACGGCAACTTTTTCTTTCAAAATCACACATAAAACATTAAGTAAATATGAGCTTTTCCAAGAGCGCTATCCGCATATTTGCTTTCAATATAAAATAAAAATACATATTATATTTTTTATTTAATTTTAATACTAATACTCACAGAAGACCAGCTTATTGAAGTAACCTGAAAGTTTTGTTTGCCTCTAGAAAGCCTTAATTCGGCAACTGGATGTAGCTTACATATTTTGTTGTCACTATAAATAAAAATAATTAACACTTTAAAATATACCTTTGAAATTATACATCAAATAATTCATAAGTTAATACATTTGAATATTAAAACAAATCACACTTAGATATATACCTGTCAATAATGCTCGCCGGGTATGGGATAGACAAAATATAAGCGTAACCATTAGAACAGGCAATGGCTAGTAGGCCGAGACGAGCAACTGATTTTTGGTCTACTGCATTAAATACGTCAGTCGTTCCAGACGGACACCAGTCCATCGCCCACACTATTCCATATTCGTGAGCTATGCCAAGACCAAACTTTGGTTGGGATCTGTAATATTTATTTTTTATATTTGGTAACATATTCCACATGCTTTTATTAGCTATAGACCTTCTATCAATATATCAATGTAAGAAAATCTTAAAACGCTATTCAAGTGTTCATATGTAGTTTCAAAATTTGGAATTAAAGGGTGAACATATAATTAATATACAGATGCGTTTATATTTCTAAATTCATAACACAACACATACATTATTAGCCACCCATACGCAAATATATCACAATGCTTTGATGTTAGACTAATTTACAACCTCTGTACTATATCAAATAACTACAATTAGAAATATAAAAGAGTTAAACTTAAAAAAAACTTTGAAACCAACTTGTCAATTCCATAGTCCCACAACTGCAGCACGTTAGCGCACACATAGGGACATTCGCCGGAGAGGCGCGGCGTGTCTGCGGCGTTGTGCGCCGACACCGCCAGGTAGCCTCCGCCCGGCGACCACGAGATGCACTGGATAGAACTACCCACGAATATCGTGTATACACCTGTATTATTAAAATAATCGTCGTTATTCACTTTGAAAGACTTAAATAGATTCATAGTATAATTAGACGGCCTCACACTTTATACGAAGCATGAGGCTTTGCAAGAAAGGAAAATAATTAAAAATCAAAAGAAACATAATATCTATAGTTAATGTAAGAAAGCCTAAGTGTCAAAGTAATAATTGTAGATTTGATTACCAGTAGAGGGTAAATTTCTTTCATTTACCCGCGCGGGTTGGCAAATTTGTATGTCGCGAATTAATTATACAAGTATCAGGGTATCAGAGAATCCAATGCGAATTTTTGTGGCTGGCAAATTCCTACTCAGAAAATGATTATACTTAAAATTTATTTTAACATCTCCACTCTGATAAGACACAGCTCGGCGTTGAATTCACCATTCAATATAAAATATATCTATTTCGGGCGGAAAGCAATTAATAAACTAGGGTAATCTGCTGTGCGGGATAACACATGAAGTCACTTAAATATATTTACATACACAAAAACATATATACATATTTATTCTCTTCTTACTTACGTAAAGTAATAACAAATGCTAATAAAATTACCATGAATTTTTTTCGTTTCAAATTGTTTAAGCGTGGTCCAGTCCTCTTTATTTAATTTTATGTTACACGACTCTTCCAATGGCGGCATGTATTGTGATATTTCACTTTCTGATATAACTTCGTACCTACATCCCCTCCATAATGGATAAAGTATTTCATTGTTCGAATGATATGTAGATAAGCTAAAATAAAAACATTTCAATATGTATTACTGTATACTAAGTTTATTATATAAATGAAATATATTTGCTGAGGCCGGTCGTGGCGCAGTGTGTCAGCGTCTGACTGTAAACACGACCGGTTGTGGGTTCGATCCCCACTCAGGGGAGTTATTATATTTAAATTATTTTCACTTCCTCGCTCTGGTAAAGACAAAGTGCGACGTTGAGTTCCACCACTCAACACGCAATGTCTCGACTTCGGTAGAAAGCGAAAAGTACGGAGTGTATTGACACTAGGTACTTATGTATACACATATATATATATATATATATATATATATATATATATATATATATATATATATTTGCAACTATAAAAGCAAAATACATCCAATTTTGTCCAGTCTGTTTTTGTTAGCTTATTTACTTTTTGTTTAATCTTACTTCGACTACACGCAAAATCAATTTATGTAAATAAATAATATTAGTATATGGAATACATATACTTACAATTCTATGGCAGCTTGGTGTAGGTATGCTTTAGGATGTTGTACCACAAAAGGAACTCGTCTTATTTTTGACGCAGCAGAAACTGTAAAAAAATGTATTAAATAAATAATCAAATATTTAAAAATAAATAATATATATTTTTTTAAGTATTTGATTTCTTGAGGTGGGGAAATATATTACAGAAACCAAAACACGGTTTTAGGTTGAAGACAGACACAATAGACTCCTTTAACCGGACTACTTCTTGGCTTAAGGAATCGGATAATCGAAAATGGAATATACATAATGTAATGGAATGTACATAATGTTAGGTAATAGATAATATAAGGCAACTAAAAATAATCAAAATATTAACAGAAATCAATGTTTATTAAAAATATATAAGGAAATGACATATTTTTTTAAACTATGAAATTCTATAATTGTTAAAAATCTTAATTGTGTGTTACAAAGTTATCAGTTCGTAATTGATAGTCCAGATAATCGGCAAACCGTATAACTACGGGCTGGATAACTGAGTTTCTGCTGTAACTTATTAATAGTAAAAATGATGAATAGTAAAAATGGAACTTACAAGATTCGCTATGTTTCTTTTTCTTATCAATTTTGACATCCATATCAGATAAACTACTATCAACCTCTGTCTCCTCATCATCGGTCGTACTATCTTCTTCTTTTATAGATACTTCCGAATCACTTAGATCAGTATACAACATTTTACGACAGGAATGCTCCTCAAACTCTTTTTCCTCGTCAGCGCCATATCCACACGTGGCACAATTGTAATCATACTAAAATGTTACAATAAAAACGATTATTTTTATTTTTTTTAGTGACTATTTATCAATTAGGGCTATCGCTTGTGTTACCTTAGCAACATATACAGTAACATAAACGTGAATGTCAAACACAAATAGTGTTTCTTTTAAAAAATTAATTTAATATACTTTTTATATATTATATTTTAAAAATATATGTTACAATTGTACTTCCCATTTAAATAAAAAACTATATCTTTTATATAGCATAGTGGCATAGTTTATGTCTTTTGACGTCCGTAACTTTCGTAAAAAGGGGCTAAACAGTGGTTTCATTTATATATATATATAATCAAATCTCGATTTAACTTACCGACTTATATTTTTCCATAACGTTTCGAGCTCTGTAACATAAAAACGATAAATACAATAATCAAAAACTTCTGTCTAATAACATACATATACAATCACTCTCATATATTTAAATTTAATGATTAAAATTCATAATTATATTTTTCAAAAATCTTAAAATCGAACTAAGAAGAAGCCGCAATGTAATTATCATTTTATTTGCTAAAAAATAAAGTAAAAGTATGTAGAAACATTACAATCATGTAATGAAATTATTTAGTTAAATAAATTTCAATTCGAAGCCCTGTAAACGCTGTCGGTTGTTGGGTTCGTTTCACATTGAGGGGAATGATTATATTTAAATTATTGTACAGAGTGTCTTAACTTAGACACTTTGAGTCTACCCTGATTTGCGGGACAAAAAGCGTGAAACTAAAATAATCTATATATATGTGATGTTAAATATGAATATACTTTTTAGCGGCCATCCTCCCTTCGCCGGAAAAGACTTCTTCTTTCGGCTCGAGTTTCTTAGCTTCAAATGACAATTTGCGCTCCTTCGCTAGTTCTTGTTCTCTGTGCATCGCTAAATGCTGATTTTTGTATAAATATAGATATTTACTATCGCATATATCACAATAGAGTTTAAGCGATTCGAGTTCCTGAAATTTAAAATGTATTTGACAGTTATTTACCATTTTGTAGTTTTATGCTCAAATTGTGCGTTTAAATTCATATAAACCATTATATAACTTAAAATTACCTAATTTTGCTATTTTACTGAGAAATTATCTTTGTCTATAAATAACTAATATTTGTTTTTAAAAGAAAATATTTTATATAGTCATTGTAAAATAAGGAGTACACAATATTACTACTCTGAAATTATATTATAAAAAAATACACGTAATATATCATATATTTTTAAACAGGTGTATCTCACGAAACGTTACCTCTTCCTTTTTTCCGCATTGCAAAATATGAGCGTAGAAACCAAGACAAGAAACCCGTACTAGTCCACATAAAGAACAAACAAATTTTTTATATTTATTTTTATATTCCTTTAAATATTTCTCTACTATGTAGGGATTTCTGACGTCCTAAAAAAATATACAAAAAGTATTAATTATAAATATAATACATAGTAATGATAATTAAAACTTACTAAGTTAGAAAATATAATTATATATTTGTTCAATTTCTTACTATTGGATATTCGCCTACTCGCCACGCCAAGTTGTAATGTTTTAACATAGCATGGGATTTCCAACGTTTAAAATCGACAACCTCGCTGCATACACCACATCTACACGATTCTAAAAAACATGAATATTAAACTAAGAGGTGGTTAATAATATTTTCCTATCAAATATATAAACATTCTTTTAATACTATCTCGCCTAATGTCGCTATAATACCGTAAATGTAATTATTGATTTCACGCCTACATGACGCAATCAGCAATTATGTTATATGCGCGATGGTTGTAAGTTCGATACGTAGGAAGATACAATGTATATTTAAACCGCTTCATTTCCCAGCATTATTAAGACAAAATACATTTTTTTCAAAATTGAGTGGAAAGTGTAAGAAACGTAGTGTACGCAATATTAACTATTTAAAGAATTCAAAATTGTATTTTTGAATACCAAACTATTATAACCCACTTAAAATAATTTAAATTAACCTAAAGTAAAAATGGCGGAAGTCAAAGATCTTATTATATCTGAAGACATTAAACTTACCTGCATCCAAATCCTCCTCCGTAGTAGTGGGAAAATCTAAATAAGCAGTGGAATCACAAGTCTGTATATGCGACAAGTACGCTTTCACATATTTCCTTACAATGCCACACTTGCTACAAATAAGCCCATCATATTTTCTGTTCATATCATATAAATAATTGTTTACATTCTGCTCGACTGTGAAATCCTGGAAAAATTTAATTCTAGCGAGCGAGCTTCTACGTTTTAGAAATGTAAAAAGTCCTAAATGGTATGTTTTTTAGAGAAAAGTTGACATGTTAAACATAACTAAAAGCCAAAAGATAAAAAATCCTACGTTCTTATTTCTGTCCTAAACATTTTAGTGATCCTTTTAGATATTAAGTTATTAAAGATGTCGTCATTTCGTGCTTAGAAAATAATATAATAACTGATTAGCTACTAATATACTAATCAGCTTACTCTGTTTTGCAGAGTGAACTGATGTGAAGTGAGAGGCTCTGAGATATGAAATTAAAAGGAACTAAAAATTCATTTTTTAATTAACTTCATTATTTTTTTATTTAGCTTCACGCTTTTTATCCCGCATAGCAGGGTAGGCAGATAGTATCTAGTTCAAGTATCTAGTCCAAATTCGAGATATTGCATGTTGAGTAGTGGAACTCAACGCCGCACTTTGGCTTACCTCAGCGAGGAAGTGAAAATAATTTTAAATATAATCAGCCCAGTGCGGATTTAACCCACAACCGGACGTTTATAGTCAGACGCTGTCACACTGCGCCACGACCGGCCTCAATTATTAAATTATTATCAATTAAATTTAATTATAATATTATATATGTAAACATTTACTTACAATAGGCTTATCGCATTCTTTCCACGCTAAATACGAATGTTCTTTTTGTATGTGTTGGTGCCAATTTTTGCCGAGCATCTGCTGGTGACACACACCGCATTCAATATTTTCTAGATCGTCGTCATCATTTGATAAGTTTAAATCGCCCGCATAACTATTGTATGTGTCATTCAATAGTGAATCATTTTGCTGTAAAAAAACATTTAAATTAAAGTAATCCCACTTATTACACGGTACTCTCATAACATTTTCATACAACGCATTTTCAGTCCCTCGTATAACACGAGTATTCACCCACACAACATGATAACCATGTAATAAACTTGTTATTGGCATATATTAATTATTTCAAATTAAATGTTTTTATAGTTACATATGCATTTGCAATTATAGTCGATAGGGACTCGCTAAGTTGATATATTTACATCACATCACTACCTATTTTTTTACATCCCATAAGACCCCTTCTCGTGTTTTACATTTTTTAATTTTCTTAACCTTTTCTTTTAACTTTTACAGTGAAGTATGTTGAAAAATAAAACAAATAAGTTATTTATATTATAAACTAAACTTACAACGCTTCCGTCACAGGATTTTATGTGAGTTAAGAAAGATTTAACATATTTTCGACGGAGGCCGCACTTCGCACATATCAAACCGTCTAGCCGCTTGGACAGCGCGTATAAATGGTCAGTCACTTGTTTTTCATCACTCTGAAACAAAATAAAATATTATCATAAAAATTAAAGCATGCGAAATATTATAGAAAAAAATTGAGACTAATAAAGATGAAAGAAATCCGTTACAAATATATTTATATTTAGATATATAGATTAAATGTAACTTTCAACATAAAAGACATATAAGTCTAATATAATTTACAAACACGGAACCTTCTGTACAAAATTATGAAATTTAATTTGAATAAATTATATAGTATATCATCGTAGCTTAAACTGTAATCTGTATTTACAAAATTTAAAAAAAGACAAAACACTTTCTTAAAAAACATGAATATGTTTTACGTAATATTTTTATAAATTAGGTTAGCCGCTAACTTTACTTGCCACACTTTTTGACCAATTTTAATGTACCTGTTAAGATACTCCGGTTTTCGCTGAATTTTAAACGTTGCATGTTGAGTGGTGAAACGTAATAACGCGTTTTGTCTTACCAAACCGATGAAATGTAAATGAATTTTAAATATAATCATTCATCCGAGTTGGAATCGAATCCACAATCGATCGCGTTTACAAGCTCTGTCCTACTGCGAAACGACCGGCCTCAAAACTTGTATTGGAAAAATGTCATAATAATAAAAAAAACTATTTTCCTATTCTCTTACAATAGGTTTTCGTCCCTCTTTCCACGCCAAGTACGAGTGTTCCGTCTGTATGTGTGTAATCCACTGTTTTCCCAACATTTTTTCGTGACACACTCCACATTCAATTGTATCTTCATCGTCATTATCATCGAGCATTGATTCGTTCAAACCATCTGTCGTATTCAAATCAGATCTAGTATCGTTCAAAGTGTCGTGTTGCTAAAAGATCATTGTTAAGAATTTATTTTATTTATATTTTTAGTATAGTAATGCGTTTGCAAAAATTGTCATTGAAAATTGTATGAATTGATAAAAGTTTAAGTAACAATAATAATAGTAATTTAGCTAATTAAAAATGTATTTTACTATACTGTAAATACATTTAAAAATAGAAGGCTATTTTCATTAAGCCATGCAAAGCAACATATTTTTTTAGGAGACATAAAAGGAGAACTTATAAAAAAGTAACTTACAACGCTTCCGTCACAGGATTTTATGTGGGTTAAAAAAGATTTAACATATTTCCGTCGAAGCCCGCACTTGGCACAAATCAAACCCTCATGGCGTTTGGACATTGCGTACAAGTGATCGTGCACCTCGCATTCGTCATCGACGTTCTGGAATACACAACATATTATATTATTATAATGGCCCTAATGAATGTCACTTTATGTTAGACAAACACAATTGTGTATAGGTGTGTGTATGTTTTTATGCCTTATAATGTTGTCTTTCTGTACTCTTTCAACATATAAGTGTAATTATTTTAATTTTTTTTATATAGATATATTTTATGAATATTTTTTATATATAGATAACAAGTAACTTAAACAAAAATTAACTTTAAATATATGTCAATATTTACCTGATACTAGAATGTTATTATTTTTTGCTTTATTTTTAAACAGCCAAAATGTGAATGATATAATTACAGAAGTGATAAAAAAAATTGTTACTATGTTAAGAAAAGTAATCAAACATAAATTGAAAAGCTTTCAGCATAACAGCAATCCGAGAAAGCCTCTGCCAAGGCACACATTGAAACAAATGTCATTTTATAATATTTTTATATTTTTACAGAAGTGTTAAAAAGATGTTATAATAATATACTTACAATAGGCCTATCACCCTCCTTCCAAGCTATATACGAATGATCTTTCAGTATATGTTTAACCCAATGTAAGCCTTGCATCTGTTGGTGACACACTCCGCATTCGATAATTTCTTCTTCATTATTATTATCAACATTTGATTCATTCAAGGCTGACTCTGTTACATTTAAATCTGATTTACTACTCTCGTTAACACTAGTATCGTTCAAAGTTGTGTCTTGATGCTAAAATATTGTTAATAATAGATTATTTGATAGCATAATAAAAAGTAAAAGCAGAATGTCTGTATGCCTACATCTTTAGAAGCTTATTTAGCTTTTGAGCCTGAGCAGTTAAAAGGATATATTTTTTTAAAAGACTGAAACTCCAGATGTGGAACTATAATAGACTAGCTAAATTATAAAAAATAAAGAAATGTCACTTTAACACACGTTATTTAGAAAGATGCAACAATTATCGTTGACATACAAACATGAAAGATCGGAATCATCTGACACTTACGCAGGCGAAGTTTGGGGGAAACCGACAGCACTACTTAGTTCAGATGTGAACTAAGTAGTGCTGTCGGTTTCCGTGTCTGTGTCTAGACACTCTGTAATCCGCTTTCCACCAAATTCGAGACAATGCGTGTTACGTGGCGGAACTGAACGCCGCGTTTTGTCTTACCAGAGCGAAACGGAGATAACTATATTCATTCCCCCGAATGAGAATCAAGCCCACCACCGATCGCGGTTACAATCAGATGTTATATATTCATTCTCATCCTAGGAAAGGTCACAAAAATGATAAAAATCTTGAGAATAAAAATGATAAAATACTTACAGTACTTCCGTCACAGACTTTAATATGATTTAAGTAGGCCTTAACATATTTCCGGCGCAGGCCACATTTGGCACAGGTCAACCCTTCATAACTTTTGGATATTTTGTACAAATGGTCGTATACTTCCTTTTCATCATTGACATCCTATACAAAAGAGTAATATAATTATAAATATTTATCTATCATAGATAAAAAAAAATATCCTTAGTTTTTATTACTTACTAAAGCAGTTTCACTTTCCTTCCACGCCACATAGTTATGTTCCACCTGTATATGTTCAATCCAACTCCTGTCATCTACGTCACTATGACAAACTCCACATTTAACTGTTATATTATCAACTTCTTTTCGTTCTTCCGGTTCAGTTGTGACAACTCTCATATCGATTACCTCCTCAGTGTTACTTTCACATGGATTTTTATTAATCTTTTCTATTGAATCATTTCGGACCCTTTTAACACTTTTCTTTTCTTGATTAGACGAGAATATATCCTTAAAATTTAACATTCAACATCATTTTTTTGTGTATAAAGAATTCAAACAAATATTAAAAATTTAAAATACTTACAATATTGGCACATTTTTTTAAATGACCTATAAAACATTTAACTAATTTTCTTTTGATGCCGCAATTGCTACATTCTAAGCCTCCTATTGCTTTACTGGTAATGTTTAAAAACAATCGAATTTTGTCTTTATCACTAAGATCCTGTAACATTTAAATAATTTCAATATAATAATGATAATATGTAATCATATACCATTTATGTATTGCATTTCAATAGATATATTGAATTGCGAAAATATGACACATATTTTATATTTTTTATTTAAGATGTAAATAAGCAAACATATTTAATTGTAATGTAAAACCATAAGTAATTACCAAAGGCGGTTCTCCAACCTCCCAAGCGAGATAGTTGTGTTCTTTACAAATATGTTCAATCCATACAGTCTTTTCTACTTCCGTCTTGCAAACTCCACACACAATTTGGTGGTTTCGAGTAAACTGCAATCAGTATTATAACTTACTTAATAATGCAACTTCGCGTGGCATTTTAATTTTATAATTAAAAATAAAAGTAGAGAAAGTTATTCCTTATTACATCAACTATCTGCATGTTAAAAGTTCAAACATAATATACACATAAACAGACAGACAAATCAAAAATATATAAAACATTTTTTTAATGTGTATTATGTCCGTTATATGTACATATACATTTAGTAGAATACGGATATTTTAATATTATAACACATAGTGATCTTTCAAATAAATTTATTTATTTGAAGGGTAACATATTTCATAATAATTATATAAAATAATAATTAAAACATATTACGTGCAATAATTTCACCTGTGCGTTGGTAAATCATTAACTCAGTAAGAAATGAAAAATGGAATAATTTTATATATTTTAAAATGTGCCCTGTATAACTCAGTATGATATTTTTGAAAAAACGTCGCGGGATTCGAACCCATCTCTTGGAAATCGTTCAAATCCGGCTGCATCGAAATTCTAATACTTTTTGTTACAACTTATTAATGTTGTAGCAAACATTTTGGAAAAAATGTATAAAAATTCGAGCGCAGCAGGATTCGAACCCGCGCCCCTTGGATACCGTCCAAGCGCTCTGATCGCTAAGCCATGCATTCTACTACCAGCTGCGTCTAAATTCTTTTACGTTTTGTTACAACTTATTTATGTTGTTAGCACCTCTGTAGAGAGAGAGAGTATAAGAATTTCGACGCAGCTGGTTGTAGAACGTATGGCTTAGCGGTCAGAGTGCTTGGACGGTATCCAAGAGACGCGGGTTTGAATCTTGCTGCGTTCAAATTTTTATACGTTTTTTCAAAAATGTTTTCTAATCCTAAGAGTGGAATAACACTTTAAAAATAGTAAATAATGTTGTTAGCAATTCTATTTTTACAAATTTCTGCTAAAAGAAATGTTTACAAATTTCTGCTACTCAAAGATTATTTCTTAGAAATAATCGTTTGGCAAGAGAGAATGCTATTTATTTTAATATTTTAAAATGTTATTCTACACTTAAGAATACAAAACATTTTTGACAAAAATCGTAATTCTGGAATAACATATTAAAAATAGAAAAATATAGTATAAATAAAATCACAAATTAGTAAAATATATATTTGTTAAAATCAATAAATATAGTACTATAACCATAGCCAAATATACTTACGCGCCAGTAATTGCAGATCCTTACATGTTCAATAAAATCATTTACGTCATATACTTCTTTATCACAAAATGTACATATTATTTTTCCGGTTTCAGACAATCTCTGCTCTAATTTTTTGAATAACTTTTTATCTTCGAGGTTCTACAATGTGTGAAATAAATTTTAAGTCAGAAAAAATGAATATTCAAAAATAGAATATTTTAATAATAGTAAATAAGCAGATATTATAAAACGTGACCAAATCTTTTATTATTAAAATATAAAAAAATACGATAAGTTTTTTAATTATAACATAACCATAATAACATGATATACAGTGCATATGTAATTGTAATATTTTGTATATTTACTCACAAAGTGTTTTTCACCATCTTTCCACGCTATAAAATCATGTTCACTGGAAACATGATCGTCCCATTCTGCATTTGGCACTTTCGCTTTACAAACTCCACATACGATGCGATCAGAGTTGCGACTCTTTTTTACAATGGACTTATCACTGTCAGAAACTGTTGAAGATCGTTTCCTTTTCTGTAATTTTTTCAAAAATTATTCAACTAATATAATACATGTGAAAGTTTGTTCGTTATACATCAGAATAATACATAGCGTAATTCGGTCGTACCATGTTTATCAAATCCTTATCGGAATCAATACATTTGTCACTTTAAGTCTTTAATATAGATATACTTTCGTGTTTACATAACAAGTAATTTGGCCGAATAGCTTAAAAGTTATAGCGATATGTTTGACTCGAACGCTATAAAGCGCCTAATAGATGGGTCATCGCCGAGTACGCGACCCGAAGGAGGGCAAACGGTAAACCCTACTAATATTACTATTTACTCTTTTACGTAATAAAGAACAATTCCTTCCTCCATTTTTAGTAACGATATATAAAATTTTGCAGCTAAACTTCAAACGAAGTTTATAGAAATTCGAATTCTAGAGCAATTGAATTTACCATCGACTTTTCAGCTGAAGCCACATATTCTTTGCATAGCATTATTTCAGTTTCAGTTGAGAGTTGTTCTCGCTCCTTAGATTTATTAAAAACGCTTGTGTTGCTTTTGCTTTTATTTGGAAACACATTTACTGGCATTGAATTCTAAAACAAAAATATAAATTAAAAATTATACAACTATGTATCTTGTAGTCGAATGACAATAGTAAGACAAAACGTAGGATCATAAGACGCGCCACCAACCCTAAAAAAACGACCACAATCAATCTGTAAAGAATATTTTTATGATTTAAGACTATTGTAACTTGTAAAATTTAATACATAGATACTTCAAATTATACGAGAGAGAAAAATATTTAAAGTTTTATGTTGAAAGACAACCATGTAAGGGTAAGCTTTTTAAATCTCTATACTCTAATACTTATTAAAAGCTTATTTAAATTTAGGCTCCTAAGCTATCAATGACTATTTTAATACTTACATCATTATCGCAGTTACTCAATATATTAGCGACAACATTATCATTACTGATATCCATAAACTCATTAATACTCTCGACATTTTCGTTAGAGTGTTTAGGCATATATTGTTCATTTTGTGCTGTTTTACATTTTGGAAAAAGGCTATCCAAATCTATATTTTTATATACATTTTCTGTATTATTATAACAGACAATGGCACCGTCGTGTGAGTCATATGGTATATTGTCATCTAATTTAAATATATTATGAGACTCGGTTGTATGCATAGTTCTATTGATTTCTGTTTCTTCAGTATCATAATAAATACTAGAAAAAAGTTCTAAAGAGCAAACAGGTTTCCTAGACCAAAAATGAATATGTTCATAGTTTGTGCCATTACTGTCATAATTAAAATGACCAAAATCTTCACATACACAAACATTTTGTTCAATCACCAAGTCAGAACTTTCTTTTACTGTCGGTTCAGAACCTTCAATCTCTAAATAATCTTCTGAGCTTCTCATTGTTAAAATACTAGTATTGGTGATTTTTGATTTTTGTCTTTTAGAATATGTTCGCATATGCTGATCTTTCACAAATTTTAAATTTCCACCTGGCTTTTCAACTCCTTGTATACTCAGTTTAGAAGTAACCATACTTCCCTCTGAATAGTTTTCCTTATCTTTGTTAATTTTTGGCTCCTCAATATCTTTAAAATTACCTTCAACATTTATATCACTTTCTGCAGAAGATACTGGTAACATAGAAATGGACACATTATATGGTTCTTGATAACTATTAGAGTATGTCCTAAGTTTATTGCATTGTCTTATTGAATTATATTCCAAACTTTCTTTAGTTAACTGGTTTGTTTGTACATCAGGATGAGAATCAACTTCTTCTTTAATAAGACTTATTTGTAAATCATACTGTATGATTCCATCAGCATCATTTTTTTCTTTGCCATTTTTATCTTCTAAATTAATATTTTTACAATTATTTTGTAGGTCCTTGGTAGTTTTATCTAAAATTAGTTCATTAGATATATGACTATTATTTGAAACTATTTCAATTGTTGAAGAATTTGAAAATGAGGATAGCTCTATGTGTTTATTTGCTTTCCTGTTATAAGGCAACATTGTATCGGTCCTTGATGCTATAATATTGGTAGCATCAGATGGCTTTAGATATTTAATGTTACCTTTTTGATCAATTTTTAAGATTTCCTGTGATATTATATTTATTTTCTTTTTAGGAACACTCTTTGAACTAGACCCATCATTTAGAACATATGCTGGTGCCTCACCAACAGCAGTTGATAGTATAATTTCATTTTTATCCTCAGTGGTTTCGATACAGTTTTGTGGAATTTCACAACTGTTTTCTATAATAATTTGATAATTTGAACAATTTCCATCAATACCATGTTCTATTATTTTTTTTGACTTATTTTCACTTTCAACTAAATTATATTGTTTATTTCTAGATATAATTTCAAGTTCATTTGACTCATTATCCGTTTTTACTGTTTGAAATGTTGGACTCAAAAGCACAGATTCTTTCATTAAGCTTGCTGTCTCTAAAATTGTTGATTTGTTTTCATGGAATGTTTGAATACTTTCTTTATTAGTAGATTTCTTTATTTCATTAAAATTTTCTGTAATGAAAGAAGTAAAGATGGGTATTACATATTTTTTAATTTCATACAAACTAATTTATTCTAAGAATTCTAAGTATATAGTTATGTGTAATAAAGGCCAGTGCCATAACTAATTTAAAAAAAATGAATTTTGTTTTATAATGTCAAAGATTTAAGTAGATGCAAAAAAAATTATATCTACATTGGATTCATTTATTAGAAAATCTAAATAAAGAAATCAACAGTACTTTTGAGATCAAGAAATTATAAATTGGTAACTACAAGCATCTCACCTTTCAATGTTTCTTTTTTATAAGAAATCTCTTTTGAATGTTGGATACTGCCCAAGTTGATACCTAATTTTTCTAAAATTTCAGGGGGTAAGACTACCACTTCTGGCTTATGACTTGAATGTGAATTACACTTGGCCCAAGATTGTTTATTTTTTTTAGAATTCATTATAATTTTAAATAAAAGCACTATTAATAATTATAAATGTTGTAAAACAAAAACTTGAACTGAAAAAAAAACTTATACAATAACTTAGATTTGAACCATGTACCTACAAAATAATGCACTGAGAGACTAATACAATCTAACTAAGCCATTTTAAAACCTGCTTAAAAAATCCAAATAGGGGTACTATTTATAATTTCTTAAAAAAAATATTTAAAAAAAAGTAAAAAAGGTTTTCAAGAATCCCATTCTTTGTATATATGCAAAACATGGGTTTTACCTTGATTGAAGTTTTAAGTCTTTTTTAAAAATAATAAAAAATCAACACAAATAAATACAAATACAATAAATTAATAATTAATGCTAAATTAATATTAGTGACAAAATGTTAGAAATAAAAAAAAATACTATCTAATCAGAGAGGTGGAATCGAACCAACGTCACTGGAATTTAAAAGAACACGTGCTACCAGCCAAAAAACTGAGCTAGTATTGAACTTGCACAAATTAACAAATTTTTAAACTTATAATAAAACAAAAAATATAACAAATAAAAAATAATATACTATATAAAACATCGAAATTAACATTTAATAGATATGCTATAGTATACTTACATATGTTTTCGCATCCAAATCATTTACTAAAAAACATTGTTAATAACATTAATACTATGTATAATGATTTATAAATTCACAACTTATACATAAAATAAGTTTAATTGATATCTTGCGATAATTTTATACAATCTAAAATAGGTTAGACGTAAAAAATCCTCAATTTATTATTTGACAATTGACAATTGGAAATGTCAGCGTTAAATTATATTTGTGCTACCACAGATACAGACACAAAAATAAACCGAGAATAGTGTGGTAAAGCTAAATAAACTAAAACATATTTAAACTTAAAGCTTCTTAATAGTAATTTTAATGGTCAATATTAAATTTTAGTTCATCATGTTTTTTATATTTATTTATAACATTTAAATATAAAGAAAACCCTGAAAGATCCTTTATCAAGCCAATTTTTAACTTAAATATTTTTGCGTCATTCTCTCGTAACCTAAGTCTGCATTTAACGCACGCTTTTCTATGGTTAGAACTATCTATTATTGCACATCGTGCCATGCGTAAAATCACAATTGACGTTTAAAAGTATTAAATAATTAATTAAATTTCAAGGCATAGGCATGCTTGATATTTTTGCTAGGCATCGATTAAACGTGACTTTAATAGAATTTTTTTTTAGTTATAGATCTGCAATCAGTCGTAGTCATCGAGACTATATGTTTATAGTCTCGATGACTACGACTGAAAAAAAACTTATGCAATAACTTTGATTAGAACCATGTACCTACAAAATAATGCACTGTAAGACTAATACAAATTAACTAAGCCATTTTAAATCCTACTTAAACAGTTTTTGTGGCGGTTTGGTCCGGCGTTAGTTCAGTCCAGCGACTGCCTCGTCTGCTCTTTCATAGAACATCTTTCCTTTTCAGCTTTCTGGCCGAAAATAAAGGTTTCAAAAGGTCATTTTCCAGGATATTTATACGCATAGTTTCTTTTCTTCTTATTAAGTTCTATCTGAACTGTTTGGACATTAAGATATTTATGGATCCTGTCATTTTTTAAAAACCACGGAGCAAATGTTATAGTATGCAAAATGTTGTTTTTTACTCGTTGGATGCACATGATGTTATTTTTAGTAGCAGTACCCTACAGAGGAATTCCAGAGATCCAAATAGTTTTAACACAAGAGTTGAATATCAGCAGTTTGTTGTCAACAGATAGAACGGAATTTCTACCCATAAGCATGTTTTGGAATTTCCTGTTGATTTCGTCACGTTTATTCTTAATGTGATAGGTCCAGGTGAGCCTTCTATCTAAGTTAAATCCCAAGTATTTAACATGATTACAATCCGATAGGACATCATTTCTAAGTTCGAGGGTAGTTCTTCTTTTTTGGTATATCACTACAAGAGAGATAAGCTACGTCATCTGCGTATGTTATCAGTAATGCCTGTATTATGACATATGTCTAAGTTTGCTAATATTATTTTAGAAAATATAAGCAACTTAAATGGTCTTTCATTGCAAAGTTAGTGCCATGAATCATAACTGATTAAAATTTGTAGAAGATACTTACACAATATTGAAGAAAAGAATAAACTGACAACACCGTAATAATATGTTCAATAATCTTAGTGTTTTACTAATCGATGATCGTCAATATCAAAACCTAAATGTTTATCAAAGTTATATATATATATATATATATATATATATATATATATATATATATATATATATATATATATATATATATATATATATATATATATATATATGATGATAAAAAACTATTAAAAATAAGAAATATTAAATGAAACAATAATCAATCAAAACAAGAAAGTAATATAAGAAAGAAAAAAAAGGACTAGGATTCCCATCTTGTCCACTTCATCATTTAGTAAAAATACTAAGATTATTGAAACTATTATTGCGATGTTGTCAGTTTATTATTTTCTCCAATATGGTGCAAGTATCTTTTACTCATTTAATCAATTATGCGGATTGCGGATGCATGTCACTAACTTTACGCGGTACAATAAAAGAACATTTAAGTTGCTTGTATTTTGGCGCCTTTGCGGTCGTCGGCTTCCTCTCAAGCAGCCACATCAGTACTTGCTTTGAGGGTTAGAGCACCCTCTTCCCTCCCTCTCCCGGTTTCGCTGTAAAAATCAACCGGGTCAACAGCATTTAACTCATGACAGAAAAAAAAGCTCGTATTTTTAAATTAATGTTGGCAACCTTAGGCATATGTCATAATACAGGCATTACTGATAACATAGTTCCTAGTCCTTTATTTTATTAATACTTATGCTCTAATTTTAATTGAAATTACAATATATTATATATATATATTATTTAATTTTATTATTATAATTAATATAAATACAATGTTTATTATTATGCTAATCGAAATATAGTGATTGTTTTTGTAGTTTGAATAATAATATCTTTAAATCAATCAAAGTATTATTATTTCAGATTTTCTTTAGAGACATTTTTTGCAAAAAAAATATAATCTAGAATTCAATAAATATTGCAATGGGAAGCACCACTAAGGCTTTATCTTTTAGTATTAATTCAGAATGTACTTTAACCAGAGCCCGAGCTGGGCTTATGAAGTTACCTCATTACGATGTCAAAACTCCTGTTTTTATGCCCGTTGGAACACAGGTAATGTTCAAACTTTAATAATAATAAATATAATGTAATAATAATTGTTTCTTAATAAGTAACCTCTTCCATAAATTATAACTTCATTTCAGGGAACTATGAAAGGATTGTTACCAGATCAATTAGAAAAATTAGACTGTGAAATTATTTTAGGCAATACATATCATTTAGGAAATCGACCTGGTATTGAAGTGCTAAAAAAAGCTGGAGGTCTTCATAAATTTATGGGTTGGAAGAGAGCTCTACTTACAGACTCTGGAGGCTTTCAAATGGTCTCTTTACTCAAATTGGCAGAGATAACTGAAGTAGGTGTCAAGTTTCAATCACCATATGATGACACTGAAATTATGCTTACACCAGAAAAATCAATAGAAATTCAAAATTATATTGGTATGTTTCTAATTAGCATTATGAATTGTGTAGAGAATTTAATATTAGCTAAAGTAAGAAAATATATGTTTATTTAAGTGTGGCATAAAATAAAGAAGAGAGTTAAATTCTCTTAAACTATTCAATTTTTGAGAACTTAACTCCCTTCTTCTTTTATTTTAGTCCTCTTATTTTTTTATTGTTTTACTTGAGCTATTGAAAATTTAAAAAAAAATCAATTTATCATTGTTATATAGATAAAATATCATTTTAGCAGTAAAGTTGCTGCATGTATAAGGAAGAGTTTTTTACCTTAATTATTTTACAGGAGCAGACATTATCATGCAACTTGATGATGTGGTACAAACAACATTTCAAGATTATGATAGGATCAAAGAGGCAACTGAAAGAACAAGCAGATGGCTTGATCGATGCTTAAAGGCCCACAAAAGACCTACCGATCAAAACATATTTCCAATTGTGCAAGGGTTATTAAATCGTGAACTTCGGACACAAAGTGCTCAAGAACATATGAGCAAAGATGTAAATGGCTTTGCTATAGGAGGTCTGAGGTAAATATTTTAATACTCTTATATATTGTTACTAAATAACCAACAAATAATAAGATGATTATATGTACAGGCAAATACAAAAAAATTATAAATATAGAAATTGTGAGTCTGGTCAAAAGGCCATTGTAGTGCAGTATCAATTAAATGCAGACAGCATTTAATTAGTAGGTTTAAGTTCACTCTTGGGATGTTTAATTATTGTTTACACAACAGGGCAAATATCAGACAACTCTGTGTAGATAGCAGGTTATGTGGTTATGTGGGATAAACATTGAACGCTGAAAGATTTTGTTGTATATGATGTGTAGCATAGATTTAAAGTCACCCACAACTTACTTAATTTTTATAATAAAAGTAACGTAAGGTAGATTAAAATAATGCTCCTGTTACTAAGTTTTCTAATATTAAAAGTGTTTATGAAGTATTCAATGTGTTTAATTATAATAGTGGCTATGAGATAAAGTTTTTTTTACGCGAAATTTATGTACAGACATGGCATATTTACAGTTACTTAAGTTCCACGAGTACCAATGCGGGATTGAAGACTTCCGACATTGCATAGACAGATTGAATTTCCGTTTCATTGCAAACAACATTGCTACCGATGAAGCTAGAAGAGCAAACTTTTTTCTGCCTGTGGTGCGCAAAAGTGTACAAATTAGTTGTTGCATTGATAACTTTTTTATAATTGGAATCAACGAGAAGGTGAAAAAGCTAGCGATTATAACATAGATTTAAGGAAAATAGGTGCTTACTGTAATTTCGACAATTTTAAACAAAACCTTATAAATCGCCTTGTATGTGGTATGTGCGACAAAAAAACTGAATTACCAAGAAGTTTTAGATGAGATGATTGCAGAAAGCAATCATCAATTAGTGCAAGCAGCTTCCTTTGATGTTCCGTGTAATAGGAAATCAGGTGCTAACAAAGAGGCTATGGATATAAGAGTTGCAGGAAATTTCTTTAAAGTTTAAATATCGTTTGTGCTTCATGTGTGGTGACAAGCATAGTCATACGTATGTCGATTTCTCAACACGATTTGTAATTACAGTAAAAAAAGGACACATAGAAAAGATATGCATGTTTTTATGCATATCACAAAGATGTATACAGAGTAATTGTTAAAAATTAAATTATGCGGCTGAAATTTGCGATACAAATGCTCTTCTAAATGGAATATATTGTTTATGTGAAGAGAAACAAAATTATCCGCGAAAAATACTACCAGTTGAAATTCAAGTCCTGCTGTGTATGTATGTGTTAAAGTGACTATGCAAGTGGACTCTGGAGATATCATAAGTTCTGAAAAGGATCAAATTCAATCTTTATCTATACAATTATCGACATAGACTGATACCCCTGTGAAGTGGTTAGGTCAAGTGAGCATTCTAGTGCAGTATATGTATATAAGGACTGTAAGATACGCCTAAATGTTATAGATGCTCATTGAAACGGACCAAGTTTACTAGGTATGGACTGAAATAACTTGGAATATTGAATTTTTATTTTATAAATAATATAAACACAGTAACTCAATGTGAAAGTTATTAAAAATTATTGATCAAATACAAAGATATTTTTGATTCTAATTTGGGAATTATTGTGGGGAACCAGTATCTATACAATTGTCACCAAACCTGGTACCAAAGTTCCTTAAGACGCGACCCGTTCCGTAGGATGCTCTTAAGGACCGAGTAGAGAAAGAAATAGACAACATGGTAGCTGAGGGTGGAAATGGACTAAACCATAGCAAGATTCTTTTGAGAAGGCAAAAAATATATTTAGTTGTAATATTATATTGACACATGATGTTAAGTCTTTGATATTAACTTGTGATTCTTCAGAATATGGCATCGACAGCACTACGCTGTCTTACGTTATGTAAAACGGTATTGAAAAGCCAATTGATATGGGTTCAAGAACCTTGCATCCACATGAAAAATAGTATTCCCAGTTAGATAAAGAGGCCACAATAATCATTTTTGAAATTTAAAAATTTAACAACTATCTTTTGGGCCGAGACTTTACTATCATAACCGATCATCAACAATTATTAAGAATTTTTAACCTCTCAAAAAGAATACCTGATTTATTATCTATATTGTAACTGTCTAGTATTGTCAGCGCATGATTACAAAATCAAATGCAAATGGCTTAAGTCGCTGGCCCCAATGCCAATAAAGCTGATATACCTGGAGAAATTTTGTTAATCGCCGAGACGCCACAGGATTTACCATTTGATACAAAGGAAATTGCTAAGGAAACATAAAATCTGCTATGTTGTGTCGGGTTGTCCAATACATATTGAGAGGATGGCCTATGCAAATTCAAGATCGAGATCTACATATATATTGGTTACACTGTATGGAGCTAAGTGTCCAAGATGTCCAAGTTGTGCCTTAATTGGTAAATTTTGCCACCCAACATTAAAAATGATATTTTACATGTGTTTTATCAGAGGCACAGTGGAATAGTGCATACAAAAGCTCTGGCACGAAGTTATATGTGGTGGCATATGGGTAAAGACTTTAAAGCAAAGCAAGAAATATGCCAGTAAAGACAGCTTATGAGTGGATCTCGGCAGGCCGACCTTGGTCACGTCTACACATAGACTGCAGGACTTTCCAGAATCGAATATTCCTTATTATTGTTGTTGTTGATTCTTTTTCAAAATGGCCAGAAATAAAATTAGTAAAAAATATGATATCAGCTGCAGTGTTAATACATCTAAGAGATATATTTGCACAGCATGGTTTGCGTGCAACTCTCATGACCGACAATGGAATGGCTTTTGTGTCAAAAGATCTAGAATAGAATTTTTAGGGATCTAATAAAATCAGACACATAACAACTGCTCCCTATCATCCAGCTACCAATGGTCAAGCTGAAACAATGGTACATATGCCTTGGGATATTAAACTACTTAAGATTTTATTAAGTCTTCGGGTTACGCCTTGTTCAGTCACAACTGTACATCTTAATACAAATAGACAAACAAAAAAAAGGAGCAACAGATAGGAAGAGATGTAGAAAAAACAAAGAGAGAAATATATAAACAAAAGAATTTCATGTACAGGAACTATACAGGATTGTCAGAATGAATACCATGAAAAATGTTGAAAGGAAGGTTCTGGTAGTTACAGAATTGAAACACAGGAAGGCAATGTTCTTAGACACATTGATCAATTGGTAAGGGTGTAGGCAGTAGAGAAAGATAATGGTGTGTACTATACACAAAGGAGCTGAATTAGGAGATCAGACACGTTTCTACTCTTAAAAGTGAGCAAGATAACCAAATCATTGAGATTCCCACACAGATATATAAGGCTTGCCTACTTCATCAACATCAGATAGAGGCAAAATAAGGAAAAATCACATCTACATGCAAAAGTTCCATATGATAGACTTTAACATGAATTGTGTAACTATGATGATTGTAATATTGATAATTCAATTAAACAAATTTTGCGAATGAATTTAGATTGCTGCTTGGTAATCTTGAGGAAGCGGTATGTTGTATGTGATCTGTAGCATAGATAGATAGTTACCCACTTTTATAATAAAAGTTATCTTAAAATAATGCTCCTGTCACTAAGTTTTGAGTATTAAAATTGTTTATGAAGTGGTTACAATGTATTTAATTATAATAGTTTTTTTTAATTAAAAAAAATGAGGCCAGTTGTGGGGCAGCGGAACAGCATCTGGCTATAAACTCGAATAGTTGTGGTTTGATTCTAATTGGGGGAATGACCATATATAAATTCTTTTCATTTCCTGGTCTTGTGAGACAAAGAGTGGCGTGTAATTTCGCAATATTTCGCAATCAATAAGCAATGCCTCACATTCCATTCATTTGATTTTGATATTAGAAAAAGTGTATATTATAAATAATAGTAGTTATACACAATTATAATTGTAATGTTTTCTTAGTGGTGGTGAAGCGAAAGATGACTTTTGGCCCATGGTGGCTCTTGGAACAGAAATATTAGATAAGAATAAGCCAAGATATCTCATGGGGGTTGGATTAGCAATTGATTTAGTTGTATGTGTTGCTCTTGGAGTGGACATGTTCGATTGTGTTTACCCAACTCGCACTGCAGTAAGTCCTTTAATATTTATTTTTTTATTTTAATTGTATTCTAAATATATTACTTGTGGTTTATTTATAATAATATTGTGTATTATTTATAGAGGTTTGGATGTGCACTAATTAATAAAGGCCAGCTAAATTTGAAACAGAAGATTTTTGAAACTGATATGAATCCTATAGATACAAAATGTGATTGTGCCACTTGCAAAAATTATACTAGAGCTTATTTACATTGTATTGTATCAATGGAAACAGTTGCCTGTCATCTTATATCTGTACATAATATTGCATTTCAGGTCAGATATTTTACCTTGTTACTGTTCTTTTGCTTTACATTTATCCCACATACCAGAGTAGGCAGGAAATACCTAGTGTACTTCAAGTTCACATGCCATACTTCACTTTCTAAGGAATTCGAGACATTGCGTGTTGAATGGCGGAACTCAACGCCGCACTTTGTCCTACCAGAATGAGGAAGTGAAAATAAATTAAATATAATCATTTCCCCAAGTGGAAATCGAATCCACAACTAATCATTTATTCAGACATTATCACACTGTCTACCACAACCACATTGTAATGGTGCCTACCATAACAATGTTTTACAATGTAAAAATATTGTAATGGTAGGCATCATTACAATGTTTTTACTGCATGTATTATAGAATTGTCAGTATATTAAATCAATATGCTTTATTACAGAAGCGACTAATGAGGACTATGAGGGAGAATATAGAGCAAGGCACTTTTCCAGAATTTGTAAAAGATTTTGTGTCTCAAGTATATCCTAACAGAGACTATCCAACTTGGATTGTTAACTCATTGAACTCTGTTGGAATAAAAATAATTGATAACTTAGATGCATAAATTAAATAAAATAAAAATAAAATTAATATTTATTTTTATGATTCATTACATAAAGTCATCAGAATCATTTCCATCATAATTAGTACTCATGTTTTCTTTCTTCATTAGAGTAGAATAACTTCTTAGTTCAGCTTCCTCTTTTTTACGCTTTTCTTCTTCTTTCTCCTTTTCCTTTTTCTCTCGTAATATTTTCTTTTTATCTTCTCTTTCTATTCTATCTCTTGTTTCTCTTTCTAATCTCAAATCTGGAAATGCTTCTTTCTTTGTCTTATTAAGTCTATTTATAGTTTCATTAATTCTTTTAACTACTCTTACTTTTCTAACATCCCGATCCTTATGGAAAGCAACTTGCCCAACCTGTTAATAAATGTAATATTCTTATAAAAATCTTGAATTTATAATATTCCAAATAAAAAAAATTATATTGCTCACTATAAAATGAGTAATCTTAAATTAAGATACATTTGTATCCAAAACATTTATTTCTTCAGTAAAGCTTTCTGATTTAGTACAAGGATTGAGAGATGCATGGAGATAGAAAAATATACTTGCCTCCATGCTAGGAGTCTTCTTTAGATTTGCCCACATGGTGTAAACTATATCAATATCATTCATTTTATTACCCATAATTGAATTGGCCTTAACTAATTGACAGGCATCATCAAGTACTGAATTTGGTATATCATCTATAGTTTGACCCTAGAAATAATATATCAAAATAAAATTTATACAATAAAAATATTTTTTTAAATAAACTTAAATCTCTCACCGGCGCTAAACGAAGATAAACGTGCGCTGAAGAGACTTTATCAACATGAAACCAAACATCTTCAGGCCAACCCCATTTTATTAAATCTTCGTCTAAAATACAAAATTAGTTATAAGAAAATATTTTTTATTTCGTTATTAAAAATAGAAATATTAAGGTCAACATTACTTTCATGTTTGTCAGCTCCCATAAAGAGTGTTACGGGAGGTGCAACAACATTACTTGTAAAATAGAACACCATTTTGTATATAATGCTTAATTTAAACTTGAAATAAAATTGCACAAAGTATACACATTTTAAGTATGCTTAAAAAATGTCAATGTCAATGACAATGTTTGACTAGTGATACCAACATACGGATGATGCCTTCCATTTAACGTTCTAAATGATCATGTTCATGACTGCAGTTTTTTTTTCGTTCCACTTGTTTGAGAGAGTCACTATCGTAAACTCAAGTAGAATGCATTATAGAGTTTTGAACGTAGTAGTAAATAACACAAATGGAGGTGAGATTACTAAAGATAAACCTTGAAAATTAACTTAAATAATGATTGATGCGTGTATTACATTAATTTACGACCATGACCTTAATATGTTCGGTACAAAGAAGGGGATCATTTTGATTTACAATATTATTGATTATTAACCTAAGAAGAATAATCTATTTATAAGTTAAATTTTGTTATGGTAAATATAAGTGCTCTGTAACTGTAACTGTATGGTAATACTTTTTTACCTGCGCATACTATTGAGATTCTTTGTTCAAAAATGTCATTACTTACTGTACTGTCAGCTGTCAAGTATCAGTTAACATCAGCTTACTAAGGGCCTAGTGGGAAATGTATAAGTTGTAACAATAATAAAATCCAATACTGTAAAATAGAATGTAAAAATGTGTAATATTTGGTTATATGATATCTATAATATATTAATTTTATATTAAAATATCTTTGTTCATGAAATAATATATTGGCAACTTAATAAGTGTTAATATCTTAAGTCAAATTCTTAGATTATTATTTTCATAAATTCCTTGATCATATGACAACTAATATGGGCAGTCCAGAAAGAGAATTGTGCCCGCCTCCGTCCGAGGAAGACGAATTAACTCTACCTCGTGCAAGTATAAACAAAATGATTAAGGAATTAGTACCCTCTGTTAGAGTAGCCTTTGAATCACGTGAACTCATATTGAACTGTTGCACAGAATTTATTCATTTAATTAGTTCTGAAGCTAATGAAGTATGTAACCAAAATAATAAGAAAACCATCAATGCAGAACATGTCCTCACAGGTATAATCATTTGTTTAATGTGGTGTATATATTTTTTGTGTATTTTAGAAAGAAATAAATTACACATAAGTTTTCTGAATTATGTGTGTTTCTCATATAATTTCACCTCCCTGGTTAAGTAAAACCTAAGATATCATATAAAACCTCTTTTGTTCCTGGCACTGTGATAAACTACTTATATCATATTTCTAATGAGATGTTGTAACAGCAAAACGTATTTTTATTAACAGCATTAATTCCCTTTTAGCTTTAGAAAGACTAGGCTTTAGTGACTACACAGTTGAAGCAGAAGCTGTTTTAAAAGATTGTAAAGCAGTAGCAGCCAAAAGAAGACGACAAAGCACTAGACTTGAAAACTTAGGTATACCAGAAGAAGAACTTCTAAGACAACAGCAAGAACTTTTTGCCAAAGTAAATAAAATATATAAATATATTTTTATATATTATTCTTAAATAATTATATTAGATTTGTTATATATATATAAGTTACAACAAATTATGTAACTTTTTAAAAGCATCATCTCATTAAAAAATAAATTATTGATTATATTTTTATCAATATAACTTAAATTATTTTAGGCTAGAGAAGAACAAGCAAAACAAGAACAACAACAATGGTTGTTATTACAACAACAAGGATTGGTGGGAGTTGAAGGGGCACCTCAACCATATGTTCCACCACCTTCAGGGATGAGACAAGATGATACTGAAGATGATGACTATTCATAAAAATATTGTGACTCATAATGATTAATGTAATTAAAATTATTTTGAATATTTTGTGTTTTATTAAAATGTACATAGAAGCTTTACACTTTATCCCGCATAGCAGGGTAGTCAGAGACAATCTAATGTCAAGACTCTCCTTTGACTGGTTTCTGCCAAATCTTATGTTTTCCAAATTGAGACTGCATGTTGGGTGGTGGGCTTAAATGTATATACTTTATAAGAAGATGGCTGATGATAAATTATTTTCGTTTTTTCTACTGGTTAGAGAGTGGAGTTTTGGTTTTCACCACTTTACATGCAAGAAAAATTTTCAGAGAAAGAAAGGATATACTATAATAAATATAAACTTAATATTTCGATAAATATTTCACATGAGTATGTACCTACATTTCTTAAACTTTATTTTTAGGCAATTTTTCAACTTTTAATATATACTGTTTTATAACATATGTCAAAAATACATGTGTCAGAAAGGATATAATGTGTTTGTGGCACAGAATAATGCAGATACCAGTAAATTTATTATATTGATCATGTAGTACAATCATGATCCATTTATAAAATGGACAAACATAAAAAAGTATATATATATATACCTATTTAGCTTTTGTTTAATTATAAAATGCATGCCACTAATAACACGTAACTTACGTTAATAGAAGAACTTTACAGAAACACAAAGGCAGTACTAATAATATAACAAACATTGAAGAACCAAAAGAAAAACCGTGTACCTTATTAGCAAAAGACTCTGAGTGGGTAGATATATTTCCAAATTCCGATATACAATGCTGCAGCACGAGTGATGGAGAAAAAGTATTACAGTTTGATATCATAGTCTCACAGTTATTAATATTGAGTATTTTTGATATACAAATATAGTAGTTAAAATTTATGTTACCGAAATTTCTTTAGATCGATGGTCAAAATGAACGCAACACACATATACAGCCATTAGCCTTGATGTTTCCAGGAATATTAGAAAATGATCCAGAAATGTTAAATAGAATAGTTAATAAAGTTATATCAACAACTGAAATGACAAAGCATTTAGTTGGCCAAAAGGCAAATTTCACATGTATGAAAAAAGTTGATCGACTTATTCCAGCTGATAAGGTAATTGATTTATTAAATTGCTAATTAAGATTAAAATACAGTGTATCGTTTGTACTCTTAATACTGTGCATTGGATATAACGCCAATAGAAAAACCAATTTCGTGCTCAGAATCTAAACTATTATTATATTTTCCTGTATCTACTGCTACTAATTGTTCACAAAATTTTGTAAAGGTATTTAATATCGTATAATAAAATATCACTTAGTTGAAGTATTCGAGTCTACTTTATAGAAATTATATTAAGTCATGTATATCTATATACCTAGACAATATATTCCATTCAATTATTATTGTCATGTCATTTTGTAATGTACTTATTATTATAATTTCAGAAATGGTTAGACAGCCTTCCAGAAAATAGTAACAATTCAGTAGAGACAAATTCAAAAAAGTTAAGCAATATTGTACTATCTGATGATAATGTGTGTAATGAAAAAGCAGATACTAAGTAGGTTTTAACGATAAGCCTTATACCTTTAGCAGTCGAATTGACTGAAGCGAATCGTAAAATATAACAATTTATTTACATTTTTACACTATTTCATTAACATGAAGTATATACCAATTTTAACTTGTGTCTATAGAAGAAAAAAAATATTCTTTAAAAAATAATGTTAAAAGATATTATTAAAAAAACTTTTTTTTGTTTTTATTAAGGCATTTCAGGAAGAAAATCCGATGATGAGTAAAGAGAAAATAAAATAACGGAAATTGGTAATTTAATTTATATATACCTATTAATAAACTAAATATTGTGAATTAATAATCTATAATTTATTAACCAATTATAATCTATAAGCTACCACAGTATTACAGAAACCAAACAATATATTAATGATATATCTTTTTATACAGAATAATCGGTGGAAGAAAACATAGAATATTTTTTTAAAAATTTATTGCTTATAAAATGCTTAATGACTCTCATTGTACTTAAGATGAATGAATCACAAACCATTTAGAGATTATACATTTAAATTAAACTTACTACTGAAGGTAAATTAGGTATGTAATATTAGCTGGTATACTTCGATTGTATTACCTGCAAATGTTATATTTCAAAATGCTATTTGTATTTTATTTATATTATTCAATATAAAAAGACAAGACACTAGACAAGTTTACTTCTTGTCAAAAAAATTAAAGGCACCGATAATAACATGCAGGTAACTAAATCTATCTATTATATTATAAATAGGTCAGTTTTCGTCAGTTTAAAAATTTAAAAAAAGAAATATGTGGCCATTCAGATATCACTTAGGTAGTTTCATCTTCCTAGTCTGCGTAGAGCATTTTATTATCCAGCACAAAGGCAACATGGTACCTTCACCGATTCTACAGAGTTCCAAATATACCTTTTTGGCGCAAGTTTTTAACATTTATTCCTTTTTTACAAGTAAAAATCGATATTAAAATAATAAAATTATTAAAATTGTTCAAAATCTGTTGATGACAATACGATAAATTTTGAAGTATAATTGATCTATTAAAAACTTCATACATGGCAGTAACCGTTAAAGTATACAACTTTAATATTTACTATTTTTAAAGTGTTACTCCCAACTTAAGATTAGAAAACATTTTAGAAAAAAAGTATAAAAATTTTGAACACAGCGGGATTCGAACCCGCGTCTCTTGGTAACGTTCAAGCGCTCTGACTGCTAAGCCATGCGTTCTACTACCAGCTGCGTCGAAATTCCTATACGTTGCTACTTCTTATTTATATTATCCCTGTAAGAAGTAGCAATATATAAGAATTTCGACGCAGCTGGTAGTAGATCTCATGACTTAGCGGTCACAGCGCTTGAACGGTATCTAAGAGGCGCGGGTTCGAATCCTGCTGAGTTCAAAATTTTTATACGTTTTTTCAAAGATATTATATAATTTTAGTTCGCTTCGACTTCGGAAAATATACCGGCAAACAAAGATCTCAGAAGCACAAATTAATATGTCAAACACGTAAAAGTTATCAAACTACATTGTTAAGAATTCTATGAATCCCATTATACTTTAGGATAATATTTTTAGTAGTAGTAAAGGGTCGATGATTTTTAAGGCAGAATTTGTGCGGTCACGGTTTACACAAAAGGACGCTTATAAAATCTACTATAAATATTAAAACTAATGAATTTCAACTTATTGAAATACTATCCGTATATAACTTAAAAAGTAGACTAGTAGTAGAAACAGTTTTGCTACTGCTTTTTTAATAATAAAGATGTTGAGAATATATTATAGACTATTATGAAACTAATTCATATAACAAATAAAACAAACTTATTTCATTCTAAGTTGTCAGTTCCTCGATTAGACATGATATATTCATGACATCTTTAATAAGTCTAATTATACAAAATTAAACTTTTAATCTTGTACACAGTTGTCTAGAACACACCAAAAACAATAAACTTGCCAATATTGATTTCTATTGTATAATCTGTTAATATATAATTTACCTATATAACATTGAACTTATTGGAAGAGTATGTTATGGGGTCTCTATTACTTAATATTCTATGACACAACCTTATGAATGATTTACATTTCAAAACTATGCTACAATAACTTTTATCAAATTCTAATTTTTAATACGCAAAGTATTAATGCGTGTGCCACAAAAGAAATTTGACTGAGAATACTTTATATCTCTGGCTGAATGAATTATTAATTGCAGCTTTTATATACTATAAAAGCAAACTAATAAAACAAAAATAATTTGCATTTTTTTTGTATAATATTATATTTATAATCTATACATATCTTCGGCAATAGCGTTTTAAAAATATTTAAATTGTTATGTATGAAAGGATGACATTAAGAAAATATTTATTTAATACTATTTTTTTCTGCAATCACGTAAAAGTCAGATGGTTTTATATGTTCCATATAATGCAGTCATTTTAGATATTTTAATTAAAAGTAATCAAGAATAAATTTCTCGTAATAAGATAAAATTTTCTATGCATACTTATAACGATAATTTAATAAGTTTCTTAAAAATTGTCATTTTCACAAAAAAATATCATTCTTACAATCTTACGATTGACCATTTTTAAAGTAGAAGACACAAGGCGTCTAGAATGCGTAAGTTGTCTAAAATCAGAAGACACACATCTGTAACATTTTTGTTTATTTTTAAATTAATAATGTCTTTTTAGACACCATATAAAAAGGTAAATTCAAAAATTCTTGTTCTAACTAAAATGACTGTACTAACAAGAATAATATTAATTTGAAGTATACACAATACACTAACGGATCAAAAGGTCACTAAAGTTGTTTTTATTTAAATAATTTACTTTAATGTAAAATGACAATTCATTTTTAAATAGTACAAAATAACTAGAAAGAACATTATATTGAATTGATACTTACGTTTTAGCCCATTGCTATATTATTTATATGCAAAATACATTCTCTATTAATTTGAAATTAACTTTTAAATATTGTTAGAAATTAGCAACTGCAGTATACAACTTTGGAGCTACTCGTATGAAGAATACTAGTTATAATCAACAATCGAATTCTAAATATAAAATGGAATATTTCCCAGCTAAAACTTGGATTTATCTTACAATAGATTTTATCATAAACTAATAAGTATACCTAGTAGTAGTATAATACCACAGCATTAGTTTTCTCTTCTATATCTACAAATACCATGAAACTCGAGTATAGACAAATTAAAAAATATTCATCAATTGCATATGATGGCTTTCTCTGTACCACCAAAATATTCTTTTTACCTTTGTAGACAATTAATGATGCATTTTTCGTAAAGTAAAATTTTGTAAATTATTATATAAATCTAATAATTAACTATAAACTTAATAAACAGCGTCAAAATTTCAATTATTTAAATGCTCTTTTGTTGTAATGAATATAATTTAGCCATAATAGTAATCTTAAACAGGTAACACTAACAATATCTTTTAATACAATTTAGCTTTTTCAATGAACACACCACTATTACTCGACCTTCATGAATAATTTGCCTATCTAATTTATGCCTATATATAATAAAGATTTTATTAGATTAGGGCACCTCTCCATACATTATATTTATTGCTTTTTCCATTATCAATACGTGTTTGCTGCTCAATGTATTTACACACTAATTACTTACTCAAAAATGAGAGGTCAACATGTGTGTAGCTGCCCTTAGTGGCATTATTAACTAATTTAGAATAAGTCAACAAATTATAATAATCATTTATAATTAAATATGCCCTTTTGTTTTTAAATTTAAGATTCTTAGTTTATTAATAACACCGCAGTTATTCATAAAGTAACAAAATATTAGTCTATTGTTCCCTATATATTGCCATGAAGTCTATAATAGTGTTCAACAATGAACTTTGTTTTTATTTTAAAAAATTGCTATGTACTTGACATTTCAGTTCAGACAGTAAATATTATTTCTATATATTATGTGGCTATTTATTGAGTGAATTTTAAGTAATATACTGTTACTTAAAAATATACAAAACTGCACTATTTATTACAAATAATGAACTGTTATCTAAATAAATATAAATCATAATTTTAATATATGTTTAGAAGTTACTGTTAACATAAGGTTACACCTTCCATTTATAATACATAAATAAAAAAATAGGTAGCATTATTGAAAAAAGAAAATGTATTCCTTTTTAGTAACATGTAGACAGGACAATTCAACTATATGCACAGACACTTAAGGTGGTTATCAGCCCCAGCCCTGTCTAGTGTTGTCAAAAGAGCAAATTTTTTTATTATGTTATCTAAGTCCATGACTTTTGGTTTGATTAATCTATCGTATAAACTATCTTATTTATAATTGAATGAAGAAATATTTATTATTATGATAAAACTATATATTAGCAGGCACCTGTCATTATTTTAAAATACTAGACTAATTAATAGAGATGTCACTAATAGTCGGATACTATTCGGTATTCGGCTACTTTTTAAATACTTTAAATTGCTTTTTAGTTAAGAAGTAATACTAGTAAACTAGTTTTTAAATTTGTATGAAAAAGATGCAATCTTTTGCCTGACATTCCAATTCGATGTTTCTGCCTACCTACATGCCTAGATTTCTATAAAGGCGAATATTCGACGTTCAATAATCCCCAAACCAAATCTGTATTTATGGCATCTCTATTAATTACAATTACTTATACAACTACAGCCTAATTTAAATCAATGCCTGGCACACACACAAACAGACATGGACTTTTAACTATTTCATCATCAATTGTAACAGTTTTCAATAAAGCTACAAGCATTTAAAATGTAACTATACTTACATCTATATTATTATATTAAAAATAGCGCTTTAAATAAACTATATAAAAATTCCTTCAAACGGTACTAAAATTTCCTATATCTATTTGTAATCAACATATTATACAACTTTGCATTAAAAAGACTGAATCAACACAACAGGGCTACATACGCACACTACATATGTGATGGAAGAGTTCCGTCACGTGTGATAGTTTGTCAATGTTATAGCATTGAGCATGGATCTGATCTGGATATAATGAAGCCGCCGAGCACTGTGAGCGCCACGGCGGCTAAAAGGCGTCACGCGCGTAGCCGCAAGCTGTTGTTGGAGACGCGCGTGCAGGCGCACCGTCATTGAGTTGGTTTCAAAGCCGCCATCTTACGTCCTCGGGCCCGAGCTTCTTGTCTTGACGTAGTATATTCAAACCACAATACATTTGGTATAAGAGTTGTATCTCTTATCATTAATATTTCACACAGTTTTCTGCAATCAAATAATTATGAAATTGAAATATGTTTACCAAGCTTTATTTTAATATATATATAATTTAAAAGAATTACAATTTTATAGGTCATGGTATCTAAACTTTTAAAAATAATGAATTATTTACATAATCACTTAAATAATCCAAATGAATAAAAACAGAACTATAAAACAATAGTAAAGTGTCATGAAGACATAAAACTGATAAGATAATTAATGTAAAATATATGTTTCTGTCATGTAAAATTTTCATGATATTGAAGAGAATTCTACTTGTTTTAAATATCTGCTTATATGCACATGAATTATAATTTATTATTTATACAACACACAGGAATATTGTTTTTATACTTTGATATATTTATATATTCAGTTCTTGATTGAAAAGTTTTAATAGTTGAAAGAAAACTAAGTATGGAGGTGCTCACAATTTGAATTAAATGGAGATCCATAGTACAGTCAAAAAGAGAATATGACTTGATAAGTGACATTGATAGTGAAACTTCATTATTTGGCTTTATAAAATACATAATTTAAAAATACATATACTCTTACATTTTTTTTATTTAATTTATTTTAATGACATATTTTTTGTGTTTTCCCACATAATGTCTACTGTTACTAGTTGTGGCTATTTAATGTAGAATGCATATACTGTATCTTATATGTGAGCAATTAATTTATAATTAAATTAAAATAAAAGTAAAGTGCATTTTTACTATATAGGCTAATACTTACAATGACACCAATTGAGGAAAGTATGGTGTAAGCACTCTGTGCACTATAATGAACCATATAGTAGCAAATATAAGACCAATGACACCACCAACTACTACTTGAGCTGTAGTGTGGTAATGTAGATATACTCTGGCAATGCTTACAATGAAAGCTAAAGTCAAACAGCTGCTTACAATTATTATCCTCCAAATTGCTGATATAATACTGTTATTATTTATATGATGTAACCTGTAATAAAATATATTTTATATAGAAATAAAAAAATTATATATATATATATATATATATATATATATATATATATATATATATATATATATATATATATTCTTTACCTTATGACAAAGAAATACAACACATAAATGCTGAAAAACCAAATAAATTGGGCATGTGATGATGGCATTCCATATTCATTATACAGATTTCCTCTTACAAGTGGTCTTGCTTCACATATCAGATGTTTTAATACTATATTCAACACTTCATTCACAAGAGTTCCACAGAAGAACACTATCTGTAACAAAATATATAATGATAAGGCTTATTTATTATATTAATGTAAGAGGAAGCAGAAATCTCCTATAGATTTTATAAACAACAAATAATATATTAAATATGTTTTACAAAAAATATTGTTCTAGAGCTAGTTTTACTTACAGTATGAAGATCTCTTCGAAATAAAATCAATGTAATAAATCCAGCGCCAATACCAAATGGAGTTAGGCTCATAAATGCTAGAAATTTACCTAATATATCACCTGAAAATATTTATTAAATTTAAAACCTAGTCCGATATAGAAATATGTTTCTCAATATATTATGAAATATAAATTAAATTTAGATACCCTTTGGATATTCAACCAAAGTGAGAGCTAGAGGTTGCCATTCAATATCACCGTTATTTAGGTAAACATCCTTCACAGGTGAAGTATCTTCCATTTTTATATTTAAACATATGCTAAGTGATACGTATATACTAAATTACGTAGAATTATTTAGTAGTAGCATAGCTTTATTTCAAATTCAATAACTATAGTCATCCATGCGACGTGCATTTATAAATTGTTAGCTTAGTAACTTTTACAACATCTAACTATCACGGATCACAACAGAACTGCCAATGTCAATCACAACTTATCATTAACGACAAGATATTTTTTTAATTTCACATTTGATACATTTTATGTTTTTGCAAAGCTTAATTAAAAAATATAATGCATGAAATTGTGAATTATGTATTAATGAATTTTTATAAATAATTTTTAATATGTTTTCTATAAGACTAAGCTTTCTTTAAGAATAATATTTTTGTGTTCACTAACAATTCGAAAGTACGTTTAACCGTAAACTCAATCCTCTAGAAAGTCAAATTTACTAAAATTAATTAAAAAATCTTCATATTTGCCGTCACTTCAGATCATAGTACATTTGTTATATTTGCTTTGAATCGTCATCGTGACATGCGGGCTTACTTTAATTGTTTCTTACAAAGATGTATTAAAATGATAACAAGTGTTATTCTAAATTAACTTATTAAAGTTCATTCAAGTATATAGTAAAAGGAGAGATTATTTTTTTATGTTTTGAGCAATTATTACTTAATTCTGATTTGAGCTATCCTCACTTTTGGTTTATATATAAATAAATGTATATTAAATGTTAATAAAGTTATTTAAATTTTCCTTCTCTTCCTAATGTGACTGTCAATTTAGCAGAAAATAATTATTTTTTGAGATAATGAAATAACAAAAGCAATTATAAAAAAAAACTAAGAAAATAAAAAGATATGCTCGTGTACCTTTTTAAATTACTAGTTTTTAATTGATCATTTATAATTCTAAATAAATAAGTATAGTATATTGAGTAGCAGTCATTTAATAATTGTATAACTTTAGATAAATATTTTTTTTTGTATAAAAAAAATATACATAATTTAAATTGCTTAACAAATTATATAATAACGGTAACAATATTATTTAAATAAGTAATAATAATTTTACTAAAATATAATATTTAATAGAAAATAATTTCTTTTTTTTCGTAAACCTCACTTGATTTTTAAATGCTGTATATAATAAAGATGAAATATATAGTGAAAAAGATTTACTTCTCACGGGTACATTATACATTATTTACATATATACATACATATATTTAAAATTTATTTTAAATTTAACTCAAATGAATTAGGAAACTACGATATGACATATTTATCATCTTAGTTTCATTAATCTGTTTTTACGAGTATATGGCCTTTATTTTATTTTTTCTTGCATCGTCCAATATATGTACTGAATTATATATTAAATATTTGTGTCCTAAATTTGGCAGCACTGACTAATCCATGACTATATTATTTATCTGTTCCACGTTCTTTCTTTTGTAGTTATTGGTTCCTCTCTTTCGTCGTCAAAATAATAGACTATTATTATATGTATTTTAAAAGAGTAATTAATTAAATAATAAAAATAAGTTTATAATTTATCACCGATGATGGCAGAACCCACAGTGGAGCATGATCTAACAATCGATGATTTAGTGCCAAAAAGCCCAGAAAAGTAAATATATTGACTTTATTACTTTTAAATATTATGATATGTTAATATCATTCTCATAATTTTGTAAGCTTGATATAGAGAATGAAAAGATTATTATAGCAATGCTATATATCAATATTTTTAAGCACTTATTTTAGTCGACCTAGTTAGCAGATAACAACCCCCCATAAGTTGATGATAGGAAAACAAATTATTTTCTTACATATTTATTCTTAAGTAGATAAATATTTTTTATTCTATTAGAATTGCTGAAGAAAAAAAAGAAAGTGGGAACCATCTTTACAAATTTAAAAATTATAAAGGTGCTTTGGCATTATACGAAGAAGCTATTAAGTTATGCCCAGAAAATGCTGCTTATTACGGCAACAGAGCTGCCTGTTACATGATGTTAGGGATGTACAAAAAAGCACTTGATGATGCACAGAAAGCAGTTGCCCTTGACTCTACATTTACAAAAGGCTATATACGTATGGCCAAATGTTACATTGCTCTAGGTATGTATGATAAAATAAAATAAATTAGCTGTTCCCATAGCTTTTATATTTTTAGTGTTTATTTTGTATTTTTATTAACTTTGATTATTTAATACTACTGAAAATATTTTCATACACGATAACCAACATTCTGTCATGTCTTTGCGATGTTAAAATAATTTATCACATGTATTATTAATCAACTTCAACAATTAATTTATGCTTGATACATGAAATGAAAACTACTTGCATAAATTAAAATGATGTCTTAAACAAACACAAAATATAAGTCATCCATAAATCTACACATTCATTTAATTTTAATAATGCTTAAATACAATATAACAATGTAGAATTTTAGATTAAATGTTTTTAATAGTAAAATAAATTTCAATTTTATTACACATATTCATTTATACAATACTATCTACTTTTATTTCATATTGTTAAGAAAATATTCTATATGAATCATCTTAACTACAGTTAGTACTAATAAGGTCAGCTTTAACACCCACATATATATGTACAAATATGTACATGTTTGTGTGGACTTGCATTTCTTGATTTCTCTCAGAGTTCAACTTTATAAAAGTAATCACAATTCTTTTCCATTGTGGTGATAATTAAAAATGCCTAATCTGAAATCTGAGTCACTCAGGAGATTCCCAATTAAGTGTAACTCACATATTTAAAATAGGTTTCATTTTCTCGGTCTAGAAAGACGAAAGAGTATCTTTGGGTTTGGTTAACTACATACTATCTTTTAAATGGTTACTAACACGGTACAAATAGCGTGTAAATAATTACGCGGATAATGATGCCTGGTCGTATTGACCTGATTTTAGCTTTTATTTTTTTTTAAGAAATTTATCAAGTCAACTTAATATTAACGGTTGTTTATTAAAAAAGGTTCCTTACTTAGTTATTAAAATAAAAATAACACCAATAACTTCTAGAAATTAAAATTTTATTAAGTTTTTCAATAACAAATGCCAAATAAACTTTGAAAAGATAAAATGTTTGTATTTTGAATTTTTGGCAAAACATTCTTGTTATTAATAGGAATCAATATATAAAATTATTAATAGATTGAACAAATGAATTCGATCCTCACTCGGAGGAGTGATTATATTTAAATTATTTTCTCTTCCTCGCTCTGGTAAAAGACAAAGTGCGGCGTTGAGTTCCACCACTCAATAAAGCGAATACTGAGTGTCTTGACATTAGGTGCTTTCTGTCTACCCTGCTATACGAGATAAAAGCGTTAAACTAAAAAAAATCAAATGCACTTTATACTATAATAACAAAGATTTGAAAGAGTGAGTCTAAAACTCCAGTGCCATATTTCTGCCATAAGTCATTCAAATTTTGTCTATTAAATCAATAAAATCTTGCCAAATCAAAGACCCTATATCTTTCAATTCACATATTTTCACTTCATTCATATATTTATATTAACTCAAATCTTCATACGAAGATCTTAAGTCACATATTTGTAAATAAAAAAGGTTGTTCATTATATAATTTTGATAAATTAAAATTATATTCATTATTAGAAAATAATATTAAGTTGAAAAAATTTAGTATTTCTTCATTAAAATAAAAATTTATTCAATTTAAATTATTTTTAAAATAAAATGAATAAATAATTAAATAAATAAAACTAATTGTTATTATTATTTTATTTAAAGATGAGATTTTGAATAATGTAACGTGAATGAATAATGTAACGTGAATGAATTAGTCCCAATTTATATAAATCAGGTTTGGCACCATGAGGCTTTATACTAGAGGATCGTTCAGATAACAAATTTTCAGATCTGGTGCTCGGCGATTTGGGTACTTTTGGCCTTAGTGTTCCGTGTTTTCCATTTTTGCAGTTGTTTTATGATAGCAAGATCGATATTATCTGAATCTGATTCCGTGTCACTAGCTTCTTTTTCACTTTCACTGTAATTGCTGCGTTCAGATAAATGATTATCAATATCGACGTTTGATGCACCCTGAGTTTCTTCATTGTCGGAATTTGAGTCTTCTAACTACTCCACAATTCTAGCTGGATGATTTGTCAGTGACATTTTTATTAAAAAGAACCCAGGTTATGTAAAATTAAACACAAAATAAGCAAATAAATGTAAGTCACGATTTTACTACAGATGACGCTGGGTCATAATTATCCGTTTTGACTTTACGCACGTGTATCTTTCAGAGCATGGTGCTTCGCAATTATCATACCGATGAAGAAGGTAGAGAGGCGTCGTATCTCCAGCTACACAAATGTTCGAAACATACTACTATCGCAAAAATAAAATATATCAATTTGAAATTGCCTCAGGTCAATATGACCCAGCGTCATTGTGGCCGGGTTAAGAAAGACCAGAACATATAAGGGTCTCTCCACCTTCTAAATTTAAAGAATGAAAATTAAGTTAATAATAACATATTAATAATATGCACAATATCTAGAGCTGTAAAATTATTATAAGATAAATATTCCATTTAAGATGCATTTTTATTTATTTAGTAGGAGATGCATGAAAATACAAAACTATATTTCTTCGTGTTGCAGGTGATCTATCAGGGGCAGAGCAAGCTATTCGACGTGCAAGTGAGCTGGGCGGTGTAGATTGTGCAGCAAACGAACGACGTGCTTTAGACTCTTTAAAACGCCTCCATGATGATGCTCAACGCGCAATGGAAGCAAGTGACTATCGACGCGTTGTCTTTTGTATGGACCGTTGTTTGGAGTACAGTCCTTCAAGCTCAAAGTAAGGCATTGCCTTTGTCATTATGTTTTGGTTCTTTACATGGAAAAAAAATGTTACATATGATTAATTTATACTTTTCCAGGGGGTTCATTTTTCTAATTAGAATGTAGTAATATGTGTTACGTTAATTGTACAAAGCAAAGATCAGAATTGACTTAGCGTACCCCGCATACGCATACGGTGTTACGCGTATAGATGAAAATACTAATACAAAAGTATTTTATATTTATGACTTATTAAACTTCAAATTTACAAAGTATTGTCTTTTTTTTAATCACGTATATTTTAATTGTTAAATACTCCATGTAATTTATACCAATATGTGCAATTCCATTTTGAAGGGCAAAACTCATGAAAGCTGAATGCTTAGCGATGCTTGGACGGTGTCAAGAAGCACAGGAAATAGCCAATGACTCTTTAAGGTTCGACAGTTTCGATACAGAGGCAATCTATGTTAGAGGATTATGCCTGTATTTTGAAGTATGCAAATCTTTATTAAAAATTGTCTGTAATATTGGTTATTAACACAGATTGCTAAATTTCTTTAAAACAAATATTTTTCGTAGGACAAAGACGAACAAGCCTTCAAACATTTTCAACAAGTCTTGAGATTAGCACCTGACCACAAAAAAGCTATGGAAACATATAAAAAAGCAAAATTATTGAAACAGAAAAAAGAAGAAGGTATTAAAATATTTATAAAACTGCAGCTAGTCTGTTATTTTTTTATTATTGGAATAAAATTAAAATATTTATTAAATATTTCACAGGTAACGAAGCATTTAAAATGGGTCGGTGGCAGCAAGCTTTGACTCTATACAATGAAGCACTAACTGTTGACAAAAATAACAAAAAAGTTAATGCTAAGTTATATTTTAACAAAGCAACAGTGTGTTCAAAGATGAATCAAATTAAGGAAGCTGCAGAAGCATGTACAGCTGCCCTTGAGCTAGATGAAAATTATGTTAAAGCTTTATTACGAAGAGCGAAATGCTACACAGAACTGGCCGAATTCGAGGATGCAGTCAAAGATTACGAAAAATTATATAAAATTGACAAAAGTAAAGAGAACAAGAAACTACTACATGAAGCCCAATTAGCTCTAAAAAAATCAAAACGCAAAGACTACTACAAGATTCTTGGTGTCGAAAAAACTGCTTCAGTGGATGATATTAAAAAAGCCTATAGGTATGTTACATAAAACCTAAAATTTATCAACCTATAAGTATTTTATTTAGATAAATTTTAAGTAGAATAGTTAAATTGTTTATTTAAATCATGTCTATCTATTGCATAGTAATAGTAGTGACTTAATATTATTAATCTTTTATTGCATTTAGAAAAATAACACACATACTTATATCGACGTATACATTTAAAATACTCAGCTTCATCCTTCATCCCACATAGCAGGATATTCTAGACTACTGTCGAGATACTCTGTTGACTGGTTTTTGCCAGAAATAATTTCATTGCCTGCTGAGTGGCTAACACATCGCCACGCTATATCTTGCCAGAGCGAAGTAATAGAATAAAATTAAAATATAATAATTACCTCAGATGAGAATCAAACCCACAACCAATCGCGCTTATAGTCAGATGTTACCCTACTGCGCCATGATGACCTCATTTAGATTCCAATAAATTATGTCCAATTACCATCTATATATCTATTCTCTTATAAATCTCATCGTATATTTAAATACTTGATTTAGAAAGCGTGCCTTAGTGCACCATCCGGATCGCCACGCTGGAGCGCCCGACAACGAACGTCGAGAGCAAGAGCGCCGCTTCAAAGAAGTTGGTGAGGCTTATGGTATACTTAGTGACCCCAAGAAACGTGCTCGTTACGACCATGGGCAAGACTTGGATGATGATGGCTCTGGCATGTCTGGTTAGTAATCACTTCACTTTAAAATTATATATTTATATAAAATGAAACAAAATATATTGATACTATACATCAAACACAATATTATTTCTTTTTTACATTTTCATTTAATTGTAACTAAAATAAATCAAGAAGGTATGTGTGCTTTACACACATAATATAAACACTTCATATGGATAACATTCATATATTTATTTCAGATATAGATCCAAACATGGTATTTCAAACGTTCTTCAGTGGGGGCAGACAAGGTTTTGATATTAATTCTGGAGGAGGATTCCCTGGAAATTTCAGCTTCCAATTTGGTTAAACAGAATTTATGGTCATCTTACTCCTACAAAGTCTAAAAATATATATGAAACAAAGCCTTCAAAATTTCATTCCATTTTAGTGAATATAAGTTCATCTTTAATTTGCTTCAAAAAAAACAAAACAAAATTATAATACATTAACTGAAAGTACCAAAATAAACCAAAAAATAATAATGTAGAATTGTGTGTTTTCTCTTGCCTAGATATTAGATAAATTATTTTTATATTTATTAAAAACGAATTAATTGAATACTGCTTGGAATTCTGTTATATGATATTTGTATTAAATTGATACTCATAAATTAATAAATGTTAAAATTGACTGATGCAATGGGGGACGCAAATTGAGATGTTTTAATTTACTTATTCTTGCAAAATATTAATACTAGAACTTAAACAAAACAATTTTAAAACATGAGATTCACAGAAAGCAGTGTAGTAGAGAAACATTTAAAAGAGAGGATATTAATTTAGCATGGCAAAAAAATGGATAAATTTGCTGGCTAACAAACGTCATAAATTTCTTTTAATAATAAATTTAGTCACCTTTGAAAGATATAAGATATTAAGAGAAAAAATATTACTAAAGTTCAGAAGTTGTAAGCTCTTTTATAAGCAATTCAAATAGTAATTGCAATTTAGAATATTGATTAAGTTGTAACAATAATATTTCTCATACTTAAAATTAAAATGTTGGAATTCAAACATATTGTGTGTAATTAATAAGTATTTTAAATAGTGTGTAGTGAAAATAGTATTACATAATTACATATTTGATGTATCTTTGAAACAGTAGAAGTCTTTGTTTATTTTAAAATTCATAATTATAAAAATCAAAGAAAACTAACTTTATAAAAGTTAAATTAAATGTTAAAATATAAATTTTATTTTTAAAAATCAATATAAAATATTAAAATATAATATATAGATCATTTTTAAAAAAATCTAACACCTATGTAGATGCTTTCTTATTTTCCTGAAAAGCCATTGCTTTATCATTTGCTGGTCGCTTGCTGGTTGTTCTACTACCAACACTGGCAAATCTGAAATGATTTAATTACATTATTTTGATACTTTCTCTTCTTTCTTTTTCTTTCTTTATTCAAAAGCTTTTCTGATAATTGGGCAGGTTTAAATAGACAATTAAGTAAAAATGCAGTTTTTTTAATTTAATTTATTTTTACTATAAATTCTAGGCAATTTTCCGTTACAATTTGGGGGTGGGATCATCTCGCACAACCTCTTACTACATAATGTTGATTATATGATACTCTAAAACCAACATTAAATGACAACAAAATATATTTTCTAATATAAACGCTTTCCACTTACGCAAGCCATCAAGTGATTGAAAAATTGAATTTTAATAGGAGTGGTTTGATACTAGGTTCTCTCTGCCTACCCTGCTATGTAAGTATGTATGAAGGTAAAAAATATATAAATAACGATTGTAGAAAAATTAACATTACTTCTTCATTTTAAATGGTTTCTTTTGTTCCACTTTTGGTGGTTGGTGATCAGTCTTGAAAGTTAAAACATAACGTTTTACAACATCAACGTTTACAGTAGTATTTTCAGGATACATGCGTTTTTTCCATGTCTCCCGTTCTTCCATCCATTTTCTCTGATATTCATACGATAGTAACCATTGTATGCGCGATGGACCTTCCTTTAAATACATTTATTACATCAGGATTTTTTCCCCATTATTTTGATATTATATATTGTACTTTTCTTGCTGCCCTTTAGGCTAGTTACTTGATATACTTTAATATCGCTATAGGTTCCATATTTTTTCATAAAATAGTTTAACATTATATTGTAAAACGCTTTTAGTCATGGCCGACGATTCACCAAACGTTCGACAATCGATATTGAGATTGTCTTGGTATATTTATTAAAGTAAAAATAAATATGTCACGTATCTTTGAATGAACTAATTTAAATTGATATTTTTAAGCAGAAAGAAATATGGAAAACTACTTGTTTAATTGACTTCATATGGGATCTGGCAATTTAAATTTCATTAAGTTTTTACACATATATGGTTAGTCTTGATAATTCCAACCATAAAGTTATAAAAAAGGTTTTTTTTCTATGAAAGTAAAGTTTAGTCACATCTTTCAGGGTAAACTAGGAACTGCACTAGCTTTTAATAAACAAACTTTACCATGTTTCTTTTTATATGTAATAGAAAAAGGGGTACCTACATTTGTTTTGTTGTCCCTAGCCCCTACAGTAGACGATATGTCTACAACCCTTAACGGAAGTTTACATGTTAGATATCTACATACGTATCTTCACAAAAAATTAGAGTATTTCTATTATAATTAGAGCAATTCAAATACAATAACATCAACTTATTAAAAGCCAGTGCACGCTCCGAACAGAGCTTACCCTACACAACACCTTAGCTTAACTTATCAAATCTATTAGACAATTGTGTGCAAGACTTTAAATTGCTCTTCAGCAGAAAAGATATATATATATAAAATAACCAACTTTGATTTATATATTTTTAAATTTGTTATTTACCATAAATTTCCATGGTTGAGGATTATACTTAGGAAAATCCGATGAAATAATGTTATGAACCGGTCTACATTGTACTGCTCTCTCCCATCGAATCCCTGTCATTCGACCCATTTTAATTATGTTCAATTTTATTGTTCAGCCAAAAAGATGTTTATGTCAGACTGACATAACTAGAAACAAAACATATAAAAAGAGTATTTCAAGAAATAACACAAAAAGTTCCTTCAATATGTAACCCATTAATTACTTTCAAATTTAAATTACAAAAAAAGCTAAAACTCGTAAGACGTAAGGCAGTCTTGTATAAAAAAATATTAAAATAGAAGACAGTATTTATTTCATGTAAATATTATGGTGATATACTTTAAACAACCATGTGTATATGCATGATTATACTTTTTATTAATAACATAAGTGGAACATGAAACTATTGGCCCTGAGAAGGTAGAGAGCATTTTCTAAATAAATGGCCAGTGAAGAACAGCAACTGAACATAAGGGTCTTTATTTAATGATGTAGCAGGATATGTGTAGATAAATATAGTGACTACTAACTTGAAAATAAAATACGTTTGGATTTTAAGAATTTTATTGAATACATATGAAGTTCAGAATACAATTGTCATCACTCACACATGTACCTGGAAAGAAAAGATTTATAATGTTAATTTATTTGACACTAGAATATCTGTGACCCCCTGCATGTGGGATAAAGCGTGAACCCTTTAATTTTCAAATATGTTAAGGTAGATTATGATAATAAATGTTTGAAATGAATTATGATAAAAATTTAAAATTTTTAGTGAAAATTAATATTACTTTTTAAAGCATGGGGCTTATGCTTATATCAGTTTTCTTGCATTTTAAATATTTTTATTCTGCAAGCAGTCCACTCTACATCTTTAGAACAGGTATATAAATTATAATAGCATATAAGATAACAGCTACACTCTAGGGGGTGGCTTATATCCCACAGGAGTTAGTTATAGGCTGTCGATTATCAATGATTTTTTCTTATACTAAGAATTGGTTTTAACCATTTTTTATTGTTTAATCATCTATTAAGATGTGCCTTATTACAAATTAACATTGTCCTTGATAATTCTGATTATACATTTAAAATGCATAGAAATTGAGTTTTAAAAATAAGCAGAGTACATAGTTAGATACATGTAATACATACAAGTTAAGCCAGTATAAATATGGTAAAAAGATGTTTGCTTTTATTAGTCCTTAGATTATACAACAATAAACGTAAGGGTGGAGTAAGCAAATATTTATTATACCCTCCAATTCTTTACATTAACTCATAATGAATCAACGACTGCCTCGGAGGGCGTTACTTTGCAACCAAGTAACTGTAAATTATTTGCAGATTTTTGATTAAAAGACCCACACATCATAAAAATTGTTACATAGATTACCATCCATATTGTTCACGAATGCTTAATGTAACAAGTACTATATTATTAACATGCTTTACAAGATTAATATACAGTGTTTATTATTGTGTAGGTAACTAATAATTTAACAACGTATCTAACACTACGTGCACATGTCTTCAAATATTTTGAAACATGTGTTTCAAAATATTTGGAGGAAGTTATTATGTAGCCTGCCAACATTTAAAATAAAAAAGTATTCTTGAAGTAAATAGCATTATACTTATTGTTGTAATTGTATATATCGTGCATTTATGCAGGAAGAAATTAGCACAAAAGTAGCAATATTAAAGTAGCATGGTCTTTAAATTTTAAAATATTGCATCGACTCATATAGGACTTATATTTTTATTATTTTTAAATACGATTAAACGTACGTAGCAAATAAGTACATCATGTTTTTAGGTTATATTAACAAATTTGTTTCAATTGTTAAAATCAATATATTTTTCTTACCTTTTTATTTAGACCTCGCACGCATCTTCCTACGTTTACGCTTTAGCCTTCGCATACGCTTCTTACGCCACTGTAACAAAAAGTTGAGAAGTTAGGACGAAATGCGGTATCACATTTACATTATAAACACTAAACAAGTTGTAAACGCGAAAAATACCTTTGCTCTCATGTTTTATAACTTCAAGCCTTAAGGCTTGTACTATTTGCTAGTTCGTTGCTTTTCGGATTAAGTTAATATTTTCCGATACAGTATGATGAGCTCACTCGTGCTCTGTCTACAAGAAAAGAAAGAAAATAATATCGGCAGCCAAAAGTAAACGTTGCCATATACATATTAAAAAAAAATGTTGCTACAATATTAATGTCAAAGGAAGCAAAATAAGATATTATATCAGTAAATAATTATTTAAATTTAAAATGCGTTGTTTTGTCTATATATTTCAATATAATCTTTATATTTTACTATATTCAAGTTAGAGCCTTTGAAGTGAAGTAAAATCAAAGTATTTTTTCAGATATATAATAACACACTAGAGTACGTAACAATTTTTTTAAATTTCTTCCAAATATAGTTTTAAAAACATATTTAGAATAAATATGAAAAACTAACCGAACGAAAATGAGTGAATATGAGCTTACTTTAGAAAAACATTTATTTTATAATCCGAAACAAAGGTTTATTTAATATCCCATTAATTTAATTTTATGTTGGTTGGCCCTATTGCTTGAACTCTTTTTAACATTAAATTCAAATGGCTACACTAGATTTGCTTGCTGTCACTATACAATTGTCATAAACGGCAAGATTATTCGCGCCAAAAACAAATTGTGTCGATAAGTGTAAAAAAATATTAAATATAACGATATACATCTAAGTAAACGTAAGGTATGTGATAACTTGTACTTAATAGTATATTAGCTGTTTTAATTTAATCTTATATTTAGTAAACACGATAAAAATTAAATAGCTTAAATTATGTTGGCCAAGGCTACCAACATTACATGAAACAGTCATGTCGACTTGCTGTTACTTGTGTTTGTCTTGTAATTATTGATTCAATATATATATTCATTGTTGTTTTTTTTTAAATAAACAACTAATGTTAAAGTGTTTTTATGCATTTTTTTCAATACTTAATTAGTTCGTTACGCGCTTTGTGCCACAGTGGTTACTGTCAATTAAACTGGTGACGCTGGGCATGCTCTGCAAAAATGGTTACTTCCAATAAACAGTCGGATAAAAAAGTTGTTAAAATGGCAGAGCAGAATAATACAGTAGTGGTGCCTCAAAGAACATTGCTTGGTGAAGTCAATGAACACATTACGTGTCCATTATGTCGAGGTTACTACATAGACGCAACCACCATTGTTGAGTGTTTACATTCTTTTTGTCGAAGTTGTATTATAAAGCACTTACAAATAAAGAGTTACTGTCCAGTTTGCGAAATGATGATTAACTCTGCGAAACCTAACATTAAATTAGATAAGGCGTTACAAGATATTGTTTACAAACTTGTCCCTGGCCTTTTTCAAAAAGAGATGGAACGACGTCAACAATTTTATGCCTCTAGGCCAGGTCCAGCTGCATCTGCTACTCCAGAACAAAGGGGCGAAGATACAGAACGAATAATATTTAGTCCTGAGGACGTGATTTCATTCTCTTTGGAATATGCTGATGCCACTGATACTGACAGTATATCTAGTAAGTCTTCTGATAGCAACGAACTCCAACCACTATCTACTACTACAAGGAGATATTTACAATGTCCTGCTGTTGTTAATATTAACCATCTTAAAAAGTTTTTAAGTATGAAATTTGATATTGATAGTTCACAATTTGCCATTGATATTTTATATAAAAGGGTCCCTTTGCCTGATTATTATACATTAATGGATATAGCCTATATATACAATTGGAAAAGAAATGAGCCTATGAGATTTTTTTATCAAATAATTGATTATGTTGCAATAAGAAATAGACTGTTTGATATAAATAGAAAGGAAACACATTTTGCTGACAGAAAATCAAGTCCTACAGGTACTGAAGACACAAATGTAAGTAGTCCAATACCACATCTTAATGATCAAGTTTCTGAAGCATCATCGGGCACAGACAGTCCCATGCCTGATGATAATCATGGTAAAAAAGTAGGAGATCTTACTAAGAAAAATGAAATATTGGCACAAAAAATTAAAGATATAAAAAGCTCTACTTCAAATAACAATATAAGATCTATGTCACCTTCTAAAAAAAATGATGATGAAGTTGAAAAGTCTCAATTTTTAAATTCATTTGAGTTGCAAGCAAAAAATAATTTGACATCTAAATTATCACCTTCAAAAATAAATAACAATGAAAGTGTACCACCAACAAATGATATTTCCACAGTGAAGAATTTAGTAAATACTAACACAAAGACAGAGGAAAACTTAAAAAGAAAATACGAAATTTCTAAATCATTGCCAGAAATGAAGAAAATTAAAATTGAAATAGAAAAGGCTAAGATACCTTTGAATCAAACTAGTACTAGCAATGCTGGAACAATAAAATCAATAAATTCAAACCCTCCTAAGATACCCGAAATGAATACTGTAAATAAAGCTGCTGAAGATCCTCCAAAACCTAACATTGCTACTCCCATCAGTACTACACAAACAAATACATTAGTTACAAACAAAGATGTGAAACAACAGCAATCTATCTCATCCTCCAAACCCATACACCCTGACAATCAAGCTCAGAAGAGGCCAGTACCAGTGTCTCAAGTGCTATCATCTCCAAAAAGAAAACCATCTGAATCCTCAGTTACCTCACAGCCATCACCTTTAGTTCATAAGACAGTGTCTCCTCTGAAGTTGCAAATACCAAAACCTCCAGAGAAAAATGTAACTATTCATAAGCCTCTTGACCCTCCAAAAGCAACAACAAAGAAAATGCCTGATTTAAAACCCAGTATGCCAATTTCTCAGTCCATTCATAATAAATCACCACCAGTTGGGAAATTAAGAATGGATCTATTAGCAAATAACTGTGATCCCACAATAGATAGAAGTAAAATATTATCACAAGTTAAGACATCGCTTCCTACTCCAAATACAGGACAGACTTCTGGAGACCCATTAAAGTCATTATTTGATTCGTGTAAGATCAACATACCTTCATCATTGTCGATTACTTTAACTGATCAGAAATTAGACCCTCGAGCTACCCCTGAGCCTTCTATTTCAGACCCAAAAAAGAATACAGTAAATAAAAATCATACTGGTGTAAGTAATACAAATGCACACAAAGGGCCGAATCCTCCTGTACATAATTACATTGAAATACTTAAACTTCCAGATACTGATGCCAAAAAGCAAAATAAACCTGAAAACTCAAATGATAAAACTACAACTAACAAAACAGAAAACGCTGTTAATACTTCAAAGCCAGTAAAAACTTCTGAAACATCTGCGAAAGGTCCTATACCTAATTTAAAACCTATTGCAGACACAAAATTAGGAAAGCAAAGTGGTAATTTTTCACCTCCAACAACATTTCAACAGACTTTTGAACAACAATTATTATCAATGCAAAGTGATAAGAAACCTAAATTGAAAAATAAAGCACAAGTTCCAAAACTTGTTCCAGCTACTCCCAAAGCTTTCAATGCTGTAAATAAACTCAATAATGCTAATAACAAGGTAGTCTCAACTATACCCACTGCAGAGAACAAAGCAACCACAGCTCTTGACTTATCAACTCCACATAATATACAGAGTCAGTTAGGTCCACAACATACTAAAGCTTTTGAAACTATGCAATCTATTGCTAACTTGGCTAAGAAACAAAGTATGCCATCTAAAGTGCTACCTATGACTATGTCACAACCTAATGTATTTTCAGGTGTGCCAAACAGACCTTTATCTACAGGCTCTCAGCCTCTAAGAGTTCCAAATGCAAATAGTATTAATCAATTAAAACTAGACAAGTTAAATCAAAGTAGTCCACAAATGGGTTCTTCCAGACAAGAATTATCTCAAAGAAATAACCAAATTAAACATGGGCCCAGCTCAATTGCACCTATCCAGTCTCCTAATTATACTAGTAATTCACCATCTAACACTCAGCCTTCACCAAGATCGCAAACTCGTTCTCCTAGCTCCTCACCAAAATTGATAATAGCAGAAGAAAAGCAGGCTAATGTTTCTTCTGAACAAAATATTATTAATCAATCTAATCAAATAACAAGCTCACATTTGCCAAATACAAATACTACCAAAACTGAATCTCCTAAGCCATCACCAGGTCCATCGAAACCGGCTTTAAAGCCAGTGAAGCCTATGATGCCGACGGGTAAAATAACAGGTATAAGACAACCTGTAACACCTATGAGCCCAAATCCTCAAATAAACACTTCCGATTTTCTACCACAGCCCCAGTCCCAGCTGATTTCACATGCCATGCTTAGACATCAAATGGAAATGCAACATGTATGGTTGGCTCAAAGAAATTACGACATATTTAAAAATATGTCCAATATAGCCCATCAAGCCCAAACTTTCAACAATAAAGATAAACAATAATCTAGTTTTAAATATTTTTATATATGGCCATTAATATCATGTTTATTATTGACTAATAAGTCTGTTGTGAATGTAATAATCTAAAATGTTGGGATCCCAAATATACACAATATCTAGGGATAATTGTACCTAAAATTAAATAATGCAGCTTATATTGATGGAATTTACATTTATTTTTTAATGTACTTAAATATGAATAAAATGATGTGGTTATATAATTTTAGTTTTATGAGTGCTAACATTTTAGTATTACAGTTGTTTGATATTATGTTTTACACATTTTAGTTATATGTACATAGATACACTGTTATTTAATGAAATTATATTTTTATATAAGGTAAAATTTCAAATTTTTGTTTATGTATAAATAACAGCTATGAAGTGATTGGTTTTTCCTGTGTTTTAAAAATATTTTCATAATTAAATTAGTTGAAATTTAAGTGAGTGTTATGTGTATTTCTATATTTTGAATATGTAATTTATTTTTTTGTGAGTTAAAGGTATCTTGTAATCTACAAATGCAATGATCAATAAAAAGTTTTTATGATATTTGGTTTTTATTTAATTAAATATATTTTTCTGGCATTGAAAGCATAATTCAAGGTAAATGTTTCAACAACTTTACAATATTATTGTGTACTATAGTTGTTACAGCAATATGAAATTTTACTTAAGATGTTTGTTGCAGATGTCTTCACTTCAAGCGACTATTCCGTTTAAGTCGAGAAAGAGGACATATATAAATGAAGGAAAGGCTAAAATAAATAATGAAAATAAAGATATTTCTAATATAGAAAAAACAACCACTTTAAAAAGACAAATAAAAGCTGAAATGATGGTTGATGATGGTTGGTAGTGAAATTTTTTAATTTGAAAAATACAAATTTAGCTTAGTTTAAATCAAACTTAAAGCTGAACAAGGTTTTATAATTTAAAAAAATATATTTTATTATACAAAAATATGTATATATGAATATGAAAATATACTACTTTTTGAGATAAACGATATAATGTAAATAAATGTTTTGCTCTACAGATATGTGTTCCACAAAAAAAATTGCAAGAAAAGAAGTTTTACGTGATACTGTTACAGATAAGTCAAATTCATATGAGTAAGTAACATTTATAACACATTATTATATGTAATAAGTCTTATTATTTAGTACGATTTAATATAAGATCCACAGGCTCTGTACCACATTTTCACATCAAAACGCCAGTAATTTTTTCGGTTGAATATAAAATTTACAATATCATATCTGACAAACATTGCTCAATATAAATCTTTTTCTAATGCAATATTTTTAATAATTACAGAACAACTTTAAAGCCATTAGTAAGTCGAGAGAAAGAAATAGAATGGATGGAAAATTTTTTAATTACACATTTGGATAAAGAGCAATCAGCATCTTTATATATTTCTGGTCAACCTGGTACAGGAAAAACGGCTTGCCTGTCCTACATATTACAACTACCTAAGGTACAAAAATATAAATCTTATAAACAAATATTTCTTTGTAGAACTTAATAAATAATTGCATGTTAAAAAAGATAAAATCATAACTCAAAAAAAGTGACAATGAGAATTTGAAACATTTTTAGACTTAGAATCTTTTTACTTTATTTTATATATTTTTTGGCCATTACCACATCATCCCGATGATAATGTAATTTTAATTTCACGTAATAATAAATCTAACTTTAATACTGTAATTAAAAAACACATATAATTGCAGATTAAACAAGGTTTTCAACAAGTATTTATAAATTGCACTATGATAAAGTCAGCTGCCAGTATTTACAACCGAATATGTAAAGAGCTACAGTTAAAAACTTCAGGCACTAGTGAGAAAGCTTCTTTAAATGCTATTGAGAAATTTTTAGAGAAAAAACATAAAATGATGTAAGTAAAAATAGACGTTATTATTTTTTTATGAAAGATATCCATATTTTTAACTTGTGAAGTTTAATTTAATTACTGTGTCAAGGATATTATAAACTTTAGAATTAATTTTAATATATGCATAACAATATACTTCGGTTGTATCCAGCGCAATGTGTATGTTAAATAAAATATATAACACATTTATTTTAATAATCTGCACTCCTCCAAACTACAAAGTACAAAGTTTACACTTCATGTATTAACAAACTTAAGAACTATATAATAGAGTGTAATGTGATGGCTTCGTTCCAGTTTGCTAGTTCTGGACGAGATCGACCAGCTGGACAGCAAGCGGCAGCAGGTCCTGTACACTATCTTCGAGTGGGCGTCGCGGCCGTGGCGGTTGGTGCTGGTGGGCGTGGCCAACGCGCTGGATCTGACGCAGCGCGCGCTGCCGCGGCTGCAGGCGCGCTCGCGCCCTCTGGCGCCCGCCACGCTGCACTTTCCGCCGTACACTAAGCAACAGATCATAGATATATTCACCGGCGTTCTTGCGACTGAAGACAGCACTAATGTTTTTTCACCCGTTGCCTTGCAGATGCTGGCAGGTAATATGTGCGTTTACATTTTCCCATATTTTTAATGTATTTCAGCTACTGTTGCACACTGTTACCGCACTGATTTATCGTTGTCAAGTGTGATTGATAATTCGAAACGTAGATTTGTTTTTCACGATTGATTCCCATATAAAGTGAAAAATAAAATATATTAAACCTGCTTACATTGTTATATTATAGAAATTACGTAGAAAACTAAAACGATATTCACATACTTAGTTTCTCGTATGTTTTTTAAGAACTTCTATCATACTATTGTTTTGTTAATTTTTGACTTTTGTTACAGCAAAAATTTCCGCTGTTTCGGGTGATATGAGACGTGCTTTAGATATAGGACGTAGAGTTATTGAACTCGCAAGGCGAACTAAATTTTCTGAAAATCAGTGTGTTGAAGAAATGATAAAGGATTCGTCCGTTACAGTTGAATTAAAACAAGTTTTAGAAATTTTGAACGATATCTATGGCGGGTCTAAGAAAATAGAAACTGACGTCGAGGAAGGGTTGCCGATGCAACAGAAACTGATTTTATGTAGCCTTATGTTAATGCTCACTAAAGGGAAAAACAAAGATATTGTCATGGGGAAACTTCATGATGTTTACAAAAGGTATGTAAATGCCTCGTAAGAAATGCTAAATATTTGAAGTATTCGAAACATATCTATATAAATTGATCTATATAAATTTAAAAATGTTAGTTGTTTTTTTCTATCATGTATAATTTTCTATATATTTGAGATATAGAAAATATTAATAATTTTAATGAGTCCAGGTTTTATAAAATTTGAAAAAATATATGAAGCCTACATAATATAAATATATGGTCTACTATAAATATATGGTCATATCATATAGTGGTCTCTTTATTTTAAGTCAATTTTACATCAATCCTGATAAAGTTATCGCTTTGTAGACAGGAAGAGAATGAAATTCTTCATACATTTGTTAGACATGTAAAAATAAATAAATAAATTTGTTTACCTAATCAAAAAATTGGACAATTGTGGCGCAGTGGCAAAGCGTTTTTTCGCCGTAAAGCATAAACACCAACTTCCTTGTCTTGATGTCCGTTAACCGTTAAGTGAACAAAGAATAACTAAAGATTTGTTTAAACAGGGTAGCAGCAGCGCGGAACATCGTACCGCTGGATGCGGGAGAAATGTTAAGCGCGTGCTCGCTGCTGGAGGCGCTGGGCGCGTTGCGCGTGGGCGGCGGCGCGGCGGCGGGAGGGGCGCGCGCGCGGCGCCTGCGCCTACAGTGGGACGAGGCGGAGCTGGCGGCCGCGCTGCGGGACAAGCCGCTGCTGTCCGCCATCCTGGCCGACACCGCCTGCCTCTCCGCCTCCTGATACACGCATGCATACACACGCGCGCGCATACATGTATATAATTTTATGTACCTATTGGATTCAGTGGACTTGGCATTTTTTTCTTTTAGTAGTATATTATTACATCGTTTGACATTGGTTGTTTCCTAAAATTTAAATATTTTTTTCTTTTATCGTATTATTACCATTAAGCCCTAAGTGCCTTTTGTTTATAACTGTGTATTGCTGTAGTAACGACAAAGTTACATTAACAGTATAGTTTATTCAAGAAAGTGAATGAACAATTTGAAATAAAATAAATAATACTCCCTTTAACGCACTCTATAGTAAATGATATAACAGAAATGCTAGATGACAAAAATGCTATGATAAATGATAGCATTACATCAGTGCCTTAAGGAAAACCTAGACAGAAGTTAAAATGTTCTAGTAAAATTTTAATTTCTTATTTAATATTTTAGACTTTACATATTGATCATAACTTAATTAAAAATTACTTTAAGGCTTATTGTAAGATGGTTTTATGTCATATTTGACTCTTTACACACTCACACATACACACACACATACACACACACATACACACACACATACACACACACACATATATATATTAAAAATATATTTGTCACTAGGTGTCCTTGTTGTCCATAAAAAAATTAGATTACCTTATCTAGGACGGAATTGGAGTATGTGCATACTTAGTAGTACAGTGTTTCCCAATAGGGATGATAATTTTGATAACTCACAGCCGCCATCTTGGTTGTTTGACATTTAATATTTGTGTTGTTTTGTGTTTAGTAATGTTTGCCATTTAATTATAAATAAGTTCACGTTACCTCAACGTTTGGAAATTGTCCAAATTTTCTATCAAAATTCGAGAAGTATTGTCTACTCAAAGAGCATTTCATGCTAAATCTATTTAACACCCTTGGACTGTTTTTTGTGGGGGTATGTTAAATCTCAAGTGTATAAACCAGCTACAATTCAAGACCTTGAACGCAACATTCAAGCGATTATAACGGCCATACCAGCCGAAATGCTGCACCGAGTCATCGAAAATTGGACCGACCGTATTCACCAGTGCAAAAAAGTCGTGGCGGTCATTTGAACGATATTTTGTTTAAATCATAAATAGCATAAAATTTCCTATCAAATAAAGCATTGAGCCAAAGCCATTGAGCCAATTTCAAAACATATCGTTCTTATTGGGAAACCCCATATAACCTATTTATCATCTGAAGATGATACTATTTCCTAATGAATGAATCTCGATAGAAGTTTCTTTTTTAAGGTTTTTAATTCTAAAACAGTAAAAACATATTGTAACAATTTACTGCATCACTATTAGGAAAATGTTTAATAATTCATGTAATTTAAACCTTTTGGAAAACTTTAAATTTAAAATGAGGAAATTTTAATTTTGCAAAATAATCATCTTTATCCATTCATGTCAAGTGGTAAGCAATGTCGCTAACACCTGAAGTCATATGTTATAATAATATTTAAATATTAAAATACGATTTTTGTAAATTTCCAATCACGTATATAATAATAATTTTGATAAATCGACACATAGGGAAAAGTATTTAGAAAGTAGTTCAGTAACTTTTTAGAAAGAAACAAGTTTATTTTTAGTATTATAGCCACGATAATATTTTATTGACTTTGGGAAATAACTTTATAATTTTGATTGTAAACATATAATATTTAAATTATAAATATGTTTTTCAATTACAAGTGTAATGGCGGTGTGAATCCTTATTTGAGTTTGAGGTCAGATGACAAATAAGATAAACATGTTTGTAGGTCACAATACATCTTATCATCATCAATAAAAGGAATTTCATTATTTTACGCCATTTGCATTCAATTTGAGCACACGCCATTTGCATCTAATTTGCCATTTGATAGAAAAACGTCTATGTAAAATGTGTAAATTTATATATTTTATCTATAAATGTATTATTTATACAACATAAAGAAACATCTTAATTGACAATTTTGATAAGTAAAATTGCCCATTCTATATTGGCCTTTACATAAATTACGCACATCCTTCTTTTTTTTTACTTAATTAAAACTTTTTAAATTAATATTACCATATTTGTGTGCATATGCATGCATGCAAAGAAATATTGTCATTAGTACGTGTAAATGTTCGACATTCTTTTGTTACTTAAGCGATTATATTATTAATTTGATTAAATTGATTGGAAGCTTCTAGATGTATGAAAGCATTTTTTTATAAAATTGTTTTTATCAAAATTTAAAGATATTTTAATGTTGATACATATTTTTAATATAATGCATTTACGTATGGAATTTGTATTTGAAATGGTCGTAAATGTGATTAGTATGTCTACAATCAAAATGTTTCCATCTTCCCGTTCTGGTAAGACAAAACGCGGCATTGAATTCCGCAACTCATTGTACAGTGTTTTATACAGAATGTAATGTCTTACTTTTGGTTCTCTAATTCTACCCTGATTTTATAAAAAAATGTGAACCTTTTTTACAATAATGTTGTTATTATTATGCATGTTTTTGAATAATCCTGTGCCTTACGTATATCTTAATTTATAATCTTAAGTTGTCTGTTAATTAACTTTCACTAAATCATCATAAAATCATGTTAACCTCTCTTTGTGGTATTATTTAATTAATTTTGATATATTCTTCTATGTTGAGACATTGTTACATTTGCGCTGTTTACTACTTAGTATCTAGTAATTTATTATATTATACTTATATTTGGACAAAAAGAAAATGTCAGTAAAATTAATTAATGGCGTTTTCTATTATGCTCTGAAAACTGTATATTTTGAAATAATTATTATATCAGCTGCATAGTATTGGTACATTTTATTGTTAAACGTAGTGTTACGGTTACTTTTACGTAAAATAATGCGGGCAGTAAATCATGTGATTACATACCCGTATATATTGTGTTTAATTTTTAATAATGAAATTAATATTATATGAAATGATTCTTTTAACTATGACGATTTGTTATGTTCTTGCATATAGACTGAATAATTTTAAGTATTTACGATTTAATTTCTTGACGTTTTGTGATTTGTTAATATGCTGTGTTTTTTGTAATTGTTTGATATAAATAAATTGTATGTAATTAATATGTTTATTTTTTACTCTTTTTTAACATATTTATTCTATACTATTTCTATTCTACAATAATTGTTTTCGAATTGCATTACCTGAAAAATTTCACTTAAAAGTATAATAAAAATATATATAAATTATTATTTAAGGTAAGTTTAGGGATAAGTAAAAAGGATTGTTATAAATATATTAATGGTTTATTCTAATATTTATAAATTAAACCTATAGCGCAAAACATTTATACAAGAAAATATAACTGACCAATATGAAATTACTGTAACAATGTAGAATTCTTTCATTGAAAAAAATTTGTTTGGATTTTTAAACGATAATATTAGTTTTGTTCAATAAATAACTTAAGTATAGAAATTCACTCGTTTTGTACAATGTTAGCCATCTATTAGCTTAGAAGGCACAGGAGAGACGGACATAAGTGCGGATAAAATGTATAGAATACAAATTTATCTATTTATTCAACAGTAACATATTAACGTTAACGGTTTAATACGTCATTGTATCCACACTCTTATAGATTGGACAGTCTTTCAAAGACGCAGGCCGGGGTTGCGGGATCGCACGAAGTTTAGGAGCTCGTCGCTGTCTTCACACACGAATGGTTTGACGTGGTGACAAGCGACGTCGTGCCATTTGACACCGTCGTTGTAGAAGTTGTTCAAGATGGCTAAACAGGACTCGTCGTTGCCCTAGAAATTATTAAGCGTTAATTATTTTTGGGAAATGTCGCAATAAATAATTTGACATTGAAAGTGTTTCGTATTAGATTTTTGTGAGACCCTAAAAATAGTTATAGAAATTATATCTTAAACAAAATTTTGTATTTTGATAAACTTTTTTTTCAACTATCATTCTTTTAGTTGCATGCTTTATCTTTCATTTTTTTAAATTAAAGTGAAAAGTTTTCAAGAATTGAATCATTCGTGACCATTTGAAAGAGCAGAGTCAAAGAACGATGATATTTTCGCTTCCTACGTCATTTCTGGGCGTGTAGCTATGTAGGTACCGTTAAGAACCGGATGAGGACATGTCATGACCGTCATTTCACGAGGATCTGTTAGTTTCTGATTATGTTGTACAATTAATGTTACTATCATGACATAATCAATATATGCATATAAAACTCTTGCTACACTGAGTGACTGACAGACAACGCACAGCCGAAACTGTGCATGTTCCTTAGAGATTTAAAAGGAGCACTAACTAACAGAGAATCTTTTGAAATTTTCACAGAAATGGGAAATATCGTGATTTTACGTCTTATAATCGACGCAAGCCATATTGCGGGTTACAACTTGTATTCTATAAAGATGATTCTACTAACTTGTGCAGCTTCCCTGTTGTCGGGTTGGGCTTGGCCGTATCCACCAGTGTAGGACCAGTCTCCAGTGTTACGTTGCGTGGTGGGTCCGATCTTAGCACCTGATCCGGACCAGAACCATCCATTTACATTGGGAGGTTGTAAGTCAGGTCGGTCACATCCAGCGAAATTGCATTTACGGCCAGAAGTCCAAATGTATCGGATATTTCCACGAGCAATCTTCTGCTTCACAAATTCATTTTCCTAAAAAATAATTGCATTAATTATTAGTTACTCATTTTGTAAAATTGTCTAATAAACAAACAATAGCAAGGTAATAAATAAATAAAAAATTAAAATAAATAGGTGTTTTTTTAATTAAAGTTAACGGTAATAAACTTTAATGTTGATATTAAATAATTGTAAAATAAAAAATACTTGGGAGGTCCCACATTTAAAATTTGAAAAAATATTTATAAATAATAATAAAGTGTGTATACTATCATTCAGGGCAGAAAGTAAAGAGCTGATGTTGATGGTCTATGGACATCGATCGCAAAATAAGATTTTATGATTTTATACATTGTAATAGTAACCCAAAGGACAATGACTGTAATGTATGACGATTACTATATTTACTAAATAACTGAAAGTACATATATATTACGTAAGTTGCTAGACATCTTTCGGTATGTTATGTAAAATGAATAAAATAAAAGTAGGCTTCCTAAGAACATTCTAGATGCACTTGTCATATTAGATGGCAATTAAGGAATGTTGCGACGGGAAATCCACCTCCGCCATACGTATCCGGAACGTGAAGTGGGCAACACGGCTACTGAAGAATGTATGCCGTGTGCTACTTGTACCTTGCGAGTGCCTTATGAGTCCACACTCGGCCATTACACCCCTTTCTCGGACGTCAGCCACGCTCTACAAACCTAATCAATCTAATGGATGCATCTGCTAATGCCTAATAAATATTGATGCTAGCAACAATTAAGTTGTTAGTTTCACAGTTTACTGCAAATTTGTTGGTGTTTAGTATAATAGGCATTTCGTAAAGATAGTAAAATATTTTTTAATCTCCAATAATAGGAAGCGTAAGGTGACGTAATATAACAATAAGAATTTCGCGATCATTGACACCACGCAATGCGGTAGGAAGTGCTTGGAGAAAACTTGAACTGCGAGAATATAAGTACTCCTTTCTGATATTAAAACCTAAACAATCTCGTATAGGAGATGATACTAGGTATATATGTAAAAAGGTACACTGAAACATTACATTAATAACAAATAATCTTAAATAGTTTCCTATAATAATAGGTTTCTTAATTATCTTACTATGGTTTTAATAATAAATTAATTTGTACTGTAATTAAAGTCGTGATTCAGATTATAAAATGATCCCTCAGTGTGTACAAGTTTACTACAGAGGTCATAGGATGGATCTTCAAAATAATGAAATCGTGACTAAACAACATTTCAGTCTTAACAGCTAACGTCGAGGTCTTGATAATTTATCCGCGGTCATTATGGGCCAGCAATTTTTTTAAATCGATTTATTTCGTCATGGCAAAATATAAATTGCAATTGCCACATTATAAATTACATACCTACTAGCTATTGGTTTAACGATGGGAAAGTGAGAGCATCATCACGATTGACCCTGTTACGTGATGTAAGATATCTGAGAAGGGATTACGGATACTTTATCCAAAGATTTATACAATTATATAATTCTCAAGAAGAAGGAATCTGATGATAAGGAACACTGACTACTAATGAAGTTATTCTTTTTCAGGACACATGTTTATGTCATATCCAACATTGTCTATCTCTTTTATGTTTCAATTTAAATAAAACAACACTTGAGAACAGATGCGTCTGTGAGAGAAAAGTATGGCTAAGGATATTAAAACGAATATCATAGTTGTTAGAGGTTAGGGCCCACCGTAGTGCAGTGGCTGCATGACTGCACTGCACTGATTGCATCTGACTTGACACGTGGATTCGACTCTCACTTTAAAAAATAATTATATTTAAAATTTATTTTAATATCTCCGCTCTGGTCGACAAAGCGTCGAGTTCACTACTCAACTCGCAATGTGTCAATTTCGGGCGAAAAGCAATCATTGCGGATTATATTGACAATTGGTTATTTATTATCTCCCCTGATATGAGGAATAAAGCTAGAAGCTACTTTTTTATCATAGTCGTTATGAAATCGCATTTTATTGCCCATTTAAAATATAATTTAAAAAATTCTTAATTTATTTACTCCACCTTAATAAGTTATAAAACATAAGTTATAAAACATTTTAAATATTATATTTATTTTATAATATATGTATTATTTATTACAAAATTAAAATCTATGTTCTTTACCTGTGGTGTCTCGAGAGAAACGGCGTCCATGCAGTGTCGTCTGCAAATGTTTCTCGCATCGAGCCAATCAACCTCGAGGCTACGAGTAGGAGCGTGTTCCCAGCTGAAGAAGTACGAATGTAGAACACCGCGTGCGTCGCGGTACGTCGAGTGGCGAACTCCTAATTATTAAAAGTGTTCTATTAGAATAAGAAAAAAGACTAAGAGAAATATTTTTTTTGTTACTACATGTTAGTAAAAAAATGCTACTTTAGTAATATACTTAATTTCTTATATTTTGCTCTGATAAGACAAAGATTCACTGGCATTTGAGCGGGAAGAGCTGAACAAAATTTGAAATTAGACTGCCTCTAATCTGCCTCTATCTCGCTATACGAGCAAAACAACATGCTATAAATTAAAAAAAATATTATATTCCACTTTACATCTCATCGTTCCCCTCGTTTATTTAAGAGTTAGTGAGTTCAATTTCCTTGAACTTTACTTGAGGGAGTCCAGTCTAATAACGTAAAGTGCTCCTGCTGGCGACCTTCTAACACATAAGGATGATAAAGTGTAAAGTAGCTCTGGGCTCCTTATTTATCTTACAAAATATTGTCAGAATAGAAATATATATAAAGAAAAAACAGCATAATTATCTTTATACTTATATATATTCGTATTAATTAGAGAAAGATTATCAAAAAAAGATATTGATTTTGATATAGTTGGGTATCAATATAAAGTTTTATAAGCATAATAACATCATATGACAATAAGGTTAAATTTTAAATGAAACTATTTAACCGGATTAATCGCGTATATTTTGGTATTTGAAAATACATTTTTGGACACCTGACGTTTCGAACGCTTTACAGTAGTCCGTGGTCACAAGTAGACTGAGGTAGCATTCGTCTGTCAGTTGATACAAAAAAATAATTATAGCAAACTACCGCCATCGATTTCTTAATTGCCTCGCGTACTGCTCTGGATTCTTGCAGAATGAGCTCACTGTATCTTTGTCTCTGGTGTGGTGGATTTGAGACTTTAAATTTTTAATAAGTGGGTCCCAGGTGGTAGATAGTTTCCAACCATCTTCTCTATTGAAATTTGGATGTTTTTGAATTTCAATAGCCTCGCGGATCATTCTAGAAATATATCTACTTTCCCTAGCGAGGATATGTGGCTTATCAAACCTGATGTAGTGGTTGGACTTATTCATTGTATGTTCACACACAGCTGACTGCAATACACGCCCATTCTTGACAACGGATATGTGTTCTTTCACCCTAACCCCGATGCTCCTCTTTGTTTGGCCAATGTATGACAAGCCACAGTCACAGTCTAGTTTATACACGCCTGCACACTGCAAAGGAATATTACATTTCACGGGTCTCAAGCATTGGCTCACTGGCGATACAGGGGATACAGGCGAACCCAAAGCAATGCCATCTACCATGTCTACCTAGAATATATAAGCGGTACGTAGATGATACTTTCACAATTTTACCCACGGATAATATTTATATATTCCTAAACCATCTGAATTCTATTAATAACAACATAAAATTTACAATAGAATTACAGGCAAATAACTCTTTAGCTTTTCTTGATGTACTTGTAATAAAGAATCCTAATGGCACATTAGGCCACACAGTGTATAGGAAACCTACCCATACCAACAGGTATCTCAATGGCGAATCCCACCATCACCCTACACAGTTATCTACCGTTGGCAAATCTTTGTTTCAGATAGCTTACCATCTTTGCGACGCTGAACACCTAGGGGACGAGCTTCGACAGGTGAAGGGTGCCCTTCATCAGAACAAGCTGCCAGTTCTCCGCCAGCGTTGTATGAAGACCAACAAAACCACCTACAGTGGAGAGACAGCCAGCACTTCTACCGTTTGTGAAAGGAGTTACAGACAGGATTGGCAACATCTTAAGAAGAGCTTCTATTAAAACCTAATAAAAAAGTGAGCCAATGCTTGAGACCCGTGAAATGTAATATTCCTTTGCAGTGTGCAGGCGTGTATAAACTAGACTGTGACTGTGGCTTGTCATACATTGGCCAAACAAAGAGGAGCATCGGGGTTAGGGTGAAAGAACACATATCCGATGTCAAGAATGGGCGTGTATTGCAGTCAGCTGTGTGTGAACATACAATGAATATGTCCAACCACTATATCAGGTTTGATAAGCCACATATCCTCGCTAGGGAAAGTAGATATGTTCCTAGAATGATCGGCGAGGCTATTGAAATTCAAAAACATCCAAATTTCAATAGAGAAGATGGTTGGAAACTATCTACCACCTGGGACCCACTTATTAAAAATTTAAAGTCTCAAATCCACCACACCAGAGACAAAGATACAGTGACCTCATTCTGCAAGAATCTAGGGCAGTACGCGAGGCAATTAAGAAATCGATGGCGGTAGTTTGATATAATTATTTTTTTGTATCAACTGACAGACGAATGCCACCTCACCTGTCTACCTGTGACCACGGACTACTGTAAAGTGTTCGAAATGTCAGATGTCCAAAAATGTATTTTCGAATACCAAAATATACGCGATTAATCCGGTTAAATAGTTTCATTTAAAATGTATAAAAATCGCAAAAATCAAAGATCTTATTAATAAGGTTAAATTTTATTATTTGAGGCTGGAGCAAGCAAATACGACATCTTTGCTGTTTCACAATATTTGTGGTATTGAATAGTACTTAGAGCCACTACGCCTTGCAATTAGGGCCATAAGTCACTGAAATATGTACCCGTTCATTTCGCAGACCACTAACTATAAAGTCGCGGCCAAACACTGACGACATAGACATTCTTGTTGAGAAGTTGCGAAACTGTGTTACTTATGAACATCCTCATACATAGATTTAGCCTTAAGATTTACACAATGGTTCACATGTTTACAATATTACAATAGCAGGAAATTCTAAACCTCCTGTTATAAATTATTGCATTAGATTCTAAGAGTGTTTAAAAAGTCGTTTTTGATTTTATTTAATTTATTAATATTAAATTCCCCCTTCAAAATTTACAATTTTGTGTTAGTTAGAGTGCTATAATATATATAATATTTAGCATCATTATAGCATCATAAAAATGCTGTGCCTCAACCTCCGTATCGATTTTATGTTTTTATATAGTCGTCGTAGTCTTTAGAAAAAATAGCTAATAATTAGGAAAATATTTAGCTTTTCTTTATTAAATACTGATTTTTAACACGTATTATTTGCATAAAACTACAAAATTATTTGTATTAACACTAACCTAATAATATATCTGCATATTGAAATGAAACATATTAACGAAATTGACTAGCTTCTATGATACTTAAGTAATTGAATGAAAGCGTATAAAACTCTAACTTCAATGTGAAGCACATTGTCAGTGGTTGGTGAAAAGCTGCGCAATCAAAACAAGCCCATCGTCAGGTCGAGCAATGGAGCGTCTCTTTCGTAACTAGAAAGCGTCTATTGTGACCCCTACCTTAGAACAGTTTGCTTTTTGCACATATTTAAAGAAAATAATTACTCAAAACACCGGAAACATGACCTGCGTCGTTAACGAATTTCGATTTACGTAACGGTGTATGGAAATGTAGAGAATATGAATAATATCAATAAGTTTCTATATTTTACATTTTTCTGTATTGGTTATGGTACAAGTATGCTATGAATTATGTAATTACCTGTCGAATACGCTTTGTTAAATCGTAATATATATTTCGTATAGGAAAGTGAAATGTTACGTCGGTTTAACTTGACAAGTATAATAACATTTAAATATGAAGAGAAAGTTTATGATAAATATAAACCTTCCGAGCTTGAAGCATGTTTTTTGCGAGGAGCATGTATTAAAAATATTTGCGCTGTATTGAGTTGGTGCTCACTGTTTGTTAAGATTAATGTTTTATAAAATATTGTGGTTTTAAAATTTTTTTAAAGAGTTACTTTTACGTGTAATATGTATGCAAAATAATATTTAACTTAAATTTGCCATACCATCGAGTTAAAAATTTATTTATCAAGAAAAAAAGAACTTAACTTTTCAACAAAAACCTTTGTGGCTTTAGTAGTCTGTCTGGCATATATTTACATATACACAATATCCCAAAAATATAAAACCGAACCTCTCTTATTAGAGAGGTATGTTGTGTATATGTAAATATATGCCATTTATATGCGAACTAATGTAAAGAAAATGTGCTCGATACTAAAATTATTCCTTTATACCTTTTACTTGTTATACTGTATATTTAATACTTTGATTTAAATTGTAGTCTATTTTACCAAAAAAAATTGCCTATAACATTTAACAGGGTTAAAAAAAATGATAAATTTATTGCGTAATAAAATCACCAAAGCCATATAATATAATAAAGCTATAGCTTTACCTACCTTAGAAAAATTATATATATCCTACATAAAAATGAGTGTCTTATTTCACTCATAAGGAGATAGTAAACGTAACTATAAAATGATTACACATAAGTCATTTTTTTGAATACATTTGATTACATTTACTTAAATATCAATTATTTATTTGTCCTCGGGTCCTCTGTAATGATAGGAATATATACGTATATAATAAATTAAAAATGGAACGTGATATATATTATGTTAACAAAAGCTTATTGTTGCTTTGTACCCACAGTCTGTCAATTGTTATACCAGCACGCTCCCACATCGCGGCGCCGGGAGCCGCCCTCGCTTACAACATACTCTACATACCTGCATATCGTACAAAACCACATCGACTTTATGAAATACAAAAAATATATCCGTGCTATTCATCATTTATCAAATAAGGTTATCAATTAAATTACTTTATTTAGGCTAGAAATATTCTTTAAGTTATTACATTATAATCTAAACATAAATACATTCTCATTCCCATACGTCCTATTACGAAATTAATGATAATAATTAGAGGCAATTAACAAGCATAGTAAATCGTGAGTTGATTAGAAAGGATAAGCGATGATCATCAAAGCAATTATGGTGCAAGGTGATCCACCAGTCACTTGCCTCTCATCTCATATGTAATTGTGCAAGAAAGGACGTTTGTTCACAATACATGTAATCATCACTTTTATATGCTATCATGCTAAGGTAACTACTAATTGAGACATTTAGTGAACACAATGCCTTTCGCTAGTCTAAATGGGTTTATAACTTAATAAATATTCTATGTTATATTCTGAATGTGTTTGTGACAGTCTCATAACAGAACTTATATATGTATTTATATTTATAGATACTACAAGTACTATTTCAAATGAGATATTTCTAAATTGTCTAAAGATAAATGAGGAAGTTTACGAAAACCTTTCCACCTTTCACTACTTTGATATTGTATAGTAACTAGTAAATAACTCGATTTTGTGTAATTATTGTAATGTACGTACTGTTAGCGCAACTTCTGGGGTCAGGCAGGGCCAAGCGCCTCTGGGCATCGGCGACGCAGAGCATCGCTAGAAGCGCCGCTGCCGCCAGGCATACGTGCCGGCTCATCTAAATAAATAGTCAGTTAAAATTAGATAAAGCAACATACACAGAAAAATACAAGACTAAAATAAAAATTCATAAAAAATAACTGAATCTAGTAAAAAGTGATTATCGTTTAATCTTCGCTCCGTCCGTATTACAGAAAGTAAACGAACGACAGAAATAAATATTAAACAATATATTATTATATTATATTAATGAAATTAAAAAAAAATTGAAATTAGGTATAAAACATTTTCAAATCATTTATTTTTTAATATTATCTCATAAAAAAGCACATTTAACATTTGTTCACATACTATATATTTCTTTTAGGCTTAGTATATAATAAGTGACTACTTAGAATGAATTAATAATGAATCATTTTTAAAACAAAAAATAGACATTTTTATGAATAAATATTTGTTAATGAACTTCTCAAATTCTTCTAGTGAAATATTAATAATTCATGACAACCACAGATGAAAATTTCTTAAATATATACGATCAGATGATCAGTAGATAACATTTCACAAAATCTGCTCGGAAGAGCTTTATGGACTTGGAAACTTGTCATCCTCACACATTTGTTTTAATGAGTTCGCTTTCTTTTATTTATGCAGTCCGAAACACTCGAGGACAATCGATACGTGAGATGAATTTATTTTATTGTGTTTGTGAAAGCAAAACCCGATTCGCTGACCTCCTTGCTGCATTTAAACGTTTGCGTGAAAAGGTGCTCCGCGCGAGAAATCGTCGATTTGGGACGCATTTTATGGTACGGAAAGCGTCGTTGCGCATCGACGCCTTCGGGTTCTGTTTTATATCTATTATCTTGATTTTTTTGTTGATAGCGATTATATATTTTAAAAAATTAATAACATCTCTATTTATAATTTTAGTATTCATTTAAAGTAAATTACAATTAACATAAATTGTAGAAGTGACTTACGTCTATAATAATATTTATTGTCCCTTAAATTTAAATATTTTTACCAGTTGTAGAATTTACAATCCTTTAGTTTCTACTTATCTTAATACACACTTTCGACAAAAGTAAACGTAACAAATTTCAATTAAACACTAGAACAATAATGCACGTGCGTACCTCTGTAGGCTGTAAGAAGTGGTTGCTGTGCTAGAGTGCGAGTGTAGTGCGCGTACAGTGTACACGACTGAGGGTACGCAAGGTGTGTGTCGAACGCGACGGATTCAGAGGAACTGGCGCAAGCTCAAGCGTCCTCTCTAATTAAGCCGCCGACATTCATTCACTTTCACTTCCAATACCGGAGAAGAGTCACCCGCTCCACCTCGCCCCATCGATGCATAGAGTTACTCACCATAGCCAAAGACCTTCTGGAGGTCGTAGCCGGATATAAACGTGATTTTACATAACATGACTTAGTACCTGTACGCCGAACATTGACAATTGTATCACGTAATTAATTACAATATTAAATTCGTACCGTGTGTAATATTATACACATTCTCGTACCTACATATATCTAGCATGCCGAAATTCAATTGTTGATAGCTTCAAACTTCTATAGTGCCTAGTCTGCTTATGTGCTATATAGGTGCTCTAAAAAAAATTAATAAGCTTTTGTTGGATATTTTAGAATATCATGGAAATTATAAAATAATTTAATAGTAAGCAAATCAACCTTGACACAAATTTCTTAACGTACTTATATTATTGTTTATATTGCGTTATAGTTAAATTATTACATAAATTATATTTATTAATTATCAAGTAGATTGAAATAGAAATTTACGTATTGGTTAATTGTTTCATAAATATATCTATTTTACTTTTTTTTAAACTTAATCAATTGTGGAACTAATGAACTAAAAATAGGCACAAACATATAAAAATTATTCTTATTTTTATTTAAATTGTAAATAAATTTAAAGTGCCTACTGGGGCACAGATATACTAAATTGGCTATTTTATTATAGTAGAGACAGAAGATAATATATTGATAAAAGTGCGATTATGGATACTTGCCATTTAAAAAGAGAGAGATTTATTATTATTTTTTACTTTTTGTTTCGAATACTTTTTTAAAAAAATCCAGTGATAATCTTTGTAATTAATTATTTTAGTTTAAAAAGTATACACAAATTTTATTAGCGGATATAGAAATAAGAAGATGAAGTTTTACAAAATTGCCTTTAATATTTGTTCTAATTTTATGAAAAGTCAACGTATAGATCACAAGAAAATTATAAAATTACAAAAATAAGTTAGGTACGTACCTAATAATCCACATTTTTAAATGCATAGGCAAATATACAAGCTTAAAGCTTAAAAGTATATCAGCTAATCGAAATTATCTCGATATCGAAAGCTAATTGTTGATACAGTCTGTAGAATTGAAGCAAAAGACAGAAATATGAAAACAGTAAAGAAATAATTAAAAATAGAATATTTCAATCATAATTCTATAATGTCGAAGGCTTGGAATAATATTTGTTTTAAAGTCTTAGTAGTCTTAAATTACATGTACTTAGATATTATTTGTGTGTTCTAAAAAAATAAGTAGGTATAAACATTCTCTTTTTTAGAGTTAAGCATAGTAATTCGTATCGTCTTGTTGTAAATCGGTATAAAGTGCAAAAAAAGCATTGTAATATGTATACAGCTAAGTACTTAATGGTAATGCGTATACTTGTCTCTGTTTTAGTTATATAATTGTTAATTATGAAAACGTTACTGTTTTCCACACTTCAATAGTGCTTTTGTGTAATATTGAATTATAATGATACAATCATTCAAAGGCACTACTCTTTGTCGATCCATCACTACTAAAGTAGTATAGATGAGGTCGCGAGGTTACGCATTTGACATAATCTTAGATAGGTAGATACAGCTGAGAGTGAAAGTTAACATTGGTAAAGCAATTTTTAATGAAGATATCTTTATTTAAATTTTTACATTGCTGTTTTAAGTATTATCTGATTTTTATTTGCATAATAACAGATGTTATGTAATTATAATTTAAGACAACCAGCAGCAGATCTTAAGCATAGAAAATGCTTATAGTCCTATATACAAAACGGAACATTTTATTTTTTTACATGCAACAGAAATAAAATTATAAATGAATGACAGAGTTACTATTTTTATGTAATAAATATTAAAATTAAGAAGATAATATTTTATTTTTTGAATAATTTATTTCTCAAGTACCCTTAGGCCTACTGACCCAAGTACTGGCGCTAGTCCACAATGGTTGGCAGCAGTTTATAATTTATACTGGCGCTAAGCTATATAGACTGACACAAATACTTGCCTCTAACGAAAGTCTTATACCAATACTGTCGATCAGTTGTACCAGTTAGACCAGTAGTCCTATGCCAGTGTTGACGTAAGTGGACTGCTCATTGGCGCCAATCTACTAATGCTAATGCTGGCTTTAGTTCTTGCGCCAGTACATGCAGATAATCTAAGATCAAGTAGTAATAACAACAACTTACTTGCGCTAGTAATAACAGTACTTGCGAAAGTGGACTAGAACCAGTATTAGTGCAAGTAGACTAGCTCTAGTACTCATGCTAGTCCACTTGCTCTAATTCACTTGCACTAGTCCACTTGCAGTCCTACACCAGTGTTAACTCCAATGGATTATCCATTAGCGCTAATCTACTAACGCTTACTAGCGTCAGTCCTCAGACTCTGAAGTCAAACATGTACTGGCGTCAGTACCTATACTTTGCAGGTAACTTAAGATCAATTATGTAATAATAACACTAATACTATTGCTAGTGTACTGGCACCGGCGGACTACTGTCCTGTGTGTACTGTAGTGTACAAGCTAGCGCAAGTGGACAAGTGCGTAGTAGATGCCTGGGAATTCTATTAATGCCAAAGGTTGTCTCTTTTTTTTTATAAGGTAGGGCATCATATAATTGAATACCGCCGATCACGGTCCCGTGTAACACCAGAAGAGCTACCAGAGGAGCTACAGGAGCGTTGCCGGCCTTTAAGATGGCAATAAGTGCACCTTTTGAAGGTGTTTATGTCGTAACAACCTGGAAACACTGCAGCAGGTAGGTCGTTCCACAGCTGTGTTGCACGCGGAAGGAAATTCCTACAAAACCGCACTGTAGTAGAACTCCACGTATCCAGATGGTAGGGATGGTATTTTAGTATGTTACATACAGTGCGGTTGGAACATTCAGCGGCAGGAACCAGGTCAAACAGTTCTCCAGAACACTCCCCGTGATATACGCGATAGAGAAAGCATAACGATGAAACGTCTCTACGCAGCGCCAAAGTATCAAGCCTGTCACAGATAATTGGGTCCGCAACGATCCGAATGGCTCTCCATTGTATGCGATCAAATGGTTTAAGATGATACTCGGGTGTACCAGTCCAGAGATAAGAACAGTACTCCATATGAGGTCGAACCTGGGCCTTATAAAGGGCCCAACGGTGTGTGGGCCTGAAGTACTGTCTCGCTCTGCCGATGACACTAAGTTCTTTCGAGGTAAACTTGGCCTTGCTTTCCAGATGATCACGATACTGGCAGTAGCTCGAAACGCTCAGGCCCAATATACTGATATCAGGCGCGGCTTTAAGGGGGTTGTTCTCGAAAACTGTATTTCATATCGCGTGTGATTCATATCGCCAGTTATTATAAAACTTAATATGTTGTTAAAGTCAATGTTAATTTAAAATCTACCTACATGTCAATACAGAAACAATGATGTATAAAAGTATCGAACTAATAACGTAATTTATATGTAGCAGTTCTCATGAAGATAGAAAGATCTATAAAAATGTGCTGATTCAGGCGAACTTTATATCTTTACACCCATTTAAGCGAAATTAAAAATTAATAGCAATAACTTCTCGGTGTTTAACCATATGAAAACTCATTGAATTATAAATTAATAATTAAGTTATTATATCTGCGAGGTTAGCGATAGTCTTGCATCGCCAACCAAACTCGATATTAAACAAAATCCGCAAACCACATGGTCACATCATTACCAACTAAGGACTTGAATCAATGTAAAAAAAATAATTACTTAAAAATATATTACTTAAATGTATGTAGGTATCAATAACATAACGGATTGAACTAAAGGTTGTTAAATACAAATAAGTAAGTTATAAGATCTCTTCTTTATTTTCATTAAAACAATTTTATTAACATTATCTCTTTTACGTATCCAAGTAATGAAACCTAATGAGCCAAAACATAACAAAATAATTTTGACAAAAAGGAGACAAATAAAAAAAAACAATTATAAAATTGAAGAAAAAGAAGAATTGACAATTTACAGATCACTTAAGCTTAAAGTTATCAATTCTGGAATTCTGGAATCGTAATTCCTTAAAAAGTGATGGAAAGTAAAGAAAATATTGCTTTAACATTAAATTTTCTATGCCTGTTCCGTCATATGAGAGAAGTGAAAAATTATATTAAACATTAATATTTCATAATCATCAGTAAGTAACATAACTTTTAAAAACTTGAGCACTTGGATCTAAAAGTTTTGAAATATTTTGTGAATTGCGTAATGATATATCATTAGGTATATGCGAAAATATATTATACAGATGTGCATATGAATATCTTTAGTGTAATAATGTGTAGCGCAATAACTTTTTAATACACTCTTGGTACTCGTACATTGCACATCAAAACTTACATTTTAAATTTATTAATAAACTTTCAATATAAACATAGAGCTCTATCTGGCTTCAAAAGTCATTTTAGTTCAATTTACAAATTGGAAAAAATATATGAAGCATGGAAATGTTTATCTGCATAATCACAGCCGTATATCAAAATTCCTACAGCTAGCCAGTGAATAATATTGTCAATCCGAAATAGACTTAGGCCAAATATTTTGTTTTGTAGTGATAATTCATTCGAACGGACTGGGAAGTCTAAAGTAATATAAAATAACGTATATGTAAAGACGCAATGACTGCATTTGCAAATCCAATGACCTCACCTCTCTCTTGAACACTTATTTCGATGTTGCTTTTGATGATGCAACATTATTTCTCATCTTTCAAAAGTCTTAAATTTTAAAAACATGATAATTTAAAATATGACAATGAAAATCTCTTAAATTTCATTGGAATATATTTTCTAAAGTCTACAAGTATCGGTATTTAAATTATTTTATATTTTTCGATCTTGTAAGACAAAGCGCGATTGGGTTTCGCAAGTCAACAAGTAATGTTCTAATTGAACTTTGGCGGCACGGAGTGTCTTAATAATAATGTTACTTTTTATAAAATTTATCTAATATATAGATTATTTTTCCCCATATAATAATAAAGAGTAGAGTTATTAAAAAAATTGGAATTATATTTTGTATTTAAATAACATAAAAATAAAATCTAAAGATTTAGATATTTTACCTATCCGGCTTTAAGTCATGCCGCTTGTTGTGTGGTGTAATTCCACACTATCTCGTCTCACCAGAACATGATAATGAAAATCATTTAAACTTAATTATTTCCCCTATTGATATCCCTTGTAAAAATGAATGGGATATAAAGATCAAATGTTTAATATTCTGTTCATTTTTTATCTGTTTGTAATAAGAAAATTTTTGGACAATTAAAAATACTTATGAGTTAATTTGATAATTATCTTGAACTTATATTTAACTTTTGGAAAACAAAAAAAAATATAAATAATGCCGTGCTAAAATTATGTTATCTACTTAAAATATCTGGATTGAAAAGAAAAGAATAGTCTACTAACAGTACAGAGAGCTTATCCATTGGGAAGAAGTTGATTTGAACAAAAAGAACTTATTTTGAGTAATTTGGTGGCGCTCGGCTGCATATTACTTAGATTAGAAATACGTTGAAAAGCAAAAGAAGGAAAACAGGCAAACAAAAGATAATTAAATTCTAAAACATGTAGTTCGATATACCGGAATAGAATGTAATAAGTAACGGTATAAAGATTTTACCTAATTGTACCTACCGTAATAGCATTAGAAGTATAATTAAATAATGAACACAAACATAAAATATATTTCACGTAAATATATAACGATACATTTTGATTCTAACGATTTTTCAAAAATTCACGAATCATGATTATAAACTAAACTAGGACCACGACAACATAGAATAAAAGCATAAGAGCAAGTGCAAGCAAGCAACACTTCATCTCTAACCTTTCACAATATTTTCATATTTATATATTATTGTGATTAAGAAACTCCAATTCTCAAGTTTTGTGCTTTGCATGATTCGCAAAGATATAATTGTTCTTAGCATCACATATATTGAAAATTACTATTAAGAAGAAACAAAAAAACTTATTAGTTTTAATAGCAACGTTTATTGTGGTTTTCAATAAAAATTGTTTGACATAAAATTAAAAAAATTCATCTAAACTGCATGATGTTAGATAATCTGCTATAATGTTTGCTAAATTAATATCGTTATGCACAGTGCTTCCTTTGATTACAACGCTAAACTGCTACAGTCTAAGACGCTTGGGGCAAACTTTCACAGACGCCTAATGTCATAAATATGCACAGAGGAACGTCGCAAGTTAATGCGCCATACGACCATACCATACCACAAAGCAAATGTTTGTATTCTTACAAACATGGTGGCAGTAGAAATTTTCTGCAAGGTGCGGCTTCACATGGTTATATAATGAACAAAAATTACGTTTTGTATTTTAAAATATATAATGTAGTTTTTATTGTTACTTTACATGTGTAGGTATATTAACGTGTTTCTGATTTATAATGCAGGTATGCAGCTAAAATTACTTGTATATTTATACTTTTATAAGAATTAAAATAAATACAATAAATAAATAAGTAAATTCTTTATTTTCCTAAATGGTGAATGTAGAATGTTTCAATTAACTAAATAACTAAGAAAATAACAATACATACTCATATATATATGTATACTAGTAGCTCTGTTGCCTTATAAAATATACGTTTCCTTAACAATGTATAAAATATTTATTATTATAAAAAAATAGCTTTATTTACAACAGGCATATTTGAAGTTGAATAAGGATATTTTGAAATTTTGGGCTTATCGTAAATTTGCTGCCGGTACAGCTAAGCAGCCATGCAGCCAAGCAGCCATTCCCCTAATATCATCGATACTGTGTTTTCGAAGGTCAATGATATCTTCATACACCGTTTATACCGCTCTTCTTTGCTTCATATATCTGTCTCGCTATTCTTTCCTCGTTCATTCTCTTGATGTGTCCAAACCACCTGAGCACGGTCTTTTTCCTTCTTACTATGACATTCCGACGCTAACGCTTACCGTTGTATGTATCTTTACATATGCCAAACCAAACTGACTCAGTATATCCGACGAAGAGATCTCATCTCTACAGCATTCATCGTTTTATAATTCTACTTTAGATACACCCACGATTCGCTGCATCGTTATCAGCACTGCATTGTAAACTGTTTTATATGCAGTTACGTGACGTTTTGACGTCTCATCAATAAAGAAAAAGATGAAAAGATAATTTGTGTAACCATTTCATTGATTGATTGATTAATTAATCAATATTTTTGTTATTGGATTGATATGATTAGAATTATTCTCGATATTCGATTAGACTTCAAAATTAGAAACAACTAGTGAACTAACAACATACCAATTTATTTTAAGCTTCACGCTTTTTATCCCACATAGCAGGGTAGACAGAAAGTACTTAGTGTCAAGGCACACCGTATTTTGCTTTCCACAGAACCCAACGCCGCTTTTTGTGTTCCCAGAGCGAGGAAGTAAAAATAATTTTAAATATAATCACTTCCCCGAGTGGGGATCAAACCCACAACCAGCCGTGTTTACAGTTAGACGCTGCCACACTGCTCCACGACCGTATATATCATGTCACTGTTATACATTTATATATTTAAGACTGACTTAACTCACATTAGCAATAATTTATTCACCATTACTTAGATTTTTTTATCTTATTACCAAAATAGATACTTGAACTTTTAGAGAAGTTAATGTTACATAGCTATATAATATATACTTCCTCCTATACTTAATATTGTTATTATTTTTTATGGAGGGTATATACATATGGTGATCACAAGAACACCGACTAAGGCATTAATCATCGAGGCCTTACCCTTTAGCTGGTGGTGGCAATATGTGTGCCACCAACTTTTCAAAATTATTTTTTACAACTTGTTTGTAAGATTCGGACCAAACTAATTTAAAACTATAAACAGATAATATCTTAAATGAAAAAATAAAAAACTTGACAAGTATGGTTGACAGTTGTCATATTATCAGTGGTCGATTTTTCGAATTTGGTGAATTTTAAACAAGAGGATAAATCCATAAACATTTTAGATCGTGACGTAATTGTGATAAATTTCTTATTTATTTTTGTTACACAGTTATTACCTTATGCATTACAGGGAATATTTCAGGAATTCAGATTATAGACTTTTAATTATTTGACTTTGATTATGGTGGCAAAGGAGTTGCCACCATCGATTCGTAGTACCCGCTTTTCACTAATGGTTATTTGTAGATTATTTTTACTTAAGATTTTTTTTTATTTTATTCCCGTCTTGCATTGTTTTAGAACATGAGTAAAAAAATAAAAAAGCTTCCTGATGGAACTGTTTCCGAAGACGATGGGGAGGTAGCGGACGGTGAATACAACGGTAATGCTGACTTGGAAAGATTGTTGACAGGCGAAGATGTAATGCTTAGTTCAGCTGTATCTGATAGGTCTAAGATCATCTGTTCTGCATCTGAAAGGTCACATTTACCCTCACTCACTCAAGCGTCTTCATCTAACGCTTTGAATGAGCCTCTTAGCAGATTAGCCTCGCCTTTTTTAGAACACCTCTCACCATCTAGGGCCGTGCATGATCCTCCTATGCCTGCAGAAAACCAATAATTCTCAGATCTTTCAGACTTTTCTTCGTCATCAGACGAAGACTCGGATATTGATGAAATCGACTGGAAGAAACAAAATTGGGAACAAAATGTCGACATAGCGGATTTTGTTTCGGTATCATTATGCTCAAGTAGAAGTTTGCCCAACAGAACAAGACCAATAACATACTTTGAACTATTTTTTGATGAAACAGTCATGAATAATATAGTTGAAAAAACTAATCGTTATACAACTACAAAAAACGCGCGAAATTGGCAAGATATGACAGTACCGGAATTAAAAGCATTTCTCGGAATGATTATACAGATGGTTATACACAAACTGCCTACTATCGAAGACTACTGGTCGAGTGATCCACTTTTACACGTAGTGGAAATTGCTGAAACAATGACTTTACAACGGCTTCAAAAGGTCCTAAAATTTTTACATATCAACGACAATTTGAGAATGCCACGTAGAACCGATGCAAATTTTGACAAATTGTATAAAGTACGGCCACTTGTCGATAGTTTGAACATTCTTTTCCAGGAAAATGCAGTAACAACAAAGCCACAGGCCCGAAATAAAAATAGAAATTTAAGGGTCGTTCTACACTAAAGCAATATATGCCCATGAAACCTATAAAACGGGGGTTCAAAGTATGGTGCAGAGCAGATAGTACTACAGGATACTTATACCAATACGACATATACACAGGAAAGACTGATACTGCAGAGACTGGATTAGTAGAAAAAGTTGTCAAGTTCCTTTGCGAACCTCTAATAACAAATGGTTATTCAGGGTATATAGCATTCGATAATTTTTTTCCAGTATTGACCTTTTGCAAAACTTATACGAAAATGGTATCTACAGTACTACCATAATACGGAATAAACGCGTCGGTTTACCTCTTTTGGTAAAGAAACCTAAGAACACAGGTGATAAAGATGATGAAGAAGATAAAAGACTTTCAGAAGTAGCAAAAAGGGAAAGCAGTTAGGTAAAAAAGCTGAAGAAAGGAAAATGGAAGTGGCGAGTAAAAGGAAATGTTGGATTTGCGGTTTCAAAAGACACAAAACAAGTTTCTGTAGTGAGCACAGCGTTCCACCCAAAAGAAAAAAGACTTGCACCAGGACTCAAAAGGACGGATTCAAAAAGCTTATTAGTTGTCCTGTACTAATATCAGATTATACCAAACGTATGGGGGGTGGAGATCGTGTAGTAGTAGATCGTCAGCAGAGAGGATAGTACAATGTAGGCAGAAGGAGTCGAATTAGTAGATAATACAACTTTTAGAAAGCGATCATTCAAATCGATGCCGAATTATGTGTCCAAGAAGGAAAAGGTAGAGGAAAGTGTAGAAAGACAGAAGAAATTATTTGGGGTGCCAGAAGAAGTCAAGTTCGAAAGAGTCAATGAACATTGGCCTGAAGAAACAGATGAGTACAAAAGTCGTGTCGTTACTGCAGCACGAAAGTTCATAATAAACGATCCAAAATAATATGTGATAGATGCTAACTAGCGCTTTGTGTTACTCCTTGTTTCAAGCTGTTCCATCAAAAGTGATGTGACCTGCACCAGTAGTGGCATGCTAGTTGCCACCACATTTTTTTATAAACTATTGGCCTATTTTTTTTCTATTTTTTAGTAATAAATATTAAATCCATAAATAGCGATTTTATTTTATAATTAGTGTAAAACACTTCTACCGGTTGAAGGGTTAACTAACGATCAAGGCATCGAAAAATATTCAGAATAGCAACGTACAAAATATTCTTACTAGGATCATTCAATTAGCATTTAATTACTACATACGAGTATATTTTTGTTCTTCTATACTCGTCCAGTCAATTGATAGAATTCTAAACATGATGGTTCAGGGTCTTGTCTTATATTTTTACATGTATTGCGTAATTTTGTGGGAAATAATGAAAGAAATACATTACCAAGGTTCTCTCCAGCAGCTACATGAACGTCCACTGCGGTTCCTGTACGGTAGGGTAAGAATCGGTAGCCTCTAAAGTCCGTACAAATAAAATATGTTCAATCATTTTCTCACAGTTAAAAAATATCTGATGATAGCGTCTATGAGACTATAAATAAATGAATTCATCCGTTGTCAGTATGAGTGGAAAGACCATCCGCTGCTTCAAAGAAATTTCTAATGCAGTGTAATGCAGCATGTAATTAGGTGCGAGATTTATCTTTTTTGCTAGCTAACATGATTTCTGCTGATTTTTTTTATAAAGTACAACGTTATATTTATTTTTCTCTTTTTGTTCGCTTATATTCTGATATATTTCGATAAAATGGAACTTGCGTATAAATTATTTGCACGAAATTTACAATTAAATAAGAAAGAAACCTTTAAACACTGGCGAATATTGTGAGCATCATTAAAAAAAGGAATACATTGTAAAAGGTGTACAATGTTTTTATTTTTCGTCAAAGCGATGTTACCTGTTATAGCCTTCTTCTGTAAATAATTGTTATATAACCACTTAAATTGTTTTTTTTAATTCGACTAACTAGTAACTGACCATAGCGAATTTAATTTCTACAGTTTTATTATATTAGACAAGATTGGTTTTTTCATGGGTCGCCTCAAAAAATAAGTAATAAGCTTTTACGAAAAAAATAACTATAAAATAATAAAATCCTAACAGATAAATAATATTTCTAAACATATAGAAATATTTATTATCAGAGAAATATTTAGTATCAATAAGTATTATCAGTAACATTTTGGCTGAGAAGATGAAAGTTGAAAGATTTTTTTAATATTCGATAACCTACGCACGTATAATCAACTAAAATATAATAGGCGGATATTTTTTTATCGTCGAGATATTGGGTAAGCTACAAGTGAACAAATTTTTAGTTGAGAGGAAATGATCAAACATTTTTTTCTACATACTTGAGAGAGTACCGTCGGTCGTCTCACGTGACGTTCACGTAACTTTATGAAACTATTTTTGATGTGTTTTACTAATTACCTATTGAGAGGAAATAATTGCCCAAAAACGGGCACGGCTATCTTACCATAACCCAATTTTGATTTTTTTTAATCTTGAAATGGTAGTAAAGATCAGGTGATAAATTTGAAAATATAACAATTACCAATACTGTAACAGAAATTAAAAAATTCTCAAGCTTAAAAAAATCTACATTTGATAGATTATAAGTTTCTAAAAACAATTAAAAAATATTGTGCAATATTATCATCTTTACATAATAGTTCAGCACACTTTATTAGTTAGGCTTTCGAACGTGTCAGTAAAGCACAAATCAATTCATATGGCACGTTGTAATCTTTATATAATATATAAGAAGTGGTAGCTTTGATTGTATTTTTTTTTACAAATCATCATCATCATCTAATATAATGATATTCATATGATACTTTGAATCTTAACCTGACTTGAATTACTTTATGAGTCTACACCTTGCCTTTTACTATTAAGGTGCCGGCTTGGAATACACATATTTAACGAATCATATCAAAAAACTTTTCTAGTCAAATTCTTAATTTTATATCTCATCAACATATTTTACAGTATTGATTGTAACGTGTTTCCCAATAGGGATGATAGGATTTTGATAGCTCGCAGCCGCCATTTTGGTTGTTTAACATTTGACATTTGTGTTGTTTTGTGTTCAGTAATGTTTGCCATTTAAACATTGTGTTCAGTAATGTTTGCCATTTGACCAAGTTCACGTTATCTCAACGTTTGAAAATTGTCCAAATTTTCTATCAAAATTCAGAAAGTATTGTCTCTACTCACAGTGCATTTGGTGCTAAATATGGTCGTCATGGTGCACCGTCTGAGCTCGCTATACGTCACATAATCCAAAAACTGGAAAGTGAATATTTTTTGCACGATAGTAGACCACCAACACGACAACGGACAAGCCGTAGTGAAGAAAATATTGCCGCCGTATCAGCCAGTGTCGAAGAAAATCAAAATGTTTCCGTTCCACGGCGTGCACAAGAATTGGGCTTATCCAGAATGACAACCTGGCGAATTTTACGTATGGATCTTGGCCTACATACATACAAGATTGTGTTGGCACAAGAACTCAAGCCAGCAGAACATTGATTACGTCGTGAATTTGCTGATTGGGCGCTTGAAATGATGGAAACGGACACCGAATTTCATAGGAAAATCATCTTTTCATAATAACTTTTGGCTCAATGGTTATGTGAACAAACAGAATTGTCGTTACTGGAGTGAGTCAAATCCAAGAGTGATTCATGAAACACCATTACATCCTGAAAAATTGACTGTTTGGTGCGGATTATGGTACGGTCATTGGCCTGTATTTTTTCAAAAACGACGAAGGCCGTACTGTTACTATCAATGGCGACCGTTATCGTGACATGTTGAACGATTTTTTTTTCTTGAATGAAATCGATGCGGACGACATTTATTTTCAACAAGATGGTGCAACATGCCACACTGCTACCGTCACAATGGATTTATTGCGTGATAAGTTTGGTGAGTCGGTAATTTCTCGCAAAGGTCCTCACAATTGGCCACCAAGATCATGCGATTTAATACCCTTGGACTATTTTTTGTGGGTGTATGTTAAATCTCAAGTGTATGCCAATAAACCAGCTACGATTTAAGACCTTGAACGCAACATTCGAGCGACTATAGCGGCCATACCAGCCGAAATGCTGCACCGAGTCATCGAAAATTGGACCGATCGTATTCACCAGTGCAAAAAATGTCGTGGCGGTTATTTGAACAATATTTTGTTTAAATCATAAATAGCATTTCATAATAAAATTTCCTATCAAATAAAGCCATTGAGCACGAAATTCGAACGTATATTACATGTTTTATTTCAATTTCAAAACATATCGTTCTTATTGGGAAACCCCATACCTACTACAGCTTCACAGTGATCCTCTCGTGATGTTTACACGATATCTTAAGCAAAAATGATTATCCCGCCTAACTTAAAATATGGCGACGAGATATAAAATTAAGAATTTGTCTGGGATTTTTTTTGATATGATTTATTAAATATTTTTATTATGAACCCAGTCAAAAAACTAGATTCCCACATAATCTATCTCGAGTCTCCGGTAGGACAGGTAACCCATAACGGATTTCCTCACAATAAAAAAAAGTGATTAAGGGATGAGGTCTTTTAGATATCTTTTTATTGTTTCTTTCTTCTTTACTTCATTACTGAACGTTCCTATACGTTATATTTATATTAAACGATTACTAAATTCGGCTTATTTTCAATTAATACTAATTAACATTAGAGGACTTATAATGTAGAATAAGTTCTCTTAAAGAACCAAAGAAACTTTCAAAATTCGACATTTTCTTATTGTAATTAGTTCCGCCACATCCCATCCAGAAAAATATATTCTCTGAAGGTTGTTTTATTACCTGCAATCACAATTTCTGTTTTACTTTAGGACTTGAAAAAAAATTTAAAATTTGCTAACCTAACCAGCTTCAAATCATAACCAGACTTTCCACTCTCTGTAATCATCGAGTACTCTCATACTTTGGCCACGTAGTCTGAACACAATCAGACAATCTCGACAAACTGGTTGTTGTTGGCGAAGTACACGACAGAAGGCCGATGGTCTGATGCTGTCAGAGAGATAACAGCCACTAGCCCTTACTAAAGTGTTTAGACAAGCTGTAAATAGTGTGCCAACGAAAGCAGCTTGTTATCTTCGCCACCAGGGCCTACTAGAAGGGAAGGGGCGGCCTTTACATATTAGATTTTAGCAATATTATTATACGTTTATGGGGATCACGCCACTACGATCAAAATACTCAACGGATTTAGATGTAACTTTACATAAATATAGGTAATACATCAGAAAAAATCTATCTTATGTGCTAAATTAGCGGCAGCGATAATGTACAGAAGGATGGTTTATTTTAAATAGTACTATATAAAAATCCGCGACAGAGTATATCGTTAATAGTAACTTACCTAAATAGATTTAAATTTCACGCGTTTTTTTAAACGCACATTACAGTATATTTATGAAATTCTTATCGAAATAGATAAACATGTTACTTTCAGAACCTACGTAATAAACATAAACTTTGTCGTTTACACGAAGTAACTTAGATTAATAGATTAAAAATTATCACGAACAGATTGTCTACTACACTACAGTAGCCAAGGCTACTACTACTGACTACTGACTATCTTTGTAAATTCTAACAGAATGATGTCGCGGGCGGAATTTAGTATCCTCATTTTATTACTACTTGAAATGGCTGTAGAGGAATATTTCCTCTTTAGAGACAGGTGTTTTTCATTTGCTTTTCTCGCTCATTTAAAAGACAGTCTATACACATTCAGAAGGAAAATATTAGTTGTTAACTTAAAATATAAGTTACTAATTAAGCCGACTTCAAATAATATGCACTGAAAATTTAGAAACACGTCATAATAATCTAAATATATAAATACACTTAGTTGGCAATTGGTAATTTTATAGTCTGTGTCGGGTGGGTTTGTAATAATGTAGTAGGTATGTAGTTTAATGTAAGGTATTTATCATAATATTGTTTTTCAATGTATATTATTTGAATTCGGTTTTCAATACTTGTTACAATTTGTATTTATTATCAATAGGATGTCCAATACTTATTTAAGATTTAAAATTAGTTATTATACCTAATAATCAGATTTTTAAATAAACAAACATGCAACAATAAACGTCAGCTTACTAATAGATTTTTTTTTAATACATATACTATTTTTTCATTTGGTAGAATTGGATTGTAATACAAGAAATTTACCAACTATAGACAGTATATTTCAATGATTGATTGATAAATTTTTGATTTAATCAGATAAACATTGAAAACACCGCTATAATAAGAGAGTTATCGAAAAAAATAATATTTTTGAAATATTAATCGGTGATTATAGGTTAATTAAAGAACCGATTTCTCGCCAGCAATAATATAATGTACTATATATCACGTAAAGAGATTTTTCATAGATTTTATACTATTTAATTATTGTAATGTTAAATATTAGTTTCTACATGTATTTGTTTTCAAAAAATGCTCTATATTCCATGGCATAGTTGCCGGAACCATAGACAAAATTCATTAATATTCTTTTGTAAGTTTAAATATTAAACTTACAAAAACACATTATATATATTAAGGGCTACCAAAATATTATATCAAATAATGATTTACGTATTTATATAAATAAAATATATAAAATTTAAATAACATGTGTGTACGTTATATAGTCTGTGGCAAACAATTTCTTTCTCTTCGTTTTGCATCAGCCATCAGCTGCGAGTTGCGTCGAACTTACTGCTTTTTGTACATTATAATTCTGTACAAAAATGGCTGATAATAAATTATATGAAATATTAGGTGTTTCAAGAAGCGCAAGCGACTCAGAAATAAAGAGAGTAAGTTTGATTATTACAATAATACTGACTAGATAACTGTCGCCTTTGTCAAGCATGCTCCTAGAATCACTCGATCAATGCAACCATTAAAACAATTTTATATTTTACCATTACAGAATTATCACAAGCTCGCTAAAGAATTCCATCCCGACAAAAACCCAGCAGCTGGTGATAGATTTAAAGAAATAAGCTATGCATATGAGGTTTTGTCTGATCCCAAAAAAAGACAAACTTATGACAAATATGGATTAAAAGGTTTACAAGAGGGCGGCCAAGGTGGAGGATTTGCGTCTGATGATTTGTTTGGTCATTTCTTTGGCGATATATTTGGTATGGGAGGTGGTGGTGGTAGAGGCCGAAGACACGCACGAGGGCAAGATACTATACATCCATTAAAAGTAACATTAGAAGATATGTATGTTGGCAAAACAGCAAAGCTTCAGTTAAGTAAAAATGTCATATGTGGTCCTTGCAAAGGTGTAGGTGGCAAACCAGGTGCAGTAGTTTCTTGTAGGGATTGCCATGGCCAAGGTATAAAAGTTTCTTATCAACAAATTGGACCAAACATGACTCGACAATTTCAAAGTCGCTGTCCAACCTGTCAAGGACAAGGTGAAACTATCAATGATAAAGATAAATGCCCAAAATGTAAAGGAAAAAAAGTTCTCAATGAGATTAAGATATTAGAAGTTCATGTAGAAAAGGGAATGTATGAAAACCAGAAAATTTTCTTTAGAGGTGAAGGTGATCAACAACCTGACACTCAACCTGGTGATGTCATTATAGTATTGCAACAAAAACCTCATGATGTGTTTAAAAGAACAGGTGATGATTTACTTATGGAACGTGAAATCACATTGACTGAAGCTTTGTGCGGTTTTGAATTTGTTGTTAAACATTTAGATGGACGAGACCTTTTAGTAAGACATTTACCGGGAGAAGTTATAAAACCAGGTGATTTAAAAGGAATTCAAGGTGAGGGAATGCCTCAACATAAAAATCCTTTTGAAAAAGGTAACTTATATATAAAATTTGATGTTACTTTCCCTGAAAATAATTTTGCTACTGAAGACCAGCTTAAAAAAATTGAGAGCATTTTACCACCAAGACCAGCATTTGTAATGCCTACTGGAGAGGATGTAGAGGAAGTCAACTTGATGGAATATAATGCTAGTGAAAGGAGTCGTGGCCGTGAAGAGGCTTATGCTAGTGATGACGAGGAACACATGCATACAGGTCCTGGTGTACAATGTGCCCACCAGTAGGTTAATAAATCCAATATCCATAAATTTTGGATTTGTACTCAAACCTCACATATAATTTTATGTTATCTGTTAGGTAGTTAATATTTACATAAATATGTGACACTTAAATTTACAAACAAATTCACAATTGTATTGACAGTTTTAGTTTAAATAATCAAAAATTGTAATAATTCACTCATTTAGGGAAACATTATTGTCCCATAAACATTACCAGCCACACCAAATTTTAGGTTAAATTTGCAATATAAACATACATACTCAAGAGCCTAACAATTTTGAACTATAAATAATCCTTGTGTATTAATATTATTTACAACTTTGGAATGCTAATAATGAACTTTTAACTAAGCTAGTTGAGCTTACACAAGGCTAGTTTAGTTGAGTTTGGCTGGTAATATGTTTACATTTTATTGTACAATATTTAAAAATCTTATTTATCTATAGTATGGATATCATTATGGGTAAAGCTAAAAAAAATAGTGATATTTCATTCATATGACTCATTCCATAATCACAGGTGCATGTGCATTGGTTTTTAATTATCATTTGAAAATAAAAATGTTTTATTTGCTATCTTGTAGTTTTTATTGTTTAAAGTAACTAAATATAAATTATTTATTTAAGAAAGCTCTACAAAAAGCCCCCTTATTTCTGGACTTTACTCTTAATGCAAAGTAACTACAATATTAAAAGTCATTTCTCTTCAGACACTGTTTCAATAGATTCACAATATTTCTGGAAATCTTTCCGACTTCTACATAAAACATTTAAATTGATTGATTTTAAGCCTAATTTTCTTAGTCTTTCAAGCCTCTGTTTGACAGTATTTTGAGATGCTGATAATATCCTCAGTTTATTTACAATTTCTTCAACTTCGAAACCTTCACTAATTAGAAAGTCTATAAATTTTTTTGCCTGCAACAAATATAAGAGGTGTGATTCCTATTTACATAAGTGTTCTTTTATTTTCTCTTTTGTTTTACCTAAACATTTTTATTATATCTTACCTTAGTTACCCGAATAGTTTTCAAAGCAGGTATTTTTAAATAAATATCTTCAATAACTTCTGGAGAAGTATTCAATCTTTTAGCCAGATATACCTTAGTTGACTTATGTTCTCCTAAAATGGATTTAGTTTCTTGGCTTATTTGAATGAACCTAAAAATTACTTTATATTTAAATAAAAGCAAGCAACAATAGCACTGCTGCAATGATAACATCTATATTTAATTTATTCTGCTAACCTGCTAAGTATATTTTCCGAACATCTTACCATCCAAGGGTAAAGAGTGTCAATACCAGAGTTTTGCACTTTCAGTAATCTGTCTTCTATAGTTTTATGATGGTATTTTAGTACCCATAAATCTCTTAGTATTCTTTCTCCAGGAACATTCATATCTACAATCATTATTCATTTATATTACCCTTGTGTAGTAATATAAGAAATATAGTATAGAGGTCGTTCTTACTTAGTAATACAGTTAATGAGTTCTCCAACCAGTCAAATGATAGTTTATAAATAAAAGTTCTTTTAATAATCCGTTTACTTAAAGAAGATGGATGACACTGTAAAAAAAGTTAATTCTTGAAACTGTCTAAATTAAAGCATTTTATAAAAAATATCTTTACCTTTATTTTATTAGAAATGTAATATAACCTATTCTCACAAAAACCGTTTTCTTTGTCTTTCTTTGTTATTTTGTGTATTTGCAATAATGTTTGTAAAGGCAAATTATAAAAAGGCAAAGCATCATTATTACAATGAAAATTTAATTTCTGTATAATTTTTCCCTTTGATACATTAGTTTCTGCAACATAAGGGATGTATGTGTTCATATAAGTATAACTAGGCAAAATACAAATGTTTATATAATTTACTTATACCATTGTCTTTAATATTTTTGATAGCTTGTGAGCTGAATGTTCTATATAAACAATTGTTGTAATTTTCTAAAGAACTGAAGCTGCACTTCTTATAAAAATTTGTTGGGGACGGACCAGAAACAACTTTTAAAGTGTTAAAAAATGTTTTTGTTAACACAATTGAAGAAAAACATCTAAGAAGCATTTTCATATATTATTTCTTCTATTTACTTTAATTACATGTGTTTATTTTATGTCTTATATTAAAGGTAGTGAAATGTTTTATAAATAATAATATTTTCTATATTATTTAATGCGTCATTAAATAAATTCAATACATATAAAATCTTATTTCCCATACTTAGCAAAATGTCAATTGTCAATTCAAACTTCCAAGTAGAGATTGACAGGCATAGATTCCAAATAAATTGTATAAAATTCGTAAGCACAGTGTCAGTATGTTATCAAGTACTTGCTTACTAAGTATATAATATAACAAACTAAGCATAGTAAGATTTTCTTAATAACAATTTAATATTTTATAGACTTATATAAACAAAGAACATTTTATCAATAAACACTAACACATAAAGTAAAAAATATTGTAGGTTTTTTAACAGTGTATTCTTGTACCTTTTATAATATTTGTCCCTACTATAAATTTACGTTATAATCTAATTAAAAAAAAATGCAAGTACGTACCAAAATGGTTGATCACACTTAAATATTATTAAATCCAACAATATTACATACATATGAAACTAATATCATTCTTTTGATAAAGTCAGTTAAAAAAGTATTAAAATTAACTGGATCTCGATATTCTCGAACATACTATGGTTGTAATATGTAGATTTTTCTTGATAAGTTCCCATAGCCCAATAGTAGCAAAAAATATTCTCTTAGCTCATAAAATAGATTTTTGTTTCTTATTACAATCTATATTAACAATACTGTAATAAATGTAATGATTTGAATTGAAAAAATATACGAGTAATGAGAGCAGTAATAAAAAATGTAGTGAAAACGGAAAAAATTGTATATTTTTAAAGCTTACCTTGCGTGCGCCGAGTAAACGATGAAAATTAGGCAACAATTATGCATGATAAAACTGTTCCCCTCTAAAAGTTCTAAACAAAAAGTCCGCATCAGCATAGTTTTGTAGGTTGTAAATCAGAATAATATCTAGGCTACAATTACCATTTTTTTGGTATTTTGGTCGTACTATAACGATACATGTCAATTATTTATTATTTTGAACTAATCTTAAATACTTAAACAATGTACACAATGTTTTAAATGTTTTTCTATGTGTCTTTTGTCATTAACCTGCTATTTTATTTTTAATTAAGGCTACGTAGCCTAAGTAAGCAGTTTGGTATTTCTAGCGCATAAAATTTAACCAAAAATGTGTATATACAGAGCTCTTAAATTAGGGCCCAGTAATAATTCATAAAAACATAACATAAAAAAAATAAGGGCCCAGTAATAATTCATAAAAACATAACTGCTATAGGTAGAATAAATAAAACGTAAGATTCAACAATTATATTTAAGATCTTGAGCGACGACGCTTATAACGTCTTTCGTTTCTTTTACTGTCATCTTCTTTCCTTTTTCTACTCCTGTGTTTATATTTATCTTTATGATTCTCTCTCTCTGTTTGTTTTTCTGTTATTCTTGATAATTCCGGTTCGGGTGATTTTGACCATCGCCAAGATCTAGATGACTGATACGGTCTGAAATTTTTTTAAATATGTACTCTAACACTATTATTAGAATACAACATAAACATAATAAAAACTATTGATTTTATTGGTTATTTTAACAACTTTATTCATTTTAAAAATAAAATAATGTTTTAGTTTATAAATATACATTTTTAACCAATTTTTCTGGTTAACTAAACATTTAATTTCTTCATTAAGTTGGTTTGATTATTTAATGGCCGTGATTGCTTATGTGATAAAAAAATCTTTTATTTAAAAATACCTGTCACATGTATGTATGTCCAGTTGAAGTTTTATAGGGTTCTTAAAAACATGTAAAAAATTGCAAGAGCGACCCTTTGGGCACCTTCTGTTTGTTTGTAAACCTAAAATGTGTAAAACCATAAAATAGTTATTTAAGAAGATAAATGACATGCATAATAGATAATATTTCAAATTCAATGTTAGCATTACAAAATTATTTACTTTTTCGTTTTTATAAAATGTAATAAAGTAGATATATTTATAAAATTTATCTAGTTCTGCACATAACTTTTGAAGCTTTTAATAATAAAGACATGAATGATTTTGACTGTTAAATATAATTATAATGTTTTCCATGGCCATATTATATCAAAATTTTCGATTATACTTACCACATATAGCACTATTCCATGATTTTAAGGTACAAAACTGAAGAGAAAGTTGCTTGCCTCCATACCAACGTGCATGCAGAGCTCTATATGCAGACACAGCACTTCTTACATCAGCATACTCTACATATGTATTTCCTCGAAGATGTTTCTCATAATTATTACACACCTAAATTTTGAGCCATTTATTTTATTATAATAATTCATAATGCTATGTAACAAAGAATCCTTAATTAATATAAGCTATATATTTTATATATACAAACCTTTATTTGTTATCAATTGTGTAGAGCTTCCATTAAGCCTACCTAGACATATTTTCTGCCTAAGTTATTTGATTTATGAGGTATGAGTTAAGAACAAGAAAGTTTACATTTTTAATGTACATATTTAGTATATAATCATCATCAATACTAAAGTAAAACATTCCTAAATATATTACTTATTTATAAAATAATTTACCATAAAAATGTCCATGACATTCAAGATTCTAGATGTAAAAAATTATCAAAGGATACATAAACCACCAAAAGGTATCTAAATCAATATAACTAACCTTTAATTGCACAACTTGCCCAAATCTTTGAAATTCAGGTAAAACATCATAAAAGAAGTTTTGGAAGTCTTTATATGTGTCAGTATCATCATATTCAAGCATTATGTCTGTATCATACTCATTGAAGTTTGCATTTTCTAAACCAAAATGTCCATACATGTTTTCAGCAAGTAGGATCTAAAAAAAATGTCATTTTATTTACTTGTTTTACAGTAATATTATATTATGTAGATTTTTGGTTACATACCTTGGTAATACCAGGATATATATGATTGCGAGAACAATCATCACCAAAACGACAACAGGCTGTTTTTGTGAAAAATGGACATGCAATATGACCTGGTTTACTTTCATATAAAATTAGTAACTCTTTTGGAGGTTCAACTAAATCTCCATTTAAAAATTTTTCTAAGTTATTTATAAATAATTCTTGTCTTTTTTTATTTTCCAGTTCCATTTCTTTTAAAGCATCTTCTTCCTTTTTTTTCTTTTCTTTTTCCTTTTCATATTCCTTAAAGCAAAAATATGATTTATTTATATTAAAAACTAAGCTTTCATCAACTTTAATAAAGCAGTAAATTTAACATAATTTGTTCCACAATATTGATATAAATCTATATCAATTTTGTGAAACAAAATACTTTAAATTGATATAGCATTCTTATTTGTTAAGCAGTTAAGATAAAACAAACACTAAATATTAATCATGTCACCAACATAAAATTCCACAATTAAGAACAACATTTAAATTGCCTTATCCACATAAACAAATAGATAAAGAATTCATATATCACTGTTTTGTACTCTATTACCTTGATAAAGGACCCCATAAATGACTTTTTTTCAAATATCATAAGCATACATGCAACAATCAATTACATTTACAAATAAAATGTCTGAATTTAACTAAAAACTAAATTTTAATACTACATTTTAAAAAGTAATTTTCTACTATCAGTTGGTACTGAATGGATGAAGATGTAGAAAACACATACTAATCGTAATTTGGCTTGATGTTGAAGTTTCTTTTGAAGCATTTGTTCGTTTTTTTGCTGAAGTGTGTTCCACCGTTCTATTGCTTCTAATTCTGCTTTCATCCATTTTTCGTTTTCTATTTTATTTTGTATTTTAATTTGTTCTATCTCAAATTGTTCTATATTTTCCTGTTCTTTGTCTCTAGAATTGCTTAATTTATCTGAAATTATTATATATTATACTGTTATAAATTATACTACGTATTATAATTGTTAAGGAATAATCTTACCTCTTTCTTTAGCTTTTTGAGTTCTAATTTTCCGCCTCCTTTCCCTTTTAACAATTTTGCGCCATTCATTATGCCTATTTCAGAAATATTTTTTTTAGATTATAAACAACAAAAAAGGATTTCGTATTAAAGATAATGTAAAAATACATTACTTTCCCATTTAAATTATTACCAAACTAAGTAGTTACTATAGTTTTTCATATATATATAATAATCTTTGACAAGTACACTCAGTAACAATATCGAACACATATAATTTTTGCGAATTATCAAATTCAGGTATCACATATAAGGTTTTATATTGCTTCACTTATTTATTTAAGGACTTGAGTAAATATAATTAAAAATTACATATTATTTATATAACGACAAACTCAAAAATTGATATGATTTAAAAATTGTTGTCAGTTTGAATATGACAGGTTGGTGTGTGTTGCCGTATTTATTATAAGTATTACAAAGCATTAATTTTATATAATTGAATATTATGAACTTATCATAATTTCACAACTTAACATGAACTATGAATATTAATGTCTCTTTGATCATATCCAATAATAGAAACTGACATATATACAGAAAATTCATCGTGATCGTGATAGCGACCTTGGCGCAGTAAGACAACGTCTGACTATAAAAGCGATTTGTTTTGGGTTCAATTTCCACAAGACTAATTATATTTGAAGTTTATTTTTGTTTCCTGTTCTGATAAGACAAAACGCGGCTTTAAGTTCATCACTTAGAAATATCTCAATTTCAGGTAGGAAGTCAGTCAAGTGTCTTCAGACTATGCTTTGCGGGCTGTAATAAAATTAAAATACTAGGACGTCATTTATTAGCGAAGTATAGATGACATGTATCAGTTATAGACTACATGGAAATCGAAATTACAGAAAATAAGAAACGATATTTTATTTGGTTGTTTAAAAGGCGTAGAAAATGCAGTTTTGCTTATTTACCAGCTTAGCAAGATAAGCAGGTAAATAAGCAAAACAACAAGGTCTTACACAGTCTAAATTTGAAACATTCCCCTCCTATTATTTACATTTTCTATTACGCTTAGTGTAATTTTTTACCTAGGTATTTTTACCTGATTGGTAAATAAACCAAAATAAAAAATAAAGATTGTACAACTGACCCACCAATCATACCCACGAATCATATTCTTAGAAATAATTGCCTTCTGCTAAGTCTCCACTCTCAAAATCAAAACGAACTAAATATAACATAGACATAGTAACTTGCATTCGATGTTACTAATCAAATACTCAATTTTTGATAATAATGAGGGTAGAACTAAATTGTTAGAATTTGATGTGTGGTGTTCACTATTTTTACGGGATTTTTATTTTCTTTAAATTTAACAAACCTTATTTCAATTACTTTACAAATGGAAAGACATAAAGAGAAACTGACAAATTTTATAATAACAAATAACGAAAGAGAAATAATGGAGTTATTGCAAAATGGTTTTGACCCTAACTTTGAAAACGGATGGCCAATTAGATTAGCAGCCAGATACGGATTACAATCTATTGTAAAACTATTTATTCAATTTGGAGCTAATCCTCATATATTAAGTGAAGCAGGTATGTAATAACCTTTTAGGATTTCATTTCATGTGTGAATAGTACCACATATTTTTCCTTTGTAAATAACATTTTAAAAATAATTCACTTCCAATATGTGTTAACAGGGGCGTCAACGCTACAACTGGCGGTGTTTTCTGGTTTACATTGGGATTCTGATGGCTGGATAGATTTGTTGTCATGTTGCGACTCATCTCAGTTAGCAGACGGTGCAGCTGTTGCAATTATATTTAACAATATAGGAGCATTATCTAAAATTCTTCAAACCGGACGGTGTAATACACATATACCTACTTCTTTGACAGGTGAGCTAAGTAATTGATATTATTAATCTGTGTTATTTAAAAATTTACCTAAGTACGTTTTAATCGAGCTACTGCTTTATATAGCTTCATAAATGAACCCATATCACGTTTGTTACAATTGGGGAATGCCACCTTTCTATAATAATAAATTTCTTGTAATATGTGGAAAATAGAGATTGAAGAACAAACTGAAATGTCACTAATACTGAGACTAAGCTTATGCTTTACGTTCTGCTGTGTAATATTTTGTAAAATGCAATGAGAGCTGCATAAATGATCATTCAATTAAAATTTAATATTTACTAGTAAAATAAATAATAGTAGAGAACTAAACTTGAACTAGTATCAGTGTGCCTAGTAATATCCGTTAAAAATCAAGAAGCTAAAAAAAATTCAAGCCATTAAATAAAAAAGGTTAAAAAAGCACCTAAACACAAATCAAATACCTATTTTCTGGAATCTTAAAGTCGAAATTGTAAAATATAATTTCAGGTAAAACGGTGGAAAGCCTGGCCAAGGGCTATAAGTTACAATATATTTTGAATATTCCAACTGTTCAAAACAGTCTTCAAGTAACTCCAAATACATCTCCTCGAATAGCAAGAACGGTAACGTAAAACTTATCTTATCCATATTATTAACCAGAATTTTTTATTCCAGGAGAAATTAGTAAGACATTAATTTATAAATAATGTTTAACATTATTTATAATTTAATGTCCTATTTATTTCTCTAACATAGATTAAAAGAATTTATCAAACTTAACACCTTTATTTGGGACGTAATATTTAAAAACATACATAGATTTTTTTTATTAAACTCATTCTAATAGCTACATAACTAATTTCTTAGTTTACTATAATTATATAGTTGTAGTGAAAAAATGTAGCCAAATAATTGAGTTCTAGTTTTTGACTTAGGTTTTAAACCAACATATTGAGGTTGAGCTACATAGGTATAAATTTTGAGTTGAGACATAAATTTGAAATTCATGTTGCAAGGGTTATTTTCTTATTATAAATAAATGTTATTCAAGACATAGGTAAATTTTCCGCAATTTCCTAAAGTATTTCTATTCCTAAGGTAACTTATTTTTCTTCGAAACTTAAAAGTAATTAGTTTCATTAGTCGAGTTGTAAATTAAATATTCGATATACACAGGTCCAATTTCGAGTAGGTTATGGTGTTCGAAGGAAAGGGAACACATTTTTTCGAAATTTAGGTTTTGGACTTATCGATATATTTATTACATTAGAGAAAGGAGTGTTTATTCAATAATTTCTCTCTGATATGCAATTTACTCTGATATGCGGTATAATGCGTAAACCTGCTTCGTTTCTCTTTTTTTAATTATTATTACATATGAAAGATCTCTTTGTTTATTCTTCATTGATATATCACATATATTTATTTACATTTCAGAGCTACATGGGAGAAAGTGCTCAGATAAATAGAAATTTATCTCCATCGGTAGCACGTTTTTTCGACTTAACTGCTAACCAACCATCGTTAACCTTACCACAAAGTCCGATGGGACTCTTCCTGCCATCTCCAGCACAAGCTCAACAAATGTAAATTGATTGATTTAATATTTATATTATATACAAATATTTGTGTGACGATGACTATTAATTGTATGAAGAAAGGTTAAGCTTAAAATATTTTAATAATTGGACAAATGTAATTGTTTATTTGTTTATTACTACATAGTTAATGTTTATTTTAATAGTCGATATATTATAGCTTATGTTGTACTTGCATGTTCAAATTGTTATTAATTTTTAATAAATTCATATGACAAGATGGAAAATATTATTTCTTTCAAAAAGAAATGTAACTAACCAAAATAAACTTGTAAATATAATGTAAAATTGTTTATTAAAATAATTATTGAAAAAAATATCGTACTATTTTTGTGAAGGAGTACAAAGACTCACTGCTTGTGTTTCTCCAATTTTTTCATCAGTAATCTGAAAAGGAAATTTGAATGAGAAAAATTAAACATACTAACAAATTAATATTACAATTTTAACGTATATGAACAACACTTACATTTTCAAGGTTATTTTGTAAATAACTAGATTCTAGTAACTGAACTCCAGTGACATAAAGCATGTTATTTTTCAAGCAATGTATAAATTTCGATATTATTGAAACCTATGAAAAAATATCAATATCAGTTCATATTTAAAATGTTATTCTAGTTCAAATAGAAATAAAATTAATATTAAATACAGCACGTAACTGTATAATTATTACATGTCTGCAGTGGAATAAAAATAAATGAAAAATAAAGAAAATCACTCACACCGGGAGTTCTCGCCATTGGAATTATAATAGGAAAGTTTTCTGTAAGACAAATTTCAGGGTACGTCAACGGATCTCCGCGCCAGAAACATACAGTGTAATATGGAAATTCTTCTTCAGATAACCGATATCCGTGCTAAAAAGTCAAATGATTTTGAATTTTTTTTAGCTTTTATACCGCACAGCAAGTTAAGTACCTAGTGTCAAGACACTCAGTATTCCGCTTTCCGTCGAATTCAAGACATTGCGTGTTGAGAAGCGGAGGAAATGAAAAATAATTTAAATATAATCATTCCCCGGAATGGGAATCGAACCCACAACCGTTCACGATTATATTTAGACGTAGTATCACTGCGTTATTACTGACCTCGAATACCGACATTGAATAATTTAATTAACATATTGTGAATTCAGTTAAAATATATAACTTAAAAGCTTACTCTTTTAGAAAATCCTTCTCCAGCATATGACTCCGTTTTATTATATAAAGAAAATACCGCACCCCTAGAAATAAACCGACTCAATCCAAAATTTATCGAATTTGACATAGTTCTATGTGGTATTTAAATAAACTCATTCGAGTTTAGAATTATATGAAATTCGCCAAATTTTGAATTAAGCCACTTTAATTTTAAGGGGGGGATATGTTATTAGCACACTCCCTTCACCTATTTTCCTGCCCTTTTCTCGATATGGCGTATCAAGTACTTGAAACTTATGTTAGACCATATAAAAAATCATCCACTACTTATCGCGTGTTATATGTACTAGTGTACATGTAAGTTGTTGAAAGCATCTTATGTTTTTTTATTTAATGAAAGTACTTACAATGTTCTTCCAATGTCGTCGGAGATCTTTGTAACTTTTGAAATCTCCTGATTTTGGTAAAGTAATGAAAAAGTCTTCTATCACGGCTTCGTTTAAACTTTAAAAAATATATTGTTTTAGTATTTATTTTGAAAACTAGATCGGACAATTTTCTACACGATTCTTTATTACGATTCTGTATCACAATTATAATAATAATATAAACAAATTTATTTATTTATATATATATATATATATATATTATTGAAGAATTACAATTATTGAGTATCGGTTACCTTGGAAGAACTTTTATTTTTTGTCCTGAAGTAAACTTTTCTTTAGGTCTAACAATATTTATCTTTACTGGCTTTAGCGTCAATGTGATAATTTCATCTAGAAAAATGATAAAATTTCAACATTGTAAGACCATTGCAATTTATATATTTAATGTTCAGTGTATTTCTATATCTCACATTTACTAATATTACTTGCCGTTTATGTACAAATTATATTGAACACCGTTTTGAAATCCATTTGTAGTCAAAAAATTTCTATTATTAATATAATAGTTACAGCCTAAAACATTCCATGCCGGAGCTATCCTTGCAGATAATGTGTAATGAAAACATTCTAAATAAATTTCTTCCGTTACATCGTTAATACAACCGTCCTACACATAAAATATTACACTTAGAGCAAATACATATTTTTATTATATTCATTGTTTTTATCATTGCTAAAAACCAATTTGTATTCAAATATGAGTATAAATTTTACCTGAATTAAAGAAAATTTTAAAAATAAACACGTCAAACGATCGTAATCATTCCCTACTTTATTGAAGATAACATGAATTTGTTTTACATCTTTTTTATCAGGACAAGATAAAATAGATGATGTAGAGAATATTATCATCCTAAAATAATTAATTGCATTAAGTATGTCATAAAAATCAATAATATAATATATATAAATTATAATTCAAATAAAAAATATTTATGTTATTGTTACTAGTACTAACCTACATTTAAGTACTTTCCAATGGTAATTGGAGGGAGCCGATCTGTCGTGTTTGTCTGTAATATCGGCTAATATTTTTAAGTATCCAAGATTTTTAAAATTTACAATATTAATATTGAATTCATACAAATTCGACATTTTTTTAGATGTTTATAAGAAACTTTTATGACGTAGGCACTTTCCGCCAAAATTTCTAATTGTTTTTTTTTATCCTTTAGGCTGCTGTAGATACGCGTAGTATTACTTTTTTATAAGTTTATCTTGAATTTCATCTATAAGTTTCAGTTTTGTCATTAGCGCCGACATAAAGGTATACCTATATCGATAATACTAATATGATAAATTAATTACAGTAATATATCGTTATTTCATTGAATACGGGCCACTGTTTCCTGTTAGTACATTATTTCGTTAGTTTTGTATTTGGCTATCTAAAATAAATATCGGAACTAATGATTAAAAAAATTATCTACACTGAAAACTAAACTTAAAGAAAAAACGTTTTAAAATTAATTTTGATACGATTTTATTTATGAACCGATTAAACTAATAAAAAACATTAAATATCAAAATATATAGGTTATCAAAATAAAACAGTAAAAACAACATTTAAATAAGTTAAACCAGATTAGAGTGCATAAACACACAAAAACGGAGAAAAAAAAATTTTGGGATCTACTATATTGAAATGTTTGTTTGTTGTACTACTATGTTTGTACCTATATTGTCACACCAAAAACCTGAGCATTAAATTAATACGAGGTAAGTGCATGTGTTACTGGAGGATTTACGGAAAATTGTACACAAAAAGTGCACACAACATGATAAAACGGATTGCGTTTATTTAATTAGCTTTTGCTTAAAAAAACTATAAATACATTCACATCTTATTGACATTTAATGAATTATGTTATGTAAAATATCAGTCTTAATATAGTCAATAATATCTTACTGCTGGCCAATTTAAATCTATCTATCTTTAAGGAGAGACTATACTAAATAAATGAAAGAAATTTATATCAAAGTGCTTATTTATTAAAATACAGGTAATATATATTAACGAACTACCAGTAAAATAAGTACTAAAATAGCACATCACGAGTATTTAGAACTTTGGAATTGATAGGTAAATTCACAAAAATTGTTATTATAAAATCAATAAGGTCAATTATAGCTACAGCTTAAATAACATTATTTTATAATACTGCCACTACTGCTGATTATGATTTTCGAGTTGATCTCTAGCTTTGCGCAGAACACCATGTGTCTTGTGAATTTCACGACATATGGCGCGCTTCACGCTTCTCTTTCGCATATTCGCCGCATTCAGTTGTGTAAGAGCTTCTGCGAGTGTCGCTTTAGTTCTGGCCAGTTTTTGCTTAAGCGTTACATTCTCTTCATACAATGACCCTGAAACACATTTTACCTATTAATATTGGCAAAAATTGCAAAAAAACTAAATGTTATGATAAATATAAGGGATCTCATTATCGTTATTATCACAGCAACACAAAAATATAAAATTAAATTAATCGCGTATACATCGTTAATATATATTAATTACAATTAAGTTTTTACTGCAACTTATTATTTTGGATATATTTAACTTGATATAAAAATAATGAAATGCAAAGGCACTTACGTGGAGAAAGATTTATTTCCTCATTTTGTTCTAAACTTGATAGTCGGTCACTATCAATGCCTTGATCAGGAGAAGTAGGCCTTTCTTCTTCGAATTGGACACCTTCAAGAACATCATCAACTTTATCATAATCCTCCATTGCCACTTTACGTGTTATTTCTATTTCTAATTGAGCATTGGCTTCCATAGCGTTATCTAGTTTTTCACGAGTTTCTTCCAATTCTCTTTCAATACGTAGTCGTTCATGTTGAGCTCGTGCTCTTTCTAAAGCGGCCTGTGAAGCCTGCACGGTCGCCTCGTCAGCTGCACGTCGCAACGAACGTTCCGTTTCCAAAAATGTAGACTCCATTTCATGTTTTTCTGAACGTAATCTTTCAATTAATTGTTGATTGTGAGATATTTGTTGCTCATTATCTTTGATTCTCGTCTCCAAAGCGAACACAGTTTGCCTGAAACTTTCCAAGCTTTTATTAGTTTCGATAGTTTTTTGTTGTTCCAGTGCCAGTGCCTCCTTCATTTCATCTTTTTCAGCCATGAGTTCGTCTAGTTGTTTTACAGCAAGTTCAAGTTTATCTCTTAAATCTTTCTTTTCTTCTTCCAATTGTTGATTACATTTAGTAATTTCATGAACTTGATCTAAAAGTATGCTTTCGTTAATTGGTTTAATATCTTCAGACCTTGAACCATGGGAAAGCTTGGACCGACGTGACCGATACTTGTTTTCGGAGACACATTCTCGTACTAAAACTCCAGTATCACAGAGACCGACTCGAGCCAATGACACGTTTCTATCTGGCTCCGACCAACACTCCGATTCCGATATAACATCTGCTTGTGGAATATTTCGTATTTGTTTTCTCAGAGAGTGCTTATGATTGTCGTCACTGCAAATTAAGTGATGGCCAAACATCATAGTGAGATCTTCTATTCTCATTGATTGTGAAATATCAAGATTACTTTCGTCCATCGTTAGTTCTTCGGGGACCAATGATTCGTCTAATTCTAAGCCAACAGGTAAAGCTAAGCTTTGTTCTAATATACTTTCGGCGAGCTTCTTTTTTTCTTCACCTAAAACACACCTGTAAAAGAAATCTTCACGTTTTACATCAGTTTTCAATTGAAAACTTTCAATCAGACACATCTTACTATGATGATGTTACATACAATGAAAACTATAAAAACTAGTATAGAGAAAATAATCAACATGAGTTGGATTTAGATGTTATTACAATAACGTCATATATAATGTTACAATTTCTTATTTATAATCTTACAATTTTTAATAAAATTGGCTAAAAGGATACTATATTTAATAATAATTAACAACCACTTACTTGTGCGATAATAATTTATCTAGAAAATATGTCAATCCTTGTAAACGACGCGTCAATAATTGCTGCAGATTCCTGAAAAAAAATGATTTGTAAAATAATGAAATACAAAAATTAAAAAAAAACTTTAAAAAAGCTTTAATAAGGTATATTATAATGATTTTGCGATCCTAGTCTTCAAAAAGATTTGGCCTTACCCTGTGGAATCTTCGTTACTGTTATCCACATGTGTTTGTAGTTGTCTGACTTTATTCTCCAAATCTTTAATATGTTCATCTTTGCATTTTAATATTTCTTCATATTTTTCCAACTGCGAGTCACTCACATGAGCGTATGTAAGTTCTTTATCCTATATATATTTTAATAATTTAGTAATTTTGGAACAAATTACGTGCACACAACACAAACACTCTACAAATTATAATAATAATAATTGCATTATGCAGAAAAATAAACTGGACTGAATATTTTATCTGTTAAATAAATTGAGGCAAAATGATTTAATGAAATAATATAAAATGTGAAAAGCGTACCAATTTTAACTTCTTCATTTCCTTGTCTTGTTGCTGGATTTTCTTCATACATCCTTTAATCATTTGCAGAGCTTTACGATTTTCTTTCTTTAATCTTGTCAACTGATCCTATAAATAAGAATCATGTTTATATTTAGCATAAACAAGTACTGTAATCAAATTTAGTTTCAAGTTTATCTAAGCTTACCAAATCCTCGTTGTTAACTGTCACGGCCAAATAATCTCTGGAATACATAATATTAAATATTTAAAAAATAATATGTAAAAAAAATAATAGTAATATTAATGAAAAAAATATTTTATAAATCGTTCTGTTTAGCAAAGTAAGCAAACAAATCGTCTTGCACAACTTACCCAGCTGACTCTGATTGGTAAGTTTCGTCCACAGCATCCATATGATTTCCAGTGTCCTTAATTTAAAAAAAATGAATTCATTGAAAATATGTAATATTTCTTATATCTCTACTGCATTTTAATATAGTATTGTCTATAAAGTAATAGTACACCACTGGCAGTGCTGCCAACGTAAAACAATACAGACGTTTTTCAATTATTTACATAATTTTTTGAAGTTATATACATAATATATAAAACTCATGAGTTAGTACTGACTGACAGGCAATACAGCCAAAGAAGAAATCTAAAATTTGTAGAATGTAAGCGGCCCGCTAGTCTATAAATTATTGATTTAAAAAAAAGACCAGCTGAGTGTCTTGTCTATCGAAAAAAATGAGTAAATCAAATTTTTTCCTTCATGCTTTTATACCGCACAGCAGGGTAGACAGAAAGTACCTAGTGTTAAAGTGTCACTCCGTACTTCTCTTACCGCCGAATTCGAAACATTGCGTGTTAAGTGGTGGAACTCAACGCCCCAATTAGTCTCATCAGAGCGAGGAAGTGAAAATAAATTTAAATATTATCACTCCCCCGAGTTGGAATCGAACCCACAACCGATCGCGTTTACAGTCAGTCGTTCTCCTTTAGGAAATTTTGGTCGACAAAACAGTTTTTAAAAACAATATAACAATCAAAACGTTTATGCACTCAACTGTTTTTCTAAGAAATTTTGGCACCTTAAAATATCACTTTTGTAAGCTGATTGTAATAACAATTATAATAAATACGTTTTTGTTTTTTAAATATTAACATATTTCTTCGTAACAGAAAACGGCTTGTGTTCTAAAGTTTTGTTTTCTTGTTCAACGCTGCATTTTGTCTCATCAGAGTAATGAAGTGAAAATAATTTAAAAAATAATCGTATTTAGTCAGACGCTGTTCTCCGGCGCCACGACTTGCCTCCTAATTTTAAACAGACTATTTCTTGAAATTGTCACAATAACAGGAGATAATCTACATAAATAATTTGGGGGCTATAATTAATTAAATAAATTACAATTCAAAAATATGTTCTCGTATTTTTTTACATACCTTATTGTGTGTTGTGAATTGTTCGTCAGCATCTTTTCTTGTTGTAATACTATTATTTATAGACACTTCAGCTACTTCAGTTGAAATGGACCCCTACGTATTGAAGGTACAAGATTAGCTTGAGATAAATGACAATATAAATTGACTATATACGAAAAAAATATTACCTGATTTTCTAATACATCGATAGCTTCAGCTGCTGCTGCGAGCAATTCTTGTTTGTCAGTAAGTTGCCTTCTTAATTCTTCCACCTCAACTTGAAGACGCACATTGTGCTCCAATAAACCCTATAAAAGCAATATACATTTGCATTTAAGTTGAAAACATTATTTTATATCATAAGTCATAACTTACTTGAACAGCTGGTGGCGCACCAGTCCCTAATTTTTCTTCCAAAAAATATATTCTTAGTTTCAGATGAAAATTTTCTTTCCTTAAACCATTCAATTGCTCTTCATACTGTTTCATGCTGACGCCACTAGCACTAGTTACATCTGCAACATTATTTTAACAATTACATGTCATGTAAAACAAGACTCTAGAAATATTATTATGTTATTATTTTATATCGTATTAAGTTATTTTAATTAACTTTTATGAAACTTTTGTGCACTATATGCCGATGCGAATACGATTTCTTAGGTCGATGTAATAAAAATTTGGGGTTTTTTAAAACGTCTCATTAATATTAAAAACATACAACGTTAATAGCAGATGTCATGTCATAGTCATAGTAAAACATCCTCTTAGATTACTGAAATTTTTAGTTATAAAAAATTACTTACCGTGGCCCTCATTGGCAGGAAGAGTCATTTCTTGTAACTTTCGTGGACTGGTACTGTTTAAAAATAGACGAAAACAAATAATTACATTAAATAAAAAAACGATTTATCATAATATATTACAAACAAACTTGAAATTAAATGATAAAGGCCTAAAGTCATTGATTGCCAGACCTTCGTTACTGAAAGTGAAAGTTTATCTGTGAATGTCTCTATTAAATATAACTTAAATAACAGATAGCTCACAAATAGAAAAGTATTGATTTTGTATAAAGCTTCTAGAAACGCATTAACTGATAATTCTAGCTGGAGGTAATAAATTTAATCAATAGAAATAAGCGGAATTGTAGGTCAATTGCATTGCCTATAAGTTTCATATATATTTTAATATGCACGAAAAAGAAAATTTAACCTCCCATAATTTTGACGTTTTCGATTGATATCTCAATAACAATGATAATCTCAATAACAAAAAGGTTACGAGAATAACTGTAAGAGTCCTTTATTGAGGAGTAAAATGGTGAACAAAAATAAAAATTATGATCCTAAGAAAGTTTACATACCTTAATGAGGAATTGTTATTGAAAAAAAATTTTTTTGAGCTTCACGCTTTTTATCCCGCATAGCAGGGTAGACAAAAGTACCTAGTGTCAAGACACTCTGTACTTCGCTTTCTACCGATTTTGAGGCATTGTGTGTTGAGTGGTGGATCTCAACGCCGCACTTTGTCTTACCAGAGCGAGGAAGTGAAAATAATTTTATACATTATCACTCCCCCGAGTGGGGATCGAACCCAAAACCGATCGCGTTTACAGTCGGACGTTATCCTTTAGGAAATTTTAGTCGACAAAACACATTTTATTAACAATAACATAATCGAAACGACGTTTATGCACTCAACTGTTTTTCTTAGAAATTTTGGCACCTTAAAATATCACTTTTATAAGCTGATTGTAAAAACAATTATAATAAATACGTTTTTGTTGTGTAAATATTAATATATTTTTTTGTAACAAAGAAAATAATTTTAAGCATTTAAAATTAAGGTAAACAAAAAGCAGCTTGACGCTTTGTCCAGCTTAACTAGTGTCTAGACACTCTGTGGACTGCTTCCGGCTCGAAATCGAGACAGATAGATAATTTTACAATACGTAGCGTCCTACAAAATAAATTAAAGATGAGATATTAGTCATTCTAGTAGTGTAGGTAAAAATGTAAGTTTCTTAGTACATACAATCTGCTACAGTTTCACGGCCAAACAATAGACGTAAAATTGATCAAGTTTAATATGATCACAAAAAATACAATTAAAATTTATGGGAAAGTATGAAAGAAAGAAAATGCTTCTTAAAAATAACATGAAACTCGTGTATATTTATCTAGTTGAAGATACAAGTAAATATGTTAATAATGAACGAACAAAATTGTTAAATATTAAGTTATCATAAAGACTTAATGACTAATGCGTGGTTTTTTTTAATAATGTAAAAAAATAATTATTTTATTAGTTTATACATCAATGTAGTAGGTAAGTGTAGTTACTTATTAACGATAAAATACCGATTTTGTTCATCTGACGTTAATATCATAATAATGTCAACTTTAGAGTTCAGAATACCAATGTTTTATCTTTTTATGATACTTGCATATGTATAGGTACTTTAATTTTGGTTAATATATTACTTGTTATAGCTATAAAAAATTACAAAAAGGAGTACACAAAGTATCGTATTAAATGTTACCTGAAAGGTGAAGAAATGGAACTATTATTGTGCTTAGACGAAGTCATTCGCGGTAAAGTCGCCATTTCATATACCTATTTCTATCAAAAATAAGTGAAAAAAATATTGCACTTTATATATATATATATATATATATATATATATATATATATATATGTAACAACACAATATCACAAAAAGTATAAGTCAGTTACACTGTACACTTCTAACGTCTATAAATACTTCACAGATTTAGTGAACTACATTAATTTAATAATAAAAAAGAACTAACTAATATAGTCAAGCTAAATAACAAAATAAAACGATGTAGAACCGAATAGAAGGTAGATTAAACATTGCAAGACAAACAAAATACGTAAACTATGTATCTTTTTTAGATCGTGGTTGTTTTGACGACACATATGAGAATACTGAAATTAGGACAGGCGCGATTCGGGGTACGTTCGGGATCGCTCGACAGAGTCCGCATTCTATGAGGATAGAACATTTTTACTGATTTACATAGTACAAGATGAAAAGAGATGAATATATATTATTCAGGAGCGAATCCGTTAAAGCAAATATATTATTGCATTGGGGCGGAGACGGATGCTGTTCACTTTACAACTATACAAAAATAGACATTACTAGATTACAATAGACTCATGGAAAGCTTTCAAATAATTAATATTATTATTTTTATTGACCGCAATTGTTTGAATATTAACTCGATGAAAAATAAATAGCTATTTTAATAAAATGACCAATTATATTATTACATGGTATGTGAGTTTTGGAGTTAATAGTGAAATTAATTTTGTATCTATTTTTACTTGTATAATATATTTCCGTTATTTAATTTTTTACACTTCATAATTGTAAAAATATATTTTTTTAAAATATGTGTAAAATCTAAAATAAAGGTCTCAAATAAATTTATTGGTGTAATAAGTATGTCAAAGTTCATCAATTAATATACATAAATATGTCATTCATATAGCCTTGCTGAGAGATAATTACTTCAGTACTCTTATTTTTAAATATTGAAAGGTCAGCAAAAGAACATCCAGCTTATTTATTTGTATACAATGAAAAAGATTATTACCAAGCAAAAGGTCAAACTTTTGACTTACTTACATTTTATAACATCCCAAAAATCACATAGGAATGAGAAAAAATTGCATTATTAATTAGTTATAAAAAATGAGTTAATTTATATTAAAAATAAAGGAAAAAAAATTACATGGGTTACATCATAAATAGATCATACTTAAATAAAAAACCTTCAGTTTTAATTTTTGTTTTCGACATCTTTAGGAAAAATAAGCCATAACTTGTGTTGGTTTGGAACGGAGAAGTCAAATACTTTGTAGGCTTTACAGAGAATTTTATAAGTCTTCACAGAAAAATATCACAAGGCATTCAACATCATATTATCACTTTCTTGGCAACAATTTTTTAATTTTTTCTTTAGATAAATTAAACACACATCAAGGTTTTTTTAACTCAAATGCCTTCTACAGTGTATTAAGGCAAGCAAGTGTAGTAAGTTAAGTTTTACTGATATTTGCCTTAAATTTTACAAACAAAAATCTTATTATTTTATTGCTTTAGTTTGCTGTTTAATCTTAGGATAAAAAAAACATTTCTTTTTTTAACCCATGTTATTTTACATATGCAAAAGATACCAAAAATGTTTTTAGTAGTTTATATATTGAGTATGGCCTTTTTTCTTAGCTACAAATTTTTGAACACTGAAATCTCGTTTCTCTCTCAAACAAGCTGAGAGTACCACAGAGGATATTTTTTTAATTTACTCAAGTCTTACATTCATTTATTCCTTGAGTAAAATTCATTTTATTAAAATCTTTTATAAACAATAATAATAATATATCTTTATTTTCTTCAAACATACATATAATTTCAAACTATTTTTTTATAATTACTAACTATTGTTTTGAATCATAAACAGAATCCTGATCAACAGTATCAGGGCTTTAGATATATAAATGAATTGGGATATATTTTATATTATAAATAAAATAATGTTTATGGAAAAATAATGCTATTTTATAAGAGTACCTAATAGAAATATTTATTAACATTATGCTATCATAAGATAAAAAGAATCACAAACTGAGAGTACCAAAAATGATTGCGACACTGATTTTTATATAAAATACGCTAGTTTTATAGTAATAACAAACGATTTATCATTTACTTTACCGCAAGTGAAAATAAGGCAAGGAGTACTTACACGATACTTTCTGCTCCTGAATCTGCCATGATTTTGATATTTCCTAATCTCTAGTTTTTGTGTGCGTTTAGATAAATTACACTAAGCAAACTAAGAAAATAATAAAAAATTAATAATACAATTACATTAAAATATAAAATACTTTTACAAAGCTTTAAAGTTTATATTAATGACTTAAACAAATTTATTAATAGAATCACTTTTAAATAATTAAAAGTTAAAAGTGCATTAAGTAATGTAATTTTATTTAACCGCAAATTAGCAAAAAAGTTCAACAATTTAAATTCAACGCTTATAATAACAGATTATAAAATCATGAAATGGCCAATAAAACTAAAAGTAAAGCCTACAGATTATTTTTCAACACTAACTACTACTTCTTGAATAGTAATAATTAATTTAAGTACCTGATATAACAGTGTTTATTATTCATATTTTTTTTAAATATTTTTAATTTAATCATATAAATTTTATTCATATTTTTTTTAATTATTAATATCTAGGTAATATTTTTATAGGGTTATAACTAATTTTTTATATTCTTCTTACGCAGTGAGAGAAACTGAATGAAGGTGTCTGTATTTGATATATTCTACAATTCTTTAAATTATTAATAGGAGCCTTCTAGGCAATCGTGTATTATAGTGAACATTAACGTTTAAGCGGCTTTGATGCAGTCAAATATAAATCGTAAGCATACATACAAAATTCTACCTGGATACAGATCTCTTATTATGTTGGTATAATGATTATACTATAATCTGTATTTTGAATTTCATTTAAAAGCTGTCATCCGTATTCTGTGACAATCTATAATTGCATGCCTTTCGTATAGTCTATAAATTAACTATATTTAACAAAATTATGTCCATTACAACGAATTTACGTTCTTTGATCAATAGAGTAGTTTTCTCAGATATAAGATGTTCTATCAGATTTTATTCAGATCAATCGGAGGAGCCGGCTGAAGAAGAACAGAAACCTATTGATCCTACTAAAGACAGAACAAAAACTATTCCTGTAGAGACTAGTATTAGATACTTACAAAGCAAAGCATATAAACAAACCTATGGTGAAAAGCCCGTTTGGTTTTTATATAGACGTAACCATTTAGGTGGTTTTGCACCGAAAAGAACTAGAAGAACCTGTGTACGAAATGGAATCATATCTACAGGAAATCCTTGCCCTATATGTCGAGATGAATATCTTGTTTTAGACCCTAGAAATACAGATTTGTTAGAACAATTTATTTCTGTATATACTGGACAGGTAAGAAAAGATTTAAGCAAAATATTATTTAAAAAACTATATTATTAATATTAAAAGATAAAACAAGTATTGAAACATACATTTTTAGTAACTATACAAATATTTAAAATTGGGTTTTTAATATTAAAATATTTGCTATTTACTAATGAAATCAATATAGGGTACATATACACAAATAACTTTTGAATTTTATGCAATTGGTCTGAATTTCTTTTATAACAAGTAACTTACGCTACTGTAATTTGAAATTTTTAAATAAAATTCCAGTGGTTTTTAATTACACATAGACTGTACTGTTAGTTTTCACTGTAATTATTTTAATTTGTTAATATGAATATTATGTTGTTTCTGCACAGCTGTTTGAAATTGAAACAGTGCACATTGAGCTATTCTAAAGATTTTAGAAAAATACCTGATTAAATTATAATTTGTCACTCAATTTTTACCTATTAAATTAAAAATATTAATATGTTTTATAACATATATATCGTGTGAAAAAGGAGAACATGTCATTTAGACAATTTTATAATATCATTACAGGTACATGATGCTTTTAAAACTGGATTATGTCAAAAAAAGCACAAAGAATTAATGGTGGCAATTGAAAGAGCCTGGGATCAAGGATTTTTAACTTATGACGTCCCATTCAGGGAATATGATTATTCACTTTACAATAAAGATGCAGTTTGATATATTAAAGAATAATTTTAGTAGTTATAATCAAATATAAATAGTAATATAAAAAAATATTTTCTTTTTATTTATGACTGATAGCATGGCACTTGGTTTTCTATCTATTACATATGTACTTCATGAGAAATTATCCATTATTTTGATTCTGTTTCTTTGTAATAATAATTCTCTTATTAATGCTGATTTTTCTCTTTCCAAAATAGATATTCTTTCATTTTTGCGGTTGACTTCCTGCAAAAAAGTTATTAATCAAAGTTTTTATCTCTCATTGTTCCTGGAGTAATAAAGATATAGGGTAAAGTATATATTTCATAATATGTTGAGAAATTACTATTAACATCATAAATACTATTATGTTTTTGTAATAATATAGCAAGAAAACTTAAGTATTAGGAAATAAAATAATCTTATAGAAAATTCATACGATTCTACCTGGCTGGAGTGGCATACTTATACATCTAATAGCTTGAATTAAAAATATATTAAGTTTTTGATTTTGATACCTCTGCAAGCATTCTATTTTGAGATTTAAGGACAGCTGCATTGTTTGGTGTAGTGGGAGTGGTTGTCAGTGTAGCTGGTAGAACAAGATTCATATGTAGAGACAAAGGTCCATGACGCCACCCTGAAGCCAAGGCGCCCAGCTGTCGGTTAAGTTCTAAAATGCGAGCACGCAACAATTCTAAGCGTTCTTGATGTGCTTCATTCCATGGTTCCTTATAAAAATAGTCTGATTTGATTATTTAAAGACATCTATTATAGCTTACAATAGTTAATTAATTTATTTGTCAATATTAAAAAAAGTAAGAAATGAAATATAATCAACCACCAAATTCAGAGCTTAATTTAAGTTACGGGCTCCTATTTGCGATTATAATAAATACGTATAAAGCTTGTCGTTTTCGTATTATTGTATATTTTATGCACCCAAACGTCCCAGTGTGTAATTAGTTTTAATTTTTAAAAATGCAGCTTAATGCTTTATCCTTCATAGCAGAGTAGTCAGAGACAACCTAATGTCAATACAAGCCATTAACTGGTTTCTGCCCAAAATCGTGACATTGCATGTTGATTGCCGAACTCAACGTATCCCGCGTATTTTCTTAAGCGAAACGATAAAAAATATCTTTAAACAATAATTCCCTCCATGAGGAATCGAGCGTATTTTCGATTGCCAGTCTGACAATGTCTGACTGTAAACTCAATTGGTTGTATTACCAATTGAATTTACAGTCAGACGCTGTCACACTGGCCTCCATAAACATTAGCTGCTAGTAAGTAAAATATATGCTGATGTTGACTTTTTTAAATATTTGGTAAATGATCATCTGCCTACCTAATAAAGTCTTTAAAAATGTAATTAATATACGATATTTTACATATTTACTGGTAAATTAATTAATTTATTACCACATAGGCTCCCATCCTTCCCGCGTATCGCATTTTATCCTGCACTTCTGTTAATTGCTTCAGATACCATTCCCTGGCTTCCTCTACCGCAGTTAAACCTTGTAGCAATATATCTTTTTCTTGTTCGATTTGTTTCATTTTTTTCAGTAAATTATAATCCACACCGTTATGTAACGTATGGCGACGGGGTTCCCGACGTCTTGTAGTTTTTCGTAAATTTAATTGTGTTGCATTCGCTGAGCGACCATCACCAAGTCCTCGGTCTTGACTTTCTATTGGTCTTGTCATATCAAACTCCAATTTTGTCTCAACTATGTGATCACTTTCAACCGCCTCTTCAGCTTTATATAAATTTCTCGAATTTTCTTTCCTATCTACTGTATTTTTTTCTAATCGAGGCGGTTTAGGAGGACCAAATGGTCTATGAACTTGTGTGACTTCATGTTTAGATATAGAATTTATTTTTCCATTATGTAGCAGTTCAGGTAATGAGTTATCTTTATCCTCGATTAATTGAGGCATACTTATAGTTCTTTGTGTAGAATTTCCTGTGTTTCTCATTATATTCCAAGTGCTTTCTCGATTGTGATTGTTTTCTATATCGATTAGTGGAGCCGATGGGGGACGATGAATTGGAATTTGCGGGTTTACAGATTTTTCCATATCTTCACTCATAGGGCTTACTTTGCTTGAAGACTTTTGGACTTGATTTCTCAATAAACATATTTTAAGACCAGTGCAAAAGCTTTCGAACGTTAATAAACCATCATGCGAAGCCACCTTTTGAAGACTTTCTATAACACCTCGAGGAAGACCCTTGGTGCGATCATCTCGCCACCTATTTTCAATATCTGTTAATTTTACGTACCCGGTTTGCTTATCGTCCATTATATCAAATAATGTCCTCATCGCTGAAACGAACTGCTTAGGTAATGATTCCATGTTGGTATGGTTAAAATGTATCATGGTAAATAAATAAATTATTTTGTTCAAAACCCCGTTATATACTATTCAACTCTATCCAATGTAGTTCATGGTTTTTAAATATTCACAAGTAAACGGCACATAAAAACAAAAAATTAGAAATTGTGTAAATGCACTTTTAATAAATTATATTCCTTAATAAGAAAATTTTAACGTTTAGTAAGCGATGTATGAGGCGGCGAGTGTATCGGCTGGAGGGAGTGATTTTGCGGACCTATGCAGGCCACGACTATAAGCAAGAAAACCGGTCAAACGACATTTCGGGCAAGTGGAGGCCATTTATATACTAGCCGTTGCCCCCACGCGTATTGATTTGATTAAGATTTTATATTTTTGTTTATAAATATGTTTTATACATATTAATCTAAGCCAGATGAATTTTTGATGATTATATTTAAAACTTAGATTTAACTACTAAAATATTTATAAATTAATTAATTTACCTACACAACTTAATATTTATAATATTAAAACATATGAAAGTTTTAACTCTTTCAAGTAATCAAAGTATCTTCAAATTAACATCAGAATGTCAAAGTTTATGGTAGTTCGAGACTTTCGGCCGTTAAATGCAAAATCTCCATATTATGGAGTTATGAAAAAATCTATGCCTTATGATTTTAGTGCTGAGGCATGGGATAAGTAAATCTAAAGTAGGATAAAGAAAAGTTAATTTAATTTTGGTCAAAACCCTTAGTTCTATTTATGAATCAATTAATCATCGAAGAAAAAGAAATTCAAAAATCTTTATTTCACAATCTCACTGTGACATTAATAGTAAGCAACCCGTTTAATTAAAAATTAAAACTAGCTGCCCTTTGTAGATCTAAAATATCTATCGAAGTTTTCTACTGTATTCAATGCCAAATAATTAGCGTTAATTAAAAGTTGCTGTTTGTGCACAGGAGCCACAAGAATATCACTTACACTCTATGTAGGATATACCTCATAGATGTATATATGTATGGGGTTTCCCAATAAGAATAATATGTTTTGAAATTGAAATAAAACATGTAATATATGTTCAAATTTGGTACTCAATGGCTTTATTTGATAGGAAATTGTATGCTATTTATGATTTAAACAAAATATCGTTCAAATGACCGCCACGATTTTTTTTGCACTGGTGTATACGATCGGTCCAATTTTCGATAACTCGGTGCAGCATTTCGGCTGGTATGGCCGCTATAGTCGCTCGAATGTTGCGTTCAAGGTCTTGAATCGTAGCTGGTTTATTGGCATACACTTAAGATTTAACATACCCCCATAAAAAATAGTCCAAGGGTGTTCAGTGCATCAGGCAGTTCGTTTCAGCGATGAGAACATTATTTGATATAATGGACGATAATCAAACCGGGTACGTAAAATTAACAGATATTGAAAATAGGTGGCGAGATGATCGCACCAAGGGTCTTCCTCGAGGTGTTATAGAAAGTCTTCAAAAGGTGGCTTCGCATGATGGTTTATTAACGTTCGAAAGCTTTTGCACTGGTCTTAAAATATGTTTATTGAGAAATCAAGTCCAAAAGTCTTCAAGCAAAGTAAGCCCTATGAGTGAAGATATGGAAAAATCTGTAAACCCGCAAATTCCAATTCATCGTCCCCCATCGGCTCCACTAATCGATATAGAAAACAATCACAATCGAGAAAGCACTTGGAATATAATGAGAAACACAGGAAATTCTACACAAAGAACTATAAGTATGCCTCAATTAATCGAGGATAAAGATAACTCATTACCTGAACTGCTACATAATGGAAAAATAAATTCTATATCTAAACATGAAGTCACACAAGTTTATAGACCATTTGGTCCTCCTAAACCGCCTCGATTAGAAAAAAATACAGTAGATAGGAAAGAAAATTCGAGAAATTTATATAAAGCTGAAGAGGCGGTTGAAAGTGATCACATAGTTGAGACAAAATTGGAGTTTGATCTTGGTGGCCAATTGTGAGGACCGTTGCGAGAAATAACCGACTCACCAAATTTATCACGTTACGGTCGCAGTGTGGCATGTTGCACCATCTTGTTGAAAATAAATGTCGTCCGCATCGATTTCATACACTTCAGGAAAAAAATCGTTCAACATGTCACGATAACGGTTACCATTGACAGTAACGGCCTTCGTCGTTTTTGAAAAAGTACGGGTCAATGTTTCCACCGTACCATAATCCGCACCAAAGAGTCAATTTTTCAGGATGTAATGGTGTTTGATGAACCACTCTTAGATTTGACTCACTCCAGTAACGACAATTCTGTTTGTTTACATAACCATTGAGCCAGAAGAAAAGAAAGAAAGAAGAAAAGTTATTATGAAAAGATAATTTTCCTATGAAATTCGGTGTCCGTTTCCATCATTTCAAGCGCCCAATCAGCAAATTCACGACGTAATCGATGGTCTGCTGGCTTGAGTTCTTGTGCCAACACAATCTTGTATGGATGTAGGCCAAGATCCATACGTAAAATTCGCCAGGTTGTCATTCTGGATAAGCCCAATTCTTGTGCACGTCGTCACGCAACGGGAACATTTTGATTTGCTTCGACACTGGCTGATATGGCGGCAATATTTTCTTCACTACCACCTGTCCGCTGTCGTGTTGGTAGTCTACTATCGTGCAAAGAATATTCACTTTCCAGTTTTTGGATTATGCGACGTATAGTGAGCTCAGACGGTGCACCATTACGACCATATTTAGCACGAAATGCTCTTTGAGTAGAGACAATACTTCTCGAATTTTGATAGAAAATTTGGACAATTTCCAAACGTTCAGGTAACGTGAACTTGTTCATGATTAAATGGCAAATATTACTGAACACAAAACAACACAAATGTCAAATGTTAAACAAACAAGATGGCGGCTGTGAGCTATCAAAATCCTATCATCCCTATAGGGAAACACTGTAATATATATCTCTTTACATTGATAATATAAAGATATATAGTTTACTATTTTTAGTGTTAGCGTGAATGCAGCCGATACTAGAATGCATGGTTTAGCGGTCAGAGCGCTTGGACGGTTTCCAAGAGGTGCGGGTTTGAATCCCGATGCGTTCAAATTTTTATACGTATTTTCAAAAATGTTTACTAATCTTAATAATCGTCGAATAACACTTTAAAAATAGTAAAATTTAAAAGACGTATTTGATTTCATAATTTAGTTATAATATACCGACGACAATACTTATATCGGCTTTTTAAATTTACTATCTATGCTGCGTTAATTGCACAAATTTTAGATTCTTTCTCTACTTTAGAGAAAAATACTCAACTGCGCAGATAAAAGTTGTTGATTACAAGCACATGACATTTTTATACACGTGATCGTGTTACAATTTTTAAATATTTCGGCCAAACTACATAGTGTAAAAGGAAAAGTTTATCTATATTAAATACTTAAAATGACAAATTTATTGATTCCGATAAGGATTTAATTAACTTTCTAAATTGTGCATTGTAAAAAAGTATCCAATTTTATTATATTAATGGTTCATTATTTTGGTCGTAGCGGCTACCACATAAAAGACATGCTATCGCCGACTTTTATTTAGAATCTTTTGAGACTAGCAATCCTACCTTAAATCATCTTAGTATAACTCTAATGATTTTGTTAACGCACGCCAAAATAGCTTCTTTAGAGCGTTTTGGCCACCTTAATTGATATGTATTAAATTATCAATTGACTAACGGCCCGCTTGCGGCTTCGCCCACGCAAACTCACAACTTTAGCTATTTCGCTCCTTCACCTGCATGCGTTCTCGCTTCAATCACAGACTTTGCCACCATTAATAATGTTATCGATTTATATAACTAATAATATGCCTAGGGAATAACCCACCAACCAAAATCTTACGACCTATAACGTAAACAACGTATCCACATAAATATACATATAATAAAAAAGTAAGTTCTGTGCATGAAATACTTAAGAAATAATATAATTATGTATATTAATATATATAGTCAATAATACACATTTTTTCTATCTGCTAGTCCGATTGAGCGAATGGCGCTATTATAGCATAGGCATAGTAATAGCTTATAGTTTAGAACTGTATATGGGATAGTTTTTATCGTGGTATTTAATGAGGTTTTCGAAACAAAAGTCCGAAAAATAAAATTACTTATCATACTAATAATTACGGGATAGATAAGTCTTTTTTGGATGCCAGTAGCTTAGAGCCTCAGAGCCCAAAAGCGAAAAGTATCAAATATCATGATTTCGTTCTAATGTTCAAATGTAGTTCCTGTAGCAAAAATTAAAAAACCGGCACCGTGAGATTACGTTGATTATTTGCAAATTTCTTTTCAGTCGTTATAAGAAGTTATTAGGAAAAAATATTGTAAAGGTATTGGTTATGTAAGTGTGCACTTTTTGTTAGTTTCACTTTGTATTCCGTATAGCAGAACCCAGTGTTAATACACTAAGTCCTCCGTTTTCTGCCCCAGTTTAAGCCACTGCGTGTTGGCTGGTGTAACCCAATGCCGCGTTTTGACTTAGTAACGAGAAAAAATGAAGATGAGATTTTGTTACTACTTATTTATGTTGTTAGCATCTCTGTAGAGAGATTTTTACAAATTTCTACTACTTAAAGATTATTAAGAAATAATCGGTTAACAAGAGAGATTTATATTTTATTTTAATATTTACTGTTTTTAAAGTGTTATTCCACACTTAAGATTAGAAAACATTTTTGAAAAATCGTATAAAAATTTTTGAACGCAGATCTCTCTACAGATATGCTAACAACATAAATAAGTTGTAAGAAAAACGTATAAGAATTTCGACGCAGCTGGTAGTAGAACGCATGGCTTAGCGGTCAGAGCGCTTGGACGGTATCCAAAAGGAGCGGGTTCGAATCCCGCTGCGTTCAAAAAAATTTTTATACGTTTTTTGCAAAAATACTGTAAAATTTCGATTCAATTCGTTTGGTAGTTTTACGCGAAATGGTAACTAACATACATACTTACGTCCTCATACACATTCGAATTTAGAATATTAGTTGGATTGTTCGGTTTTTCACTATGGTGGTGTTTTTAGCTATGGTGGTGTTCTTTACAGAATGAAACATTTTTTATATGTGTATAACGTATTAGATTGAATTATGATTCGACGTATTTAATTTTGTACGTACCAGAAATTGTTTGTATTCCTACAACATGCTGAAAGCTTGTTAATCTAGCAGATAATGTATGTAGAGCGTAAGAGAGTAGACGAGAGAAGAACCTGAGAATAAATAGTTTAGTATTAAACTAATTATTTTTACGCTACGCTACCTACTATCTGTGGTAAGTTTCGAGTGGTTATTATAATATGCTACTATAGTCTGTATTTGACACTCGTGACATATAACAAAGTGCGCTTACGTCTTTTCTGTTATTTTTTTACTGAAACTAGAAACAATTACAATATAACTTTGAAATGAGTAAATCAGAAGAAAATGCACCTGAAATAAATGGCAGTGTAAACAAGGATGCAGAGAGAAAAAACTGGGTTAATTTTGACGATGAGTCTCCACAAACTAGCGATTTGAATTCAAAACCAAAGAATGAACCTTTTATTGAAGAAAATAAATCTGTGCCTTTGAATACTGGAAGACCAGCTGTCCTTAAAGCTGAAACTGTTCATGTGAATCTAGATCGCCCTGAAAATAACGTTGAACCAGCTTCTCAAAGTGCTGTTATGAAAAATGTAGAATATATTAACATCCGACATGGATTTAGTAAGACATGTAACATTTTATAACATATAGCCACAATATTTAAAGTATAATCCCGAACGCAATTTTTTTCTGTATTACAGCCAATGGCGATGTTATTGTGACCCTATTGCCTACAAATACAAAATGGCCATGGATAACAGCTGCTAGATTTCGTCCTGAGTTGGTACCTGAAGAATTAATGGCACAAGGTTTAACAGTAAGTAAATTAAACTATGCAATTTATGTTGTTAAGTTGCATGCTATAAATTTGAAAGTTACTAATCTTACTAATAGTTAATTTATTTTTCAGTTAACTGTTGAAGAATATGTACATGCAATGGAACTGCTAGTTAATGATGCTCGTTTTACATTATACAATATTTGTTATAAGCGAGTCTTAGTTGGTTGGATTACTCTTGCATTTCTTGTGCTCCTTTCTCTATTATTTTCTGGTTTGACTGGACTTACATTATTTTCACTTGGAGTACTGTGGCTAGTTTTAAATGCAATGGCCATTTTTTTATGCATGTGGATTAAGTTGAAGCTTTCTAAGGGATTAGAGCAATGTTTGGCAAGTGTAAATAAATTGTTGAATAAACATAAACTGCTACTAGCACTAGATGACAGGGGCAAAATATCATGTCACAAGGTTAACTTATGTTATATTTACTTTGACTCTACCCCTTGCATAGCGCACCTTCAACGGTTTATTGAAAGTGAAGAAGGTAAAACAATAATGCAAGGTTGGGAACAAAGATTAGATGTATCTGCTAATGATATAGTCATTCAAGGAAGTCAGTCCACAAGATTATCTCGTAAGCAGGTATGAAATTATTTACTTTTAATTTAAAGTTATAAACTTATTATCTTAACTTTAATTTAAAACATATTTCAAAATTGGAGATTCTTGAGGAAAACTCACATAAACCAACTTATTTCACCTACATTCCACCTTCATCATTTTTGGGATACGATTTTTATTATTGAAAGTTGTATATTATATTTATTATAAAAGACATATCTTCAGCTTAGTGCCTTGCACAGTGTTCACAGGTAAAATATTAGCAAACTATTTATCAATATAAAAACAATTTATAGAAATCAATGAACTTTTAATGTACAGTGAAAGTTGTGTGCTGCTTATCAGTTTCTATGAATGCCATATCCTTAACATTTTATTTCTCATTATATTGACTGTTACTGCTTATATGGTGGTGGCTTTTTTTATAATTCATTGTTTTGTAATAAATAGCTTCTTATAACAAATTGTCACATCTGTTCATATTCAAATCTCTTTCTTTGCTTACTACTAACATTTATTAAATAATATATTTATTATTATAACTATTATTTATTAAATAATATATTTTACTATAATTTTTAAAGGATTTATACCTTAAATGATAACAAGATAACAAGATTAACTGCATGTATTTTTGTAATAGTTTTATGTTAAATTTGTATATGAAAAATAATTGTATTCAGCTGAAGTGTTTATGTTGTGTTGTTCATTTATTCCCATGTTTTCTATTTATAGTAATGTAAATAACATTACTTTGGAGCATAGCTTTTATTATTAGCGGCATGTTTCATCTTGGATTTACTGCAGCATGATGTTGAATATGTAATGCCATTAAAATATTTCTAATGGTGTTTATATACAATTATATATATTTTTTAAAAGTACTGAAGGAAAATACAATATTTTATTATTTGAAAATGTAATTTAATATTTACAGAACTTACCACAATTATTATGATAAGGTTGTTCGGCATATCGGTTTTATTATACTTATTGAATGCTTAAAAATAGGCTTAAATAAACAATATACATAATTTCCTTGAGTGTTTGTGTCGGTAATGGTATAACCTAAGTAACCATAGAAATTAATAAGGGGATATGGACACAATTATTTTTTTTTGTGTATATATTTTTTATATATATCACAAATATTTATGATTACGTTCCTTGTATTTGCCCTGCCCTGACTATACTGTATAACCTAAGTAACCATAGAAATTAATAAGGGGATATGGACACAGTTATATATTTTTTTGTGTATATATTTTATATATATTACAAATATTTATGATTATGTACCTTGTATTTGCCCTGCCCTGTTACAAATTTCCAGTCACTACTTACACTTATAACTAACATACAGACCTTAAACTGCAGTTTGGGGCAGATCTGTTGTTTGATGTCAATCCATTATCCATATATAAATTATGTAAATAAAACTATTTTAATCAACATATTGAACTCTCATCATCATACACAAAATTTACCTAGCTACACAGAATACAGGTTTTAAACAATCCTTCCAATATTTAAATTATTCTATTCAATAACAATACTTTCATTTAATATTTAACAAATGTAATAAACACAAAACTAATGAATTATTTATTTTATTCTAAGTTTAAACTGCTACGAGTTATTGCAAGCAATATTCTTAAGCATGCAGTTATAAAAATCCCTAATTTAGTTTCAGTTTCGATACCAGATTTCTCAAGCTTACTTTCTAATTCTTACTTTGAAAATCATTTATTTTTGAGTGTGTCAATTTTCTATTATCTTTCCACATCACAAAACCATAATGACATTCAAATTTTTAGTGTGTCCCTTGCCGGCCTTTTTAGGCCTTCAACACTAACAAGTGGATTTCATTACTCATTAAAAGAAAAACAGATTTATACTGATCAAAATATTTAAACATAACATAATATGGGCGTTGGTTTTTGTAAAGTAGTTGATTGGTGTTTGTAATGGGCAAGCGTCAAGTGAGGAATATAAATGTGCAGGATATGGCAGAGCAAGTGTATGTCCGGTATCTCCAGCGGTGGGGGAAGGACTTCTTGCGTCGCCGGCTCGATTGGACGCTAGATGAGGAAGGGGGCAACCCCGCGGCGCCGCGGCACTTGTCCAACGCGCTCTGCCCCTGTCAATATGTCGAGGAAATATTGCGCAACAAAGAGCCCAAAGATACGCGTGCCTGTTGTCCACCGTGCAACAACTGGCTCAGGCGGCGCGGTCTCGACTGACTGCCGGCCGCTACGGCAAGTCAGCATTTTAAATTATTGCGTTTGTCACCTATACACGTTGTTCTTCGTATGAACTATATTTTTATAATTTATTTCTTTTTATTTTAAATATGTAGGTAACTTAATGCCTAATGTACAAACAAGGAACGATAGTGATGAATTAGTTAGTTACATTATTGTTAACTTGTGAGAATCTAATCCCATGTTCTATGTTAATTTATTTCGAAATACTAAAAGTAGTATTTATCATAAATTACTTTGAAAGTATGGTTTCAATTTTCTATTCATTTAGGATAATATTAATTACAGGAAAGAGGTGCCCTCCTGTATATGCGCTACGCGGGCCGCTGGGGAGCACAAGCAGTAAAAAACAGGTTGAATCTCAGCAGTTCTGTGCCAGGACGTCACAGTGACAAGTATATCTGCCCCTGCCAGTTCATAGAGGAGCACCTCAAAACAAAACCACCTGCGGGACTAGCTAAGTTTTTCACTTTACCTACTCAAAGTATTCAAGTATATTAAGATGCAGCTCAGAATAATCGAAACCGTCCATTTTGAAAATATTTATTGTTTTACTTATATTTAAATAGTTGATATTTTTACAAATTACTATATACAAATAATATATGGTTATTGAGAGTATTTCAGCTCACACCCTGTTTATTGTTGATTTGTTAGTAGCATTATTTTTCGTTTTCTTTTTCTTACATCTTGAGACTATAAAGAATTTATCTATAAGGTTTCATTTGTAAGCCTGTGCCAATCCGATATTTATAACATGAACTTACTTAGGATTACTTTTGTTAAAGTTATATAATAGAAAACACAATATTTTATGTGTTATAAATAAAAGATGTCATTTTTTTAATTTTATTTTACAATGTCATGCTACAAGTTTCTTTTTATTACCTATATTAATATGTGTTATTGGGGCCATATAACATCAGTATTGATGTTTAGTAATATTAGTAGTGATCTTAAATATGGTATTAGTTTTTTATTAGGTGTATGAAATTTGTTATTGTATATTTATTTACATATAGGTAAGTTGACTATATCATTATTATTAAGACTACATGCATGTACTTAAATTTTATAAAATACAGGTAAAATATTCATTTTTAATATATATGATAAGGAAAAAATGTTTTTTACCATAAAAAAGTTGAAAGTAAGCGCTACTACATTGTATTAAAATATTTTTACTACATTTTTAACATACAGCTTTAAGTGTTTTAAACATATCAACAGAAAAGACGTACCTATTATTTTTAAATTGTCCTGAGCATCACACAATTATTGCACAAACTTGTAATCATTGTCTAATTTGAGACTTAATTATTATTGATAAAATTCTCGTATATTTTTATAATATAGAGATTTCCACGAATTATATTTGTATTTGATAACTGAATACAATAAAAAAGTATGCAATTTATATTTAACAATGGTAACTATTTTTTCAAAATATCACCTTTTCCATCTTTACTATCTACATATTTGTATTATTTCAAATCTTTGAACTGTTATAATTATGGGATTATCATATATTTTGAATAGTGCTCTTATTTAAAAAGTTGGTTTATTTTGGTTTTAACATAAAGAGCCATCCATAAATTACGTCAAAAGAATTTCCTTTTTTGACCAGTCCTCCGTTCTTGTCTACTGGTCACATTTGTGAGACGTTGTCAAGCAATATCACACTTCGTCGACCTTCTCTTTAACGGATAACGTAATTTTTGGATGGCCCCTAAGTAATCCAATTTAAATTTCTGTACAAAGCACACGTAATAAAACTACATATACTTTTATTGTACTAATATAATTATTAAGGAATATAAAGCAAATGTGCACATTATTTTTAATAATAGAAATATTTACTTCTATATAACTTTATAATATTCACGCATAATTTATTGCTTTTTTTTACTTCGTTGGCATTATTTTAGCTTTAAAGCTATGTAATAACACTAGTCGACATAATTTCATTTATAAAAATTATACTTATGTACCTATATATTGTAATTTTTTAATTAATTATGGGAATAGATGCGAGTGTGAAAATTATAATTTTAAATCTAAGCTCAATAATTGTATAAAATTTTAACTGTCCGAGAAAATGTATTTTAGATTTTTTTACAAATAATATTGATATTATATTAATCCAATTTATTTTGATGAAACTGTCACGTACTAAGTAAGAAGTATATAAGTATTTACCACGTTACTTGTGACGTAAAGAAACGGAACTATATGCCCCAAAAATATAGTGATGAAATAAACCATAAATCTGTCTTAATGTCTAAATATATTTTAACTTGTAATGTCTTATATGTACCTTACCTGCTATAACTAAGAAGCATATTTTATATGAAGTATTTAAGAGGTAGTCCTGAATGTTGTGATTTAAATGTAAACATTCCGTCCATTATTCACAATACTTTAAAGATCACTTAATAATAAATTATACACACTTGTATTATTCAGTTAAACTATTAAATAAATTATATTAATAATTTGTTTTTTTATATATAAAAGGAATAAATTAGTTTAATGACCGTTTTTAAATTTTGGCTGCTACAATATATTTTGACTCTAAAATAAAAATAATATGGAACTAGCATACTTATATTTATATAGTCTTTAGAAATAACAAGAAATCAGAAAAACGTCAGAAATTCTTTCTTTTTAAATTTTGAGGCAAAAATTAAGTGAATGGAAGTATGCAACGTTTGAAGCTTGGTAAAATTTTGGGTTTTATTTCTGTATATTATAGAAAAATCCTTTTTTCCTATAAAATAATATTTCACAGTGGATGTATACCTTCACAGTTCACTCGGATTTAGATGGCACAGGCGCATCCTTCAGTACAGACATGTCAAATTAACAAATACAAATAGAAAATAAACAAGTGCATAGTGAAAAATATTTATTTTAATATAAAATAATGCTTGTTCATAAAACTTGAATAATATTGAATTAAATATCACAGACTAAAAATTACAAAATGACAAATAAGGAAATTAAACTAAAAGTAAATTAAATATGACCCTATTTTGTCCTTCGCTAAAATATAAATACGACGCCTCTTTAATGGCACTCGCGAATTTTAAAACACAAGATATGTAAATAAATGACTACGAAAATACTCGAATGAAATGATTTCTAAATATTAAAATGGATGATAAAATTGGTAATTTATACTAAATATGGAATAATTATAAAAAACATAAAGATAATAGTAAAAGTTTAAAAAGGCTTATTGTTGAATATAAAATAAATTTGTGATATATAAATCACTAAAAATGTATACAAAAATAATACAATATAATACAATCGGCTCCAAGTAACAAATACGTTAAAACATAAGTTATGATTTTAGATATAATTAGTTTTACTATAAGTTACATAATCTATCGAGGTATTCTGAAGTAATACAAAATTATAATTTTTAATGTAAATGTATACAACGTGCTGGAATTTAAGATTGAGCAATGAAACTAATAATATTCAGTTAGCTATCTACTATCATGCATTAGGAGTTGCGGGATTTCTTCGGACTTGTTTTGGACGACGTTTCGTAAGACGGGAAGAGGCCTTTAAAGGAGTTGCGTTGTCCTTTGACTTGGGCCTCTTTCTGAACCGACATGATTAGGTCTCGGTTACGTTTAAGCGTGTTGTCGGTCTGTTCGTCGATGTCAACGGAGGAGGCGAGGGACTCGAGGGAGGTGACTGTGGAGGGCGCAGCGTGTCGGTGGAGGGCGAGATCGAGGAAGGGGCGAACGGAGTCGCCGGAGTGGGAAGGGGTAACGCTGTCGTCACCGAGCGCCTCAAGCGCGGCTAGCTTCATGATATCCCTCTGCGACTCACGCGCCTCCACCAAGAATATGCTCTCCTGTGTAGTATTAATAATTCAACCTATTTCTTATATTAAAGCAAATGTTTAATTGTCTTTCTGTGTATTGACTTCCTAGACTTATTTTTAATGAAATTCCTTTTATAAAAAACAAATTTAGAAAGGAAACCGATTTTAAATTTATAAGGAGAAAACGTTATGGATGGTCATGTGATTACTACAAGTATTACTGACTTAATTTAATATAACTACAAAGTAAATGTGTAATATGAAGCAGTGACTGTCAAGTAAGCGAAGTAATCTATAAATAAAAATATAAGTAGGATTCTTACCTTTACTTCTTTGGTAATATACTGATCAAGTTTATCATAGATTACAGCGTGCAGACCCATCTCTTTAAGCTTTTTAATTGTGTTCTTGTCGTTGTTGTCGTCACCCCAGCAAAAAATTACAAGGCCTACATCTGTTGCTAATTTCACCTGAAAAGTTGATATCTAAATGTAAAACCTAGGAGTATAACAGTGAATTTAGATTACAATTTGGACACTTCTAGTTATATTAGTACTCATGGTAGTTCCCAACAATACTATTATACTTAAAAATTATTTTCTGATATTATTAGTCTTGAAATAGTATTTAAGTGTATTTTAGATCAACGCGATCATAATACGATGAAATAAATTAACTCAGATTGTACTATATTAGGGGAGAATGGGGGAATTGGAGCTATGTAAGGAAAAGTAAAAAAAAAACAGTTTATGTTATAATCATAGATATTTATAGACACTAATCAGTCTTTAAGTTATTCGTCTTTCAATAATTGCCAAGTAACATTTGAAAAATATATCCTTAGATATGTAAAATCACCTTTTTTATAAATCTTACTTTCGCTCCCATTACCCCACGCATCGGGTAACGAGAGCCAAAAAGCCTTCATATGTGAAATGAGAGCCATGAAATAATTCTTAACAAAATTTAAACCATTTTTTACCCATTTAACAGGAATTAAACAATCCAAAGCTTAAAAGTAATCAACAAACTATAAACTAAAACAAACATATTCAATGAAAAAAATGCAAAAGGTATTTTAAGGATCTAAACAAAAATTGCAAATATAATCCTCAGGGTGATCGTAACCTGGACACTCAGAATGGGCCCATTTGCCACAAGCTCTACAACGATACCATAATTCTTCATTTTTACCAACATCGTTACATATCATGCATACATTTTCCTCCTCAGAGTATTCAGAATCATCATCACAAATATTTTTTTCATCCATTGATGATTCATCAGTAGTGCTGTTTTGGAACAAATTTCTAGTTACTCTGTGTATTTTTTTTTGAGATAATTTACTTATTTGTATTTTCTTTGGTTTATTTATTTTCTTCTCTCTTTTATTCTTTTTCTCCTTCTTCTCCTCAAAAACTTCTTTCATAGGAGTGCTAGTCAAAACTTCTGAATGTTGCTTGTTTCTACTACTTTTTCTTGGTTTTGTTAACATATTTGGAGGAGGACTTACAATATTTAAGATATGGGCAAAACTTGTAGAAGGTTGTGGAGAATCTCTTCTCTGTACATCATGTTGTGATGATTGGTCCCTGTAATGTCGTTGAGGGGAGGTGGACACCTGCAGCGGCTTCTGAGCGGAAGTCGCTGTTTGGGAAGTAACTGTAGCAATTGTTTGCGAAAGTCTACTGGGATTTATTACGTTAGTTGTGATGTCATTATTTTCATTCTGATCAAGAGGAAAAAAATCTTCATCAGAAAATACAGATGGGTCCATAGGAAATATTCCAGTAGTTTTAAAGCCAGATATTCCTTTGTCTAGAGATGCTATCTTTGAATAAGCTTTATTGAATAAGCCAGCTATTTCGTATGGAGTTATTTTAATCATGTTTCTAGATTTCATGTACATATCGCATTCCCTTCTGTAAGCTGCTTTTAGTGGACCAAAAAACGTCACATCTAAAGGTTGTAGACGATGTGACGAATGTGGAGGAATACTTAACATAGTTATATAATTATTTTTGGCCATTTCATAGGCTTCTAATGTAGCATGACTATTATGATTGTCCATAATGAGCAAAATCCGTTTTTCTTCAGTAGGATTTGTAAACTTGATGAAATGTTCAAGCCATGTTATGAATATTTGCTCATTAGTCCACCCATTTTTTGAACAAGTATATACAGCTCCTGGTGGCCCATCGCGTTCTAGCTGTGGAGAGTGCCTTTGCCGTGGAAAAATGAATAAAGGAGGCACATAAATGCCTGTAGCACTCATTGCACAAATTGTTGTAACATTTTTGCCTCTCTCCCATGAAGTCGCTGCACCAACACGCTTACGTCCTTTAAGAGCAATTATATTGTCTGGCTCATGGACTGTAGAAAATCCTGTTTCGTCCATATTGAATATGTTTTGCGCCTCAAAATTAAATTTTGTCATTACAGATTCCAAATTGCTAAAAAAACGAGTGACTTCAGTCTTATTAAAGCCCAAAATTCTATTAATACTGGTCGCTTCTGGCTTTCTTATACTAAGTTCTGGATGTCGATTCATGAATCCGTACAACCAATCTTTCCCAGCACTTTTTTTTCAGTATTAAATCTGTTATCGAGACCGTAGTTCACAGCCATATTGTAGCATATTTTTCGCAGTTGAATGCTTGTTAAACCGTAAAATATGTTAGACATATCGAGTATATGCTTAACAAGTATCTGTTCCTGTTCACTAGTGAACACAGGTTTCCTACCGAGCGTCGGAGAACGACTGTAAGAACTGTCATCAGTAATTGCTAACCTGTACCGTTTCTTCAGTGTGCTGTAAGGTATTTGATATTGTTGTGCCGCTTTATTAACCGATATTCCTTCATTTTTTATAGTGTTTATTGCAGACTCCAACGTAACCGATGTCCAACTAGCCTTTGAAGTCGTCCGCTTTCTACTTCTTGGCATCTAAAAAAATAAATAAACAATATTATTACATTTGAATTTTGCCACTTGTAAGGGGTAATAAGAGCCATGGCGGGGTAATGGGAGCGAGCCTAGCTCCCAATACCCGGAGGTTGACCATCTCAAAATAACGTAAATAATCTAAAAAACTTACCTACATAAATTTAACCTTTAATCTTATCATAAAATTGATTAAATAATGCATAATATAGATGTAAAATACGACAGAATAATTGAAGTTTAGGTACTCACTTCGTTTGAGAGATTTCACTGTTTTTTGTAACGAGATCACTCCAAACACACTTCCTCTTGCCACCGCTATGCGCGTGCTACTGAGCAGGCCGGCGGCGATCACGTGATATGACCGAACGTTCTCGAAGCCATTCCTGTCAATTTCGCGCGACTTGCACGTTCCTGTCTGTGTAAATTTTAGTGGCTCTCACTACCCGCTAGCTCCCATTCCCCCACTCTCCCCTATCTGATCGATCAATAGTATACTATTATGTATTAACTTATCAATGACCGAGGTTAAATATGAAGTTCTTTATCTAAGTCAGTACAATGCCTAGATTATCTTGGAAGCTGAGTAAACAAAGAACTATCATTATTATAAAACCGTTACTTTTTTCAGCTATATATTTTCTCTTAGAACTTATAATGCTGTAAAAATTATAAATATTTTGGAAGAAAAAAACCAGCTCAAAGTAATTTCCCCTTAAATTTCCATTCCCCTTAAATTTCCATTTCCATTTTAGGACATAGTTGTAGAATATTGACGAGTCTGACAATACAAATTCGTATAGTCACAATCACATATTTGCATTATTTGAAATAATATCCTGAGACCATCGTTGCGCAGTGGGACAGCATCTGACTGTAAAGGCGATTGGTTGTGAATTTGATTCCCATTCGGGAGAATGATTATATATATTTTCATTTCTCTGTTGGCGGCGTTGAGCTAGCCATTCAGCATGAATTGTTTGATTTCGGGCGGAAAGGTTATTAAAGAAGTGTCCTGAAATAGGTTGTCTCCGTCTTGTTTATAAAAAAACATAACTTTAGGTACACTTAAGTTTTTGATCGACTCGATTTGTAGGGGCAAAAACTATTTATTTACAGATGATCCTTTGTATCATCAATAGTTTATCTGTATTAGTTTAATATACTATGTGTACCATGTACTCTTACAATGTGTATCATAGTAACAGTTTTGTTTAGAATTGGTATAAGAATAGTACGCGGATACTGTTCTTATAGCAATCTGACTACATACTATGAGGCTGATGATGTAACTATATTTCCGCCTTTAGAAATTCTGGCAAATATGCATGCGAGTATATTCGATCGGAATAAAGAGATGGCTGGACGTGTACCTCATAGTCGCCTACCCGATGAACGGTATCCTAGCAATCATATTGTCCTACAATTCTCCTTTCTCCTGAACCTAAGAAAAGGCGAAAGTGTCGAATCACTTACCGACTCTCTCATTATTGCCATTACAATTAACCAATAAGATTTTGATAGCTCACAGCCGCTATCTTGGTTGTTTAACATTTGACATTTGTGTTGTTTTGTGTTCAGTAATCCATACAAGATTGTGTTGGCACAGGAACTCAAGCCAACAGACCATCGATTACGTCGTGAATTTGCTGATTGGGCGCTTGAAATGATGGAAACGGACACCGAATTTCATAGGAAAATCATCTTTTCATAATAACTTTTGGCTCAATGGTTATGTGAACAAACAGAATTGTCGTTACTGGAGTGAGTCAAATCCAAGAGTGGTTCATGAAACTCCATTACATCCTGAAAAATTGACTGTTTGGTGCGGATTATGGTACGGTGGAATCATTGACCCGTACTTTTTCAAAAACGACGAAGGCCGTACTATTACTGTCAATGATGACCGTTATCGTGACATATTGAACGATTTTTTTCTGAAGTGTATGAAATCAATGCGGACGACATTTATTTTCAACAAGAGTGCGGACGACATTTATTTTCAACAAGAGAGTCATCGAAAATTGGACCGATCGTATACACCAGTGGAAAAAAAGTCGTGGCGGTCATTTGAACGATATTTTGTTCAAATCATAAATAGCATACAATTTCCTATCAAATAAAGCCATTGAGCACGAAATTCGAACATATATTACATGTTTTATTTCAATTTCAAAACATATTGTTCTTATTGGGAAACCCCATACATAATTTAAATTAAAAATTTATATTTTAATGAAGACATACTATTTTTTTACTTAATTATTACTTTCTCATAATTAATATAATATTAATAATAATTAATATTTTGTTTAATGCTATTAAAACCCCTTTTATATATATGACGTAATATATATGCCTATTGTAAATTTTAATGTGGTGATGCTCACTTTAAATGTGGTGATGGTATGATGGTGGGACGTGTGCGTATTTTAGGGATCAATGAAATATAAAAAAATAAAATCGATGATTTGATGATGAAATTTTAAGTACTTCATGCACAGAATTTACTTTTTTATTATATGTATATGTATGTGGATACGTTGTTTACGTTGTAGGTCGATTTTGGTGGATTATTCCCTAGGCTTGTTATTGGTTATATAAATGAATAAAATTATTAATTGTGGCAGTCTGTGATTTAAGCAAGAATGCAGGCAGGTGAAAGACCGAAATAGCTTAGTTGTTAGTTAGCGCGGGCGAAACCGCGAGAGGGCTCCTAGCAATAAATATATGTGTATATTATTATGTTAAAAGTATGTTTAATATAGGCAATATGACGAGCCTTATTTATAAGTTACAGAAAACCATATATATGAAGATACATAGTGACGTTTCTCAATGTACTTACTCAATATAAAGAGCCATTATAAATAAACATATGCATAATCGCCTTTTACGCATTAAGATTAGAACAGGGGTGAGTAGCCTGCGGTCCGCTTAATAATTTTACGACAAGCGTTTTTGTTTTTGTCAAGCGTTTATTCATATTACAAACATTTTTCCACTTATATATTAAGTTTTACCAAGTTAATATCTCTTGTTCAAACGACATGTCCGTTTGCTCACCCCTGGATTAGACAACTAGTAGGTATATTCAGTGGTGGTCTGATCGTACGTACACAATTAACGTAATCATTCGGAGCAAAGTTGAACGCTCGCATCAATCATTCAATTAAGTTGAATACACGCTGCAAAATGTTTACACCGTACGTTGTCTCAGGTTCGACGTCCTATATCAGTAATTATATGATATTTAACTTGTTTTTTTTTGTTTTTGGCATGCGTACCTAATATAAAAATAAACAAAGCATTTTAATATGAAAAAGATAAGTGCAATTTCATTTCAAGAAAAAAATATTTAAGCCTTTTAAATATGGTAGGATTTAAACATAATTTGGTAGAAATTTTTATTAACTATATATGACTTATTATTTTGCAGTTGAGGCCAAGTAATGCCATTGACTGAAATACTCAGCTGGCAAGAATCATGGATGAATAAATATAGAACTAAACGTATTCTTGCTATTTGCAGGGTCAATGGTGAATAACTCTGAATTTATAACTTAAATATTACAACAATAAGATTTTTTTACTGTTATAACTATCAAGAGAAAACAGTAAAAATTTATATTAATATACAAGCTTATAAGTATGTCCAATTATCAATCGTAATCGTTATTAGGTCAACCAAACGGACAAAATGACAAACGCGGTATTAGAAATGGTATTTTTTTAAAGGGGACCACATGAAATGGAATATATATATATATATATATATATATATATATATATATATATATATATATATATATATATATATATATATATATATATATATAAAAACTTAATAAAGTTTAATACGAAAGGTTTTTAGTTCGTTGCGACTATTTGACAACATTACAACAATAATTACCTGGGTTGGATCTCTAAGCAAGTCTTCTGTATGCACCACAATGCCTAAGATGTCTGAGCTAATGGCACTTTGTACTGCTGCTGGTATCGAAAGACATCGCGGATCACGATATGGCGGATACTTTTCAGAAACTCCCTACGAATTGTATATAATAATATAACATATAAAAAAATGTTGAATGTATGTATACAGCTATATATAAAATACACCTACCACTGTCAAAAACATAACAGGGTACTTGTTCTGTTTATAACGGACCATGGTGCAAATGTCTGGATTGAAACAAGACAGGACTACGCGGCGCTCTCCTGCGTGCTTTAAAACTACTTCTAGTACCTGCATAAGAAGTAACTACCATATGAATTTATTGTGCAAAATTTTTTTTCAAAGTCCAGAATGTTTAATTGTCAGTAAACAATATAAACGTCACTAACAAATACTTTTACTAGTAACATATTGACGATTCACATTTACTATTTTTAAAGTGTTATTCCACACTTAGGATTAGAAAACATTTTTGAAAAAACGTATAAAAATTTGTACGAGATCCAAGAGGCGCGGGTTCGAATCTTTAAGTAGTAGAAATTTGTAAAAATCTCTCTACAGAGTTGCTAACAACATAAATAAGTTGTAACAAGACGTATAAGAATTTCGACGCAGCTCGTAGTAGAACGCATGGCTTAGCGGTCAGAGCGCTTGGACGGTATCCAAGAGGCGTGGGTTCGAATCCTGCTGCGTTCAAATTTTTATACGTTTTTTCAAAAATATTAACAATTCTTTATAAAACAATCAAAAACATATAATAATTTTAATTTACTTGATTATCATATAACAATACAAGTATTGAAAAGAATTGAACTATGTTTGGAAATGGTTTACCTACCTTATCAACATATGCATTCATATCAAAGGGGTTGTTGAGTTCAAAGGTTCCATCATTCAATTCCATAGTCCATTTTAACTCCACATTAAAGCCTACATGTTCATCTAATTTTTTGAAAGCCTCTTCTAGAGTAGGAAAAGGCTGATGCTCCTCTAAATCTTCATCAAAAAAGAGAATTTCATGATTTCTTCCCTCTACTAAATGGTAAACCTAAAAAGATATATTTATCATTTATTAATAAATATAATATAATAATTTTTTGAACTTCACAATTATTGACATATTTGATACTCTACACTATTCCTTTTTAAATTTTCATAAATATTGTATTATCATAATATAATTCAATATATCATTATGATTAACGACACATTATTTATAAAATATTTTCTATTGTTAATGTTGTTAAAAGAAAAGACCTTGGTATAAAAATACATCAATTTATCAAGTTTTGATGAAATAATAATATATAAAATCAATAGCATTTACAGGAAAGCTAGGCCACATGATACCTTAAGTTTCTGCAGATGCTCCAAGGTCAAGTCTTTCACCGGTAATTCAAGCATTTCAGTGAAATCAACTTCCTTTTTTCTTTTCATTGAGATACAGACATGAAAGTCATGATAAATAACTGGTATCATGTCTTTACTGAGTTGCACATCAAATTCCAGCATATCTGCCCCACTGGCAGCTGCTTTTTTAAGGGAAGCTATTGTATTTTCACGAATGGCATTTCCTCTGAAAATTTTATTTTCTTTTCAAAGTCTACACTATGCTATTTATTAAAAGTGAGTTATTTACTTACTCTTTGGTTTTAAAACTAGCACCTAATCCTCTATGACCAACTTCTAGTCCAGTCCAAGATGGGTCCCAGTGTTTCGCATAAGATACAGCCAAATTACTCAAGTTTTCTTCCATTGGATGTATAATAAGATATTCAAAATTAACAGTGCCAAGTGGGCGATGCTTAACATTACATGTTACTGGTAATTCTAATGACCCTTCTGAAGGTTTAAACATATTAGGTAAAACATATGTATATCCTATATGACAAGGAGGGTCTTCAATAGAAGCACGAGTGCTGTATGAATAAAAGTCAATAAGAAAGGCAAGATTTTTTGGATTTGGGGTAAAGACATTTACTAGTAAAATATCATTATGTTTATATTCTCTGCCAAATTGTTCTTGAGGATGTAAATTACAAATAGCTGGATCATTATCAAGAGATGCTACTTCTACAAATACACCTGCTGGAACTTCAACATCCATAGTATCTGTACTTAGAGATGACTCTTCATGGTGAGGTTCTGTTCCAAATGATAACTTCACAGGGGTCACTTTAATATTCATAAGACGACCAACCAAGCGACTTTTCAATTTCAAAGGATTATTGATAAATTTGAATTGAACAAGGCTTTGTGATGTAAGCCAACCTCTAGATATATAGTATTTTCCACCAAATTCACCAAAACTATCAGTCTCAGGATGATGCATATTTTCCTTGATAACTCTTGGTTTTATATTAGTTTCCCAATGACGAATAATAATTTCATTATCTTCATTATATGAGCATATGGCATAACGATAGAATATGTCACAAGTGTTTGGAATAACTATAGACTTACTCCATAAGTTGGTCTCATCTACACGCTCGAGAAATATAGCTCTTCTATGGTCCCATTCACCTAATTCTGCAATATTTCCCGAAATAATCACTTTTTCTTTTATCCCAATGTATGGTACAGATACATTAAATATCCATTCTTGCGATGCTATTTCAGGTTCTTGAAGCAGTTGTTTTTCAGACATTATTCGAGGTGGTTTAAGTTTCAGTTTCTTGTCCTCTTTTAAAAAAAACCAACGTTGCATAATCCACTACGTATAACAGTAATTTTTTTATAATCAATCATTCATAAACAAAGAAACAAATTCAATATTTAAAATACTAATGTAAATTTTAATTATATAAAGATGAAATTAAAGACGGAAATACTCGTTTTAAATTAAGTGACATTTTATAGATATTTCAAATCTAAATTTTGAATTTGCAGTAGCGCTTTTAATAATTAATCATTAATTCGTATTAGTCCGTGAGTATCCGTCAATCGTTTTAATTTTGATTTAACAATGAAAGTAAAATTGCTAAGCTGTCAATACCATAGACGACGAATAGTTGACAGCTCAATACATGAATTGTGAATCGTCGAATATGTACTTTATAATCTCAAATATATTATTGTTACGTAGTTTTTATTTTAAAGTTAATATATTTAAGTTATAACGAGAATTAACATAAAGTTTATTTTTTAACGTTTAGTAATGTTTTATAAGCTTTTATTATTAAAACGCTATTTGATTCTACGGTATAGTCAATAGTGACTGACCCTTTTATTTGAAATATCTGTTGATAAAATTTGTCTATTTATTTTTTATGCTGCAATAAAATTTTATAAAAAAAAATATTCTAGTACTCTGAAAAATAAATGGAAACTACTGAATTGAAATTTTTGCTAATTCACTATCCATGTTTTTTAATTCCTAATGTAAAGTTCTGACTAGTAACATTATATTAGCATTATTAAAGATGAACTAAATATAATATATAGTATTTATAAGATTGTTAAAAGAATAATTAAAAAGTTGATGATGTCAGGAATGCCATATTTATAAAAAACAGATCGGAATTCTTTTAGTTAAGTCTAACGATTTAATTGCCATTTGGCCATCTCCCAGTTTATTGTTGACAGACATTATACTCTTGTAATGTTATATTTTATTTGTTATTAGGACCGCCGTCTTATATTTGCATTTTGCGTTTTTATATATCTTAAATAAAACTAAAGTAGTTATTGTAAATTAACATAATTAGATTCTCTCATAATAGTATATAGAAAAAGTATGTATATAACTTTAAACATTGTATTTTGTTACTTTTATGCTATTATTATAACTTTATAGATTTTTAAACGTACTTTCAACTGCGCATATCTCTTGCAAGTAGTGGTCCATATGTATGTTATTAAAATATTATATTATAATCGAAACTAGGAAAAAAAGACACTGAAATAACAAACATAACTTTTTTATTTGAACCGTTTTAGTATAAATTCTTTATCGTTATAATGTACAGTATTTACAAAACTTAACTATTTACACTTTAAATTAAGCAGTCTTATAAGGCCGTAATTATATTTCATATGCTTATAAGATTTTTAAATATCAAATAAAAATCTTATAACGTTATTGCTACATACATATACAATTAATCAAAAGGGACAATTAACGCCAGGATGTAAAAATGAACAGTTATCACCTTGACGACAAGAGCCTTTTCTTTGAAAATAAATACAGACCGCTTTACGTACGCCTCCACCTCGCCCACCCCGACCTCTTTGGGGGCCTTCCCAGTTACCGCCAACTTTACCCCTCCAATGTCCGCCGGCTCCACGGCCCCGCATAGCACCTCGGAAATTACCAGGACCAGGAAATCCGTCAGGACCAGGCGGCCCTGACATGTTATAGTCAACAGGGAACATATTAGGTTGCATATTAAACCCATCTGGCGGAACGGGAGGAAACATAGGATTGGGGTTACCAAACATTTCTGGTCCCATCATCATATTTTCTGGTGGACCCATTATCCCAGGAGGCATATTGGCCGGAGGCATAGGACCAGGCGGCATCCCTGGTGTTGCTATGGGGCCGGGCATCCCATTCGACATCATTGGGGGAACTGTGCCATTTTGCCATTCGCCAGGAATTATTGGCGGTCCTTGAAATCCTGGGACACCAGGGAATTGTGGAGCCGGGAAATTGTTAGGAAATTGTGCCATATTTGATGGGAACATCGTAGGTACATTCATATTGTTGGTAGATGCAGGCGGTGCATTACCTTTAGGCTCTGGCCATGGCATAGTTCTGAAATCGCTAATGTTATCTTGATTTCCAGTTACATCTTCTAATGGTATAACTTGCGGTTCTGTGTAAGTGTGGGTTTCAACATCTGGTTCGTGAGGAGAATCAGGAATCATAGATTTATGGAAATATAATGGTTGCAAAGTTCCTTTCTGCCGAATAGCTTGGGTATCTTTTTCTGTACTAGATTTACCATACTCTATTTTTACTTGTCCTCCGACATCAACAAGTATTAAAGGTCGCCAGCTGGTCCGTTCTTCCATAATATCATCGTTACTGAGATTCCTAGCTTTCTGGAATGCTTCTCTTTCGTGTATTCTTTCAAGATATTTCATATCCGTGAAAGTTTTAGTAACATTTACTCTTTCAGTCTCATCAAGTTCAAAATATTGAATTTCTTCTAATTCCGAGTCTGGTTTCCATCTTATACTTTTCTTAGGACCTTTTCTTTTGTGATAACAAAGTACTCCTTTCAATCCATTCACCGTCAAAGTATGTGGTTCGTTAGTGTCCATACTTTCTTCCGATTCATTTGGATTAGGAACAGTTTTTTCACTATTTTCATTGGCATCAGATCGTTTCTCAATTGCTTTTTCTTTATTATCTTCTTCATCTAAGGTATCTTGATAAAATCTTGGAGGCACTGATTTACTTTCACTATTGGGACTAGGTGCACTAGTAGGAGTCTGTGGAGGAGATCCATCACTATGAGCGTCTTTAGATCCACTGGTTCTTCGCTTTCTTTTCTTGGGTTCTTTCTTATTTGTTGCAGATGCATTAAGGGCATCCATAAACATATCACTCTCTTGCAATACCATCGCTGTAACAAAAAAGTCACATTTAATATTTTAGATTTAAACTGAATCGAAAAGAAATGTTAAAGTTAAATCTAAAATGTATAACGACGGGCCAGATTACTAACAATTTGTTAATTTTATGCCAAATATTGTAAGTGGAATAAATCTTACACAAAAATTATTCAACAACACACCAGTACTGCTTTAGACAAGTACAATTGGTTTGTTTACATATAAAAAGATTCACACTTATTACATACGTAGTCTACGAATATTTCTGCTAATATCATAATAATGAAATAACTTTACAATATTTTGAACCAAACGGATATTACCGTGACGTGGGAATCGACTCCCATACCTTAAGCCAACATCACAAGGCAAAGCAGGATGCCCGACGACTCTCAATAAGTCAATCTGCGTATATGTACATAAATACATATTTTGGTTTAGATATAATAGAAAGGATACAGTAAATTAAGAAAATTTCAATAAAAACTTTACTTTGCCAAATTGAACCTAGTGTCAAAAACTCCGTCAGTATGCACCGGATTTGAGACAACACGCTGTCTTGGCGGAACTTAAAGCGCTAGGTATACCTTGTAATTTAAGTAAATATAATTAAGATATAACTAATATATTCTCTTAGATAATCGAGAAATAGTCATATTTATCAAACTTGTGCCCATACTACAATATATACGGATGTAAATTCCATTGGCTCAATGCTAATAACGCGACCTAAAAACGGTAAATACATTCAGGCCAAACAATAAGATTATAACAGTAATAAAACAACAGCTATAAAAACTGAGTAGCGAACGCAGTGTTCTTCACCGTTCTCTTCTCCTTGCCAAAGAAAAGATAAGACTGTGGAAACAGCCATTGCTTTCCAAAGGGCTATAAAAATCTAACAAAAACGTTTACACATAGGAAGTTTAAAAGACAAACTTATTTAATATTATAATCTCGGATAGATTCGCATTCAGAAACTAAACAATATCACAAAAAACGAATTATGATACTTAAAATATATTAACATTCGGAATATTCCGATTGTCGATACAAGAGAAAGGCTAAACTAATGTACACTATATTGTCGTATAAATTTCGCATGTAAATAAATATAAACCAATAAGTAACTTTGTATACGGATATCACTTCAACTAAAAAAATATATCTAGCTTATATAAGGAACTTCCGGTAAACGGTTACTAGTGTGTATTTAAGTATTTTTTCGTTGTTAGAGGGTTGACGTCGAAAACAATACTTTGCGGCAATGCAAATAATTTAATTTCAATTCGCTCACTTTTTGATTCTATCGAAAAATAACAAAAGTTGCAAATATAACTTACGATATGCTTAGATGATGTCACGGATTAATAAGTTATCAAGATCTTTGATTTTCACGATTTTTACACATTTTAAAATTATTTTATGCGGAATAATATTGTATATTTTAGTACTTGAAAATACATAGTAAAGTCGGACGTTTTAAACAGTTTCCAGCAATCCTTGGTAATAAGTAGACACCTAGTACAGAGGGTGGTCTAGCTTTGACCACGGAAACTAGAACTGGAAACTGTTTAAAACGACGGGTTTTCCCAAATGTATTTTAGAATACCAAAATATACGCGATTAATAAGTTTAAAATAAATTATTAATATATCATGTATTTAAAATAAATAGTAATGTATTATTATTAGCATATTTCTTGAAACTGATCATTTTTCACTTAATATATTAATATTTTATGTAATAATTAGTTGAAGGGAGCGCTGCGCGAATTTCAGAAGCATTTAAAACAAAAAATTAATACGTTAATAAATATAAAAAGAGATCAAGTGATTAGAACCTAATTTCAAAATTCTTTTTAAAATTTTTACTACTTATATCCTATAGAAACTTTAAATAATTTTATATAAATTAGTATTATGCTTTTAGTCAAAATTAAATATTTTATAAAATAGAAATATGCATATACGCTATTAATGCACAGTATGGCATTTTGAAAATTTGAAATATTAAAAAAAGTCAATTGGTAAATAATGTAAGACGATAACTATAAATCCGAAATATACTGTGAAACTTATCAAAGTTGAATGTTAATACCATCACCGACAAATTTATATTTGTAAAATTGTACTTAATATCGTATTTTTATCAAAGTAACTGCAAAATGTACAATGAATGACTTATTAAGTTTAGTTTTAAAGTTATGTACCTATGACAAGTATATTTAAAAATCCGTTAAATTGTTTTTGTCAGCAAATAATTTAATTTTATTAAACTTTGCTGTTAACGAAGGCGGTACTTTTAAACTTTAAAATATATAAATTATACTGTTTACTTTCCCCACTGTAGGTATTATAACTATATATCTTACAAGCTATTTTTTATTGGACAAAACTATGTTATTTTTAATTGATTAACTGTATATGTTGTTTTGTTACTTACAGTATTTTGGTATGACAGAGTTCATATTTTTAAGTAACTAAAAATGTATACTAATCTGGATATAATAAAGTAATTAAAAAAATGACGGCAAATATTACCACCTAAAACACGTTTTTAACAATTTGAGTATTTCATCATATTTAAATTAAGTTTTAAATTTTACATATAATACATTATATGTAACATTATCAACTTAGTAATACATTTTAAATGTAGTTTCTTAACATTATATGTTAAGTAATGAAAAATGAAGTCTAAAATTACTTAAAATTTCCGAAAATTAATTAATTTCGACAAACTTCCCACTGATAAAAAATGTTAAATATCAAATTAAGGTTTTTACAAGTGGTTTTTGAGAATATTTTTCGGAAAAAAAAACCTAATATAAAAAAAATTTGGGGATACAATGAAATACTTAAAACTTTGGATACTTCTAAATAGTGCTAGTTATATATTTTTTATATATTTATACAATTATTTAAAACTTGTGTTATGATTAATATATCTGACTGATTTCTTAATATCAGAGACTTTTCTCTATAGGTACACCTACTTGTAACTCCCATACCATAATACTTTCTAAAATTGAAGACATTTTTTTGTTTTGGTGGTTTTTACAGATCATCCAAATAATAATCTTGTAGACTACAATTTTAGCATGTATAGATCTACCACAAACATAAGCATCATATGTTAAATGTATTGCATATTTTTATTCTCCAGTAATTACTTCAATATTCCATGTGTGTGAGCAATGCTTTAGCAGCATTTTCTTCGTGTAATCTGACAGCATCTCTTTCATCTCATTAGAAAGTCTTTAAACAGATGAATAACCAAAATTTTTTATTAAATTTAACCTTTATTAGAAAAAATACTTTACAGGCAATATTTGAACAAATGTACGACCCATCAAGTTATTCATTTTAGACTTACCACATACACTTTCAATTGTAAATTATATTTTTGTGTATTTGATTGCAAAATAAAAAGATGTATGCCCATGGTTCCTGTAAACAAAAAACATATTAATAAAAAAGTAAAAATTAAACAAGTGAAGTAATACTCACGTTTGTGTTTGGGTGGAATTAATTTAATTGCACCCGGTTTGTCTATTTCTAATATCGTTTTTGGTTTCTTTTCTGGAGGTGTTTCATTATGCACAGGTGATGGCCTCTTAGGTATTGAAACAGTAGGAGGAATAGTGGGAGGAGTTTTTTTATTTAAAAGTGAAGCTCTTGATGGTGGTGGCTTAACCTCTTCTGCTAAGCCATGATTTCTAAATTTTGAATGAAATGTTTTAACAGTTTTTGGTTTAGGTTCATCAGGTTTTCTTATTTCTATTGATATGGATGGTTTTTCTTTCTTTACATCACTTAATTTTGGAATTTTTCCAAGTTTCTGTATTGAGGGTGTTTGTGTTTTACTATCACCCTTTTCTGAAGATTTACTATCCTTATCTTTTTCCCTATGTTTATCTTTATCTGAACTATGTTTTTGACTGCTCTTTCCATCTTTACCTTTGCTACTACTACTACTATTACTAGATGAACTTGATTTCTTACTATTAGAGCTACTACTACTACTTTTAGATTTAGAACTATGGGAAGAATGTCGTTCCTTATCTTTATATTTATCTTTACTACTATATTTACTAGAGCTATCTCTATGACTACTACTTTTTCCTTTATCACTTGATTTACTAGAGTGTTTAGAAGAACTAGATGATCTAGAACTAGAACTTTCTTTACTGCTGCTGCTCTTTTCCTGTGACTTATCCCTATTTTTACTTTTTTGTTTCTCTTTACTTTTCTCTTTTTCAGAATCGTCCTCTGATCCTTTACTATCATCTTCAACTTGTGATAGTATTTGCTTGCCATTTTTTAATGTTATTTTTAAAACAGGCAAAGTGTCATTTTCATTATTGAGAACATCATTTTCTTCAATTTTATCATTTTCTAAATTTTCAACTTCATTTTCTGACTTAACATCCTTATTAATAATTTCTACTATTGAAGAATTTTCTAAATCATTTAAAGGTTTGTCTGCTTCAACATCAGAAGTAACATCATTTTTTATACTTTCACATTTAATATCAGACTGAAATTCTAAAATTATTTCTGGTATATCTGCTACTAATATTGGGGTAACTTGTTCTCCTTTAACTGCTTTTAACCATTGTTCAACAAGTTTAGAAGCTAAAGCTCTAATTGCTAAAATGAAAAAATGAATTTATTTAAAAATGTTGTTTAATAATGATAATAGAATAACGGAGTAAAATAAATGTAATTCTGCTATTATCATAAGTTAAACGATACTTACCAAAGTGATTTCCATCCTTTGATAATTCTTTTACTAATTTTGGACAATTGTTTGTCTTTAACCTTTCCACGTCAACAGGACATAACAGTAACAACTCTAGTAATTCTCTTACAAGTGGCCAGTTCTTAGCAACTATACTCTCAGTAAGCCACATGTGCACTAATCTCCAACCACCTGAACCCATGAATAATCCTAACAAATCAGTTTCAGTACATTTTAAAATTTGTATATATATACACTTAGATACAAGCTTCTTGGAGAATTTGGTCATTAAGCTGAAAATAGAAAATTATGATTGAACAAAAATCTTAAGTAATTTCTTTTAAACTTGCTTTATAAATTTATAAATATATATAAAGTTATATAAAGTGAATAAGAACTAAAATATAGAAGTAGTAAATATACTTACTTGGCTAACCTAGAAACTTCATCATTGCTCTTGATGCCTCCGCTGGGTGACAAAAGTACGCTTAGGCATTTTAAAAGCTGAATAGGATCTATTCGAGGCTGTAACAGATAATGATATTGCTTTAAAATAAATAGAAAATGTCTCTGTTAATTAGGTGGCTAAATTAATAATGGCTCAATTAACAGTTACTTAATAGAGACATTTAAATAATTGAATAATCAATTTTTTAATATTAGTATGATCTTTTGAAATTTTTGTTTCGCAATGTTCAAGTACTGGTGTACTGAAAGATTATGGAAGCAACATGGCGTCTTTGTAGAACACGACTCACTTTCATAAAACTGATAATACTATTCATGTCAAATGTTTAGAACCTTTAATGGATTTAAAATATTTATAGCGTAAATTAAATAATAATCCTATTTGTTACGTGTATGTTAGTAACAGATTTGCCTAACAAAGGGGTCGCTATATACTTCAGTCAGTCTTAGCAACATTTAAGTATGTCAATATATATACTATTTTAATTAAATCCTATTATTATATTAAAAAACTTACCATGCTTTAAGTTTTGCGTGCTAATATCATAAAAGAAGTGTATGACGTGTCGCACTCATGTGCCACGCCTTTCTTCGGACAATACAAAATGGCGGCCCATTTTATAGACGTTTAGCGACAAGAAATTAGTTCTTTCACAGAACTTGGCACAATAAAAAGTAGTTCATTAAATTTCCATTCTTACACTAATATTTTTGACATAAATCATCACTATAGTTTGTTCCTAAGAAATATTTCTTATGTAATATACCTTGAACTAAATCTAATTTTCGATAAACCTTGCTTTTTCGTAAATATTGCTTATTGGTTAATGTTAGAAATAAACAATACTTAATTTATATATTTTATATACAAATGCAACACAGTCATTTCCTAAATCGAGTCCAGCGATAGAAGACCTATAATTTTATACGTCCGCTAATCCAAACACGGCTTTCTGTTAGCGAGTGAAAATGTGAATTAATAAATGTAACTCGAGTTCCGAGTTCCGACGCTCGATGAAATCATAAAGGGAACAGTGAGTGAACGAAAAGTAATAGACAAAGAATGAACAAAACGGATTGCCATAGATAATTCATACCAACTCAAATTTCTTATACATTATAATTACCGAAACGAAACTTTTTTTATTCGTTTTCAAAAAAAATTGACATTTTTTGTTGAAAACGAAATAGACATGATAAAGATTTAACTTACAGTCGTAATAAATTTTACAAGTTTACTGTTTTCATAAAGTGCAATATACTTATTACACGTTACATGGTATAAGTAACAGAAAAGCTATAAAGTTTGAAACTAACCGTAATATTTATTGGAAACCCATAAAGTAGAAATCATTTAATTATAATTAATAAATGATTAAGTAGTCAGTATTATAGGACAAAACGTAAATCATAATATACTATAAGATTACATTACATACGACCATTACAAAATATTTACACGTTCACATGATAATTTATATACTTATACTTTTTGGCTTGAAGGGAAAGTATGCTATCGGCCAACAGTACAGGGAACAACGTGTTAAATACAAATGCATTATATCAGTTTAAAAGTGAACATGAAGTTAATTTGAGTTACTCGTTATTGTAATATAATATGTGTGATTGTAAAAGTATACAATTCAATACGAATCTCATATTATATTGGTCACATTATTAGTAACACAATTGGTTGAATCTAAGTGATGTCTCTTATTTTTATTAAATATTCATATTCAATGACGAAGAAGAACTTCATTTACACTATGTAAACCTCCTTAGATGAGACGCAGTTATATTTTGATTATTTTGGATAAAATCTATTGTTATTACATAAATCGTCTTCTCTCAACCTCGTCGAGTATGACGTGGTTCAATTATGTGATTTTGCACCACGCGACGAATGAATGACAAGCATTAACCATGACGATATATATACACATATATATATATATATATATATATATATATATATATATATATATATATATACACATAGAAGTGAAGTCCAAATTTATGGCTGACCAAAATAAAATTTTTTGTTAGTGTATTTTCAAATTTCATGTACTTTTAATTTTCATGATTATGTTGCCTTTTTTTTGAAATATAATTTAAATGAAAATAAAAATTTTGGCAAACCCGACGTTTTGAGCAATACAATTAACATTACTGTTAGGTCTTGTCTTCTTGAAGACGAACTTTGTATTTTTCTATTCTATAAATTAAAATAGTTTTAATATATTTATAAATAAAATATAATCATAGATCATATTATAAAATGCTTTAAGGTATAATAATATAACATATTTGTTTAATATGTGTTATTGTAAAATATATTGACTATAAGATATAATTGATGAACCAAAATGTAAATAATTTTATATAGGAGAATAAATCAAAATAAATTACTCGTGTATATTTTTGTCCTGGCAAGTATTAGTTGCATCGATATTTACACTTACTATCATTGACATTGTGTCACATTACTTGTCAATCTGTCAGTTATCAGTCTTCATTATACAGATTTGAGTAGGCTTCAGAGTTAAATTTTAAGTCCTTGCTTAACTTAAAGAATGTGGGGAGATTCTTTGTTAATAGTGTTTATTTCTATATGTACAGCTTTTTTAGGAGAAGGTTCACACATATTATAAACCCTCTTGTGTTCAAATATATCGAATTTGATAAGATAATAATACATTTGTAATTCCAGGTTTGACTTGGATCTTAGTTTATAGGACGGAGAAGTATCAGAAATTAAAGGTTGAAGTAGAAAGGCAAAGTAAAAAATGTAATTTTTTTTGTTACTTAGTTCAATATACTTAATCTATAATAACCTAACATCAAATTTACGGTGGATAATTATCATGCTCTTAATCCTTTTAGTAAATAATTTGTTTAAATTTATTTGTATATTTTAGTGGAAAAACGTAAAGAAGCTCATGGGGACTCCTTAGATAAACAACATAAGAAGAAAATTGAGCGAGAAGAAGAAAGGTTGAAAAATAATAATAGAGATTTGTCTTTAGTTAAAATGAAGTCTATGTTTGCTATTGGTTTCGCATTTACTGCACTTCTTAGCATGTTTAATAGTATGTTAGTATGTTTATATTATGATTTAAAATTTTGTTATCTACTATATATTTCAGTATTAATATATTTAATCAACATTTTTTAGATTTGATGGCAGAGTTGTTGCAAAACTCCCTTTTCATCCAATTTCATGGATTCAGGGGTTGAGTCACAGGAATTTACCTGGAGATGACTATTCAGATTGTTCCTTTATATTCCTATATATATTGTGTACTATGAGCATAAGGTAATATTCACACAAGGATTTACATATAGAGAACTTCTATATATTTTTCAGTTGTCTTTTAATAATAATCAATGGTTTTTAATCTTTCAGGCAGAACATTCAAAAGTTATTAGGCTTTGCACCATCACGAGCTGCTTCTAAGCAAGGTGGTGCATTATTTGCTGCTCCTCCAGCACAATTTAAATAGTCTAACATTTAGTTAACATTCTGTTATTTTGTTAATTGCTATTTATAATGTTTAATGGTCTGTAATAATAAAACAGTGTCTTTTTAATATATTTTCTTTTTATTAAACTTGACATGCTACAAATAGTAATTATTTACTATTTAATATACATTAAATTCTAGTAAAGGTTCATCTACTAATAATCTATCAAATCCAAATCTTGTTAAATCAATGGTAGAAAACTGACAGTCTATAATTAACTCTGCAACTGCTTTACCAATACCTGGTGAGTGAAAAACTCCTGCAAGAAGAAAAATAAAGTTTGGACAGTGTACAAAAGATTAACAAAAATGTGTAATATTTTACACATAGTCTAGTAGAACTAGTCATAAGCATGACTCCATAAAGAGAACTAAATAAAAAATATATTTTGAATTAGAAATTTTATAAATTGTACCTTGTCGACCAAATCCTGTAGCAAAAATTAAATTAGTGTGGTAGGGATGTGGCCCTAATATACCAGTATCATCATAAGTATTACAATCAATGTATTCGGTCCCCAATACACTTAGCTGTAAAAAATGATTTACATAAATTTATTTATTGATTTGTTTTTAATGATTATATCTTAAAATGACTGCATAAAAATAAATTATACCTCCTCATTACAGAATTTAGGAAATCTGTTGTACAAGCTACTGTTAAACATTTCACCATCTAAAAGGCTTAAATCTTTTTGTAGAGATGGAATTAATCCAGTAATTAAATTACTATGTAAGCCATTTTTTCTTAACCATAAACCACTTGTATCCATTATAAAAGGAGTACTAAAACCAAGTGACATTTTGTTTTCTGTGTTTGCTATTGAATAAACATTATATTCCCTGAAAAAGTGAGTTAAGGTGTAAGGTTTAACTTTAGAAACAAATACATACATGCACTTAACACTTATTTTACCTAAGGCCATTCTTAATAAAACCAACCTTTTTTCAATTGGTAAAGGAATTGTCAATAAACCATCACCAACACCTATTTTTGCTAATTTGGCTATATGAGAAGATTCAGAACCTCCTGTGACAACACAACTTGCAAATTTCATTCCAATTTCTTCACCTTCTTTATTTTTGTAAAGTAATCTATATATTTTTTCAAATAATCCAGGAGTAACACCTTCCATAAGAAAATCACGTTGAATTTCCATTTCAAACCCAGTTACTTCTGCATTCAAATATATTACACCTAGTTCTTGTGTTATCTGAATTAATCCTCTAAGTAAAGTTTGTGCATCAAAAACACCCACAGTTTCTGCACTTAGACATCCTAGGTTATAAATATAATTATATACAATTCTAAAAATAAATGCATGATGCAATTCATACAAATATAAGAAAACTTACCTAATTTAATATCAGATGTATTTACCCATGGAAATTTATTTCTGATTTCATTAACTGTTAATAACCTATTATTTATTCCATGTTCCCTTAGTGTAATAGTGTTATGCTCTAATTTGTCAGCATATTTGTCACTGGCTAGTAATAATGAACCATGTGGGCGAAACTTAACATCAATATTTGCTTTGAAGTTATCCTTTATATTTCTTAAAAATTCTGCACTGTATTGTGAAAGAAATATATTTTCAGGAAGTGAAAAGTGTTGAGAAATAACTCCATGTGAAAATGTATTTTGGGAGTTTACATTCTAAAAACCAAAACACATTCTTAAGTAATATTTTATAAAAATAAGATATTTGTTTTTCAACAAAGTTTTTTCTAAGAAGGATGTATTATTTTATACACAAAATAACTTACTGATATGTTTTTTTCTAAAACAACTACAGAAAGTCCTTCACCTGCTCTAGTTTTGAGCCAATAAGCTACAGACAATCCTAAAAATCCACCACCAATTACTACGATATCTGCGTGTTCTGGGTAAATAAAAGGTTTTTTCTTAAAGCCCGATTTTGCTTCTTCACTTATTAAATCCAAAGTTCTCGTAAATGGGTTGCGGAACTTAGCATAAGTACGGCTAAATGAAATTTTCCTCGATAAGCTTAAAATTATTCGGTTCCGAAGCAACATTACATTCATATTTAAAGAAAAATATTATTCTATGTATACTATTAACTTCAAAATTTATTATATATCCTAAAGTTAAATTGTCATTATGTTATAAATTGAACAATTTTTGCTGATTGCCGTTATATTTATTTATTTATTTAGGCTAATGTGTTATTTTAAAATGTTCACTTCGAAGAGAATATTTTTAACATTTGAGGTTTGAACGTCAAAACTAAATGTCATTTTATAAGCTTCAAAATATCTTGATATAATAGTAATCTTTTTCTTTAGCTCTTGAATACAAAAATAAAAAACCGTCAGTTTATAAAAAAAATCAATGATACATATAAATAGTTAAATATTAATATTTCCTACTTTCGTATATTTTTATATTTAAATCAAGCAAATCTTTAACTGTATTTCAAAGTTTTTTTATTAAGTTATAAAAAAATATTATTAAAATAATATTCGAATAAATACTTGCCCTCTTTTAAGAAAGTTTATTATAAATAATATAATATTGGCTATTATACCTATAACCTTAAGCGAAGTTTTTTGCTGATACCAACTTTAATGAAATGAAATCGGTATTTACAGGTATTAAGTGTACTAATTCCAACGCTAACGCTAACGCCGTGTGATGCCGGCATAGAATAGCATCACCCCATATCCTCCCGCGGGTGTCGTAAGAAGCGACTAAGGGAAAAATCAGGGCATGGGCAGCAGCGTGACCCTGTCTAACATAAACACCTACTGCGGTCACCAACCCGCCTGCCAAGCGTGGTGACAATGGCAAGATCCCCCATGGAGACAGCACCAAAAATGCGGCCCTCAGTGCCCGGCAGCCCCGCTATTCCCGGCGAAGGCAGCGGTCGTGGTCACGGTGGGGCAGAAGGTGCTAAGAATCCCCGGAGTAAAGGCTGCCGAAAACAACATATGTATTTGGCAACGTACAACGGACGTACGATTCGGCTGGACCATCACCTCACAGAACTGGAAGTAGAGTTAAGTCATATAAAGCGGAGTATTCTGGGGTTATTGGAAGTCCGAAGAGAGGGAGAGGATACAATAACCCTTGACTCTGGTCACTTGCTCTACTTCCGGGAAGGTGATAGGGCCTCCCAAGGTGGTGTCGGTTTTCTGGTCCACAAAGCTCTTGTTGGCAACGTTGTGGAAGTTAGTAGTGTGTCGACCCGGGTAGCGTACCTCGTAATCAAGCTTACCGACAGGTACTCTCTGAAGGTAGTGCAGGTATATGAGCCGACCTCGACACACTCCGATGAAGAGGTTGAAGCCATGTATGAGGACATTACTAAAGCCATACATGGTACGACCTCATGCTTCTACAACGTGGTCATGGGAGACTTCAACGCTAAAGTGGGAGTACAGGAATACGACGAATCGAAGATTGGACCACATGGGTTGGGGTGCAGAAGTCACAGGGGGGAAATGCTGGTCAACTTCCTCGAGATGCAGGGGCTTTACTTGATGAATTCCTTCTTCAAGAAGATGCCCCAAAGGAGATGGACCTGGCAAAGTCCAGATACTGTGACAAGGAACGAGATAGATTTTATCATGGCGGACAGAAAGTATATATTCAAAGATGTCTCTGTGATCAACAGGTTTAACAACGGCAGCGATCACCGACTCGTACGAGGCACTCTGAATATATGCTTCAGAGTTGAACGAAAACGCCTGCTGAAATCTACTCTCCGACCCATGCCGCCCTAAGTAGACCGTGTGTCCAAGCAGTTCCAATTGGAACTGCAAAATCGATTCGACTCGCTGGAAACCACTGACGATGTGGAGATAACCGACAGCGTGGTGAAGACAGTGTGTAAACTGGGCCGTAAGCATTTTCCGCTGACGAGTACCACTAAGCAGTCCAAACTTGCTCCCGAAACCCTGGATCAACCCTGGATCTGATGAGGCAGAGACGGGAAATGCCATTCGCTCAAGCAGCTTCTCCAAAACAACGCTCTCTCTAGGGGGATAAGGAAACTCACGCGCCGGGACCTCCGTTGCTCAAACACGAGAACTATTACAACCCTCATTGAGCAAAATAAGGGGTCCAAAGTTTTCCAAAGACCGCTAGGGAGAAGCCACCTTGCAAAGCTTAAGACAGCGGATGGCACAATAGTCACGTCAAGACCCCAGATCCAGAATGAGGTTGAGAAGTTCTATGGGCTGCTCTACTCATCGCGCACACACAAGCCTATAGCTCAGGACACTGAAGATCCACGTGCACCACTGACGCGCCATTACTCGGAAGACATCCCGGATGTTGACGTAAGCGAGATTAGTGCGGCTCTTAAAAAGCTCAGGAATGGGAAGGCCCCGGGTGATGATGGCATTACCACTGGGCTACTAAAGGCTGGTGGACTACCGGTCCAAAAGGCCTTAGCGGAACTCTTTGATGCCGTCATCCGCCAAGGCATGACGCCAGAAGCGTGGTTCAGGGGTGTGGTCGTCTTGTTCTTCAAGAAGGGTGATAAAACCCTCCTAAAGAACTACAGGCCGATTACACTCCTGAGCCGCGTTTACAAGTTGTTTTCAAGAGTCGTCACGAATCGTCTCGCCATCAAGCTCGACGAATACCAACCTCCGGAGCAAGCCGGGTTTCGAAAAGGCTACAGCACCATAGACCACATACATACTGTTCGGCAGATTATACAGAAGACCGAGGAGTATAATCAGCCGCTGTGAATGAAATAGTCATCTTTGCAGAGACACTGGAAGAGATAAATCAAATGCTGAACGACCTAAATGGGTCCTCCCGACGTGTTGGTCTTGGTATGAATTTGGACAAAACAAAAGTTATGTTCAACAGAAACGTCATGCCGAGACCAGTGCGGGTCGAAGGCGTTCTTCTTGAAGTTGTACAGGACTACACCTACCTAGGCCAGACAATACAACTTGGCCGACACAACTTCGAGAAGGAAGCGGATAGGAGGATTAAGTTGGGTTGGGCGGCATTTGGCAAGCTCCGTCGAGTCCTTACGTCAACAATTCCGCAAAGCCTAAAGACGAAGGTCTTCGAGCAATGTGTCCTACCTGTAATGACATACACTGCCGAGACGTTGGCTGGTCCACAAATTTAAAGTCGCTCAACGAGCTATGGAGCGAGCTATGCTCGGGGTCTCTCTCAAGGATAAAATCAGGAATGAGGTTATCCGTGAGAGAACTAAAGTAACCGACGTTGCTCGCAAAATCAGTAAGCTGAAGTGGCAATGGGCCGGTCACGTCTGTCGCAGGACCGATGGCCGTTGGAGCAGACGAGTCCTGGAGTGGAGACCGCGTCTTGGCAAACGTAGTGTAGGACGCCTTCTGGCCCGCTGGACTGACGACATACGCAAGGTTGCCGGAGGTTTCCGGCTGGATGAGGGTTGCGGAGGACCGGGATGTTTGGCGCAAACTTGGGGAGGCCTATGTCCAGCAGTGGACTGCGATTGGCTGACGACGACAACGCTATTCCTTATGGCTGGCTGCATTGCATTAGATGCATTTCTTTTAATTGTAAAATATACTCAACTAAAAGTACTGCTTCTTCTTTTCTTTTCTTCTCTTTTCTTGCGATAACTCCAAAGTTATTTTACATTGAAAGAGCTATAAAGGATCAGTGAGTGCCCTTGTCGAACAAATAATCAAAGCAGAAATATATTTATTAAGCATCCTTGTCTAAAATCCAAAATAGGAGATCAGATAGGTAGCCTTATTTGCTTTCTCTTTCTTTCGATATCAAATCGAGCCTTATAGGGCCGTCTACAAAATATTTTCAATTTTCCAGTTTGAAAGTACATATTTGTACGTTAGCAGTCTAAAATTTATTTTTTTAGACGAGCGAAAGCTACTTTTAATAAAACTTGTAAAGCAAATAATATAATAAAATATAGTACTTATAATAATACATTCTCTACTTCCTAGGTGATAAGGTACAATATTGTATTCTTCGTCAAGTCGACCGACGTTGCCCCTGACCTCTCATATCTCTTACCTCAACGTGCCAAAACCTGAATACGTTCTTCTTCAATCTCACTATGACATTCTCGCTTACGCCTACTGCGAATTTCTTCGTTGCATAAACGATCAGCTAAATAAATTCCGCATATCCAGAGAAGAGATATTTACTAAGCCATTGCCTCATCTCCATAGCATTCATCTTATATTCATTCCTCTTTTAACACAACCACGTTTCGCTGCTGTATAACAGGATCGATACGTGCAGTTATGCTGACGTTTTGACGTCTCATTAATGCAGCCAGACCTCCGTTAACCCTCTTACCGACAGCAATACGCCTTCCTACATCCTTTTCGTATCTTCCGTCTCTAGTCAGATTTCTTTCATACATCACATCTAAATGTTCATTTATCTTCTGTTGTGTCCCTCCTCCTGTATACCACGTAGCTATTAGTAGTCCGTATCCGTCCTTCACTTGCAGTCGTTCCGCACATGTCGTGTTTGGTGGCGGTCCTCAACGCCGCGTTTGCCTCCCCTTATCATATCAGTACTTGCTTTACTGCGCTTGTGCGTGTCGCCTCGGAGGGACGCCCTAGAATCATGGTACTAGATGTTAGATGGAAAGTTGCAGCCTTACACAACTGTCGCTGGTATTTTAAAATTTTCATATTAATGATATATTTATAATATTCGATATATTAAAATTTGAGAGACATTAAGATTACAATCCGCACTTCTTAGAAACCTTCCAAGTGGTCTGACCGTTAAGCATACCTTCAAAGATTTCACTAAACCATGCTATGAGAACAGAGTATTAATATTTTTTAAAGCCTCACACTCCATCTCGCATAACAGGATCATCAGGGACAACTTAATGTCATAATGTGTTAAGTGGCGGACACAACGCCACGCTTAATTTTACCAGAGTGCAAAAACCAATTATTCCTCGAGAAGGTATTGAACTCCCAAACTATCGCGTTTACAGTCACCCAATGCGCTACGAACACCTACGATATAGAGATATTATAAATAAAACAAAAAACTCGACTGTGTATAAAGAACAATATATGAAAATAACTTCTTTAAAACTAACATTTTTGAAAAAACGTATAAAAATTTGAACGCAGCGGGATTCGAACCCGCGCCTCTTGGTACCTAAGTGTGGAATAACACTTTAAAAATAGTAAATATGAAAATAAAATAGCAATCTCTCTTGTTAAACGATTATTTCTTAATAATCTTTAAGTAGCAGAAATTTGTAAAAATCTCTCTACAGAGATTGCTAACATAAATAAGTTGTAAGAAAACGTATAAGAATTTCGACGCAGCTGGTAGTAGAACGCATGGCTTAGCGGTCAGAGCGCTTGGACGGTATCCAAGAGGCGCGGGTTCGAATCCCGCTGCGTTCAAGTTTTTATACGTTTTTTCAAAAATGTTTTCTAATCCTAAGTGTGGAATAACACTTTAATAATAGTAAATATTCTTTAAAACTAGGTCAATTTTCATTATATATTTTTTTACATGCAAATGGTTTATTTTAACATTTTTTTTATTTTAAACTACACTCTTCACACTACAAAGACCGAATAACGAAATAATACAGTATAGTGGTAAATTTCGATATCGATTTGTAGATGAGGTTTCTGTAACGCCACAAAGGAACAAACATAACTAGAGTGATAAAAGCGATTCCCTCCAGTGCGTCTTGCAGTGACATAATAAAGGTACCTTTAACATACCGATATTTAAAAACACCCGTATTGCAAATCCTGAACATAAGCTTCAAATAATAAAAACCTTAAATAACCCGGATTTTATATTTTTGTTGTGATATTGAAATTAGTGAGTAACTTCCTTTGCGTGAACATGATCTTTGCTATAATTTTGTCGAAAAAAAATTCTATAAATTAATATAACTTTTTATATACCGTACTTACTGAGTAAGTTCAGCTGTTTCCGAGATTAGTGCATAAAGACACAGACAAATAGATATAAAATTAAAAAAACTTTCCTTGGATTCTAATTGCATTAATAAATGCCCACACATTTTTCACATATTTTCTATGTACGGAGAGCGATCACTTACATTTGCTTGGTCGTCAATGTCACGTTGATAGGAGAAGACACGAAGGAGGTTGTACGGTAATAAAATGATTTACAAAACAGCTTAACATTACATATAAAAAAAGAGATCCAATAAAAAGTCTCTACGCATCTACAACAAAACAACACAACATATATATTTACATAATCTACATAAAAAGTGGTTAGTGAACAAATAATACTCTACAAATTATGCTAGTCTATAGTATAATCTTATTTTTTTAAACATTTACACAGAGGAATAACCCCACTCACAAAAAGAATGGTCCCTGACCCTGATCTTAGCCAGATGAACAGGTGAGTGTATGGATTTCCAAGGCGCAGACGACAAATAGACGACCTCTTGAGAAGTCTGTCGCTTCGAATAGACGTGTTGCCGATTATACTAAAAATAAAATAATTTTTAAAAAGACAAGACATTGAAGTTACCACCTTATTAGAACAATATAAAGAACACAATTCGTCAGCCCCGCTCGTTAGGACTTACTGCGTTTTATCCTGATAAGGGCATGTGCAGCTCCCCTCACCCCTCGAGTAAACGAGTAAGTTGCTATTTTTCGTTTCACTCAATTGTCGCTTCGTCAAGCTGTGACTCATTACGCTATCGGCAAATCTAAGTAAACATGAGTTCACAATCACTAAGCGTTAGCGGAAAACTCATAAGCGATAGCGGAAGTGGGTCATCACCGGATTTACGAACATTGGATGACTACAATGTCACGCTTAGAAAAAGGAAATACGAATGTGATTGTGCCTCTTTGATTAACGATTTTCGAAAGGAGATGATGTCTTTTTTTCAAGATTTTACAAAAACGCAGCAGGAATCTTCTTTATCTTTACATAATGAAATATTAGAAATAAAAGATGAATTAAAGTCTAATAATGCTGCTTTAGAATCTTTAATATTGGAGCAAATCCAAACAAAAGTCGACTTAAAAGAAATGAAGTCACTAACTGATACTATAGAACAAAAAATACACGTTCTTGAAAATGATATTTGTTACTTAAAAAATAACTCTAATATTGATTTTCCTAAGGAATATCCCCTGTCATGTGAGGAAACCATTTCAGAGCTACAAGAACGATCTAAACGAGAAAAAAATATCATACTAGTAGGGATTCCCGAGATAAAAAATCCTAATAGCACAATCAGACGTGATAATGACAAGGATGAAGCTATGAAATTAATTAAAACTATTTATGAGGACTGCCCAAACCCTACTACAGTCTTTAGGCTAGGAAAATACAACCCTAATAAAGATAGATCTCTAAAAGTGTGCTTTGAGAAAAAGTAAACTGCAAAATATATACTTAAAAATAAACGCAAACATAAGTCGGACAAAATCCGAATTTACGCCGATCAAACTCAGTGTCAACAACAACACATGAAAAAACTACAAGATGAACTGGTATCCCGACAAAAAAATGGAGAAAAAAACCTTATTATAAAATATGTAAATGATGTTCCAAAAATTGTAAAGAATAACCCAAAAAACAGCACGCGACAGGAAACAAAACAGTCAAAATAAATAGTCAATACAATGATGAAGTTAATATTAGTTATCAGAAACTAAATTGTTACGAGGACATCCATAAAACTAAATCATCACTAAAATTTTTATATACAAATATAAGAAGTCTTGTAAAAATTGAAAAATTAGATGAAATAAAATGCATACTACACTCAATAAAAAGCACTATACATATAATACTGATTTCTGAAACATGGATAAAGTCTGATTTAGATGCAGCATTACTTGAGATTCCTAATTATACGCACATATATAGTTATAGAAAGGGTCGGATTGGAGGTGGAGTATCTATATATATTCATAGTTGTCTTAAGCATGAAAATGTTGAAGTTATTAATAGAGAAGAAAACGAATACATTTGGGTATATATAGAAAAATATGCAATTAATATTGGAGCTATTTACAAACCACCTAATACAAAAACAAAAGATTTTATAGAAAGCTACAGTCAACAGCTAGAGAAAAAACGTAGATGCTTAATATTTGGAGATTTTAATATTAACCTTCTAAGTGATGACCATAATACAAATAACTATAAGAACATGATTAATGAAGCTGGTTATACAATACTTAACAATCTCAATGAAGACTTCTGTACAAGAGAAACACACAAAACGAAATCTATAATAGACCACGTTTTGACAAATTTGCAAGGTGTGAATTTCCACATGGCTCTTCTTGATACCCCATTGTCTGACCATAAGCAGATTTACCTAGATATCAAACAAATTAAAGTTGATAAGAAAAAAGAGACACATGAGTATTTGGCAACTGACTATACTGCTTTATATAAATCAATGGAAACAACTGTGATCCAAAATAAAGACTACGATTATGAAATATTAGAAAATTTAATTAAGACTAAAATTCAAGGAAATAAACGCACAAAAATAAAAATTTTAAATAAACCCAGACAAGACTGGATAAACAAAGAGGTGTTGAATAGTTTACGTGATCGAAATATTGCCTGGAACCAACATAGAGCTGATGTTAAAAATACCGAATGGGAAACAACATTCAAAACCAAAAGGTACGAAGCTTTCAAAACTACACGAAATGCTAAAATTAACTTCTATTCTGACACCTTTGAAAAATGTAATAAGCGGCCAAGAAAAATGTGGGATTTAATTAACAGTCTCGTCAATAACAAAAATAAGATAAATATCATGCCTCCAAATCTTGTTCGAGATTCCAATATAGTAGTAAATAATCCTTATGAGATTTGTCAACTTTTTAATGATTTCTTTTCCACTGTTGGTTCGGATTTAGCAAGTAAAATACCCCAATCATATCATCGAAATTTTCATTCTTTCACCAGTCTTTCACATTCACAAAATAACACTATTCAGTCATTTGCACCCACCACAAAAAAAGAGGTTGGTGAAATAATTGACAAGTTGAACGTAAACACAAGTAAAGGCATTGATGACATCGGCGTAAAAGATATAAAGTGTATAAAATACTTTATTCTAGATAATCTTACTGACTGTTTTAACAAATATCTTACACAAGGCAAATTCCCCGAAAGTTTAAAGATTGCTAAAGTTACGCCAGTTTATAAATCCGGAAGTAAAACAGATCCGGGGAATTATCGGCCGATATCTGTTTTACCAGTTTTGTCAAAAATTTTAGAGAAATTAATATATATCCGACTTTATAATTACCTCAATAAACAAAACTTCTTTTTTAGTCAACAATATGGCTTTCGTCCGAAATCTAATACACTTTCAGCAACTGTGGATATTGTCACCAAAATTAAAAACGCGTTGGATAGTAAGCAAATCGTTCTAGGTATCTTTATCGATTTAAAAAAGGCTTTCGACACGGTCAGCCATAATTTATTATTACAAAAACTACACAAGGAAGGTATAACAGGTTCGGCAATCAAAATTTTAGAATCATATTTACATCGTCGCAAGCAAATTGTTAAAATCGGAAAATTTCAAAGTAAGCCCGCAACGTTAACATATGGAGTACCACAAGGCTCTATCTTGGGACCGCTATTATTTTTACTTTATATAAATAGCATTAGTAATATTATTTTATCTGGAGATATAACTCTGTATGCGGATGACACCAGCTTATTTTACTTTGGTGATAACATTAAAAATATAATTGACGTAGCTCAACGTGATTTAAATGTTATTAGCGAATGGTTTCTTTCTAATTTATTAACTATTAATACCAAAAAGACATCATATATTATCTTCGCGCCTAAAAATAAAAATATACCAAATCATGACCAACTAACAATTTTTAACGAGCCAATAAATAATACTGAGAATGAAAAATATTTAGGTCTTATAATGGATAGCAAGTTAACCTGGCAATACCATATTGATCATCTTAAAAATAAAATATCCCCTTTGATACGAGCACTACGTAAGATTTCTTTATGTATACCTAATAAAATTCGTCCTATTATTTATAATTCTTTAGTGAAACCTCATATCGAATATCTTATTGAAATATGGGGAACTGCTGCGAAGTCTAACATAAAGTCATTACAAACCTTACAAAATAAAATTATTAAAGTTCTTTATAAATATGATTATATGACGCCATCCGCTGAATTATACAAAAAAACAAAATTTCTTAATATAAATCAATTATACACTTTAAAAACCTGCATGTTGATTAGAAAAATAATAACAAATAAAACACATTCACAATTACACTTTCATAAAAAAACACATACATACCACACTAGGAAACGTAATAAACTAGAACTTCCAAAAACCAGAACCAACTATGGAAAGAAAAACATTTTATTTGAAGGAGTTCAAATTTATAATAAACTATCAGACTTAATCATTAATAGCAAGAGTTTTCCTATATTCAAAAAACGTGTAATGGAATATGTGCAAAATAATTTATAAGTTAATGTAACCCCTACCGAAACATGTTTGTGTAATATCACTACCCGCAACATTTTATTTTACTGTATATTATTCATAAGGCAGACTTTTAAATGTACCCTCAAGAAAAAATGATTGTAATTTCTTATTATAAGTGAACTTTTGTGTTCTTTTTGAGAAATAAATGTCTTTAAACCGAAATAGTTTAAATAACCCAGCGGTCTGTATGTTTCAATCTGTAAAACCACGGGCGTTTTGGATTCTTTGCTTGAACTAACACCAAACACCTTTTACACGTTTGGATGATTTCCAATGACTATTTCAAGAACTATCCAAACGAGTTTTTGCAAGAGACAAGGAATCTTGGGCCAAAATAATGAAATGTCTAAGTGTTCCGCACTGAACAGCCGACTTTTCGCAGGAATCTACAGTGACATTACCACTAATCCCAAGGAGACCCGGGATCAAACCTTCACGAATCCTTAAATAATGGAAGATCATAGTTTACCATGGTAAGGTTTTTGCTTGATAGCCAATAAGTAACTTAACGAGTCTGTAAAAATAGCAGTCTGTACATTTTTGGTAATTGTATAAATAATCCTTAGCTAGGTGCTAAGAGTCATGACATATCTTGTGCGTCACTGTTATTGAATTTACTAGTGGTTAAAAAAGATCACAATCATAATTATAATTACATTATATATGTATTATAATCATGATAAAAATATTTAAGCCGAAAATTGGTATAAAAAATATAGCTAGCTAGAAGAGTTGAGAATGTCTGTGTAGTCTGTGGACTTTTCTAATACTAATCTGTGCTGAGCACTGCACGACTGATTTTTGATTAAGTGTATGAAAACAAGTTGATTAGGTTATAATTTGTAATATAGGAAATGTATATATTTTAAATTTATCTTAATGTTTTTAATTAATTGGAATTTAACATGGATTCTAAATATAATTCAGTTGGAAAAGAAAAAGAAAATAGAATATTCTATGATATAAAAGTTAAGAGAATAAAACTTAACATTGAAAACAGTAACGTTACACTAAAAGACAGAGAAAAGACTAATGGAAAATTAAACAACGGAGTAACTCAAAATGCTAATACTAATATAAATTCGTTTAAGGATTACAATGATTTACAAGAGGAGCGAAAATCATTGCCTGTTTATTTGGTTAGAGGAAGGTAAATTTATAACTTTTCTTCGTTATATTTTGCTATGAAAGAGAAGAAAATTTTATGTTAAACTATAATTTTTAATTGTAGGTTATTAGAAGAGATTAAAAAATATAATACAATGATACTAATTGGTGAAACTGGAAGTGGAAAAACTACACAAGTGCCTCAATTAGTTCATGACTACCTTTTAGATAACAAATATTCCATAGCCATTACTCAACCTCGAAGAGTTGCTGCGATTACATTGGCTTTACGAGTTGCTAATGAAATGAAATCTGAAATTGGATTAACTGTTGGGTTCGTTACTACATTATTTTGTGATCATAATTTACAAAATATATTAAAACTATTAGAACCCAAACTCAACATTTGGTTTTATATTTTCTTACTTGTTTATCCTGATTATAAAATTGTAATGTTTTCTATAAAATTAATTGCTGTCTCAACAATGACACAGTACATTTATAAGTTAATTTTACTTTTGAAATAAAATATCACATTGTGGTTAAAGTACTTTAAAAGATTTTTTTTCTTACAATCTATTATATGTTTTTTAACAAAAGTACAGATTTTTTATAATACCAGATGTAATCCAAACAAATTGCAGACTTTTTCGAAACTTGAAAATTTACTTAAGTTTTTAAAACTTACTATTGTTTATCAACAAAATCTATTTCAATTTTAGGTACTCTGTTAGATTTGAGGATGTTACAAGTCCGAAAACAAAACTTAAATATTTGACTGATGGTATGTTACTTAGAGAAGCTATAACTGATCCTCTGCTTAAGAAGTATTCTGTTGTGATACTAGATGAAGCTCATGAAAGGACTGTCAATACTGACATTCTATTTGGCCTTGTTAAGTTGGCACAAAAAGAACGGCATGAACAAAAATTAAATTCTTTAAAGGTAAGTGATTTTATTTTGGCTGGCTTTAACTATTATTTAACAGTATTTAAACCCCCTGTATTCAGAGATATATATATATATATATATATATATATATATATATATATATATATGTATATATATATATGTATATATATATATATGTATATATATATATATATATTCCAGCAGTGTTGTGTTGAGTGACGGAACTCAACACCATGTTGTGTCTTACTAGAGCAGAGACAAGAAAATTATTTAAATATAAGCCCTGCTTCGAATGGGAATAGAACTCGCCATCACTGTTTATACAGTCAGACGCTATCCTACTATGCCAAGCTAGAACTAGAACTGGTGGTAAAGTAATTGAACATCAATTACTTTACCACCAGTTCACTTAAGTTCTTTAACTTTAGTGAACTGATGGTAAATTCATTTCATTCATAAGTTCATTCATTTCATCAGACCTGAGAAGAACCGGTGCTCAAAAATTAGCAGGAATCACTTTTTTTTAATAAATGAGACATAAATATTGATATTAATTTGATAGAGCACCATTATAATAGAAAAAGACAATATTTATAATATTATTAAGTTTATTTTAATTTTAAGCAAAAGATATTATTAGAATAAAATTCAATTAATTAGATTATCCATTACCTAAGAAATTTTGTAAGTTTTACGAAATTCTTTATTATTTGATTTTAATCAAGTCTCATATGGAAAAGCAATATCAGCGTTCAATGAATTATTAATTGAATGTTATATATATATATATATATATATATATATATATATAATATATAGAGACACAGAGATTAAATATTTTCTTATTTTATGTGTGGAATAACACCTTAAATAAATTTAACCTTTAACAAAATAGCTCTCTTGTCAATAAATGTTATTGTCAATAACTTGTATTGTCAATAACTGTAAGATATTAACAAAAGTTATATATAGATAAAGTATGCTATGGCGCATTCAAAGTGCTTTTCAAAGAAGGTACCAGTGCTACGTTTCAATATTTAACACACCTTTAGCTATTGTTTTTTGATTTTTTTTTCATTGTTTTAAATGTATATATATTACAGATTATAATTATGTCAGCAACAATGGATGTGGATTCCTTTAGACAATTTTATAATAACTGTCCAGTAATATATTTAGAAGGAAGAACTTATCCAGTCACTATATATCATTCAAAAATAAGACATGAAGATTATCAATTTGCAGCTGTATGTACAATATTCCAGCTTCATGCAACAACACCACCTAAGTATGTGTTTTATCATCATTTTCTTTTATAGTATAATAGAACTATTTTTAGTTTATCTATGCATACCTACCTAAAATATATATTTTTTTATCTTTTTAAATAATATAATTTATTTAAGATTTATATTTTACGATTTTAGATAATACTTTGTTATAGGGTTTATTAATATATAGTTATATTAATGACTCGCTCGCGTCTTCGCCGCTGTGAAGTGAGCGAATATATCTATAAAAAATGTATATGTAGATTAGAAAATAACTTTTTAAATGGAACAAATGACGTGCTGTTAAATCTTAAAACTCTAAATATGCAATTTAAGTTGCAGCAGTTGACTGAATTCGCAGATTTCGTTGTCCGTCAATATTTTATTTAGATTGACATGTTTAAATTCATATCTTTCCAATGGAATATCTAATTTTAATAATTTAAATAGTAATAAGTACAAAAATAATTTAATATTTAATAATATAAGGATTAATACATAGGTATGAATAATATCGTTTGAGAAATATGTGTAAATAGGTTAGGAAAGGTAGTTCTAAAAAGAACCTGCTTTAAATATAAATACCTATGAATAATAAATATGAATAATAAATATAATAGAATAATAAAATACATAAGAAATTATGAATAAATACTAATAATATAAAGCAAAAGAAATTTGTTTGTTTGAACGCGCTAGTCTGAAATGGAAATTGATAAATCTGTGTTGAATAGTACATTTATTGAGGAAGGCTATAAGCATTATAAAATCACTCTATGACTAATGAGAGTGAAGCGTATGCCCTCTAAAACTGCATATGTCTAGCTTTTACGGTTGGCTGACTATAATAATTTTTATGTATGTATTTTTAGTTCTAAAATGATATATTATTTGCGAAGGTGTATTTATAAACTGAATATTAATCCTTATACAAATAAATAAGCTATTTATCACGGGCACCTATTTTTGAACAAAATTGCCTTTAACAGTATTTGATTTCAACCAATATGCAAGGATTTTTTTCCTTTTAAAATAATAACGTCAAATACCATTGAAGCGGGTAGGCACGAAAGTGCATAGACGTATGTTTTAGAGCTCTCAATTTTTTTTTTAATTTAAATTCAAAAGTAATAATAACATGTTTTTAAAAATGTAACTGATAGATTTTTATAACTACTTTTTTCACGGTGAAAGAATTTTTGAAATCGGTCGAGTAATTGCGTGAAAACACGACAAACATACATTTGCTGTATTATTGCAAATTTTCCTTTCTTCAAGTTATCAACATTAAATTTTTATGTCATAAAATACTCATTGTGTGTAGAATATAATGTTGTTTTCGTAAATATTAAAATTATTAGTTTCATTTAATAAATAAAATAATTTTTATTCATTTTCAGTCACGACTTTTTGGTATTTTTGACTGGACAGGAAGAGATAGAAACTGTAATGACTAACATAAAACAGATAGCTAAAGTAAGTTTGTATGTTTAAATAATTTATTATTTTTCTTACTAAGTAAAAACTTTCCACTCTATACCTGTATACGTATTACAGCTTAATATTTTCAGGAGGCATCAGGACCACCAATAAAGGTTTGTCCATTATATGCGGGATTGCCAGCAGCAAAGCAATTGCAAGTATGGAGGAAGTCACCTCCAGGTGTAAGAAAAATAGTACTTGCCACAAACATAGCGGAGGCTTCTGTCACTATACCTCAGATAAAATATGTTATAGATGCGGGTATGGTGAAAGAAAGGTGAATATTTTCTTCGTATATTTATTTTTTACTTGAGTTGCTTAGATAGAAAAAGTATAATACTTCATTAAATTCTTCTTCTTCTTCTTCTTAGCGTTAATCCCGTCTTGTGACGGGGTCCGCTTTCCTGCTACTCTTCTTCCACTTCGCTCTATCATGGACATCTTCCTCCTCCAGATCGCAGCTATTCATGTCGTTCGTGACAACGCTCAACCACCGCAATCTCGGTCTTCCCCTTCGCTTGCCAGGTAAAGTGAAGTTGGGCGTTCTATTGCCTATGTATTGAGGTGGTCTTCTTTTAACATGCCCATACCATCGTAGCCGATTTTCTTGCAATTTGTCAGCGATGTCGCGTATCTCGAGGCTACCCCGCACGTGTACGTTGCGGATCTTGTCGAGCCTCGTCACTTCGCACATCCACCTTAGCATTTTCATCTCCGTCACACGAATGGAATTAACATGCTTTTTTGTTACTGCCCACGTCTCGCTTCCATATGTGAGAACTGGTCTTATGATGGACTTATAAACTAGCCCTTTAAGCGTGATGGGCATCCTCGTGTCACAAGTGACTCCAGTAAGCTCGCGCCACTTTATCCAAGAAGTGGATATACGGTGTTGAAGGTTGCTTTCCAGACTACCGAATTTGTCTATCATGCTACCCAGGTATTTGTACTCGTCGCACTGTTGTACCTCCTGGCCATCAATTACTATTGGGTCAGTGCGAGGGGTAGAGACATTACATTCCATGTACTGAGTCTTAGCTACACTTAGTACCAATCCTCCTGCTTGTAGTTGTTCTTTCCACGCGCTCAATGCTACTTCCAGATCTTGGCGATTTGATGTACATATTGCTACATCGTCTGCGTATATGAAAGTCCATGAAGCTTTTTGTTGAGCATCTTCAGTGAGTGTATCCAGCACTAGACTGAACAAGAACGGACTTAGCACTGAACCTTGATGAACCCCTTCAGTGACTGGGATAGATTTTGTCACTCCCACCGGTGTTCTTATGAAGGAACGCGCATCTCTATGCATATCGGCAATGGAGGAGACATATGCTTCAGGGATATTACGAAACCTGAGACTCCACCATATAGTGTCTCTTGGGACTCGATCAAAAGCCTTTTCCATATCCAGAAATGCAACGTCAAGGGGTTTCTCTTTTGCTCTGTATTCTTCAGCTATCATGGTCATGGCAAATATCGGGTCAACTGTTGACGAACCTGGCACAAATCCGTACTGATTTTCGGAGAGCGTACATTCGGCACGTAGACGGCTGTCAATGACTCTTTCATTACCTTAATTAACTACGCACATTACTTAATGCCTCGGTAGTTAGTGCATTAATGCCTCGGTAGTTAGTGCATTAATGCCTCGGTAGTTAGTGCATTCATATCTGCTACCTTTGCCTTTGTAGAGGGGAATTATCACGCTCATTCTCCAAGCACCCGGAATGCCGCCTTGTTCCAGCAATATTTTGTTAAATAAGTTTGTCAACACGATTATTCCTAAATCACCCAGACACTTCCACGCTTCCACAGGAATGCCATCTGGACCCATGGCCTTTTTGTTGTTGTCTGTTGTCTGTTATAGGGGGTATGAGGCCCAGGTTTTTAACAACTCGTGGTAAGCAGACTTCCGTGATATTAGTGTTCAACCAACGCCTCTTTCTCTTTGGTATGCGCTTTCCACATTTCGTTCGCCCCAGTACCTTTCCTGCTGCTTTTAGTATCTTGGCTTGTATGTCTATCCACATCATGTTTACATCTTTATGAACTTCTCCCGGGAATATAAGGTTATCTAATTCATTACAAAACTCCTGTACCTTGTCTCCTTTCAAGAGCCACCATTTGATGAGTTCTGGTTCCTTTTCTTTTCTAGGTGTTGCTTTTGGTTTAAAAGTCATGTCCATGACGACAACTCGATGGTGTGGTGCAACGCATTCTCCGGGTATAACTTTGCAATTTTTGACCCTACCGATTAGGTTTCTGTTTACCAGAATATAATCGATCTGTGAACTCATTGTGCCACTTTTATATGTGATCAAATGTTCAGGCTTCTTGATGAAAAACGTGTTGACTATAGCTAGATGGTGAGACATGGCGGATTCCATGATCGATTTACCCTCTTCGCTTGCAATACCATATCCGTGACCTCCGTGTATGCGTTGAAACGGTTGATACTCTCTACCACGTGGCCATTTAAGTCACTGCCCATTATGGTAATTTCGATACTAGGTATTTCTTGTGAGATGTCATCTAGAAGAGTCCAAAATAACTTTTTTCAAGTTTAGTACACCCTACTTGAGGGGCATAGGCAGTAACGATGTTCACTACCTCGCCATGAACCACAACTTTGACATTTATAGCTCTATCACTAAAGCGCTTTACTTCGATTATATTGTCGAGATGTTCTTGCCTAATTGCTATTGCCACGCCATTTTGTCTTCCTGTGTACATTAGTTTGTATCTTTCCCCGATGCTTCGAGACTTGGAACCGTGCCATTTGGTTTCCTGAAGACATATGATATCCAACCTGCGACGTTTAAATAAGTCTGCGAGTTCTTTAGTCCTCCCTGAAAGGGTTCCAACATTCAACGTAGCGAAGCGGACTTTCTTGTTGCTTTCCGGGACTAACTTCTTTAGTCGGACCCGTCCTTGATCCGATAGCCCTCGTATACTTGTCGCAGAGGTAGGGCGATGTATTTGCGCAACGTTTTGTGGCGACGCCCTAACTGTCTTACGATATTCCCTTTGCAACCTTTTCATCCGTTCCAGAAAATTGACGTTTTGGGTTTATTAGTCCAGTGCCGATTGTCATCTGACGCACTAAAACCTGTTTCATGTTGAAGCAGGAAAACCGTCGAACCTAAGGTATTAGTTCGATAGTGTAAGTATTTAGGCTTACACAAACTGCCAAGCAGTCGTCAGAGCCTCGTCTGTTGTCTAGCAGGGAGTACCACGGTGACTACAAGAATCACCGTCGCCAGCTATTCATACGAACTACCTGCGCGGGCAGGTAAGGTTGACAGTTGGGTCGGATTAGGTCTTAGTTCCGTTTTCCCCTTACTCCCCTACTTACTTCATTAAATTGATTGCAATAAATATTTTTCTATCTATACACTTATTTAATTTAATTAGGCTCATTCGAAGCTTAATATCTCAATGTATCCCTTAATAGAGTGATTTTGTATATGCCTTAGAATATGGGTAACTAAAAACCTAAATAAATAGGCAAATGACGGGACGCTGCGAGAAGAGATAGCCAGAGTGCTAACTATTCCTAGAGAAGCTTAAAAATAATTAATAGATAATCCAAAATAAGTTGTTAAGATATGTATGTAGAAGTATATGTCGGGAAAATAAATATATGACTTTCTTATTTGAACTGCTTACATCTACCGAAAACGAAAATTCTTATTTTAATAAAAAGTGGTTGACTTTAAATTAGTAAGACACATTTGCTTCTTATTTATTTCTGTGTAATCATCAGTGACAAAGTCATCATTGATCCTTTCTAAAAATGCTATGCTGTGATTTTAAAAAATTTAGTTCTATTCCACACTTTGCTTTAGAAAATATTTGTAGAAAAATGTATAATCTTGGACAATTCCTTTCAAATTTGTAGACGTTCTTTAAAATGTTTTTATATAGATGTGATACTTTTAAAATATTAAAATATTTCATAAATAGCATTCTTTCTTGCAAATTAATTGTGTCGTAGGAATTATTTTTGGATTGATTTGGACGGAAATTTGTACTATTCAAGAGAGTTGCTCACAACAAAAATAATTTGTAACAAGTATATAAGAATTTGTCCACAACTTAATATTAGGGCGTGGTGTACGGCGACGGGCGCGGAGCGGCTGGCGGTGCGCCCGTGCTCGCAGGCGGCGGCGTGGCAGCGCGCCGGCCGCGCGGGCCGCACGGCGCCCGGCGCCGCCTACCGCCTGTATACCGCCGCCGAGTTCAAGGCGCGCGCGCCGCACCACTCACCCGAGATTGTGAGGTACTAAGATATAACATTGTAACTACTAAGATATAAGATATTAGTAGTTAAAATACATGTGTTTATGTTTATTGATTTATTCCTCAATGCAAAGAAATAGTGCCTATGTTCACCTAGGTATGGCTTGATAACGAATAATATTTAATATTAAACATTTAATATTATTTTATTTTTTAGATGGTTATAGAACTACATTTGAACTTGAAACTTGAGGTTGAGGTTTAAATACTTTAACTACTATATAAGTAAATCGTGAGTTATTAACATAAAAATCCATGGCGTTATTTTTTCATCATTTAATTTATATATTTCTTCGCTTCCTCGACAAGGGCCTAAAAGTTTAATTGGGATTTTCGACAGGTCCTAAAATCTAATTAAAGTCGAAAAGTAACTTAATTAATATATCAAAGAATAATCCATTGACATCGGAAGCTGGAAGAAAATAATTCATTCGCTACGATTAAACTAGACATATTTTAAATTGTTTTTGAATAACGATATCGAGTTTAGCTGAAGAATCTATTCCGCTTTTTGAAATAGGAATCAGATTGAGATTTTACCAAAGATTTCAAATGTTATTTTGGTAATTCTTTTGTTTCCTCCATTACGAAAAACAATATATAAAAGATATTAGAAATAAATTTTCTGAATAGCAAAAAATAATATCAGCCAGTATTATTTTGTTTTAATTTTATAAATAAAAGTTTATCTTAAAATTTATAAACACACGAGCTATACACACAGTGCTTTTTTAAAGTAGATTTTAAATAATTACACTATAAAACTAATTGAATTACTTAATAACATCTTTCAGTGTTTTTACAAATTTTAAATAAAACTATTTTGAACGAATTAATCGCGTATATTTTGGTATTCGAAAACTTGAAAACATTTTTGAAAATTGGAGTTTCCGAACACTCTACAGTAGTCTATGGTCACAGGTGGACTGAGGTGGAATTCGTTTGTGGGTTGGCTCACAAATTAATTATATCAATTTACCGCCAACTGTTTCTTATTTGAGTACATCAAGTGCAGAGGTACTAACATACCTTCCATGACTTTGCAGGACAAATATGACATAACATATTTGCTTTCTTTTAATGTAATTAGAGTACTTTTATAAGAAGTAGTAAAATAATTATTTATGTATTTATTTAGATGCCCGATATCTTCATCGATGTTGATGCTAATAGCAACTGGAATGGATCCCAGTACGTTTCCGTTGATTGACGCACCTCCCAGAGATTCAATACAGGCTGCTCTACTATTATTAAAGGAACTGGGTAAGTTTTATATTTCTTAACGCTATTTTTTCATAAGTTTTTTAGCTTTTAGGAAGGTAAGCTTGCAGAATTCGATAGTTGCTTTTATCAACGATTTTTTTTAGCTGAACTCTTTATCCCGTAGAGCAGGGTCGATTGGAAGTACCTAGTGTCAAAACACTCCTTATTCCATTTTCCGCCGAAATTGGAGCAATTGTGTGTTGGGTGGCGAAACTCAACGCCGCGCTTAGTCTTACCAAGGCGAGGAAATCAAAATAATTCAAATATAATCACTTCCCCTAGTGGGAATCAAACCCATGGCAAATACAGTCAGACTGCGCCACGGTCGACGCACGACGTTTTTATGAAATATAGAAGTTTTAATTTTATTATTATTTATATAATAATAAGGAAGTAAAAAATTTGTCACAGTTATGATAAATATGAAGAAAAAATACAGATTGTTATATTTTATTTAAATTCAATGAAATATTAAATGAAGTTTAATACATACTACTTAATGTTTCAGTTAAAACAATGAAATACACGTTGCTAAGGCGTCGCGTAAAAGAGTCATCTAATTAAATGTAAACTGATTTATACTTTTGCAATAACAAGTGATTTCTTTTCAGGTGCCATAGATAACGAAAACAACCCTAAACTAACTGTTCTAGGAAAGAAAATGTCAACGTTTCCAATTGATCCTAAATATTCGAAAATCCTTTTATGTGCTCCAGAGTATAACTGTCTTGAAGAGGTCTGAGTATAAATATATATATATATATATATATATATATATATATATATATATATATATATATATATATATATATATATATATATTTTAGCTTCTCGCTTTTCACCCGCATAGCAGGGTAGACAGAAAGTACCTAGTGTCAAGACACTCCGTACTTCGCTTCCTACCGAATTCGAGACATTGCGTGTTGGGTGGTGGAACTCAACGCCTCTCTCAGTCTTTACCAGCGAGCGAGGAAGTGAAAATAATTTAAATATAATCACTCCCAGAGTGGGGATCGAACCCACAACCCATTATGTACAGGTTACATTTAAATAAAAGGTCCAAGCTTTATCCTGTATTTTAGGTAGTCAGAGACAAGCTACTCTCACTTCCATGACTGCTCAATGCCGTGATTAAGTACTTACCTATGTAGAGAAATAAAAAAATATTTAAATATAATCATTCCCTTAAGTGGAAACCGAACCTACAACCAATCGCGTTTAAAGTCAAACGAGAGAGCTCACTGCGCTACGATGGCATTTAATTTAGTTAAAAATTCAAATAAGCGGGCTGTGTTTTGTATATCGTCACTCTATATACAGTATATTCATATGCGGGAATGGCGTGTAGGTTTTTAAAAATATTTTCTGAACAATTTAGATATTCTAAAATAAAACATACTTGTTATTCAAGGAAGTTAGCATGTTAATGTCAAAACTCAAAAGTAATATAAAATATAGTTTTTACAATTGAAAAATAACACAAATATAATTGTTTCAATCTTGCTTCGTTTTATAAATGTTGTTATTTAAACTGCGGACTATATGATATAAATTTTCCAGGCATTGAGCTTAGTGGCAATAATGTCCAGTGAAAATGTTTTTCACACGCCATTACACAAAAGGGAAGAAGCATTAAAAGTGAAACAAAAATTTATATCGCCCCTCGGAGATCATATCACGCTTTTAAACGTTTATAAAGCGTTTTGTAAGGCTCCCCTGAAAAAGGTGTGTTTGATCGCTTTTATGAGGTCATACAATATTTTAAAATATATACTTAATTAATATGTTCACGTTTTTGTCAAATTAATCATTTGTGTACTTTAAAAATACGTATTTAGTATACGTATTTTTAAAGTACACAAATGATGATTTTTCGTTTTTCCCATATGTCCTATTTTGTTAGAATATTAAAATTAATATTTTTATACACTATTTTTTTGCAACATTTTAAATTTTTTCTCTAACTACATTTAAAATTTACGTGTAAATTTCCCCTTAAGCGGGAATCGAACTCTTGACCATCGCTGTGTGCAGATGCGTTTCAAATGTGTCATGACGGTGGGAATATTAAAATAAAAAATCTGAACGTGCGTTTTTATTATTTGTAGCAATGGTGCAAGGAAAACTATTTAAATCATAAGAACTTGTCTTATGCATATGAAGTGAGGCAGCAGCTACTCTCTGTGTGTCAACGCTTGAACTTAAACATTACTAGTTGTGGGACGATGTTAGACCAAGTAAGTTATATTCGGTGGCAGCGAGAAATTGTTTTTATTCGATTTATACTGTCATCTGGGTATCTTTTATGTATTTTAATTATCTGTATATTTTTATATTTAGAGTTTAGGCAGTTGCGCATATTATATTCAAAACAAACTTAAGAAATACGCCCCGAAAGTTATTTCCAATGGTACTATTTTTGCTTTCCTGAGTTGGTGCCGCCGATTATATCCTTGTTCAGCTTTCTCGTTTGTAAGATATAAAGATGTTTGAGATATTGATGTATAAGATCTTTTCTCCCTTGCGGGGTAGTCACAAAGAACGGACGCGCCCAACGCTACGATCTCTTCATACCTCTTTCGCCTCGTCCACACTCATTAGCCTTTTCGTACACGCCCTGCGGGGGGTCTTCATGCTTTTTAAGTGACCTTTCTCCAGCATCTTTGATACGTATTTTCGAAGGTCAACCGAGGTCTCCCCCGGCTTCTCGTAACACTCTCCTTGGCTTCATAAATCATTCTTACCATTTTTTCATCATTCATTCTCTCAACGTACCCAAACCACCTGAGCACGTTCTTTGTCATTCTTGCTATGACATTCGCGCTTACACCTGCCATTTTGCATATCCCCTCGATGCATATACGGTCAGATAAAACTACTCCGCATATCCGACGAATAGATCTCATCTCTACTGCATTATCTTTCTTTCATTCTTCTTTTGACACACGCACGTTTCGCTCCCGTATAACAACGTCGGTATCAGTACTGCATTGCTAACAGCAAGACCGGCAGGTACGCTGACGATTTGCCGTGACATTAATGCAGCAAGAATACCGTTGACCTTATTACCGGCAGCAATACGCCTTTCCACAACCACTTTGTATCTTCCATCTCTACTAAACATACTTCCCAGTTATACCAATTCATTTACATGTTCTTTTTGTTTTTATTTTTAGCTTCACGCTTTTATCCCGCATAGCAGGGTAGACAAAAAGTACCTAGTGTCAACACACTCCGTACTTCACTTTCCACCGAATTCGAGACATTGCGTGTTGAGTGGTGGAACTCAATGCCGCTCTTTGTCTTTACCAGAGCGAGGAAGTGAAAATAATTAAATATAATCAGTCCCCCGAGTGGGGATTGAACCCACAACCGATCGCTGTCCCACTGCGCCACGATATCTTTTAATCTACCCTAATGTTATATTCCGTTCTTTCTTCCTCTCTTTCCAATACTAGAATCTTAGTTTTACTCGCATTCAGATTTAGACCATTATTTTCATGCCCTTCTTTCAGAATGGTGACCAATGCCTGTAACTCGCGTTTTGATGATGTAATTAGCACTGCATCATCGGCTTACAACAGACAGTTAACTGTTAAATCACCAACTTTCACTCCTATGTCACTTTCTTTCACTCCTTGGAGACAGCTATCTAAATACAAATTGAACGGCCAAGCTAACATGTGCAGCCCTGTTTGACACCCGATCAAATATTAAACTGAGGCGACATGCCAGCTCCTAGTGGTACACAGGTCCGTTCACATTGTACCAGGGCAGTGTCTCCCATAATTTCTTTCTTACAACCCCGTCAAATGCCTTTTCTATATCTACAAAAGCACAGAAAATTTTCTGGTTTACAGCCAAAAACTTTTCTGTCATCATGAGGAGAGAAAAGCCTGACCATGCACGCTCTTGCAGGTCTAAATCCTTCTTGGGCATCCCACAAAAGCGGATCTATTTTCCATTCTTCTCGCTAGCATTTAAGCATAAATTTTACTGCCCAAGCTAAATAATCTGATAGTCCTATAGCTTGTACAGTATAACTGTGAACCTTTATACAAAGGCACGATGACTGCGCCTCGCCAATCATCTGGAACCTCTTCCGTTTTCCAGCATAAATTACATTGGAAAAAGAACAGGTCCAAGATGCGCGGCCCACAATATTTGATCATCTCTGCAGTAACTCCATCTGCTCCCGCTGTCTTACCACATTTCAGACTTCGTATAGCATTCTCTACTTCTTTTAAACTAATTTCGACGTCTGCTACATCAAGCCTCAGCATATTGGTGTCGCTTGAGAGAGGCGTCATCACATTCATACATCTCCTTGTAGTTCTGTCCATCTTCCGTCTCCCTTCATGCTGTAAGTATTTCACCATAATCAGAAAGCATCCTATTTTTTCTACAAAGCCGAGAATTTTCTGGAAATTGTTTGTTCCCGGAAATTCTTTCGTTCTCTTTTACCTTTTACCTTCATCTTTATCAGTGCTTTTCTTAGGCGCTTTTGCAACTTATATTCTTTCTTCTTAATCTCTCCCATACTTTTATTCTTGAGGCTTTATAATCTTGTCATGCTTTATTTTTTCTCTCTATTGCATCTTTCACTTCATCTTTCCACCATTCATCACGCTGTTTACTAAAGCCTCTTTTCCCGACACTCCTTAACATACTTCAACACTTTCATTTCCTATTTAACAGCTGTTTAGCTTTTTAGAAACCCTTTTTTCATACTCCTCTCTAATCAGTGGATCCTGAAGCTTCCAGCTTCTTATGCGGTTATTCGCCTACAAGCCTGGAAATCTTGTGTGGCTGCGCCAACCTGGAAACAGACCTCTTTTTCTAGCAACCACTAGACAATGGTCTGTTTCCAAGTCGGCACCCCTAAAAACACGCGTGCCCATAACTTGGTTGTGAATACGCTGATCCACTAGGAATAGGTCAATCATGATTTCTCTTCATATAATTTCAATATAGGCTTACCAGCCTCTTATCGCCATACTTGCCTAGCACACGTTCGTAACCATCTTTTATGGCTCCGACGCCTCCGTTCAAATCACCACATACTATTAGTTTTTCATTCTCTCTTACACTACCTAGAACTTCTCTTACACTCTCCCAGAACTCCTCTTGTTCACTTGATAGAGCTGAGGATACTGGTGCTTACGCTACTAACAAGGATAATCTTGTTATTGTATTCTACCGTTGCACTCACAAATCGAGAAGACAATAACACACCTACACCTTGCCACCCTCGTTCACTTTCTGAAACTCCAGCCCAGAAGGAGACTCGGTTGCCCGGCAAATTGGTCTTGCTATTTCTCTTTCTTTTGGTCTCAGCCCCACTGATAACGTCCAGATCTCTCTCATCCATCACATCTAAAAGCTCATTTATCTTTTGTTGCATCCCTCCTCTAACACTCCACGAAGCTATTTGTAGTTCCGTCCTCCACCTCCCGCCGTCTCCGACATGGCGTGCTGAGTGGCGGGATTATATCGTTTATAGAATTTTGTAATATCTTAGTAGTTATTGTCGCGCAGTGAGACTGCGTCTGATTAAAAGCACGTTTTCCTTTGAGTTCAATTCTCTTAAATAATTTGTAGTGTTCTTGTACTAATTTCTCTCTATGATATATTTTTTCCACAGCTAATAAAATGTCTGTTAAGCGGGCTATTCACAAATTGCGCTTGGGCCCGTGCGGGTGCAGGGGCGGGAGTAAGCGGTCGCTACGTGACGAGCGCGGGAGTTGGCGCGGCGTTGCACCCCGCGGGCGCGCTTCACGCCTCGCGACCAGCGCCGCCCGCGGTGCTCTACACCGAGCTGCTGCACACCAAGCGCGCGTACCTCGTCACCGTGTCGGCCATCCAGCCGCAGTGGCTGCACCAAGTCGCGCCCGACTACGCACGCAGATGTCGTGCCAACCGGTGACACGCGTATACAGAATGTTGGACAGTTTTTTTGTTGTTAATTGTAATCATTAATATTTTCATTGCCATAATGGATTCGATTTATATTATTATTATGATTGCATTAGCTTTCGCTGGATATGCAGGTGTTGTGCCAACCGGTGATACTTGTATATGGTATTTTTGGATGTTTTTTTTCGAAATTGAGGTCATTGGAAGAATTATTAAGCAAATTAATTTAATTTTAATCATTGCCAGTTTTTTTTCGATTACTTTTATTATAATTGTAAGTGTTAAGTAAAATATTTGTAAATTTTATTAAAAGCTATTTCGGACAGGATTCATTTTGAATTAACTGACTTACAAATATAAAAGAGAGATCAGACGAATTTTGACAGCTGCTTAGTGTGTTTATATATTTAATTATTATGTTTCCATCTATATACTAAATACATTTTACTAATAATGCATACAGCATTATTACCATTTTAGTTAGGACTTAAATTATTATGTTTTAATTTATATTTTAATCAGAAATGTAAGCCTAATTTCGATTTGTTATACTTATTTTCTTTATATTTGTCTGAGTAAAGAAGCTTTATGTATGTAACTTCCATAAACTTATCGGAAGTTGCCTAAAGACATTTTAATAAATAGTTGCAGTTAGTTTGTAAATATGTTTCATATGAAGCCGTTTGATTGTTTTACCAATTAAAATTATTTTTTTTATATTAACTGAACTGTGTTTTATTTTATTTATATATATATGAACTGTGTTTTATTTTATTTACTAGAAAACATATATCAATGAATCTTTTGATTAATCTGTGTCTTTCGATGAATTATCAATATTTTTAGTATGTTGTTTCTTCAATCAACGCTACACATTTATAAAGGTGTTAATCGAAAATAGTTAAGGTACTTAAACAACGCAAAAATTTACACTAAGTACTAAAAAAATTAGTTAAAATAAGCTCAAGTAATAAAAAGAAATGATGCAAATAACGTGTCGTTCTATGATATTACTGTTGCTATGACCAAACTGTTTGAATTAGTAAAACAATTAAAATGTAATTAGCCTTAGAGGACAGGATTGGTAGAAATGAAAGATCGGGCTTTTTTACTTTTGGCTCATGAAGTTGCTATTTCCACTTTTATTTATTCTTTTTAGTAATATATCACCAGTCCAATGAAATCCTTAATTTGTTGTTTTTATAATATTATTTTATTAAAGAGAATTTTTTGCTCTTTAAAATAACAAATTAGTTCAAAAAAGGAATTAAAAGTAGCAGGTTACTTACAACTAGGCAAATAGTTCCATTACGGCACGTGCTTAAATATAATATATAAAATATCGCACATTTGTACGTGTACGATGTTTATCACATTAAGTCGAAATATTTTTAAAGGCAATGGCTTTTCTTAAAATAATTTAAATTTAGGCCGATTATTTAGAAATATTTGTGTTGTGACGAATATATAGAGGTTGTCGCTTATAATAGCATTTTATAAGCGACAACCTCTATATATTCTTCACAACACAAATATTTCTAAATAATCGGCCTAAATTTAAATTATTTTAAGAAAAGCCATCGCATATAATAGCATTTTTTAAATTTTCGCAACACTGAAAACAAGTAATTAAACTTTATTTGCATATTCATAGTCTCCATTATTTATTTCCAAAAACTTACATATACGAACCAAGTCGGCAATGTTTAAATTGTGTTTTTGTATGCCTCTTCAAAGAACCTTAATATACACCTGTTATATGTCGAGAATAAAACACGAAAATGACGACATTTTATCCTTTTTTAATAATATATAGTTCATAATATCTATTTTTGTTACAGTGTTGAACCACTTGTGAAAGCCAAGACAGGCCAACAGCTGAGCAATCAAAAACGCCATTTACAATCTTGCACCTTGTTTCGTTAGTAAGTATATGTAAGAGTTTTCACGTTGCTCCCCTTTCTCCACTAAACACCACAAAACAGTCAACTTAGTATAAAAGGTTCCTACTTAATTATACTTCATAATATTTACTCAAAAACGATGCCCTAAAAACCAAATCTACTGTAGAAATATAACAAACTTTATCATAAAGAAGTACTTTAAAAAACGTTGGTTATGACGAGGGTCCAAATGCTGTAGTTAATGAGAGTTTAAAAATGGACGGCGTCCTCGATAAATATTTATTCTGTCAGGTTTAATTTATTTCATCTACATTTTTGTTATGATATACTTGTTAAATATAAAATGAATTTTTACTTAATTTACAGAAAAATATCTAATACATTTAAACTCACTATTTTTTATTTACCTAATTTACAATATGTTTTTAATATTCATTCTATTAAATTAAATCGTAATAAAAGGTAACGGACTAAGATGATGCTGGTTTCTTATGTGTCAGAATTGTTATATCACATGGACTACTTTGTATGACACAAGAAGTATCTCACACACAAAGGTAGTATATTTATTTAATTTTCCTATTAGTGTAGATCGGACCTAAAACTAATTGTACTAGCACTGTTATGCTGTTGTGCTGCGCAACGATGGCCTCTGATATTTAACATTACTGTAAATAATCAAATTATAAAAGAAAACATTTTAAGATAATAATACTTCAATAAATTGTCACAAATATTTATAAAATACACACACATACACATCAAATTTTATTCAAATATTCTTCTGAGAAAAAAATAGAATAAATACGCATTTTCAAAATCTTACTACGTGTTATACGCGACTAAGCGAACCTTACCGGAATAGTCGGTATAGAAATTCGTTTACAAGCTAAAAGCTTTCCATTTGCAGAGTAAAATGGTGTAGGTATGAACTTAAAATACGCTGCCCTAGTCGAATGGAATATTTTTATCATTTTTTCGAATCAATATAAGCTTAAGTACTTACTTATTTGAGGTTATCATTTATTAAAAATAAACATTTTATATGCCGATATAAATTAAAATCATATAGAGATAAGTCTCACCCTCTTTGTGATAAAATATTGCTGAATAATCAAATCTTAAGGGAGGTATTTGTACACGAAATGACGCGTGAAATGAGATTTACCTCAGATAGAAAGCTGATCCTATCACAATGATACTCAATATAACATGGATAATTTAACAAGTGCCAATGTTAGCTTTATAAACATATAAATTTGTTTTACGCTTGTGGCTTCGTTCGCGGATGCATTTCGTGCTTAGTTTTTTTTCATATTGCGTAGAAACAAACAGATATATGAATAGTTACGAGTATATATTACTTTACAGTTCAGTATATGCGTGAGTAGTTACTTTTACGAAATCCCTAGAAGGTTTTTTTTTGTTTACAATTATTCAATGTACAGAATTGACCTATAAAAGTTTTATAAAATGCTCTACTGTACTAATACATTAAAATATTATAAAAGGATGAAAAATATTGAAAGGGCTTAATATTAATTCATTCATGTTTCTCGTGGTAAAAGCATAGGCTGCCACGGTAATAGGTAATTTCTTTCCTTAAATCTGGTGGTAAAGCCTATGCTGCCGTCGGATTTTAAAATATTGTAAAATAAGATGTTAATTTTCACAGTATTAGGAAAACAGCATGAAATCGTAACCTTTATTTATACAATAGGTATATATGGTACAACCTATATTACAATTTTATAATAGACAGAAGACATTAATTAGAAATGCAAGGAATAGGGTTTTCAAAAATGTATTTTGGAATACCAAAATATACGCGAATATTCATATAGATAGATACTTTTTATTGCAAACAACATTAAAGAAACAAATGAAAAGAAAACTAAAATTCATATTTTGCAGTATGCAAAGGCGCTCTTATCACTAAGGATGATAAGGTCGCATTTTCCAGGTCATTAATCTTGTACATTTTAATGCAAAAAATATAAAATATTCATAGATTAAAGATGTATTATATATATATATATATATATATATATATATATATACACACACACACACACACACCTACATAGACACATATATAAATATACATATGTACACACATACATAAATTTACATACAATTTAACTTTTACGTTCTATTGCCAAATAGTAACGTTTTACATATTCTTTGAAGACATTTAATGATTTTGAGTATCGGATATAATACGGTAAAATATTCCACAAAATTTTTCGCAATAAAGTATTCAACTTTAACTTATTGTCACTCTTAGAATGAAGGTGGAAGTGGAGAAAGGTGGAATGCAAAAGGTTCCTTAATAATAGGACGGGCGTTAGGGTGGAAAAGAATTGAATAAACGGTGCAGAGGATATTCAGGTTACGATGATGCCGGCTTGTTAACCATCGAAGCTTTTGTAGACATATGATTAATTCTTTATATGTAGTCAGACATTTTGCAATCCTCAATAGCTCACAATTTAACAGCTTGTCTAAGTGTTCTTACGTTAAGTCGAGGTAACAAGTGTCGGCGTAGTTCAGGACGGGAAGTAGTAGTGGCTAATGATATTTTGGTTTTAGAAAAATTTTAACCTGTTTTTAAATGATTTACATACACAAAGTCATGAAAGAAGATTATTACTATCAATAATTATGTATTAACATTTAGTAGAATTCATTTAAGCCGTAAGATTTGCTCCATGTAAACATAGTTTAAAAATTATAATTAATTTGCTCAAAAGTATCAGAGATGGTTTCAAGGTGTTTATATATACAGTGTTTCCCAATAGGGATGATAGAATTTGATAGCTCACAGCCGCCATCTTGGTTGTTTAACATTTGACATTTGTGTTGTTTTGTGTTCAGTAATGTTTGCCATTTAATCATGAACAAGTTCACGTTACCTCAAAGTTTGGAAATTGTCCAAATTTTCTATCAAAATTCGAGAAGTATTGTCTCCACTCAAAGAGCATTTCGTGCTAAATATGGTCGTCATGGTGCACCGTCTGAGCTCGCTATACATCGCATAATCCAAAAACTGGAAAGTGAATATTCTTTGCACGATAGTAGACCACCAACATGACAACGGACAGGCCGTAGTGAAGAAAATATTGCCGCCGTATCAGCCAGTGTCGAAGAAAATCAAAATGTTTCCATTCCACAACGTGCACAAGAATTGGGCTTATCCAGAATGACAACCTGGCGAATTTTACGTATGGATTTTGGCCTACATCCATACAAGATTGTGTTGGCTAAAGAACTGAAGCCAGCAGATCATCGATTACGTCGTGAATTTGCTGATTGGGCGCTTGAAATGATGGAAACGGACACCGAATTTCATAGGAAAATCATCTTTCCAGATGAGGCTGACTTTTGGCTCAATGGTTATGTGAACAAACAGAATTGTCGTTACGAGAGTGAGTCAAATCCAAGAGTGGTTTATGAAACATCATTACATCCTGAAAAATTGACTGTTTGGTGCGGATTATGATACGGTGGAATCATTGGCCCGTACTTTTTCAAAAACGACGAAGGCCGTACTGTTACTGTCAATGGAGATCGTTATCGTGACATGTTGAACGGTTTTTTTTCCTGAAGTGTATGAAATCGATGCAGACGCCATTTATTTTAAACAAGATGGTGCAACATGCCACACTGCGACCGTCACAATGGATTTATTGCGTGATATGTTTGGTGAGTCGGTTATTTCTCGCAACGGTCCTCACAATTGGCCACCAAGATCATGCGATTTAACACCCTTGGACTATTTTTTGTGGGGGTATGTTAAATCTCAAGTGTATGCCAATAAACCAGCTACGATTCAAGACCTTGAACGCAACATTCGAGCGACTATAGCGACCATACCAGCCGAAATGCTACACCGAGTCATCGAAAATTGGACCGATCGTATTCACCAGTGCAAAAAAAGTCGTGGCGGTCATTTGACGGCCATTGAGCACGAAATTCGAACATATATTACATGTTTAATTTCAATATCAAAACATATCGTTCTTATTGGGAAACCCCATACATATATTAGCAAATCATCATCATAGATATGAAAAGTAATGGAGAGCAAGTCTGTTAAATTATTTATAAATATTAAAAATGGTAAAGGAGACAATAATCTTCCCAGTGAAATTCCAGTTTTCAGGTAACAAGGAACAGACATTTTACCATTATAATGTTTGCTTTGTTGACGATAGATACGACTGAAATAATTTAATGCCAGTGATCAACATATTTAGGTGCTCTAAAGTGGCAAGCAAAATGTAAAATCATATTATTTTTTGAATTGTGCAGTATGCTATTGGCCCAACCGGCGTTGACCGGGTTTTGGAGGAGGCCGAGCTAGAAGAGCTCTGACCTTGGCGTGGAGACCTCGAGAGGAGAGCAAATCAACTTAAGAGTGTCACAGTGTCAGTGTGCGAGTGAGATGCGTGTCTGCGAGCACAACACTGGCATATGCAAAATTGGCCTGATATACGTCGTATACAGGCGGATCTTGTTTCTAAGAGACATTTCACTTTTCGTGCAGATCAACGGATAAAGTCTATTGAGGACGAAAGCCGCCTTGTAGTAGACGTAATCTCTGTGGGGCTTAAAGGACAGTTTACTGTCTAGAACTATTCCTAGGTATTTAGCGGTTTTAGCCGTTGGAATTGATTTGCCTTGTAGTTTGATAGGAGTTTGGAGACGTTTTGTTATATTGACTGCGGCTCTAGCAAAGATTGCGGTATCATCTGCGAATAGGGCTAGATGGGTACTTGGGGTTTTGGGTATATCGTAGGTGTACAATGTGTACAGAAGCGGAGATAGAATGGAGCCTTGAGGCACTCCCACACTTATAGGGCGTTTAGTAGTCGACATGATAACGAAATGAGCGGTATATGAGATAATTTCGTAGGATGTGCACTCTAATAATATAGCCGCTGATGAAATCTATTTGGATTTATGTAACAAGTTCTCCGTGAGGCGGTGCACTTGATGGACGTTTGAATGCTGGGTTCAAAAGCCAAACTGTTTGGGGGGGGGGGGGGATTGATGTTTTGGGACTTAACGATGGCCTGAACACGCGTAAATATGATACGCCCATAGATTTTGCCCATGGTGATTTCTGTGATCGCGTATACCATTTATCGTAGACCATGCTGATCGTACATGTGAATTGAGCATCCATTTGGAGACGTTGTTCCAGGTCTTATTCTCCTGTATGATAATCGGGGGAGGGGGCCTAATTTTACGCATGTTGTCAGGGCTCGGAGCGACCGACCAGGCTTATGCCTTGCACGTGCGGGTGCTCAATTTTTCGAATCGGGTGAGAGGGGAGGCCTCTACTGCGTATCTCTACTGGCCTAGGGGTTGCGAGTTCCGCCGGGACTTACGGAAGGATCGGGGTGTGCCCGAGGTCCCGGCAAGTGGCGGTCGAGGAGGAGCACCGTGAGGTTTTAGTGGGTAAACGGGGCGGCCTACATCTGCCAATCCGGAGTCCCACATAACCTGTCCCGAGTCCCCGATCGGGAAGGTATCCGTAACGCGATTTCCTCACGTAAAAAAAAAAAAAAAAAAAAAAAAGGGGTTGCGAGTTCGTCATTGGCCGCCTTTTTCGCAGGTAGTGAATCTTTCATGGCTTTGGCCTTTCGTTTGGGCGATTTATTGAGGATGGTCTCGAAACCGTCGTTGTGGTTTTCATTTTCATCATCGCTAAAGATCGCGTCGGGGATCATACAAAAAGAACTTTGCCTAGATCGTCTTGGGAATTGGGGTTCATTCTCCATGTCGATGTCTGCAAGTCGGGATCGAAATGGCTCTGCTTTATTGGCGTTCAGGTCGTCATTTTTAGTGCTTTTTCTGGCGTTTTTGAAAGCATTAGGCGCGTCGTGGAACTGGAGTGCGAGGAAAGCGTAGTGCGAGATGCTTCTATTTGGGAAATTATTCAGTCCCTCGTCTAAGGACTCGGGGTGAATGCCTACTGTAGCGTAATGTTTTCCAGTGTGAAGCAACAGGGGTGTGTACCTACGTATTCACGGATGCGGTGGCGGTGTCTCGTACACAATACACGACACTACACTGCACAACATTAACGGTCCAAAGTCTAGAGTCTATCGCTAGCACAAAAATGCCGCTCTCCAGAGCAACAGCAGCTTCTTCGTCCTTGCAAATTCTTCCTTAGTTTGCCTCCAGTACTAAATACACAACACACTATTTAAAATCTGACTATCAATTTTAATGCATTCCCGGTTGGACATAAAGACGTCGTATCGGTTCGGCGATCGAAATCTGAATTCTACAGTATTAAATACATTAGAGAAGTCTAAGAGATTTACAACAGTAACTTCTCTATTATCTGTACCAAAGCGAATGTCATCGCATACCTTAAACATATTGGTAGTAGTTCTATGTTCAGACCGAAAACCAGAATGGAAAGGAGTAAAGATGTTATTTTCGCCTAGGAATTTAGAAAATTTGTGATATACAATACGCTTAAACACTTTGGAGACAAACAGAAGGATAGACAGAAGAACATAAAGGTCGGTCGGAAATGTGAATACAATGTCTATGTGTATGTGAATACAATGACTATGTGTATAAAGGAAAGGAAAAGTTGAAAATATGACAGAGGAGTGGCAGGCTAACATCAAGGAAGAGTAGCAGCATCTTGCAACTAGCACCGTCACTTCCAATTGCATCAGAATGTATTGCTTAGATGTTTTTTCTAATATTATTAGCAGAGACCTCAAAATTGAATTGCCCATAGCTTCCAGGAAACGCCAAATTCTGCTAAAGTCCATTATTTCTAAAGACTAATGATAAAATTGCATTACGCATCTCGCACTTCGACTTACATAAGTAAACTAACTTCACACTTAGAATTATTTCGTATAGTCGTGATAGGTGTGTTAATTTAATAGATCTTAAGTGCAGTTAGTGCAGATAGGTGGTTTAATTTAATAGGTCTTAGGAGTACATGCAAATCAAAAAACTATTAATATGCAAATAAATATATTAATTTTCGGATTCAATGAAAGAATCGCAGAATCGAAAACATTCTCCCAGTCAATTAACTTCAGATCGTTTAGAAATCTTTACTATCGAACTTTTTGTGTTCTTATTTTAGAGAATTGACCATGGGAGTTTACTTTATTTCGAGAGAAAGCAGGCAGTTAGCGCCACCCTTTAAGATAGTAAGATCCATTGTGGATATATGCTTGTCTAGTAATGTTTAAACGATTTAAAATAATTTATTTGTGAGGATAGAGAACAAAGACACCAATAAATTTTCAAAATGTCATAAAGAACTTTTATGGTCTTCACTACTTCTTCTATGAAAATATGTATGTTCAGCGGAGTCTAAGAGTTGTAAGTGAATGGCGTAGTAGGACAGTAGTACTGTAAATATGATCGATTATGGGTTCGATTCCCACTCGGGGGAGTGATTTTATTTAAACTAATTTCACTTCCTTGCTTTGGTAAAACAAAGTGCGGCGTTGTGTTCCGCCACTCAACATGCAATGTCTTGAACTCTAACTCTACTCGAAATAGGTACTTTCAGTCTTCCCTGCTATGCGGGATAAAAGTGTAAAATTTGCCAAGTATTATAAAAGGATTCATAGTTAACAACAACACCACCCCCATCTTTATGTACAAGATCATTTCGTATTAGATGAAACCATCAGAACACCGTATTAGATGAACTCTATTCTAGAATAGAGTGAGAAGTGAAGGAAAAACGGGAAACCTTATTACTATTTATTATTACGCTATTCGATACTGAATGTAATAACTTTAAACAGCAAGAGTAATTTCTCGTTTTGTTTTTCTAAGAAAATGCTACGAAAATTTATTAAACATATTTAGGTCATTATTATAACTGTTGTTCTATTTAGTTTATAATTTTTAGTAGAGACTATTATTTTGTAATATTTTATAATTGGCTGATATTGCCATTTAAAAGCAATGCTCTTTTTATTAATTCATTCAATTTTTTCACTCTAATTAATTATGGCGGAAAGTTAGTAATAAAATAAATAATTCTTAATTTCTTAAACTTAAAGAAGAAGAAGTTTATATACTTTTAAGACTAATATACTTTTAAAACGTTCGTATATACATACAGAATTAAAATAAGTCGTGATATTGGTATACAGTGGCCAACCACTTACTTTATTGTGAGTACAGATAGCGAGTGCGTGGCAGGAAACCGTTGTGGGGTTTTTCATTTCCGTGAATCCGTAGCCACAACTCTATTTCCTTTTTATCGATAGTTTATTTATAGCCAGAGATTCAAATTAGACCATCTAAATTGTAAACAATCAAGAGAAATAAATCTTAATTTATATTGGTTAAAGTATTTCTTTCGCTTTTTACTGTTCAGGTATGACATGTGATTGTATTATATATACACATTACGAGATCATTAGTTATGAAATGTGATAAAAATATGATAAATCGTTTTATATAGTCAACAGAATCCGAAGAGCAGCCTTTTACATATCGTATTTTATTGTCCTGAGAACAATTCTTAGATGGACGGCACAGAGTATCTTTAAAGTCGGCAGTTGGCTTACTGCCAGTTTTCATTTTTCACTGGATCAGCGCGATTTATAGAGAGACGAGTGCGTTTTTTATTTGGATGACCATTTCGAGTACTGGACAATGCACATGAAGTAGACAGTGTATTACGGTAGGATTTTAATTAAATTTCTACAAGTAGAAAGTTCAACCATAAAGTATAGCGTTTTGAGAGAGAAATAAAAAATATTTTTACTAAGGATCCATTTAATATTTGTTGTTGTGAACTTTTAATGTGAGTTGTTTTGACTGTCAAAATATTACAAAAAATATATTATAAAACAAGATTTTTTTAAGAAAAACTATAATTATACATTTTTTAGGCAATTGATCTTAGAAACCAGAATAAAACATATTTATATGTTGATGAATTACATGAATCCTGTTAAAAAATAATTAAAATAAAAAAAATAAAGTTTTGAAATGCTTACATTTGCTATAGTGTATGAATGATACACGAAGGAAAACACACAGACATATGACACGAGTGTCCTGCTTAGTATAATTAATTATTTTTTCATTATTTTTTTTAGCTTCATGCTTTATCCCTTGCGGGGTAGTCAGAGAGTACGGAGCGCCAAACACTACTGTCCCTGCATACCTCTTTCGCCTCGTCCATAATCATTATTCTCTTCATACATGCCTTTTGGAGGGTCCTCATGCTTTTAAGTGACGTTCCTCCAGTATCTTTGATATGTGTTTTCGAAGGTCAACCGAGGTCTCCCCCGACCTTTCTCGTACCACTTCATTGGCTTCATAAATCTTTTTTACCATTTTTTCATCATTCATTCTCTCAACGTACCCAAACCACCTGAGCACGTTCTTCGTCATTCTTGCTATGACATTCGCGCTTACACCTGCCATTCTGCGTATCTCCTCGCTGCATATACGATCAGATAAACCGACTCTGCATATTCGATGAAGAGATCTCATCTCTACTGCATTCATCTTTCTTTCATTCTTCTTTTGACACACCCACGTTACGCTGCCGTATAACAACGTCGATATCAGTACTGCATTGTGTACGGCAATACGTGCAGGTACGTTGACGTTTTGCCGTCGCATCAATGCAACAATAGCACCGTTTACTCTTTTACCGGCAGCAATACGCCTTTGCACATCCATTTCGAATCTTCTATCTCTACAAAACATACTTCCCAGATATACCACCTCATTCACTTGTTCTAATATCTTTTTATTTACCGTAATCTTGCATTCCGTTCTTTCTTCGTCTGTTTTAAATACTAGAATCTTAGTTTTACTCGCATTCAGGTTTAGACCATTACTTTCACACCCTTTTTCAGAGCGGTGTCATTGCCTGTAGCTCGCATTTTGATGATGCAATTAGCACTGCATCACCTGTGTACAACAGACAGTTAACTGTCGAATCACCAACTTTCAGTCCTATGTCACTATATTTGACTCCTTGGAGACAGCTATCCAAATACAAAGTGAACGGTCAAGCTTACGGTTGAATATCAAACTGAGGTGACATACCAGCTCCTACTCGTACACAGGCTGAGTGATCTCGATAAAGACATTTTACAGCTTGCAACAAGAGTCCGTTCACATTGTACCAGGGCATTATCTCCCATAACTCCTTTCTGAAAACCCTGTGAAATGCCAAAAACTTTTCCTTGATCCTCCCCCCTCCTGATGCACCCTCTTCCAGCTCTAAATCCTCCTTGAGCCTCCTATATTTAAGGGAGGCTCAAGGAGGATTTAAAGCCTTTCGGATTTCTCTTGCATTCTTCTCGCTAGAATTTTAGCATAAATTTTACTGCCCATGCTAATTAAACTGATAGCTCTATATTTTACACATTCTATCTGTAAACTTTTGTCTTCATACAAGGGCACGGTGACTGCGCCTCGCCAATCATGCGGAACCTCTCCGTTTTTCCAGCATAAATTGCATAGAAAAAAGAACAGGTCCAAGATGCGCGGCCCACCATATTTGATCATCTCTGCAGTAACTCCATCTATTCCCGTTGCCTTACCACATTTCAGACTTCGTATAGCAATCTCTACTACTTCGGCACCCCTAAACACACGCGTGTCCATAACATGGTTACGAATACGCTGATCCACTAGGAATAGATAAATCATGCTTTTCTCTTCCATCCGTTCCCACGTGTACATGTGTATTTGTTTGTGTTCAAACATAATGTTTGCCACAAACAAATCCTTTTCCTTACATAATTCCAATATGATATACCAGCTTCATTTAATCTCTTATCACTATAATTTCCTACTACGCGTTCGAAACCATGTCGTGTGGTTCCGACCCATCCATTCAAATCATCACATACTATTAATTTTTCGTTCCCTCTTACACTACCTAGAACTTTCCTGACACTCTCCCAGAACTTCTTCACTTAATAGAGCGGAGGATACCGGCGCATATGTCACTAACAAGAATATTCTTTTGTCCCCAGCTTAAGCCAACCTAGAGCAGCCTCGGGATGATGGCCTTATATTCTACCATTGCACTCACCAATCTAGAAGACAATAACACACCTACACCTTGACACCCTTGTTCACTTTCTGGAACTCATGCCCAGAAGGCGACTCGGTTGCCCGGCAAATCGGTCATGCTAGTGCCCTTTTTTTGGTCTCGGTCACACAAACAACATCTAAATCTCTTACATCCATCACATCTAACTATTCATTCATCTTCTGTTCCATCCCCTCTCTTAAATTCACGTAGCTATTTTACTGATGCCTGATTTAATCGTTTAGGCGCCTTCACAACAATGCACCTACTGATTTCTCTATATACTCCTGTAGACCTTGAGCCATTGAGCAGCAAAATTATTATGAAGTTAAACAAAATTGAATTTTAAGAAACGATACACATACAGGTCAATGTATGCCTGATAAATAGGATAAAATCTAAAATTAATAATCATATGAAGATAGAATGTTCACTTTCACTTACTGTAAAAAATATCTAGTATATTTATAAAAATGGGATTTCACATTTACACATACTAAATGTGGCTCAAAGATGTGTGAAAGGAGCCTTCTGGTAACATGTTACGTTTATTTAACAGTGTATTCTCTAATTTATAGGACTTGCTTGCTTTAACGCGTTAGTTTGTCTGCTATTGCCCATTGCGGTCATATTGCCGAGACTATTTGTGATGCTTTAGTAAAGATTGTACCAGCTAGCAACGTAATTAGTGTCACCCTAAAATTTAACCAGATAAAGGCAGAGATAATGTAAAAATAAATGAAGTAATTTAAGTTTTTTGTAATTTGTATTTTTAATTTCATATGCATTATGTGTTTTGTATTAAATAATAAAATTATATCATGTATAATATGTATGAATACATAAAAAAATATTATTATAAATATTTATTAAAACAAATTGTTAATTTTAAAATACTAGTACTAGTATTTAATATTTATACAGATTGTATAAGCGTGATGGATTAACCATACTATTCCTGTTTAAAAATAAAATCGAATTATTAAAGTTAAGTTTCAAAGGCTGTAAATAGAATTTGTAATTTGAGATTTGTCTTTATACTTCAACTGAAAGATTAGTAGTAATCATGATAAATCATTAAAATTTACTTAAGTTATAAAGGCAAAGCACAGCGATACCCACAATCCAAAACGAGCTTTGGCCTCAAACACATGAGCTACCAGTGGTCAACAACGAGCGAGAAGATCACAATCACCGTACTAGACCTTTTGGAGCAACTCCTCTATTAAATTATATATATTTCTGAGTTGCTAGCAGTGTGTCGGGTGCTCTCCATCTCTCATTGTTAAAAAAATCACTATAATAAAAAAGAGGCTCGTTTGTAACAAAAAATCTCAAAAAAGCGTATGTTACAAGTATTAATATTAATCTATAGTACCTGTCTAACAGAGTGCGTTCAGAAATCGAATGTTATGGAATTAAACATTCAAGCTTTTATAAATAAATATAAACTATGGAATTATCTACTGGAATTTTTAAGTATTAATATTATTAATATATCTTTATAAGTATTAAGCTTATTAATATATCTTTCTAAGAAATTCAGACACAAGCAATTTGTACCTTACTTTACTATCTTTCTATTTTTTTTAACAATTTCTGTAAGGTATTTAATACTTCGTTGGATTTATTTAAATACATATTTCAAAATCAAAATTAGTCGATTCGAGATTCCGAGTTTTCCTATTATAGATTTTTAGGAAGCCTAATAAACGTCATTTCATAGAAGATATAAAATGTACGTTTTAAAATTAGTAGTACAAATTTGATTTAATAAATGTGAATTAAACGAAAAAAGAGTTTTTATTTTTCATACAGAAATTTTATGTTTACCTTTGCTACGCGTGTATATGGCGGTGGGAAGATTTAGCACGCGTGCGACATTACTTTATGTAGTGGAAAGATATTAGAGCCGATGGTTGTCTACTACGCGTACCGGTACCTTTTATAAATTTTGTCACATTCGTATTAAAAAGAAGTGAATAATATTAAAGGCAGGAATTAGGACCGTTTTAGACCGGTTCTGGTGCAGTGTGATAGCTCTTTACTGTTATGGCGAGGTCTGACTGGTGTTCGGTTGAGGGTTCGATTCCCACTCTTGGGAATGATTATATTTAAATTATTTTAATTTTCATGCTCTGTTAAGACCGGCATGAGTTCCGTCACTCTACACGCAGGTACTAGGCACTAAGTACTTGCTGTCTACCTTGCTATGCAGTATAAAAATATGTAGGTGCTTATTGATTAAAAGTTATTTTTAAAAAGTAAAACAAAACTGTATTTTATATATTTTTCTAATAATATTATTATAATGTTATTCGTCAACAGTAAAATGGATGTCAGACGCATGCCGTGCTACGCGAATGTAGAGACAATCCCGTTGATGGCTCATTCACTGCTGCAACGACGCGAGCAGTGAATTGAACTGAAACAAAATATGTTACAAATGTGTATAAAACTGATAACATTTTTTATATTTACTTAATTTCAATCAATCATTATATTATTAATATTCTATTATTTTTTGGCAACCAGTATGCGTAAAGGTTATCGTTTAATATGTGTATTTTGTATATAATCAAACAAAAGAAATCTTACATTAAATTTAAAGAGATTATAATGTATTTTAGGAATACAAAATATCATTGTGAAAGGAAAACTATTCTGCTTCTCACTAAGTGCTTGATAGACAACGCACATCCTAAACTATTCGAAACGAGGTTAACTTGTTCACTATAAGCAAAAGGATATCACTCTCAATTTTATAATTCATTATTAGTTATTAATTTACGTCGAATGGTCACAACTATTAAATTATATAGGTATATTTGTTTTAACCAACACAAGGGTCGTTGAAATATTATATTAATTTTGTAAGTGATTTAAAAGACTATCTGAAGCTAGGAACAAAGTCATTTGAGGGCGAGGTCTGCCGTCGTGACTTCTTTTATAGCTCACATAAAAGTTTATAGGTACTTGCTCTTGGTTTATTATGTGTTAAATATATTTATATTTTTACAGGTTTATATATATCCAATTTGGTAATAAGTCAAAAGAGCGTAGTAAAGTTTTACTACTGGTTTTATTTAAGTCTTAATTCCGAATTTTAATATTTATTATTATATGTTATCCACTTTTATAATATTTTATGTCATTAAATGTCAGCAAAAAAGAATAATAATACCATAAAAGTCTTTCTTAACAATATGGCTTGATTAGTGATAATCGTTATTAAATATTGTGAGAATATTGCCTTTAAATTGTGTAATAGCCAGTTTATTTACTATAATTTATTATCAAACTGTCCAAAGTATATTTCAATGAAAATATATTCTATCATTTTCATTTTCTTAGAAACAGAATAAAAAAATAATCTAATAAAGGAAGTCTTTTCGATTACGTACGTAGATTGAGTATATCATCTGGAAAATTTATGGGAATACATTATGTTTTATATGTATTAAATAGTATCTTCTTAAATAAAAATAATACCTAGAACTATGAAAATTTTATTTATTTAGATTTTAGCATATATTAGGTTCATTCTCAAATATATATAAATGTCACAAATAAAATAGTATTATCTTTCTCCACAGATTAAAAATAATTAATTATCGTAATAAATTATCGTATTAATAATATATTAAAATTAGAATATAATATAATAATAATATCTATTTTCAAGCGGAATTTCTCAACTTTTTACAATTAATATATAAATTTTTTTAAGTTATCTTTCTACGCTAACTGAATTGTTCTATCATACCACGAGTGCAATCCCTGTAGCGTGACAGAACCACCTAAAGTTAACACGTCTACGTCTAAAAACTTTAAAGCACCCCTAATAATGTATTTGAAAAAAAGGAAATATATTATATATTTATTTGCAAATTTAAGTCATATTCGTTTATTTATATCAATACAGCGTTTCCCAATAGGGATAATAGGATTTTGATAGCTCACAGTCGCCATCTTGATTGTTTAACATTTAACATTTGTATTGTTTTGTGTTCAATAATGTTTGCCATTTAATCGTGAATAAGTTTACGTTACCTCAACGTTTGGAAATTGTTCAAATTTTCTATCAAAATTCGTGAAGTATTGTCTCTACTCAAAGAGCATTTCGTGCTAAATATGGTCGTCATGGTGCACCGTCTGAGCTCGCTATACGTCGCATAATCCAAAAACTGGAAAGTGAGTATTCTTTGCACGATAGTAGACCACCAACACGACAACGGACAGGCCGTAGTGAAGATAATATTGCCGCCGTATCAGCCAGTGTCGAAAAAAATCAAAATGTTTCCGTTCCACGACGTGCACAAGAATTGGGCTTATCCAGAATGACAACCTGGCAAATTTTACGTTTGGATCTTGGCCTACATCCATACAAGATTGTGTTGGCACAAGAACTCAAGCCAGCAGACCAGAGATTGGGCGCTTGAAATGATGGAAACGGACACCAATTTCATAGGAAAATCATCTTTTCGGATGAGGTTCACTTTTGGCTCAATGGTTATGTAAACAAACACAATTGTCATTACTGGAGTGAGTCAAATCCAAGAGTGGTTCATGAAACACCATTACATCCTAAAAAATTGACTGTTTGGTGCGGATTATGGTACGGTGGAATCATTGGCCCGTACTTTTTCAAAAACGACGTAGGCTGTTACTGTCAATGGCGACTGTTATTGTGACATGCCACACTGCGACCGTCACGTGATAAGTTTGGTGAGTCGGTTATTTCTCGTAACGGTCCTCACAATTGGCCACCAAGATCATGCGATTTAACACCCTTGGACTATTTATTGGGGGGGTATGTTAAATCTCAAGTGTATGCCAACAAACCAGCTACGATTCAAGACCTTGAACGCAACTTTCGAGCGACTATAGCGCCCATACCAGCTGAAATGCTGCACCGAGTCATCGAAAATTGGACGGATCGTATTCACCAGTGCAAAAAAAGTCGTGGCGATCATTTGAACAATATTTTGTTTTAATCATAAATAACATAAAAATTCCTATCAAATTAAACTATTGAGCACGAAATTCGAATATATATTACATGTTTTATTTCAATTTCAAAACATATTGTTCTTATTGGGAAACCCCATATTAATAAGGGGATAAATTTGTATGTTTTACGTTTTTACGCAAATACAACTAGATCTATTTCCAATATTCTTTCACCATTAGAAAGCTGCTCCTTCACTGAACAATATATGACATTTTGAAAAAAAAATAGGTACTTCTAATTAAAATACAATAATGTAAGTCAAGATGTGACAAAAGTAGCTATAAAAATCTATCATCGCGTGCGCTGCAAAAGTTATTGATGATAAAAAATAAATGTTCTACAGTATTATAGATCGTATTAATATCTATGAAAAAGTCCACAATACCAACGCCTGAAGTTATGCCACTATAATTAATTTTGTACATTTTAAAAGTCGAAAAAAGGCTACAAAAATTAAATCACATTGTTCATATCTCTGTACTAATACTTACCCTATTAAACAATATAAATATTAAAGATTATTCTAATACCTGTAAAATATTTTGTAAATTATTGAAATCGGACAATCTATTCATAGGATATAACGAAAATTATTAATGTAATAGTAAAATAACGCGGCGTTTGTGGTGTTGGGTGACATTGCAAGGGTGAGGGGAGAGGGGCAACTGTAATGTAGGTATATAGCCGTGGCTCCTTACGTAGAAGACGGTACCGCGATTGAATGTTTTGAGTTTTCGAAATACATTTTTTATTCCAGTTAAAATGCTATCTTCTATATTCTATTTAATTTTTATTATATATTTTATATTTTTATTCAAATTTATTACAATACTACATTTTGCTCACGGCTTCGCCCGCATGGTGACATTGACAAAACTTGTAATATTTGTATTTGTCCTCATCTATTAGGAAATTTATGGCGCTCAAGTCAATCATATACGTTACAATTTTTAAACTATTTGGTCAAATTACTAGGTCTAAAAGACATAGTTAATCTATATTAAATACTTAAAAGTTTGATAAATATTCTAAAATGTGCATTCTAAGAAAGTATTGAATATAATTAAATTTATAGTTCACTTTTTTGTTCATAAAGGCTTCTACAGACAGCAACCCGCTGGCCGCTGGTCGAATGATGGTGGCCGTCAGCAAAAATAATACTCTCGTACATTCGAAAAATATTGAATTCTATACCAGAATAAAACCAAAAAAAATGTTCAAAAATTAATTTGAATCGCGCGCCCAAAAATGCTAAGTCAAGTAACATCGCTTGCCGCCTTTATATAAAGTTCAAAACCACAGTGACCTACCCCGCTTCTATCTTAACAGATTACCTCCTCTGATATACAAATGTAGTAAAATGTCACTTAGAAATAAGCTGAACGAGTTTTATATAAAATTTGCATAAGGCCTGTCCCTACATAGGCCAGTGTAGCGTTTGCGTATACTGAGCTTAAACCACTTCATGTGGTTCAAAACAGATTCTTACGAATCGATGACGAACGATGGACTTCGAACTGGAATCAATCAAAGAATACTACACTGGCTTATCCAGGCGCTACTATGAGCGCGCAGATACTCACGCGAATGCCCTCGTGGTACGGGCGAGTAATTACTCCCCGTCCACGCACCCTAAGCCCAGACACCCGCGTAGCGTCCTATTAGAAGCGACGACCCCATTACGGTAGCCTACGTCAAAATTGTAGGTAGGAGTCCACCCACACAACACACACACACCACCGTCGACGGACATGACGGCGTAGTCAAGTAGGGACTGCTAGGCTCCCTTAGAATAGTTTAAATTTTCCCCAAACGCGACTTCACGCCGCGGCTGGTTTGTGTAGCATAGGGAAAATCCCCAGCCCCGCAGGGCGTCCATGCCGTCGTCGACTTCCTCTCAAGCAGCCACGTCAGTGCTTCCTATTTGTCGCAGGGTTCGAGCACCCTCTTCTCTTCCCCATCCGATGTCGCTGTAAAGACCAACAGGGTCAACAGCATGTACTCATTGACAGAAAAAAAGCGACCGACCGATTTGAGTGAAGTGTCGACAGAAAGAAATAAGCGCGAAAATACAAAGCGAAGTAATAAGTGATGGAGAACTAGAGGCAATAGTTCTGGTGTAGATTTTAACTCGACTAGCCGGTGTCATATATTTTGATCCACATTTAACGTAAATTTCCCGTTGCTGTGTTAAGCCGTCAAGTGCCGTGTATAATTGTGTTGTGAAATTGTAAGTAAAACTCTATTATTAATAAGTGTTTCCCTACCTATTTAATCATATTTAGCTTTAAAGTTGGCCAAATATTAAAATAAAACAAATTAATTACTATTTTTTATCAGAATTTCTCTAACTGTAATAATTACAATATTATTTCCGATATAAAATCTGTACAAAAGTCTTAAAATTTCTGAGGAATGATATTTATCTCTATTTAATCAATTATTTTTGATAATTTATAAAAGGATAGGTAATTTAAGTAGGTACTGTAGTTATTTTTAGGTGCTGTATTAATCCTAGCCAGGATTAGAATGCAACATGCAGAAGCCAGGACCCAGTAAAAACGTAAGGTTAAAGATGAAAATGGCAGTTTCAAGAAATTTGTCGGATAACAGTCTCTTCTTGCAGATGATATATTCAATATACTCAATAGTTGATATACGTGAGTGTTCAAAAACTGATTAGGACTTATCAAAATTATCAGGAGTCGAGAGATCAGTAATTGGTATCAATTCCGGGCTAGTTACTTTGCTGATTAAGCATCTGCAAGAAACAAAAGACTTTGTTAAGCGACCATACAAAAAAGTATTTCTCAGTCTAAATTCATTGAAACTGCCATTTTCATCTTTAATCTTATGTTTTTCACTAGGTCCTGGCTTCGGCATGTTGCATTCTAATCCTGGCTAGGATTAACATAGCAATTAAAAATAATTACAGTACCTACTAAAATTACTTACCCTTTTTTAAATTATCAAAATAATTGATTAAATATTATTCATTAAATAGGGATAAGAATTAATAACGTAATTATTACAGTTGGAGAAATTCTGATAAAAAATAGTAAAATCTACACTAGAAATCTACACTAATGCCTCCCCAAAACACTATTGACTGCACTTATTCTTCGCTTTGTATTTTTCATTCAGTCATTTATTACTTCGCTTTGTATTTTCGCGCTTATTTCTTTCTGTTGACACTTCACTTAAATTAAAAATGAACTGTCGGTCGCTGTTTTTTTTCTTCTGTTATTGAGTTGACATGCTGTTGACCTTAATGGTCTTTACAGCTACACCGGGAGGGAAATGGGTGCTTTAACCCTGCGAAGTTTAGCAAGCACAGACGTGGCTGCTTGAGTGGAAGCCGACGACCGCAAGGACGCCCCCTGCGGGGCTCGAACCTCGGCTTGCGGTCGGAGAGCGGGCTGGGGATTTTCCCTACTCTAAACAAAACAGCAGCGGCGTGAAGTCGCGACTAGGGCAAATTGAGACTAATCTAGGGAGCCTAACAGTCCCTAACCGTTGGGCCCGACATTGGTCATATACATATATATGCATACAAATAATTAACTTGTAAAAATTTGTTAGTAAAAATAAAAAATTAACTAAATTATATAATTAAGGTTTATTTTTTCTTATTGTTTTAAATTGATAATAGCAGGGTTCGTTTCGGACCTGTAATATACTCAACTATTGTGACATTTTCGTGCTTTTACAGCGCGAAAACCGACCAAATTGACATTTTTTCGGGGTTTATCAAGTTTCTGTTCTGAAAACCCCCTCCCCTCCGGACGTGACTAGTATTTAGATTGTAGACCCTCACGAGCCCTTTCACCTGACACAAAAATTTTTAAATCGGTTCGGCAGAAACTGAGTTTTTGGGTCACCACACCCACCCGATATTCGCTCCGCTAGCTGGGCAAAATTTCCCACTAAAAATCAAAAGTTCCCTTTTGGCTGGCTTAGCTTGTGTGGTGGACTAGGAACTCAATTTTCATAAATTTAGACTTTCGGCGGCAATATACACCGCCCAATAAATTAACATCGGTAGTTAGTATCAAATACAGATTAAACACACACAGTGACTTGTTACACCACTGAGCTATCATATAGGACACAGGTAAAAATACCTTCTTATTATACACTTAATATTTAAATATTTTTTATACTAGACGGGCTCTACAACTATATATTGACTATATATAATTAACTATACAATTGACTATATTTAAGGCTTATAAAAATAAAAAATAAAAAATAGACTAAATCAAATCATATACAAATAATATAAAGATATACGCTAAAGCAGTGAATGCAAAGGAAGGCTGGATAAAAGTCGAAAGGGTCAGAAAGGCCAAAGACATAAAGATCATTCTCGGGTGCCCGACGACGGAGGATAGGGCCAAGGCCAGGCAGAGACTGGAATCCAGTCGCCTCATCGTCGAGGACGTCAAAAACCGAGACCCTATGATCATTCTGAGAGATCTCTTGACGCCATTAGAGGTTCGACACCATTAGAGGTGGTCAGCGTTATCATAGTCATGTTGACGTAACCATATGCAGCCAAAACGCACTCGGACTGGTCGAGGATTGGAAGGTAGTCGAAGGCCTCACGAGTTCGCACCACAATGGGATTTTTTTCGGAATTCGGCTTATTAAATCTCAAGGTGTAAACATAAGAAGAACAACCAGAAAATATGATACAAAAAAAGCAAACTGGAGCCAATTCCACGAGAAACTAAATTAACTAAAACTAGAACAAAACATTACAGCAAGGGATGCAGACAATATTGGAACAACAGAACAATTAGAAGAAATGGTAAATAAATACACAAAAATAATAACCGAAGCATGTACTGCATCCATACCAACTAAAAAGTCAGGGCAACATCTGAAGATCCCTTGGTGGTCCGAACACTTGGAAAAGTTAATGTGGGAAACGACCACAAAGAGGCGTCGTATAAGGTGCGCCGCGCCGATCAGGAGAGCCGAGGTAATTAACGAATACCTTAAAAGCACAGAGAGGTACAAAAATGAAGCCAAGAAAGTGCAAATATCTAGCTGGAATGCCTTCTGCGGGAAACAGGACAAGGAAGGGATGTGGGAGGGAATATACAGAGTAATAGGAAGGACGACAAAAAGAGCAGAAGACGTACTGCTAAAATGGAACGACGTTCAGCTAGACGGGGAAAGGTCGGCAAAACTCCTGGCTGAGGTGTTTTACCCTGAAGACTCGAGTGAGACCGACACACTTCAACAAGCGAGCGTAAGACAGAGAGCCAGCAGGGTGAGCGGCGGAGCTTGCATAGGTGATGATCCCACAGGATCCGCTGTTCACCATCCTGCAACTATAGCTCTCACTCGAGTAATTTAATCCGAAAAAAGCACCGGGAGCAGACGGGTTCACTGCTGACATCTGCCACCACGCAATCAACAACCAACCTGATTTGTTCCTTGTCATCCTAAGCCAGTGCCTCAAACTACACTACTTTCCAAAAATATGGAAGGAGTAGTGATCGCCCTCCCAAAACCAGGCAAAGAAGACTACGCCCATCCAAAACCGTACAGGCCCATTGGGTTACTCCCAGTGTTGGGTAAAATACTGGAAAAGAGTTTATGCCCCAAAGGAGCTGCGCAGACGCCCTGTATAGGGTATATCCAACACATTAAATCTAAGTTGGATGATAAAAAGATTGTAACTCTGGTGTCATTGGATATAGAGGGTGCTTTGGACAGCGGTGGCCTGCCATAAGGATGCGGCTTGTCGAAGAGGAATGCTCTGAGGGTCTGCGCAGACTAATAAACACCTACCTGGAAGACCGACGGGTACGAGTTAGGTACGCTGGAAGGGAAGACGGATGGAACACCACCAAAGGCTGCGTGCAGGATTCCATCGGAGGTCTTATCCTTTGGAATTTGCTATTGGACTCTTTTCTAAGAGGATTGGGAGAAAATGAGGTATATGTGCAGGCTTTCGCTGATGATGTAGTGTTAGTGTTCTACGGTGACAAAGCAGTCAAAATTGAAAGACAAGCCAATGTCGCTCTCGACTATGCTCAGAAGTGGGGCAACGCGCATAAACTCAAATTCGCACCAATAAAGACCAACGTCATGATAGTGACGAACAAGCTAAAGCATGATATACCGCGACTGAGCATGGGCGGGACTGACTTAGCTATTTTTTAGACAACAATTAATAGACAACAAACTTACCTTTAACGCACACGAGAATCATATATGCAAGAAAACCGTGGGACTATACAAACAACTCTCCAGGGCAGCCAAGGCGAGCTGGGGACTCTACCCTGAAATAATTCACACAATTTACACATCAGTGATAGAGCCGATGGTGCTGTACGCCGCCAGTGCATGGGAACCGGCCGTCCATAAGCTGGGCGTGAGAAAGAGGCGGCCCTGGTCCTGGCGGGGATACTCCCCCTTGACATCCGCGTGCGCGAGGCCGCCTCGCTTTATAGAGCCGAGAGGGGGGGGGTCCACTCCCAGACCTGGTGGGAAGGGAGATCGAGCGGTTGGCCCCTGTGTCCGGGTGCCTCCATCCGACAGAACATATGTGTCTGAAGTTCCTGAACCTGGAGACGACTGACCAGGTTCAGGAAACGCTGAGCAGCGCAGCCTTCCAGATGTATACAGATGGCAGTAAGATTGAGGATGAGGGGGCGCCGCAATCACCCTGTGGATTGGTGGGGCCGAAACTCGCGCCGTCAATCTTACCTTGCCATCATACTGTACCGTCTACCAGGCGGAACTTTTGGCCATATGGCCACGGAGCTGGCACTCGGGCACAGGGCAAATTCATTTAGGATTTATAGTGATTCTAGGGCAGCGTTGCAAGCAATCACTAACCCCAACTCCCTCCATCCACTCGCAGTAGAAGCTAGGGAAAATATCAAATCCCTTTCCGACCGGAATAAGGAACTTGCCCTTTTCTGGATAAAGGCACACGCGGGGATGGAGGGAAACGAACGTGCAGATCAGCTGGTAAAGGAGGCAGCTTTGAGACTGTAGCGGGCTCCTGACTATGATCTTTGTCCGGTTTCATTCGTCAAGAGAAAAATCCGTAAGGAGTCTCTCGACGAGTGGAACCTGGCCGGAGGGACTGCTTCGGTCACAAGGCTCTTCTTTCCCAACGCGGTGGAGGTGAAAATTTTTGACCCAAATATTCACCGGATATGGGGGGTTCTCCGAATATTTGAATAGGTTTAAGCTCGCGGAGAGCCCAGCTTGCTCTTGCGACCCAAGCAAAATAGAAAATGTCTCGTATATTTTATCGGAATGTCCCATATACGCCATAGCAAGGCACAACTTAGAATGTAAGATAGATACTAAAATAGCCTGGAGTCTCTCTGCAATAACGAAAGAGTGGTGGGAAGTGGTGTATAGGGCGGTGTCATCGGCGTACATAGCTAGGTGGACATTGTTTACTCTAGGTATGTCACTGGTGTACAGCGCATACAATATAGAAGAGAGCGTGGAGCCCTGAGCGGGGAGTGGAGAGTGTACCTTCCACTTTATATCTAAAATATCTTTTAGAGAGATAGTCCTTAAGGACGCGAATTAACAGGTTTGGGAGGCCGGCGTTGCGCAGCTTCTAAATTAAGCCACTATGCCAAATTTTCTCGAACGCTTTAGCGATATTGAGAGAAGCGGTTCACCCGAGGGGGTAAAGATGCCCAGGTTGCCAACTCTGAGTCCACCTTCGTTAGGTAGTCCGGGTCACAAGACTGATCGGTGTCATCGGCGGCAATCGTATTGTCGGGCCTAATGAGAGGTGGCATAGTCGCGACTGGAACCGAATGCTCACGACAACGCCTAGAAAGCCTGGTATGAATGTGATAGTACAGTACATACAACGAACACTCCTCCTCAACCTATTAAGTTCCCTACGGTTGTCGTCTGTCGGATACGAGTCTTGTCGTCTGGCTGCGGAGTTTTTACGCCTTATAAATCTCCTGAGCTTTTCTTAGATTTCAAATTAGTACTTCCGGTACGTTTATAATCTCTTTTGAGCAGCTGAGGATCGTATCTCTGATATAATCTGTGAATTGATTAGCCGCGTCTATTGCTAAATCAACCGAATCAGTGATGCCTGGTATTAGCTCCTTAAGTGGAGAATTGTTGGCTCGAAGAAGCTTTCAGAACTTCTTCCAGTCTGTAATTGTTTTGGTTGGAGGGCCTGAGGGGCGCTCCGTACCTAACTTAATTAACACCGGTCTTTGATCGGAATCTAGTTGCGATTCGATAGAATATTGCCAGAATCCTTAAGAAGATCCTTAAGAATGTTACCCACATTCTTAAGGATCGCAATATCTAATACCTCCGGCGTGCCAAAGTGGCCAAAGCGGGAGGGGGTGGAGGGCCGATGATGGCTGCGTTATATTTGACAGCTATTTCGTCGAGAACGTTACCTCTTTTGGTGGTTTTCGAAGAATTTCAGCTGATATGTTTACAGTTGAGGTCCCCAGTCAGAAGGACTGAGTCACTTGATGTCGCTTTCTAAAATTGCCTTATTTGGTGAAAGATAATTTGAGGCTATCACTATTGGCTGATGGCCTGTCATGAATATCTGGCACACTGACGCTTCGATGTTAGCAAGCGACGGAGGGTCTAGCGGTAGTGCATTGTAGATTCTTATTGTAATAAATCATAGTGCCTCCTTCTACGGAGGCCCTATCATTCCTTACAATCCTATAGTTCGCAATGCCAGGAGAGCGAACGCTAGGTTCAAGAAAAGACTCCTGTATACAGAAGAAATCTAATTATCTAGAGTGGACGTACTCACTCATTAATTCTTTTTGGCCGTCGACACTGTTTGCTTTGAATGTCGTTATTTTTAGGGCTAATGGTTTAACGCGCGTGAGATGCGAATCAGCGGGCCGTAGGGTAAATTTATTTGAGACCGCTATCCATTATTGTTATTAAAACGTTTATTTATCCTGGAAGCCTACGATGGCTTCCAGTAAACTTGCGTGCTCGCATACCGCCTGTAGGCGAAGCATGTTCGGGCCGTTAGTATTACGGAGCTTGGCCGCGAATATGCCAAGCTCTTGAAAATTGAGCGCACTCGTAAAGTCCATCACGAGCGAGAGGTCGCTTGCGGGACTTCACTCAGGGGGGGGGGGTGCGGAGGAGGCCGCCGTCGTTGCGCGAGTTGCAGCCGGCACCGCAATACGTGCCATGGCTGGAGGTGGAGTGGACTTGAACCATGCGTTCACCTTTGGAGGCGGAGCTAGCGTAAATACTTCGAGAGTTGAAGACTCCTTTTGTAGCTGTCGGATGAGAGGGGAAAGTCCTCTTCCGGTAGCCTCCTTTATCGATGCGTGTACGCGGGGCGCGGATGCAGCCACGATCGTTCGGGGAGTGTCCCTGCATCTCGCGGACAACGAGGGCGCTCAACGCGGATCCCGGTCAAGTTACATACGGAACGGAGGTTAAAGACCTCTTTACCCGCCTCTTTTATGACAACCCGGAGTTATCGCTCTTCTTCGAGTGCGTAGGTGTGGAAACCTACGTTGGACTCTCGCATACGGTGAGTTAGGGTGCAGTGGTCCGCGGCCGACGGGACTTGGACCTTAATTCCGATAGAAGTCAGCCTCGCGGAGCTGTACCCTACTTTATTGGAAAGCATCCAAAGACCGGAGGCGGCAATTTTGGGTGAGGAGGTTGAGTATTGCCGGTTCTGGTGCCTGAAGGGCGGAAACCGGGTGCAGAGGGCGTGCGAGTGCGACACGCGGGGCCGACGCGGAGCAAAGAACTGTTGCGGTGCGCGCGGCACCAGAGCGAGCGGGGGAAGCGGACTAGTTGCCGCGTGGGCGGGGGAAGCCCGCACGGACGTTGGTTCTGCGTCTGGTTTGCGCGTTTTTGGAGGCGCGATGGCCTGAGGGGCCTTTTTCGCCTAGCGTTTGGCGGATTTCGAGATTACGGTCTCGAATTCTACAGAGGAGCCTTAAAAGGTCCTCTCGTCAAAAGGTCATTTCGACAGCGACGGATGTATTATAGGTCCCCTCACCTTTCGGCGAGGGACGGTGTGTATTCACTAGACTACTATAGACTGCCGTTGGGTGAAGGGGGGGTGTGTAAGGACGACTGTGTTTTTACTTACAGCGACACGCCAACCACAGCTCGACGTCGCGCACACGGGGCGCAGCACAGTACGGACCTCGCAGCAGCGACAACACTGGAACGGACACTGATCTTACTAAATATTAAATAAATATTCAAGTATTACTATTTAAATTATTAAATTTGAACATTCCATTCGAAAGATATGACTTTAAACATGTCAATCTAAATAAAATAATCATCGATATCTGTGAATTAAGTCCCTACGCAGTGCATAGAACTTAAATTGAATGTTTAGAGTTTTGAGATTTCACGGTATTTTTCAAACTATTTATACATTATTTTATTGATATGTTCACTCACTTCACAGCGGCGAAGACGCAAGCGGGTAACTAATTAGCTAGTTATATAATTAAGTTCTTTATGGTATTTTTGTAAACATTTTTATTTTTTAAACTGCTACGTATGCTATGTAACGTACTTTACATAACATTTGGCGTTAAAATTTACCAATATTATAGACAATAATTTAACAAAACAAAACAAGCAGAAAGACTATGGCAAGAAATGATGTTTGATGTACGATGAAAATAATTTTGTACGATGGAACTCTGCATTAACTATATTTTATGTTAGAGTAACTATTTTAGTGTATCATCATAGATATAATACGTATTTATAAGTGTTTGAACCTCAATAAGTATTTGAAATTTATTTTAACTGTATTTTGTTTGAAGATCGTGTCTACACTTTCTTTCAACCTTATCAGACTTGATTTTTTTTATTAAAAGTAACTGTAATTTTTTTTACACTTTCTTCGGTTTTAAATAGTGTAAAGTCCAGAAAGCAATGTGATTTAGTAAAAAAAATTCAGGGTATTTTAGTTTTTCTTTATGCACACAAATATGACGTTCGGCTTATATGTGTGAAAAATACTACGAGATATAAGATATTTATCAAATCAATTAAAACAGAATTTATATCGAAATGTAAATATTAAAGTAAAAATATAGAAAATAAATCAAATATTAATATAAATTAACAAACCAAAAATATTCTTTCTAATCAGTAAGTATTTAGAACTAGAACATGGTAAAATAAAATAAATCACTTAACTTTCAAACTTATCTGAATACTGGTCATAAAAGGCGAAATCCTGGTAGTTGAGAAGAGACATTGTTACTCGAAATGTCACTCGGTTTCAAATAACGATATTGTACATCAAAGTAGCTTAACTGTACGTAACTTACATACGTAAGCTATATAAGCACTTAGTAGTAGGTAGACCCTACTTATAAGAGAAATTTATATTTTTAATTACCATTAATTTTTATAATGCATATATTTTGGTATATTTATAAAAATAAAATATAGGCCAGTCATGGAGTAGTGTGATAGCGTTTGACTAAAGTAAAGGCGATCGGTAATGGGTTCGATTTCCATTCGGTTCTACTAAAACAAGGCACGGCGTTGAGTTTCGCCACTCAATACGCAATGGCAAGCACATTATACTACTACTTTTATTGGTATTACTATGCTATGTGGAATAAAAACCTGAAGTTAAAAAAATATATATTTTATTTATATTTATATTTAATATACCCAGTAAAGTCATCTCCTATATTGTCCTTCAATATACATTTGCATGCTTCAAATTTCAATGACAGTATAAATGTTTTGCGCCATTTATTTCATATGTGAACATTGCAGAAATTTTACTAGATCTCTTTGTTTAACATATCCAACATTATCTCGTTTGTAGTTTCAGTCTTCTAGTCCGTGTATTCTAAATACAATGCAACTGTAATTAAATGTATTTTAATTGTACTTTACTATAAATTTTATTATAATATTTTGATATGTGTATGTCAAACTATATTCAGAATTGGATAACATTATTGAAACCGCGGTCAGAGCGCTTGGACCGTTTCCAAGAGGTACGGGTTCGAATCCCGCGGCGTTCAATTTTTATATAAGTTTTTTAATCCTAAATATGCAATAACACTTTAAAAATAGTAAAATAAATATTTAAATACATTTTTTAAAAATCTATGTATTAAAAATTGTTTTAGACAATAATTTCTATAACTATAGATAAGAAAATATATTTTACTCGCACGCTTTTATAAGAGATATAAAAAGAAGAGCTTTACTTTGATATCGTGTGCGGTGCGAGTTCCATTACTTGAATTTTTCTAGATATGTTTCCCATCACTCTCGACTTTTCCAATTTGTTGCTAACGCGTATTTGAATCTGAGTTCAAGATAACATTTCATCATGTACGTTTGATACAGGTTAACTATGTTCTCATAAACATTCTAAATTGTGTGAATATTTTACTAAACAGTAGAAAATAATATAAAATTATTTTCTTTTTATTTTATAAGCATTATTATAAATATTGAGGCATCGATTATATTTATTCGAAACTCGATTGGTTGTGAAAGGAATGGATATATTTAAATTTGGATTTATGGTTTAAAATTTGAACTACTTTGATCCGTCGAATCCGTCGAAACGATCCCGTCTTTTTACGAAAATAATAGAGAAATATATATATAGAACAAGTTCAGAAAAGTATGTACATGATGACAAAGAATACGCATATTTTACGATCCTACGAATAGTATGGGGTTTCCCAATAAGAACAGTATGTTTTGAAAATGAAATAAAACATGTAATATATATTCGAATTTCGTGCTCAATGGCTTTATTTGATAGGAATTTTTATGTTATTTATGATTTAAACAAAATATTGTTCAAATGACCGCCACGACTTTTTTTGCAATGGTGAATACAATATGTCCAATTTTCGATGACTCGGTGCAGCATTTCGGCTGGTATGGCCGCTATAGTCGCTTGAATGTTGCGTTCAATGTTATTAATCGTAGCTGGTTTATTGGCATACACTTGAAGTTAACATACCCCGACAAAAATAGTCTAAGGGTGTTAAATCGCATGATCTTGGTGGCCAATTGTGAGGACCGTTCGAGAAATAACCGACTCATCAAACTTATCACGCAATAAATCCATTATGACGGTCGCAGTGTGGCATGTTGCACCATCGCCATTGACAGTAACAGTAAGGCCTTCGTCGTTTTTGTAAAAGTACGGGTCAATGATTCCACCGTACCATAATCCGCACCAAACAGTCAATTTTTCAGGATGTAATGGTGTTTCATGAACCACTCTTAGATTTGACTTACTCCAGTAACGACAATTCTATTTGTTCCCATAACCATTGAGCCAAAAGTGAGCCTCATCTGAAAAGATGATTTTCCTATGAAATTCGGTGTCCGTTTCCATCATTTCAAGCGCCCAATCTCTGGTTTGCTGGCTTGAGTTCTTGTGCTAACACAATCTTGTATGGATGTAGGCCAAGATCCATACGTAAAATTCGCCAGGTTGTCATTCTGGATAAGCCCAATTCTTGTGCACATCGTGGAACGGAAACATTTTGATTTTCTTCGACACTGGCTGATACGGCGGCAATATTTTCTTCACTACGGCCTGTCCGTTGTCGTGTTGGTGGTCTACTATCGTGCAAAGAATACTCACTTTCCAGTTTTTGGATTATGCGACGTATAGTGAGCTCAGACGGTGCACCATGACGACCATATTTAGCAGGAAATGCTGTTTGAGTAGAGACAGTACTTTTCGAATTTTGATAGAAAATTTGGACAATTTTCAAATGTTGAGGTATCGTGAACTTGTTCATGATTAAATGGCAAACATTACTAAATACAAAACAATCCAAATGTCAAATGTTAAACAACCAAGATGGCGGCTGTGAGCTATCAAAATCCTATCATCCCTATTGGGAAATACTGTATAACATATTATATTACTTCTGTTATTAAAACAGTACTGTTAGCATTCTGTTTTACTTCTTCTTCTTCGATCTGATATACCAAATATGACAATTATTAAAGTGAAGGTATATAAAGAGAACCTAGTAATCTATTATTTTTTAGAGCTGTAATAAACATAAGTTAAGTGTATTTAACATTTATATATGTATTTATGTGCCTACATTTAATTATCTCATGTAAAACACATAACGGAATATAATATGTTAGTCTATTTTGATGACATAATTTACCTTGTGATTAGATCGTTTGCCTAGCTCGACTAAAGGTCTAAAAGTACGTCGGTATAGCGTTGTTGTAATGAAATGAGTTAGCATAAATCTGACCAAACGGGGCGGCGGTGGAGCGGCGAGCTACGATGAGCGGTAACATCGTTAGAGCAGAGCCTCACCTACACCCGCCCACCGCTGTTGCTAGACTTCTATAATAGCTGAAAGCAACACTTACTTGTTAGTATGAAATATAATATCCAAATATGTATAGACTGGAAGTTCTATTTCAATTTATCAGAGGAATTTATTGTGAAAATACTTTTTGTTTGTTTTGTTTATAAAATTCAATTTCTGCGCAATATGCAGATTGAACAGATTTATGAAAGCCACAATAAAACATTTGTAAATCAAAAAACTTTCACATTTACAATTACACGCATACCTGTATTTTTAAATTACGTAAACATGTTTTATTTCGTTAAATTTATACCGAAATTTATAGTAATTTGAAGCAATGTAGCAACATGTATACACGTATAATTGTGTACATATTGAGTGTTAGTAGATGCGTAGCGAGGTATGATGCGGGCGACGGAGAGACAATTTCGTTGATGCTTCCTTTACTGAGGAGGGCACAGAATTAAATTAGAAGCAAATGTGCCGTACGAATATAAACTCAACCACTCCTTACTAAGATAAAAATCTTCGTTTGTGATCGAAGTATGTACTTCAAATAAGCAAGCCTTACATTCATTTATCTGATATATAATTTTACATACATACATCTACATATTTATTGACTTTATTTTGGATTATCTTTTATTTTGTTTTTACGCATATTCGTGCTAGCATTGTATTACATTGGAGTTATGCAACAATCTCAAATAATTGTTTTGTTTTATTTCCTTATACTAGACAGGTATGTAATGAACGGAGGGTGACGCTGTAGATCTGTCACTCCAACTTGTCTCTACACTGACTAAGCGTTCGGTAAATTTTCATAAGAATCATTTGCTGGTAGAGTTAAATAAAATAAATATTGGTTTATATTTTTTTTTGAAACTCTTTCATATGGTAAGGAAACGTGTTTTTTTAGTTATTGGCAGCAGGGTCACATTTTTTAACACATTAGAGTATGCAGAAATAATCTCGTTAGCTAAGCGCTTTGTTTCACTAGAGAGGAAATGTAAAAACAAAAAAGAAAGTGAGGAGCGAACTCCCAACTATCGTGTTACATGTTATCCTTCGATGTTATATTGGCTTATGATATATAAGTAGAAATTAGTTTGAAAGAATTCCGCTCTGAATTTGATGCTCCTTTAAAGACAATGGTTACGGTTGTGACTCTCCACACAACAACAATAGTTTTGTGTAATTAAATAAAAAAAAATGAAAAATATAACAGTGTATTGTTATATTGTATACCGCTTATTAAAATGATACACAATTATTTTAAGTTAATATATAGATTTATAAATATTAAGCAATATTCAAATCACTTTTTAAAATTAATTCATGCTATTCTTCTAAATACGTACATGTTACACGTTGATATTTCTCAGTCTTATGAGTTAGTAAAGATTTTAAGAGTAAAGTCCCATATCTTAACAATAAGTATGTATAAAAATAAGTGGGTAAGTTTTATATATTACTTTTTTTTTAAATTAAGAAGAGTTGATACTTATAGTTAACTTGTAATTTTGGCCGACCTTATATGGTATTATGTTTAATATTATACATAAAAGTTTAATGAAAAAGTTTACTTATATTTTTGTTGGTTGATATAGAAAACGGGTAGATATCGTATTACAGCGGTGGACCTCCATCGCTTTAACAAGGAAAGCAGTTTTTAAATTGAAAAAAAAGCTCTGATTAACGTTCTCTATAGACATATGTAATTACAAAAAGTGTTATACAGTTAGTGTAAAGTTACAACGCATATTGTATACATATTGTTCCGATAATTATCAAGTACAGTGTATAGTGGCGTTTATTAGTATCTGCGTATATGTTTTATAACTTCACACTTCTATCCCGCATAGCAGGGCAGATAGGAAATACCTAGTATCAAAACACATCATACTCTGCTTTCCACTGAATTCGAACTCAACAACGCGCTTTCTCTCACGAGAGCGAGAGAATTAATATAATTAAAAAATAAATATATAAACTAATATAATCATTCCCCCGAATGGGAATCGAACCCACAACTCATCGCGTTTACAGTCAGACGCATGCTCAGACTGCGTATGTTTATTTATTAACGATATATAATTATATTTATCTTATAAAGTGTATCGTTTTGTCAAAAAATTCATAATATCCACTTTCAATAATGTAGTCTGCTAAAGTGGCAACCTAGTACGCAAATATTCCCATGTCAGAAACGTAATGAAGGAGATAGGAAACTATAGACTCAATCTATCGTATCGCTGAATAGAGTGCGTTGAGGTTGTTGAAATTGTTTTACAAAATCAATCACCGGAAACCGATAAACAGTTTAGTGTTTAAATGGCATGAATCCTTGTCACACAGTTTTGACGTGTTTGCAATCATTATAATTGTATACAGTCGTTTACGACTACAATATTTTTAGTCCTAAAATGAAATTGATATTACTAGTTATCTCGTATGTAGTTTTATACATATAATTAATATTTAGTAGTCTTAATATTTACATGCATAAAGTAGTTTCATATGTTATGTAATATTATTTCATTTCAGCAAAATATAAAACTAAGTCTAGTTCTCGTTCAAGTATTTTTGTTTGGGTGTTAGATGGCCATGATAGTCGCCAAAATATTGCATGAACTTACCATGGTGCATTGGCATGGCTCCCATAGTCATAATCATAACGGCACAAGTATTGAAAGTTATTTTGGAAAATATATATTTTTAACTTTTTTTAGCTTGACGCATTTAATCCCGCACAGTAGAGTAGAGTCTAGTGTGAAGACTCTCCGTACTTCACTTGCCTTCGAATTCAAAACATTGCGCGTTGAGTGGTGGAGCTCAACGCCGCACTTTGTCTTACCAGAGCGAAGAAGTGAAACAAATATGAATATAATTACTCGAGTGGCGATAGAACCCACAGCCGATAGCGTTTACAGTCACACGCTGTCCCCCTGCGCCACGACCAGCCTCTTTAACCTTCAAATGTATTAATAATAAATTAACTTAAAATAATCATTTAACTTTTACCACAGCTTATGTGTGCGGATATTGTTTTATTCTATAGTATATAGTCTCATTTCTATAGTAAAAAGAAAAATCCCACTTCTTACCTGGTTCCCATAGGAATTCTAGAAAATACTCAAAATCATGCCAATATTCAGGTTCTCGTGCCCAGTAGTTTTAGCTGTCGTTATGTGTCATTTGCCGTGAATAAGAGAACAGTGTTATAGATTTTATAAAATAATAAATATCACTTCTTAAAAAAATCGTATAAAAGTCGTCACCCATTCCCTAACAGGAAGCAGTTTCAAGTTGAGGCAACATTAAATATAAATGACCATGAATAACAAATAAGGCGTTGGAAACTTGCGGAAAGAGTTATTACAAATAAACTCAAGAAAAAGTCCTAGCGTTTACAATAAAATTAGATATTTTAAGTGTCGTTGTTTGACAAATTATAACCTCCTACTAATAATCAATAGTAAGAGACGCTATGAGAAATTACTAACTTTAATTCCTTTATTACGACTTTCAAGTAGTATTTAGTAAATTATTTCTTGTTCAAATTTAAAGTAACAAAACATATCGAGATGTGTTTTATGAATTGGTAAGATTATTTATAACAAGTCATTTCACAAGTTAACATTCAAACTGTAGCCAAATGGCACAAAAGCAATTTGCTTCAGCTGAGGGTACCGACCGGAGTGATAGCGAGGAGGAGAGGAGGCACGGGGGCAGCGGCGGGTGCGGAGACAATCACGGCGATGGCTCATTCACTGCTGCAACGAGCCGAGCAGAGAATTGAATTGGAACCAAATGTGCCATGTGAATATACCCGTCGAATATCAACTCAACCACTTTCGACTACGATCGTCCCTAACCAAATCACTGTGCGAAATATGAAACCTCCAACAAATTGATTATAAACTTAACTATATTTAGTGGCTTCTACTTGAATATCTTTCAAAATATGACTGAGTTGGTTGGAATAAAAATTGTTCTTTCTATACTTTTTTAAAATATTAGTAAACTTCAATTACTTGTCGTAAAAGATTACGCATTCTCAGAAATTGCTACCTTCCCCATGTTTGTAGGGTTAAGCTCCGTAACATATTATGTGAACACAATTGTAAGCTGCTTTCAGTGGCTGTGTTTTGACGGAAGCAGTCAAGCAAATGCGTGCAAGCGGATCAAGTACCAAAGCGAATGCTCCCTTTTTATTTATAAGATATGTTAAATTGAGCTGTTTTAAGATTATAATATTCATAAAGTATTCATTATTGCTTTTGTGTGATATTTAAGATTGTGTAATAAATCCATTATACATATTTTATTAATAAAATTTCTATATGAAGTAAGTTATGTTGTAATAATTGTTAATAATTACATGTCAACAAATATAATTCAAATAACATGATATTATTGAACTCACAGGTGTTTAATTAATTAGTAGTAAATTAATTTGTACTAACGTACATATCATTTTTACATATGATACAATTATTTCATCTCTGCTTCAGAAGTAATTAACATTTACATGGAAAGTTTCTTATTCTTCCAAATGAATGTGACCGAACTCAGTGTTAAGACAATACCTTGGATTATTCCACTCTCTTTTAAGACTTGGGATTAATTTGGGCGAGGGCGAAAGGGATTTCAACGGAAACCATTGTTTTCCCTGACGACTACTCAAGGTATGGCTGATATTTCTTTCAAAGAAGTTCGCGCTTGTAAATGTGCGGCTCGCAAAAAATATAAGTTGCAATTTTTTATATCTAAATTTTAGATCTAAATGAAAAAACGACTAAATTTTTTCATAATATTTATTTTTAAAGAAAGAATATGATTCTTGCTAAATACTGTGCTGGAACGGAAAACGAAAATATCGGGAAGAGCATATTATATGTTTGATTTTTAATCAAAATTTTAGTATACAGTTGTGATTCTTATCAATAGGTTTTGAATTTAATAATAATATGCAGATATGGCCAGATAAATGCACGATGGCAACAGTGTGTTAACTATTTTTATAGCTTTTAAATATTTTATAGCAAATAAATATTGTTGACCCTTTTGATACTTTTGGACAAACAAATATAGTGTGTGTCAGTTTATATTTGTTTTGTGTATATATTTGTTAGGTTAGGGTTGTTTATAGATCCGTTATACAAAGAACCTTAATGAGGGTTTCGTCTAGTGTAGAGCTCAATGTTTTTACGTTGTTCTATAAATTATATACTTCAAATTGGAAGTTATTTTTATATTTTATCTAAAAATATTATTTTTTTAAATGTGTATTATCTTTATATGAACTTATATTCATATATCAATATAAGTGTATAGTTATATGTATATACATAGTTGTTCAAAGAACGTCATTTATCAAATATTAGTATATAATATATTTTATTATGTATATACTTTTTTGATGGTATAATAAAGTTTGCTTATCAGGCTCCGTAAATACTCATGGATAAAATGTAAAGTTACTTTACATTTTTTCATGTGTTCTCCCGAATATTATTTTACACCTAAGAATGTTCCAGCTAATAAACGGCCTATTTCTTGTATTGTTCTTCGAATAATTTTCCGATATGGAAACCTTTGTTGTAGCGCGTAGCAAGTAAACTGGCTCGCCGCCAGTTCTGATTTTTCATATTTCACTGGATCAGTGTGACTTATAATGCTAGAAGCGTATTCTTTAATTTTTTATTTTTACGAGACTTGAGATTTTGATATTACACTTCTAGCTGCAATTGATAAAGAAATAACGAATACCTCATTTTATGTTCAATTGAATATTATATGAATTCTGTAGTTTTAAAAGCAATTAACTTATGAAATTAATAGTACTAGCTGTCTTATTCTCTTAATAATAGAATAATCTAAAATATATAATATGAATAAGATAGAAAAAACCTTTAAGTTGCAGGGATTACTTTGAAGATGACAAGAGGGCGTTTGTAGCGTCGCATAGAATTGAACTTCGGTTAATTCTGGTGAAACTGACTTTGGCACAGGGCCATACTATAGCGCGGCGCTGCCGTGGCTTTATTGTTACACATTTGGCTACGACTCTAAAACCAACACTTGATTCTACGTTGGTTATACCATTAAAAATATCAATTACTAAACTCAAACCAGCTCTTTGTTTATAAGCCTAGCTAAATAAAAATAAAATAATATTAATTAGTTTAAATGGTGCGACAAATAGGCATACAAATATATTATAGCTGTATCATTTTACACTGTATTTCTTTTAATACATTCTTCCAACTCTTATCGCAAGATTTTGTAGTTTCTGTAGATTATATAAAGATACTCCACATGCGAACAGTTGCAATCACTATGAGACAACGCACAGATGAGGAGAAATGCGGATGTACCTCTTAGGATTCCAGGCGTCTGGCCTGATGATGATTGCTTGAGTCCAGTAACATCTCATCTTGATGGATGTAGTTGTTCTGGGGATAAATAATAGTAACTTCTATATAATAAAATTAGTTTAATTATTATATAATTATTAATAAAAAACAACAAACTGAATCCTTTAAAATAGGACACAAAGAACATTCGGATTATTTCACATAATCCATGAGCATTTAAAAAACTCACGAGTAAAGTAGTTCAAGTTTTGGGTTCTGGCGTCTTCCTTTATGCTCATCATAAAATTTTATAGGCTCTTGCACTTGCCATATTAAAAATAGCGGAATATTTCAGTCTTTTGTGTACATATGAAAATAGAAAACTGTAATTTTATTTGTGAACTACCAAAATGTATTTGAAACAGGAGTACGTAAATATATTTGGTATTTAGCTTGTATGACTAGACTGTTATAAATGTTTAATAAGTCCACTAAAAATACGTAAGAATCTTCTCTTAGAAATCATAGACACACTGACTAATAAGTCAGCATGTAATGGTTGCCGCTCTAAATAGTAAGTACTTTATGAGTGACTGTACAACTTAAATATTAGTATTTAAATGAAATAATGATTTAGTATTCCATAGAATTATCTAAAATTAAAGAAAGCATAAAATATCTTAACTAACCTAGTGCAGTGCCGCTTTGTTGAGAATTTATAGTAATTTAGGTTCTTTAGAAATATTTTACTTTATCTCAGAGCATGACATGAATTGCAAGTACAAATTAAGAGCTTGAGAAGCTTAGAAGGAAAGATGTACGGTGGAATTTCAATTATATTTTTGTTGTTGTGGTTCATTTTCATGTTATTTATATTTAATATTTCAAAACGTAATTTCATTAATTAAATATAATAAAAAATGTATTTGTAAGCCAAAACAACTGAAATAAATGACGTATACGATGAAGTGAGTGTAACTTGACGATTTTTTTAAAATATTTTTTAATATACAAATATTTTATAATTCTAGTTAGACGCACCCCAACAAAAATGGTCCAAAGTAGAAACAAACCGCTTTTTGAAGTCGATATGAGATGAAATATAGATGTTCATGAATAACCAATGATGTGATGAAAATTTTCTGGAATGGGATGTTATAAGAAAACATTCGGCAACGATCGAGCACTTTTGAATAAATAGTAAAAACAAGTAGTGCAAATATTAAACTGTTTGCTGTAGTTGCGATTTTAAAATTCTTTTAATCGTTTACAAATGTGATTTAAAAGAAAACGTATGTATGTATAATATGTACGTACATATATGTAGTATGTGTGAAAGCTCGTTGTATACCAGAGGGAAACTACATTAGTGATAAATTTATATTTAATGGCTTTTCTTTTGACTTCTGCGTTTTATGATCAGATTAAAATTTCATGCCAACCACATGTTTAAAAAGACAATTATGAAATCTAGTACGTATTAAGCCAAGTACTAAAATTTTTCATTATCTTATAACCTTGAATATCGCGTATCAATAAAATTTTTCATTAGACTGTGCACGTGTTTAATAAGCGACAAATGAGGGTACTAATATGTGGGTCGCAATGATACAGGTTGACTCTTCGCAAGACTATTTTCATTTTTCTCACGTGCGCTAGCTATGAGACATAGCAAGTTATCACGAACATCATTGCTTTAATTCAGTACAGAGTCAGATAAAGTTAAGTTCCCATTACGTTAAAGTATTGCTTTTTCCTAACAGTAAATAGGTTTTGTTTTAGTTATGAAGTTTATTAAAAGCATTAATAGTGAACTATTTGGTACGTGCTTCGAGTAAAACTGAGTGGGTAGTGCCCACTAGTTAAGAATTGAACTTATTAGTATCTTTACATTTATCACTATAAATAATTATATCTGTTTTGTTACTTATAGATATATTGATAAAGAAAATGCGCGAATTCTACTTTTATTAATATTTTTTAAAGAAAAACACAAATAATTTTAAATACACAAAAACCTTATGTGTATAGCAAAAATCAATGTCAACGAAAGAGGAGAATCAGTCCATCGCATCCTTATTATGCCACAATTATTATTTTTTACTTTAAATATATTTATAGATAACATCTTTGAAGAAACGTAAAAAATTTTGAACGCAGCGGGACTCGAACCCGCGCCTCTTGGATACCGTCCAAACGCTTTGACCGCTAAGCCATGCGTTCTATTACCAGCTGCGTCGAAATGGCTTAGTGGTCAAAGCGATTGGACGGTATCCAACAGGCGCGGGTTCGAATCCCGCTGCGTTCAAAATTTTTATACGTTTTTTCAAAGATATTTCTAATCCTAAGTGTGGAATAACACTTTAAAAATAGTAAATATTAAAATAAAATAGTAATCTCTCTTGTTAAACGACTATTTCTTAATAATCTTTAATATTAAGTTCGAACGCTAAAAATATACATACATATACAAATAATAGCAATAATGCTGTTGACAACATAATGGCCACTTTGATTTTTCCAGCTAATGTAAAAGTTTTGCAACAACTTATCGACAAACAGTTTTTCTTTCCGCATCATTAGACTTCCATATAGATGATATACGTTCGTCAAATTCAAGCTTTTTTTTAGTTATAAACAATTTATACAGACACTGAGAACATCATTTTATCATAAAAACAGAGACAACCACATATTATATCTATTATAGATAAACTATAACTATTACACGTGTCAGCAATATGAAAATAATTATAAATTTAAATTATTACATTATTCTTTACATTACTATTGTAACAATACGTGCCCTACATAAATATGTATGTAAATACGTAATATATATTTATAAAATAATTTAATAACAATCAAAATACAATTTTATATATTATTTTTTGTAATTATTTATAAATATAAGTAAGTAATTAAATTAAAAGAGAAGGGAATAAAAATTGTCCCGAGAAAATTTGTGGATAACTCAAATAACATAATACAAAATTACTAAGTTTAACATGTAAGTTTAGTAAGAAAATTAAATATTAAATACGTAAATTATTTGATTTATAATTATTTTACTGGTATATGCGTTTGGTGAGATTTATAGAAGAATTAGTTTGTAACATAAATTAAATATAAAATTACTCACTTTTTTTAGCTTCACGCTTTTATCCCGCTTGGTAGCAGGGTAGACAGAAAGTACCTAGTGTGAAGACGCTCCGTTCTTTACTTTCCGCCAAATTCGGGACATTGCATTGAGTGGCGGAATTCAACGCCGCATTTTGTCTTAGCAGAGCAAGAAAGTGAAAATAATTTAAATATAATCGCTCCCCCGAGTGGGAATCGAACCAACAACCGATCGCGTTTACAGTCAGACGTATCTGACTGTAAACGCGATCGGTTGTTGATTTTGTGCCATTGTGCTACGACATATGCATAGAGAATCGAAAAACGAACTTATGAATAACCATACAACATGAAAATATTTCTTTTGCTGCTAATCGAATTATGCATGGATGGTTCTTGAGACATTTGCTTTAAATATATACTGTCATAGCTGTTAATAGTAATGATTTACCTACAGAGATTAAATATACTATTTTTTATTCTGACCCAAAAATTGTAAGCGAACTTTATCACATTCGGCGTTGAATTTTCACGACCCTGTAACTACATATCACTAATTGCAATTTATATGAAAATATATGTTTTTCTAATATAATGTTAGAAAACTAATTATATTTAAAGATTCAAATTAAAAACAAAAAGAAGTTGAAGTTAACATAATTTTGTATTTTGTGTTTGTAACGAATGAATGGATGAATGAAATACTACAAGTATTATTATTAAATCAAAATAAACTATAGGGAACTAAGTAATATTTCCAATAGCAAAAATATAGATGACAAATAAAACATTGGACACGAAATCAATATGTCCGAAAAGTGGGCTATTTGTCCATGTAATAGGATGAAGGAAAAGTGACGAAGTGGTATATCATAGGCAACTAACACTTTGTTTTTTACGATAATAGCTTCAGAAAAGTCATATAAATTTGGCAAAAAATAGTTCAGTGAATACTTACATGTTTTCTTTTTTATTTACTATATTTAATTATAATTTGTTATTATTTAATTGTGCCACACACCTATTTTAAAGAATTTTGAATTTATTTCTTAATTATAAATATATCTAATCACATAATATGTAAAAGTTAGAAAACCGTAGGTATTTACTAAGTGTAAACATCCGCATAATATATTCGACTCTTTAATTCAAGCGAATGTATTCAGATAGAAGTGGTCTGTAACTTAAGCTTGCTTTTATCGATATTGAGTGGGTTGTTTATGCTAAAATTGTACATGAATTACCTACTCTTACAAACGGCAGTGAATTTTCATTAGTCTAGGTATTTTTTGTTAACAATTTCATTTGCAATAAAATATTGACACGATTAATTATATAGAGTGTTACAAACATCTTATCTGCTATCGTATTTTAACTTTTAACCATTAATTAGTAACTAATTTTTCAATCAAATTTCAATCTGAGTATACGTATAGGACCATCTTAGTTTAAAGACACTCCGTCCTCTACTAATTATTATTAACAAAATTTTTGTATTTGGACATTTATATAAATATACGACTTTTTTTATATATTTATTTGCAACTAATTTTTATTTTACTAAAAATTACCAACCAGGTTTAAAAAATGCAAATATTATTGTGGCAATTACGTGATGGCTTTATGATTATCTATTTATTGATCTACGACTAGGTAATGTAATAATTTAAGTGTTTCACCAATCTCGACAGAGTAAATATATGAAACTTAAATGAAATATAATTATAATAACAGATTTCACGTCATACTGTTACATGTTTCACTTATAACCTAATAATTATTATAACAAGTGTCTTATGCAATAAATATGTGGTTTATTTACGAGCATTGTCTGGTTTTAGTGGAGTATTTTTAAGTTTTTATTACAGGTGAAACGTGAAGATGGGAACATTTGAGTAGAAGGCCCTTGCATATGAAATTAGATTCTATACTTTGTGTAAGAGAGAAAAATAAATATCAAAGAGAGAATATATTTTTAGCCGCTACAATAATATTGTGCTGCTTAATGCTCTAACAGAATTTCAACACAGGTTGTCAATTTTTTTAACTGAATTTTGAATACTGTGTACGTTAACATAAGTTAATCCTACATATAATAAGTTGTAGATATACAGTTAACCAGGCTTCTCATAATATTTTTATTACATGACATTAAACTCATATTGGCATTATTCATATTGCATATTCGGAAGCGAAAAATCAATCTTAGTAGGTTTCGTTTTTAGAAAAAATCATTTTATCTATATTTTTAGATAATGAAGAAGTATTACAATATCATCAGAATATGCATGTAGATTTTACCACCTTATGCAAGGTCATCGAAATTGGACGATCCCGAAACCAGAAGACCAGGTTGGAGTCCAATCCAATTACATATTTCATTTTTTTCAAGTTCCACAAATTGTTAGAAAAACTATTATTGGGAGCTCTTTATCTACGCATTTAATTTATATCTAAGTATATTTAGTAAAAAATAGGAAAAATACCGCGCAAGGCTCGACTATCCACGTACATTGAATTATTAAAAATATTTTTATAATAATTAATGTAATGTAAATCAACATAGATCGAATACTAATAAATTATAATAAATTACACTAAAATTATCAAAGTAAATTAAAATTCAACCATCAATTGTGCAAAACACAGTAACCCAAATTATTTGCAAGAAAAGCTAAAGCTTAATGAAATTGTAAATACTGGTTGCAAATTGACAAGCACTGAAGCGTGACCGTTTAAGGAACGAAGGACAAGTGACGCTGAGTACTTTGCTTTCTTTGATCTTTTAGCCAGAGGTGTTTGCCTTGTTACGAACAAAAGAAAGAACGGAACGAATTAGTTATGTCGTCGTTAGAGTCTGTAGAAATGACACTTTTTCGCAAGCATCTAAAGTTAACGTGACATACATTAAAAACTTGAAATCTTTAAATAAAACATGTATTTAAGGCAAATATTAGGTTCTACAGTCTATTTTATATAATTCACATTCAGTTTATTCATCCAAGTGCCCATCACGTTATTGAAAAGTATAATAAAATCTCATAAATGATAAATAAAGCATGTCTATATTAATATAACAACAATAGTTTTTCTTTTCGAAAGCCATATAATTGTTTCAGTACAAATTTATTGTTATCTTTATAGGTAAATATTACTTTTGTTATGATGATTTTAGCCAAAAGTTACATATTTTTACTTCATATAGAAGTCGCAATGCTCTTGAAAAAGAAAAATATTGACTCACAAATTGAATGCGGAAGGGAAATGAAAATACCTCACTGGGATTGATCCTACAGCCAATCGTTGTCCATTGTGTCACGATGACCTCTAAAGAACTTTTAAAGATATATAATTGATATGGTTTGTAAACATGGATATATACAATAAAAGTCCTAGTACAATTCTAGGTATGACACTTTACAACTTAACACAAATTGATCTGTGCTATTGTTCCGGAACAATTGAAAGTTGGTTCATTTCTCTGGAGAATTTAAAAGCCATTCTTTTATGGAGTTATTGTGACGTTTTTTGTAATTATAATATTGTATATTGTAAAATAATTATATAAATAAAGTAATTACATTTTAATGAAATATTTGTAGGTAGGGAATAATTGTAAACATTAAGTATTAAGATTACGTTTTGTACAGAATCAATTTATACTCATACAATTCTATATTAAGAGGTCCTTGGCACTGCAGCCATTATTTATTTATTTATTTATTTGTAATCAACAGCGTATACAGATTATATTTGTACAGCTTTTTAAATTTCATGAAGACTATGGCCACAAAGATTACAATATAAAGTGCTTAATATAATATATTTAACAAAGTGGATAACAAAAAGAAAGTAGGTCTAAACAAAATTGTTGACGCTTGAGACAAGGGAATATTCACAAGTGTATGGGTATTTGTATATGTGCTTGTGCGTGTGTGTATGAGTGTGTGTGTGTGTGTGTATATATGCGTGTGGATGTGTGTGCGTGTTTATTTTTGGCGGTAAGATAGTATTATTTGAATTCTCAATTGTTTTTTGGATAAGTGAAACAGGTCTAAATGAGAAAATAATTTGTTGTATGTTCGTGCTAGACGTACACTTATAGAGCTTTTTGCATAATTTGTGTTGCATTTAGGAACAATTAGTAGATGGGGGCTTCGCGATCTAAAAGAGGAGGCATTTAGAGAAAATGCTGACACCAAACTGGGGCAATCCATCGTACCAGTTAAAATTGCTTGTAGTAATAGCATATCCTTTTGATTTCGTCTTTGTTCTAACGAATCTAGTTTATAATAAATACAGGCTTCTTCATAACTGTCAAATTTTTTAAAATCTTTGTACGCTAAGTATTTGAGAAATTTATATTGAATAGATTCGAGTCTCTGAGTATGCTTTTTATATAGAGGTGACCATATACTACTTGCATATTCCAAGATACTTCGAACGTACGCAAAGTAGAGTATTTTTATGCAATCAACATTATTAAATGATTGCGTTGCTCGCCTAATAAAACCAAGTTGTTTATAGGCCCTATTTGCAACTGCGTCAATGTGTTCAATCATTGAAACTTTAGTGTCTATTTTAATGCCTAGATCTGTAACGGTAGATTTTTTAGCAATGGTCGTGTCATTGATTTTATAGTCAAAATTAATTTTTGTTTTTTTACGAGTCAGAGTTATATGATGACATTTCTTAACGTTTACTGTATTTCTTTTCTTCGCGTAGTATTTTGTCAGGGCATTTAAATCATCTTGTAATTTAAGGCAATCCTCGAATGATCTTATTTTAAAGTAAACTTTTTTATCGTCAGCGAACATCAAATAGTGTGAATGTTTGAAACAAATGCCGATGTCAAAAAGATATGCATTGTATAGAAAGGGCCCCAAAATGGACCCTTGAGGTACCCCTAATGATATGAGTACAAAATCGCTTCTAGCACTGCCTGTTACTACTGCCTGCATACGATTTTTATATAAGATGTCAACTATCGAAGCAAGTTTCCATTTATCCCAAGAGTATTAAGTTTATGAAGTAAAATCACGTGATCTACGCGGTCGAACGCTTTTTCAAAATCTGTGTAGATGACATCTACTTGGCATCTTTCATCCATGCTTTGCAGTATAAAGTTTGTGAAGATGGCCAAATTGGAGACCATTGAGCGATTCTTCATGAAACCGTATTGTTCGTAGGAAATGAACCTTGTAATAATGGGGCATATTTGTCTGTAAACCACTTTTATATTTTATATTATAGCTTCTCGTTTTGGGGCCCAGCAAATCGACAGTGCAGAATTGACGAGCGCATTACTTTCGTGCATTCCGGCGATATTCCCAACCCAACGTGCGTTTTGGTGCAGTTATTTGCCTAAGAAACTTTACCCTGTCAACACCTGCACCAATCTGAATGTAAGGAGTCCAAAATTTCTTTTCAATCAGCGATATAGGTGGAGGAGGAATGTGTTCTCCGTCGCTTGGGCACCTTATTTCAGCAGAACTCATGAAAATTAACACTCGATAATACTCATTTCTGCCTGCCAGTCCCAATGAGGATCGCTCTTCAGGAGATAGTCACCGTTGGATTGCTCTCAACGCCATGACCCCGTGCACTTTTGTTAGTTGGGTCCTGTTACGAGTGATGAGGGAATCTCCCCGTATAGCGCCATGGATTTCAACATCCTACATGAAGAACCCGGCTCTTTGTCATTCAGCAGTAACTTGCCGAAGTCCTTGGCGGTGTTCAAAAGCTTTGCGAAGTGTAACGCAAGCTTAGTGAAGTGTAACGCAAACAACCATCGACCATACTATGCCTTCTGTCCCTGAATGTACAAAGTAGTCCAACGGAGAGAACTTTTGCACAGGCTCTGAAATAATACTTTCGGGCACGGAGAAAATTAGATACCGCGCTGAAATGAAGTCTATCCTTATAAGCTGATCCCCATAAGAAAGATCGTAGAAGTAATGTCCTAGATGATAAATCAAATATGACATAGAGTAGATGAACTAAAATATTAATCGCTACGACAGATATATTACATGATAATTCATGGAATAATTAGTAAAATATGTGCAAAGTTAAAAGACGCGAGATAATAATGAATGATAATAAAATATTTTCTGAAACATTGTGGTCAAGCAAAAGAAATATTTTATTATATACTTAGAGTCGTATCTCAGTAGACATCTACAAGTCGATAGTGAAGATTTATTAGGGCAGCGAGAGGCTATAAAACTTATTTTATTATTCCATCAAACGTGGCGCCGACTCAAATACTTGCATTGCACTTTCTGTTTTAATATTTTTATCACGTATTCATAGTATTGCTATTAAGTATTCACTTGAATGTGCAAGCATACGACTCCACACTATAAGTGGATCTAATTAGATATTTCATAAAATTGTATTTATAAACCACAAAATTATATTAATTGTATATAAAACTCATAAGTATTATATAAGCAATTGCTTTAATTTTTAGACGAATAAAACATGCTAACTATGTTAATAGTATGTTCTTTTTGTTTTTGTTTGTTTTATACATATTTTCAATATGTTGTTAAGTAGCCTTAACCTAATCGATCTTTCCTTAAATTTTGTTCATTCGAGGGATATTTAGTATTTTACTTAATTTCACAAGAGCGGCGTTGAATACCGCCACTCAACACGCAATGCGAGCGCAGAATGGAATATTTTGACACTCGTATTATACTTCCCGTCTATATGGGATACAAGCGAGAAGTTAATAAAATCAACATATTTTGTAAAATGCCACTGAACAGGATAACATGATATAGGTACATATATATAAATATGAGAGAAGGATTTGAGTGAATTACCTACCATGTGGCAAATACAAAATCGATAGTAGTCGATGCTGGGTTTGGGTATATAGAAAATATCTTAATATAAGGTTAATAATAATAATATCACAAAATAATTGTATAAAAAAGTTTATAATTGCTTTGGTATACCAAATTTGTATTGTATTTCGTTCAACGTAGTTAATTCGTTTGTGACATAGCAAACGCAGTTACGTAATATGTATTTATGAGCTTACTCTAGAAATTTTCATAGACGAAATAATAATTCCTACTTAATTTTGTGCAAATAAGTTGTTTGTGTTAATATATGTAGGTATTAAATATACTCTTATTAACCTTAAAATATTAAATGAAAATTATTATTACGTAATTTAAAATTAAATTAATAATATATGTACAAGTACGTAACATTTATTTCTTTTAGCAAAATCCTTATATAGAGTTAAGAGCCAAGATCTGAGAGAATAAATTATTTCTTCAAATGGTAATAGAACCCGCAATTCACGAATATTTTTAAGCAACAATTTATTTTATATGTGAACACCTAATTATAATAGTAATAAGATTAAGAGTAAGATAGCTATGTAAATCATTACATAGCTATCCTATAGTAGTTTCTTAATCTACGGCAGTATTGAGAAATGAGGTTAGTCGAAATTGACATATCTACACTGAAATTGCTGTGACAGCAGATTATGGAATTTAATTAAAATCCACTAAGATTGTCTCAATAGATAATGAATGAGCTATTGTTATTAGAATGTTAATCATACTTAATAAAATGAGAATAATTTTAATTGTGGGCAATTTATGACAGATGAGGGTAGTAAATTACGAAGATTTATCGATATCCTGTTATTCAGAAGCCATTATATTAATACGCAATAAAAGCGTGAGCAGAGAGATGAATACGAATCCCAGTTTATTAATATTCATGGATAAATTATTCCTTTCATTGTCTTTTACGCAAATGAATTGAGACCCAGAAAGGAAAATAAACTCAGATGTATTAAAATACACACAATTTGCGTAGCTTATTGTGTTAGGCTATGAATTTGGGCGACGTGAAGTGCGAAACGACGGTCCGCGGTACGACGTGTAGATGTTTTTACTATAATTTTAACGAATTAGTGCTAAATAGTTATTCTGGGTATGAGAGTATATATTCTTATATTAAGTAAAAGGAGTTAAGTATCTGTGTTATTATAACGCCGCGTGCTGATAATATTACACTGATCTATATAAATATATAGATGATAAGTGAAGTATGACAATCGTTTGTAACAAGATGGTTGCTAGGCTTCGGGAGATATGAGTAAATGGCTAGGCACGTCCTCTGCAAATTCCTTTGCATACTTCTACATATTGCTTACAAACATTACGAGAACGTAAACACTTCTTTGCGGCTTATTGTTTGGAATTGTTTTATTTGATATTGCATTGTTTCTTAACGTCGTAGCGTCTGAGAAAATATAAATACCAGCACATTCTTCAAAATTCCATCTTAAAAATAGAATAAATTTAGTTTAACCTACATAATATATACTTAATATATACTTTTGGACATAAAATGTATAAAAAGCTATAAATAAAGGTGTGAACATAATCATCTCTTAAGTACTACTATCAAATAATATAAATCTGTGCTAACAGGTGATGGGCAGGTAATCATGGGCGGTATTCGGGTGGTGAGGGTTGAGGGCGACGAGGGAGCTGAGTGTTTGCCGCGCAAACAGCGCCGCTCGAGGACGCGGCAAATACGGCTCAAGCACTCACCTGTGATATCCAAGTCAGTCCAGCAACGCCACTTACAAGTTACATTACAATGACAAATGTTTATGTTTATATCATGATATAACGCATTATATATATTATTTATTTAAAAACAATTTATTGAAATTAAGAAGTCTGATTTTATAATTTTGATTTTATGATTTATCTGTAATTAAGTATGTAACCCTGAATTCTAATGGTATGAGTAGTAGTAATATATATTAATATGTAGAATAAACATAGGCATAGTAAATACTTACATACACTTAAACGCTTTAATCTACTTATTTAATCTAACTTAATTCATATTTGTACTCATATTCTTTTTCATAAATAGTGGAAAGAGGATTCATCATAATAAATATGTAAAATAATACACTATGGCGCAATTTCGCTTGTTTTTATCAACATAAACTATTTGTAACATGTAACGTCCATTACTAATATTGCCTCAGTGTTTCAAATTATGCGCATAAAAATAATAGGACCGCATAATATTAGAGCCAGTGAAAAGTTTACCGTCATCTGGGGAGAGCTACCCTACAATGAACTTCATTCATTGTCATACCTATATTATTACGTTTTGAGCGACGAATAATTTTTGCCTTTTAACCCGATGTTTCGAACACTTTTCAGTAATCACTTTTCAGTCCCAAGTAGAGCCCCTCAGCCTACTTGTGACTACGGATAATCCGGTTAAAATAGTTCCTTTTAAAAGAATTTAACTTAAATACGTACGTTTGCTTGAACAAATTCGTGGAGAATATTTGTTTATGTATTTTTCCAATGATTAAAATGTCTTGATTTTTAGTCCTAAAGAATATAATAGAATGTAATATAAAGTATATCATGACTAATCGTATCACGAATATTATGAATCTTGTTGATTTAAGTCAATGTAGATCATTCTCTTAATTTATCACCTAATATATAGAGATCTATTATTTCTAATAATGAATATATTGTTTAGCTGTTTTTATAGATTTCTTTGTGATCACTCGTGGCGCAGTGGGACAGCGGCTAGCTGTAAAAGCGATCGGTTGTGGGTTCAATTCCTACTCGGGGAAGTGATTATACTTAAAATTATTTTCACTTCCTTGCTCTAGTAAGACAATGTGCAGCGTTGAGTTCCACCACTCAACACGCAATTGAATTCGGTCAAAAGCAAAGTACGTAGTGTCTTGACACTAGGTACTTTTGTGTCTATCCCTGCTATGCGGGATAAAAGTGTGTGTTTTTTTAAATATAATTAAAAATAAGCATAATACTCATCTCGTCAATGTTTATGTAAATAATATTACCAACCAGCGTTCTTGTAACCTATTGCATAAGTAGAATGGACTTGTGAACTTTAATTAAGTTGATGTGTTATAAAAAAGCAAAAAAATCACAATCTAATGTCAAGATGAAGAATTCGTTTGTCGCTTTGAACCCACAACCAATTGCGTTAACATTCAGACATTATCTTATTACGACTCTAATGTAATAATGGTAGTCTCTAATGTAATAAAGAGCCCTGTGATATACCGTCAATATTTTCTAATTTCACTGTATTCTAGGACTTTTAAAAGGTTTTAAGTTTAAATATTTATTTTTAAGCATTCTCATATGTACACTTGTATTAAGAACTTTATGGGCTGACTAGGTAACACAGGTGAATATTTCTTAAAAAATATACTACCGAACCTGTGCTAACACAAGCGATTGTATGCTTCCCCAAGCTAAGTGTATGTTAACTAAAATTGGAACACAATCAGTATTTTGTTTCATAGGATGAGGGTAAATACTCCATTGATATCGATACACAGCGGCGACTTGTCTAGAAAGTGGCGAACGGAGTGTCTTGACATTAGGTTCTCTCCAACTATGCCTGCTATTTGGAATACATCGTGAAACTGCTATACTAGTAAATAGTGTCAATATAATATTTGAGATTTCATACATTAAAATATGTAAACTGTTTCAAAATGTATTTAACTCGTACTATAATATAATGTTTATAATTTTATACGGTTTCCATTTTATACAATCTGCTGTATTTTATACTTACAGTAATGTAATATACTACAGACTACATTATTAAGTATATATATAACTATTTGTAATTTGTTTTTTTGTCAAAGGGATCCGACTATCACACACGCTTATCAATTTTCCCTAGTTTAGTTTCTTTCTATTCTCATATTTCTCTTCTATAGATATTTCGTCATCCTTTCTTTAACATATACCAAACCATCTGAGCAAATAACATTACTTTTAAATAAAGTATAATGTTATGTAAATATTCGATCCCGACAGTTTTATTAGAAAAAATTGCTATGTAGATACGTGAATAAAATCCTTTCTGCAGGTAAAACAGATGCTGCCTGGATCCGCACCATTTTAATGAAATAACCATTTATGTGAAATCACATTTATTTCCAACTAATTTTATTAGAAACTAAATTTTATGTATATAATAGCACTTAGGTACTATAATAATAGTATCATAATAATGTTTCGCTTATAATAATAAAATAATATGAATTTATGAACTTGTTGTTGTGTTGTAATATAAATATTTACCTGTATTCATATAATTTTAAATATATATATATATATATATATATATATATATATATATATATATATATATATATATATATATATATTTATTTATGAATGAGGAAATAATTATATTCCTTCAAACATTCTTAGAAGACGAAGTGCGAAGAGTGAAATGTGTGGAACGGAATGTCTTGACATTAGTAATGTGGTAGAATATTGTCGGAGAGTGTAGAATGTTTTTTATATATGCTAAAAGAAAGGAGGCAGTAGTGGAGCAGTCTGACTGTAAGCGCGATCGATTGTGGGTTCGCTTTCCACTCGGGGGAGTGACTATACTTAAATTATTTTCACTTCCTCGCTAAGACAAAGTGCGGCGTTGAGTTCTACCACTCAACACGTAATGTCTCGAACTTGGTGGGAAGAGAAGTACGGAGTGTTTTGATTATAGATACTTTCTGCTGACCCTGCTATGCAGGATAAAAGAGTGAAGCCATAAAAAAGCAACAATTTTGACAGTAATATCTGTCAATATAAAAACCGTAACCAATATTAGGCGCTATCACATATTAAACATAGGCGGGGATTATCCAATAAAGGTTGCGTTGCCGAAGCTGTGCCCCTTTCCGCGGTTTAAGTACTTTTTTGGCAAATGAATGGAAAATTTTGTTGGCTTAGTACAATATTTTGGCACGTTGGGAGGGTTCCGTGAGCTGTGATTTAAAGCTGTGATGAATATTTTATTATTTTTGTATTATAAAAAGAAACGTAAACATAGATACAATTGCTTGTTCAAGTGTAAAGGTCTTAATTCATATTAAGACCGCTTGCGATAATGTGATAGCTACGCCACTCGGGAAATTGTTTTTAATAGTTTTTGTCCTACTCTGATGGTAGGCAATTTCCATACCTCGGAACTCAAACCTATATGTTTTCTAACAGGAACAAATGGAGTCATTACAAAGTATAAATTACTTGAAATTGTAAGAAAATATTTTGTAGATATTAAGATATTGTAGGATTTTTACTTACAATACAAACAATACTGGCAAGACATATATTTCTTTATTGGACAAATTGCAGCTTTTATTTAATGTAACGAAATACAAGTAACTAATGTTCTATCTACCGTTCTTGTTGACAGTGAACTATAGCTTATTCCAGCTCTGTGAATATAAATGTAGACCAATAAAGTGACTTACATTACCTAAACTAATATAACAATTCTTAGTACACATCATGAAGTAATGTAATGCTAAGAGTTTTAAAGAAAATATCACTATACGTCTTATTGCCTACCTGGCTGTCTCAGTTTTTGCTCAAAGAATCGATTTCAACGAAGAACCGAGCTAGCATACTTGCCCACTATTCCAGGTGGACACAGTACAATGGTGATAGTTATATATATAGCTACATAGTACTCCATCATGGTAAATTTATAAATTATATAAGTGGGTTTACATATAGTCCAATATGTAGACTTTAGTAAAAAAATTGAATAAGTATTTTTTTTTTAAATTATTAAGTTGTATTTGAAAATTATACAATTGTCTTAAAACTTAAAACGTAAGTGTTACTGTATAATAAGTTGTTTATATACAAAATATTTTTTTGTATAAAATTTAACAATATCATTTATAGTAAAGTAGAAACAACAGATATATATATTTCCTTAGAGATTCATTCTGAACTAGTTTATCTCTTTAAGATAAATCAATATTAATCTGACTTGGTTACATACCATATTCATATCTATTTCTAAATCTTTGCTTCTATTAGTTGTTCAAATTTTTCATCTTAAAAAATAACATTGAATCAAATGCGATAATTAAATTAAGTTATTTAAAAATAAATATCTTTAAGAGAAGTACTATCTTATGGCCTCGGGACATTGAAGTGAAATGTAGTTTGTTTCAATGGTTTTCAGAAGTATTGGAGTAGGTCGGATATAAGAGTGAATATTATTTTTAGATTCTTTTTCTAACAGCATTGTGCTTCTATTATGTCAAGAGCGTTGAGATACAATCGTGTAACTCAAGCTTAAGGAATTTCGTATTTCTTTTTCTGAGAATTGATTCAATATTATATCAGTTATACTACACGTAGAAAAATAGTTTCATATATTATATGACTATTTCTCACATAAATTATGATTCGATGAAATGTCATTTAGTTTGTACATTCCTATCGTATTATAAATATATATATATATATATATATATATATATATATATATATATAAACAACTATACAAATGAATAAAACCTCTTTAATTCTCTTGAATTCTCGGGGATGCAGCATCAGCAGCATCGGTGCATTTACCTGATAATTGGGATTAATCTTTAAGAAGTAATGCTTCAGCTATAAGCCAGTCAAATTTTCTATCGATATCGATTTTACATTTAAACTCGTATAAAAAATACAGCATTTCTTTCATATGTTACATATAATGTGTCTTCTACAGAGGATAAGAGAAGTCAACTAGCATTCATTATCACTCACGACAACGTTTGTTTAGTCCACTAGAAAACTAGAGGAACTGCGAAGGATTTCTTAAGCGAGCATGTCTTAAGTGTAAGCGTCGCGACGGATGCGTGTGTGGGGCGCAGCTCCCTAGCGGGTGGGTCAGTAGTATGGGCGGGGTGTATCGATCTCCGCGGGGCGCGTGCGCTGCGGCTCGGGTGCGGGCGGCGTCGGTGGGCCTCGCGACTTTTCTCAGTTTCACCCGCGCAGTCCGCAGCTGGCCGCCAGGCGAGCGACTGCCTTTGCGACCCTTTTCGCATCCACCGCACCGCACCGTTTGACATTTCAGCAGCGCAGCGCGCAACAACATTACAACCTCAAACTGTCTCTTCTCAAGGAATTACTTCACGGCTAAAATTTGGTGCGGCCACGCAAATTGATGTTTATCAATGGTTAATTAAATAACATTTTCTGATTTCATGGTGTTCACAATTTTCTGTACTTATAAAACTGAAAGTATATAAATAAAACTATTGGTGTAAAAAATAATTTAAAGACAATTGTGAAGTGTTGTTTCCAAAGTAATAATGTTAGTAGTGTTCGTAAACATAATTTCCAGTGTTCGTGTAAGTGACTGAAAAAAGACATCAAAAGGCTCGCTCACGAGTTCACGGCTCGTTAATCTCGAGAAAATCTGAAAAAGCGGTTTTCGCCTTCGTTTGCCCATCAGTGATAAAATTTATGACGAACGGTAAGACGCGTGTAGTGATAAGGGTCGGGTGCGTTATCTCGGCGGGCGGCGGCAAGGGTGTTGTACATATCGTCTTGCGAAACTTGATCACTGATACTTGTGTTAATACTACATATTTAGCATTTTGAAGCCAATTATTTCTACTAAATATTAATATTTTATGATGACTACATATAATTTTATAGTATATCTTAGAGTCTGAAGAAATCCTATCGATATCCTATAGACAAGTTATTTGTATCGATTTATACCATAATAAAAGAATAACTTTTATTATACAATAAACGCACATAATTGAGGCCGGTGGTGGCGCAGTGTGACAGCGTCTGACTGTAAACGCGATCGGTTGTGGGTTTAATCCTCCCTAGGGGGAGTGATTATATTTAAATTATTTCACTTCCTCGCTGTGGTAAAAACAAAGAGCGGTGTAGAGTTCCACCACGAATTGGGTGCGAAAGCGAAGTTCGGAGTCTCTTAACACTAGGTACTTTCTGTCTACCCTGCTATGCGGGATAAAAGTGTGAAGCTAAAAAACGCAAGTAATATTAAAAAAAATGTATTTAAATAAATTTGGAATTAAAAGTAAATATTTTAATACAGTATAGCTAAGAATGAAAATTGCATTTTTTAATGTTCTATGTTACCACATTCGCTGGCTGTGTTACAATCCGCTCCGGTTCAATTCCATATTCCAATATAGATCTCCACACTCAACTTTATAAGTCATTTTAATCACTTAAAATTCCAGCTTAGTTTTAGATATATAGCAACCAAAAAGTTTTTATTGGGATAAATTTTAAATATTAAAAGTAACACAGTTCGCGGATGATTAAATAAATATATTTGAAAATAAAAGTGAAAAAGATTTATCTTTTACTCTTACTTAATTATACTGACAACTTATTTTACCATAAAATTCATTATTTTATAATATCCTATTAATAATCGCTAGAAGTTATGCTTAAATTGCTCCAACATCTACACAGATATGTGCCAGTAAGTTTCGTCACAATCGGTCAAGCCACTACAGAGATTGGCCAGGAACGTAGAGACAAAATTATAAATATATGTTATTTTTGTACTATGTGCATGTATAATGCATAAAGCAAATGCAGTTAGTAAAAAACGGTTATTTTTAGACAGACATTCCAATTTTGTTTATTTGTAAGTATGTATAGATAATAAGCTTTAATTTTTCAATTTTAAAGTTATTAGTTATTTTTTTAATTTTAAAGTTATATATGCACACTAGTAGCCTTCAATATCGTTTGCGTCTACTATAACACGTTAAATTCTGCTCTCTTGGAAATTTCGAAAAATCCTCTCTTAGTGCTCCTCGATACTCCTAAGGAGCATATTAGCCAAATTAGAATCGCACTACCTACCAAGTTTTTTATTGTATACTTTTATCTACTACATTGAACGCACCATAGAGTCTATTTTATGTCGCTTATAGTAACTTCCCCGTTAGTTTTCAAGACGATAATGTTCATCTGAAGCTAAATCCTAAAGAACACCCAATGAGAAAATCTCTTTATCGTCAAGATACATTTTGAATGTCTTTAGTATTAAACAAAAGGCAAGTGAGAAATAGGAGGTCACTATTTTGACTGATATATTAATATACGTTAATGTAAATATAAACATATAAGTTTTAAAAAAAATATTTTTTTTCTTGGTTATTTTGTATACCTATTAAGTTCAGGCAGATTTTCACCAACTGTGCCATGTTTATAATTTATGGAGGCAAATAAGATGTCATTCAAGTAACGCATATTTAAGTTAGTGTTCGTACTTATTGCTTAAAATTTTCAGCGTGATAACGAATTTGCTATCTTGGTGCAAATAGTTGAAAGTATCAATCAGAAGAATGAACCTATCATTTTTATTTTGTGAACCAGCCGACCTCTGTAATTGATAATTGCACTTAGCAGTTCTGTATAAATATTACTTATCTACAAGATTTTTTGTCAAAAGTTTTCTTAGTTAATTTTTTTATCAGAAAAAAAATGTTTCCTTACAACGAAATGTTCTTCACATATAATGTAAATACAATTAATAATTTTACAAGAGAGAATTTTCTAGCCACAATGGCATCTCATATTATATTGAATTTATGAATAAACAAGAATATATAAGAGATATATTCCAAATGTATAAATCTGAATCAGAACAAAACATAATTTGATCAATATGAATAATACTTGATATATAAATTTTGTTCACACATGGCACACTTAAAGCAATAAAATTAAGAATATAAATTGAAAAACCAAATACACGTAAAGTACAATGAACTAAGACTTAGGTTATGTTATACAACTTTTGTACCCGATTGTGAATGTGATAAACTGAAATACAATTTGCTTCTCGCTTAAGCCGATGTTATAAAAAACTCTTTTCATTTTCAGAGCGTAGTTTTAGATTGTGTGAAAATTTATTTCCAAGTCGTATGTCTTGCTGAAATATCTTAGCTTGGTAGCGGACGTTCGGGCGAGAGTCCAAGAATTGAGGGATTACGCGTCTTTCTGTGACCCTCTTTTTTGGGTCGAACTTTTTAAATCTTACACTTCTTTTATAGCGTGGCCACACAAATCTTTGTCATAATAGACTAACAATGGAGGATAGTAACTTTAGTGTTGCTACATTTCTGAACGTATGTTACAACTTACTTTATTTATTTTATATTTACCATTTAAAATATTAAAAATCTTTATGACGCAAGACATCTACGCCTGAGTTGGACAGATTTAGGTTGATACAGTCTATTGCAGATTTACTACGATAGCTATAAAAAGGTCCAAACAATAGAGAAAGCACTTGAACAGATAAAATATCTCATTACTTTTTATAACTTAAGAAAATAAAAAGGGGAGTGCCTAAGGGAATTTGAAATTTTCTTCTAGACCCAATGACCTGCCTTGGCTAAATAGCAATAAGTACGACAATGTTTTTAGCAGACGAGACCCAAAGCTTGTCGGTAAAATAAATCTTTCCGTAATGCGGTAAGTTCAATTTTGTGTGAAAATTAGGGACATATTTCTTATATCTTTTCTTTAGGCTTGACTCGATTCGTATCACGTTGCTAAACTCACAAAGTAGAGAAAATTCACTGTTTTCTTTAGCATTTGTTGACCCAAATGCGGAAAGGGACGCTATCTCGTTTCAATATATCACATTATGAGCCCGTAAGTATAGCATGACGTAACAGTGTCGATGTATATGAAAAAGTATTGTGTCGTATCATTTCAATATAGGGTAAACATGTAGAGTTGTCCTGTCTTTTTTGTAACAGATTTTGTATAGAAATTTAGTTCATTGGCGTTCCAAGCGCCTTATCGCGTATTGAATTATCTCTCATAGGAATTCTGGCTGTTATTTTATTCAGGCTGCGGAGCGAGCTGTTGGAAGGTGTTAAAGAGTGAATGGGCCGAATGAATAAATGTTATATGCGAATAAATGGATTTATTAATTTTTCGATAGATTTATTTTCGATTCTGAAGAATTTTTAAAATAATAAAATAACGTTTACAGTCATTACTGTATCAATACTGTCTTAACATAAATATCCAATTAAAAGTAACAAAAAACATTTTGCCATTTTCCCGCTCTATATATATTTAAGAATAATATAAAGAAAGTTAGATATAAAACCTATAGAAGGAAATAACAGAATACTTAAATATAAGTACTAAGCAATTGGGCTGTATTACAGAAGTCACATCAATAAATATTTTTATCTCGAATTGAGTTCAATATTCCGGACACATCAATCATTAAAGAAAAATTACATATTCCAGCTGCGCACATCCCAAACGCACTTACTTTCAGTTTTATATTGAATACGCATAAAAAGTAAATAATTTTGAGCATGAAAAGTTTTGAAGGATATTATTCTTCCGTGCCGCGGTTATCTATTCAAGTCACGCGCGTTACCGCTGTTTATTCACATTCGCTTTGGCGTACGCAAATAATGGGGTAACTCCTTGACTAACCAGTTACCCGACTCGGGGACGCTTTTACGCGGCACTTCGGTCATTATAATAATGCGTAATTATATCACTTGCTTCGCTTCATAAAACTCATAAACTTCGCAACTTCTATGCTTTACATTGATTAATTATTGTTTTATGAAAATTAAAATTTAGCAGAACTACATATTTATGAAGAATTTTTTTAATGTGTTTTTTCCTGCTTTACGCAATGTTTTCTTGAACTTAGTCACATAAAACAAGATACTGAGTTGAATTATTTATAAGAATTATTTTCGAGTACAGTATGCACAAATAACGATAATTCTGTTTTTGTGAATTAATTTACAACTTACCTTTCCAGAAGATACAAAATAACTTTGGTAAATATCTCATTAATTTTAAAGAAATACTCTATCTTCATATTTTTTTCAATGCGGCCATTAAAGAATTTAATATTTTTATATATTTTAATTTTCACCATTCAACACGCAATGTCTCGACTTCGGTGGAAAGTGAAGTACGGAGTGTCTTGACACTAGGTACTTTCTGCCTACCCTGCTACGCGGGATAAAAAGCGTGAAGCTAATATATATATATATATATATATATATATATATATATATATATATATATATATATATATATATATATTAATACCTACTACTGATGTAATTTTTAATTACGTCTTATATAATAGTAATTGTCGCTTGAAACTCAGCGTAGACTTTAAAATATTAAATTTCTTTTTTACACTCTTTGTGCCTCCCCATTATCTAAGCATTAAATTTCAGCGTTTTAGACGCAGCTATTTTGCCTATGCGTTGTCTGTCAGCCATTTAGTATAGGAAGATATATAGCTATTTTGCCTATGCGTTGTCTGTCAGCCATTTATATAGGAAGTTTTATACATATATATGATTTAATTAAGCTATAATACTTTAATCGACTTACAGTTCAAATTGTTTTTATAAAATTATAAAAAGGATATGCCTATATACGGAGCTTGTCTTGGGCAATGCGAATTTAATATAAAAATTAAAAGCTATATATACGTTGAAAGAATGAGCAATGAGAGAATGGTAAAAAGATTTATGAAGCCAAGGTGAGTGGTATGAGAGGTAGGGGGAGATCTTGGTTGACCTTCGAAAATTCGAAAGCACAGTATCGAAGATACTGGAGGAATGTCACGTAAAAAGCATGAGGATCCGCCGAAGGGCATGTATGAAGAGGATAATGACTGTGGACGAGGCGAAAGAGATGTGCAGGGACCGTAGCGTTTGGCGCTCCGTACTCTCTGACTACCCCGCAAGGAATAAAGCGTGAAACTAAAAAAAACTGAACCTAGACATAAACCATTAATGTCTTAAAAAATTAAAAAGTTTAATATTTTACCTCTACAAATTTTATGACAGTTTTCAGGGGTTGGCACCGAAAAGGAGGAGGGTTTTAATTACCTTAAATAATGTTGGTATCCCATACCTATTCATTGCCTTAAATAACTCGACAAAACTAAACAAAGCTTTTGTTTTGCGGGTTCCTTTCTTAATGATGATAAATGTTATATATATTAATATAAAATCTCATTACTACAATAATAAAGACTGTTTAAACTAGCAATTATTTTGGTCTTGATTGTAATTGTGATGTATATTATGGAAAATTTGGTGTTGTGTATTTATTTGGATAGAAATATTTTAATATTTTACTATTTTTAAAGTGTTATTCCACACTTTAAAAATGTTTAGAAATATTTCATATTTAATAACTACGTTTTTTATTTTGAGTAAATTAATGTCTCCAAAAATACTATTGCTATAAAGACAAGATACGTTAAAGCAGCTAAAGCGGAAAAATATTTTAATTTATTATAATCAATCTAAAGCTCAAAGCGTCGTTACTTTGTGGACAATTTAAACCAGTTTGCAACAGGTGCGTCAGTGTAGGCGCATGAATTATGGACGACAAGCTACGCCACTAATTGATTCTTGAACTTTGCCTCCCCCTTTATTTAACTCTCTCTTCCAGATGCATCAGGTAGATGGTAAGTCTTGGGAGTTAATATTTTGCATGATACAAAAGTATGTTTAGATTTCATTTTTAAAATTAGACTATCATGTAATTTTTATTTACCGTTTCATGATTTTTCCGCATGCCAGACTAACAACTTAGTGTCAAGACATTGTTGCTTGTCTTAATCCGAAATCGAGTCATTGCGTGTTGACTGACAAACTCAGTTCCGCGCTTTATGTTAATGACCAAATAATAATAACTAGAAGAAAAATGTCATTTCTCTGAGTGGGAATCCAACCCACAACCTATCGCATTTATAGTAATATGCTGTTCAATTGTGTCAATATGACCTCAATACGTGTTTACTTATTTCTTTTAAATTAAACCTGTTGTCTCTTGAACTTCGAGCCAAATACAAAGTATAAAAATAGATGTGATGACAGTCTTCCAGTTATGTATAGGTTAGCTATATAATTACTTAAACATTATATACTATATATATATTGCGATACATGTTTCGCTGGTCTGATTATACAACGCAGGGTGTTACACTTTATTATCCCACACGCAATACTTTAAGTACAGACTGACATAAATACGTGAGCGTAGATAATTATTATCCTACATTTCTCGTAGTCTCTCTAAAATTTAAGAAGAAAATTATATAGCTTTTTTCTTTGTTTTTTTAATTTTTTAACATCACGCTTTTATCCCGCATAGCAGGGTAGAAATGAACCTAGGGTCAAGACACTCCGTACTTCGCTTTCCACCGAATTCGAGACATTGCGTGTTGAGTGGTGAAATTCAACGCCACACTTAGTCTTTTACCAGAGCGAAGAAGTGAAAATAATTTTTAGATATAATCACTCCCCCGAGTGGGAATCAAACCCCCAACAGATTGCGTTTACAGTCAGACGCTGCCCCATTGCAAATTTTTATATTATACTTTTAGGTGTAAAATATGCCCTGTAGATACAAAATAATTTTTCCGAAATATCTTCATTTGTTTTTCCGAAAGATATTTATATAAAATCAAAACTCGGCTCATTCACTTGCTAACTTAATTATCCCATTAAGGCTTAAACAATGTGAATTACAGTAGAAACTTAAATAATGTTTATCGTTAAAGTAATTTGAACTACGTATTTTGAAATATAACTAAATTACCGAGCTTCAATTATAATTAACAATTCTTGTAATAAATTGGATGAGCGCTTTTAAATGTATTTTGTAATAATCTTAATTATTCAAAGTCCTATAGTATATTTTTATTATTTAAATATGGAAATGTTGTATAAACATATCATTACCCTGTTGTAAGTGTACTTAATTGGATTTTACCATTTTTTCTATTTTTTTTTAACATCTGTTCAGTTTTTCATCACACAAGTTCCAAAGTATGACAATACTACCTATTTTTTAAAGCAAATCGATAGAAAGGGCAAATATTAATTGCCTTTTTAGCTGAATTTAGAATAATAATTTGGAACAATGTTTTTTTATAATAAATTTTGTATGTGGTTTATAATATATTACTTATAAATATTATTAATCATTATTTACAACATAAACAAATGCTTGTTTAATTGCTATTTAAAACACTGAACGCCTGCGGCTTAGCAGTCAATTGTTTTAAGCTTTATTAGAAAGAGCAATTTTTTAAGGACTCGTAACGAGAATTTTGCTAAACTGGAAATGCATTTGTTTAAAAGTTGATGATTTTTGTATATGTAATTTTTTTAAATATTACGTCCACGAAATCAAACCAATATAAAGACATTTTAAAATATTTAATAACGTTACTTGAAATTCTATAATTAATCATACCATATCAATGTATAAAAAATACAATGAATTTGTAGAAAAGGATAGTTACTACAGTACTTATATATACATGTGACATTAAGTTAACTTATACTGAAAAATTTAAAATTTTGCTTTAAACTTGTATGGATTGATTTTTAAGCGTTTGGTTAGTGAAAATTGTAAAAATCACAGAAATTTTGCATAAGTAAAACGAATAAACACGTTCAATCTTCTCTTTCAAGGCGTCAATCGTGGCTGGTTTCTTTGTATTGGGGTTATATCGATGTTGCCAACCTATCGACGAAGACGTGAGATGAATTGTTGACAGCAATGGCACCGCAACCCGGCCACGGATAGGCTTGCTGTGTGGCTTCAGGAACTGTTGTTGTTGTTGTTTGAACCACATATCGCCCAAGCCCAAATATTTCAATATCAGTCCCTATTGACTGCAACGTTGCAGCCTTCATCGTTCTTGAAAAAATACGGCCCAATAATGTTGCGAGCCAGCAAACCTTACCAAACAGTGACTGATTCGGAATACATTGGAAGCTTTTGAACTGCTTCTGAGTGCTCTCTCGACTAAATCTGCGATTGTTCTACTACTTGCGTATTAAGCCAAAAATATTATCTACAGCTTCATCGCTGAAGGTGGTTTTTAGGTAAAAAGCGAATTTTTTTAAAGCTTTCCTTAGTCCTATTCACTGAACATATGATGCGATGGAAGGTCGACTGATTTTAGTTCGGCCAAGATAAAATTTTCCATGTGGTCGAATAAAGTTGTGAATCGGTCGATATGTTGTCTGATCTTGGTCTTCGTTGACACTGACCGATACAGCAGCGAATACTCTTCACTGCACACTTTGTGGACACGAGTAGATTGATATACAATAAGTGAAATTGGTTTGAAATTTGGTCACAATGAATTGGCTGAATTGAATCGGCTGGGAATTCACTGGGCCGATTATGACGACTATAAAATAGGTGCCAATTGCGCCAAACATTTTTCACAAAGAACGAATTTTAATAATAAAGTTCATTGATTTGAAAATGGCATAACGTACTGAGTATTTCTGACTTTGATATAAGTCACCAAGCATTCACTAAGTGTCAAAAAACATTGCCTCCAAAAATCTCAACAACCTCAAATAATAAAAAAAAATATTTCTTAAATATAGCAAGTAGATGAAGAAATTTAATATTTATTAACTAACGTTAAGAATATTATTTTTATGTGATAAAATTTTCATATTTCTGTTAAAATTATACAGCTAAAATTACGTCCAGAACCAGCGGCATCGGTAACTGACATATTTGTGGAAAAATAACAGGAAATCAGGGGCAACAAATGAATCAACTTTCTAGCTTATGTCATCATAAAAGTGACAAAAAAATATGTACATTCAGTTTTCTTAAATTTATATGTATAAATTGCTTTAAAGGTAATATATAATAAAATCAATCAAGGTAATCGTTTGCAAGTTTTTACGAGTTTATACCACTTCGTACGTCCTTAGGCGATAAATCTTGTGTCCACAACGCTGCAATTGGATTGAACGGATGTAGATAGGAATCGATGACCATCGATCGATCAATACGTGGAATTCTTCCTACGTTCACATTATTTGTAAATATCATATCTCCTATACCCTCTCATATATCCATACTTCTCATATGACCGTCAAACACGTGCTACGTCGACTATTTGTTATTTTCATTTTACGCCGCATTGCGTTGTTTGCGTCTTTTTAGGTAAAAATCCCTACAATCAAGAATGAGTTTTGAAATATAGTAGACGTTAATGTTAAGCACAAAAATTATTATTTAATTATAAAAACAAATATATAGATTATTTTTTATATTACTTGTATGACTTTATCTATACTGGTTCATATCGGAACAGTGCTAATTTATTGATCATAATTATTACGATTATAGTTATCGACTAAACTTAAATGAAAATACGTAAGTGTTTTACTGATAAAGCTGCAAAAAAGTATATTTTTTTTCTATACACAGAATAGATAGTTGAAGATTCAACCTGTATCTATGTACTCGTAAATTTAATATAAAATGCTAGGAAAAATAGATTTATCTTAGGGTATAAGTACATTGATTATATTTTGTACATTTAGTATAATGTTTTATCTATGCACCGTAAGATTTTGAGTGATAATAAAAAGTAAAAAAAAATAAGTTGAAATTTTATTTAGGAACAAATAAAAATTTATATAATTTAGTTTTATTACTATAATATCTATTTTATAATGCGTATCTACTATACCAATTGAACTTAAAGTTAACTTTTATATTAACTTCTATATTAACTTTTATACTCCAAATAGATAAATAGAATTTAACATTTCATATCATCATGGACGATTTTGTGTGGTTAAAATTTCGCTGTCTCGAGTAATTTTATTACCTTAATAACATTCTAGTAAATAGGTACCATATAGACCCTCATAAATTTTTATATTACAGATTGTGTCGTTATTGTCTACTGATATTTAATTAAATTAGGTAATTTCATCGTCATTAAAGCATTAAGGTATTTGTATATACGTTATGACTGTTTCCAAATTTTATTTTGTTTGTATATTATTTGCTATGTAAGTACGCATTTTCTAACTGGTTAAGTGAAGTTCGACCTTCAGTGAAGCATTTTACTGGAAATTATTTGCTATTAAATTAAATAAAAAAAAAATCATATCATACATTTTGGACAACTTAAAACACAAATCACTTGATATCTTAATCTATATCCTTCATACAGACATATTAACTTATACTAACCTACAGTCATACAGTAACAATAGTACGGACGGTAGGGATCACATTTTGTTAGCCTAACCTTGTAATAAGAAACATCATTGAGACACTACTATTTTGATAGGTTAAGGTTTTGAATAAAAATAAATAAAAAAATAAATTAATTAACGAGTATGAGCATGGAAACGATTAACATGCATACGACAGTGTATCTGTAGAAAAGAAAGGATAGTCCACAGATGGCTACACGTTTCGATGCTCGTATGCTCAAACAGTTTCATTGTCGACTGCCCTGTGATCGACCGACCAAAATCGAAGGCATGGCTTTTAATCGAGCAACAGAGAAATGCCCTCATTCAACGCTCTTTTGTTCACACAAACAAAAGATTCAGGATTTTGACTTACGAATAATAATGATCAGTGACGATTGTTAAGAAAGTAATAAACCCACTATTATTAACTCTGAAAAGAATTGTATTTCATAATGACGTCTAATCTACAGTAGGTATAGGGATTAGTTTCATTGTTTCTAGTCATCTAAGCTGAGATAGAAATATTTTTCAGGGGAGAGTACGGTAGAGTTTAAAATAAAATAACACTTAGGAATAATCAACATTTCATCATAATAAAACTTAAAGAGATAAGGACAGCTGAGAAAATGGAATGATACTTTTGTTCATGGCTTAAAGAGAAAATTTATTTCTTACTTTGAAAGTAGAATATACGCAAGTGTTTTACGGCATCAGAGGCGTATAAATGATGGCGCTGCGACACTTTAACTAAATATGTATATAGAAAGGCAATACTTTGAATTGGGTATTTATTTGGACCCAAATAAAATCGAAAGCGCTTATGATTGTAATGTAATTCTATAGATCCTACGTAATGATAATTGTATGTTGTTTTGGATAAAATTTTAGAATTATTCCTTTCAATGATTTTTAAAATTAGTAAAGAATAACACATATATAGTATAAATATATAGTATAAATTTATAAGATATACATGGTTATAAATGTAGTCAATATACAATAAAATTCTTCTGCTGTTGACTGAGACTGATAAATATTGCATAGCTGATCTGCTGGACTAGAAAAATACTAGAGGGAAACTGAAGAGAAAAAAGGCCAAATTTTAAGAAAATAGTATGGAAATAATTATAAAGTCCAGGCAAACAAGTAGCGGAAATTCGTGAATATTTAATTGCTCGAAGGCGGATATATATTTATCTAAATATCTATAATTACCAATTAATAATTATACGGTTATTAAATATTTCTTTTTTACTTTGATTATTTAAGTTTTAATAAAAATGTTTAATTGAGGTTTTTGTGTTATCTATTTTACAGGCTGTCATTTCTCTGTTCTTTGTAAATATAACATAATGCACGGTTAGAAGCTTTTGAATATCAAAGAGCAATATTCAGATTTATACTGATAAGGCATTTGCTTAACGAGCGAACCGATTATCGAAGCAGATAGTACGGCATTGAGAAAGGGTAACGGCATACAAAGAGAAACAGGGCTCTTTGTTTGAATGGTACATATAAAACATATTTGTATGATTTAAGTTGATTATAGAGCATCGAGGTGCTATCAATACATCTTGTTGGGAAATAACTTTTTAGACACATTCTGTGATTTTCACGATTTTCTTATAACTATCATATTTACAAATAAATGAAAATAAATAAACTTTACTTTACTTGTAAGTAACACTTTAAATAATTTTTAGTTCATGTTATGTTTATCAAACATGATATATTTTGACCTCAGTGTCCAACATTATCGTCTACGTTGGCGATTTTTTTTGTAATTAGATTTGTTAATTATTCTGATAGTAAATGCCATAAGTTTTAGCTTTATGAGCAACATATGTATGCAGGTGGTACTTTAGGTAAATCTAATCTATTATATAAAAAAAATATAAAATATATTACTACTATAACTAATACTTTATATATATATATATATATATATATATATATATATATATATATATATAAAACAAAATTTAGATGGTATAACGTTAATGAATCTGTAATTGCTATAAATTTGTTCCAAAGTAATATAATATCGTTCAACTGAACGAACGCATTGCAAGGGGAAGTATCCTGAAGAATCCTTCATTACGAAGACAAATAGCATGAAGTTATTTAGCGAATTTCGTTTTTGTTTGTAGAAATTTTCATTTTCCGTTTCATTAATAAAATTTAATCTTATTAGAGAAGAGAAAGAAAAGGCAATATCCGCTATAAGAATTCTTGTAACGAGTGCGGGAAGCGGTCGTTTTCCGTATTTTTAGATTTGAGTGGCAGTGAAAATTCTCTTGTATTTAAATACTAAGAAATTTTAGTAATTATTTTTCATTTTAAATTGTCGTTTTCAAACAAATGTTTTTTATATTGTTATCAATCAACGATGTTTTTTTTTACATTAGTAAATTTTATATTATTTAAATCCACGTGAAGTACGGATTGTCTTGACACTAGGTATTTTCTGACTACCCTGCTATACGGGATAAAAGCGTGGATCTAAAGATCTATAAATACATAGATAAAGATATATATTTCTCGAATGGATCAGGTGGCAACTCAGTGCGGATAATCGCAGATGTTTTAATGAAAGTATCAGTCACAGATGTCACATGTCGGCTTCGGTGTTAGCGTAAATGCCGTTTTAGCTTGATTTCATATATTGTAAACGATTTTGTTTTAACGCCTATCATTTTTTTTTTAAATTAAAATATCATATGTTTTGTTTTATTAAAGTAGAAAAATTATTAAAAATTCTAAATTTTATGCTACCCGGGACTACTGCTGCTTCCGGTATCACCTAATTTGATATTAACAATCTCGGGATTATTTTGTAATAATAAATGGATAAATGGCTTTGTCTGTTTTCGTTATATTTTTTAATTAAAAGAATGCAACATATTTCTTTTAAACAAGATATCTGAATAATAAATAAAAGAGAGAATATTTAATGTACAGCATTGATATTTATATATAAATTCTGTACATGAAATGTTTATCAAAAATTTAAATTACATATGTTAATATATAGGTAACGGAAGCTAATAAACCCAATGGAATTATTGTCTGTTTGTCTGCCAATCGGTTATTGCGTCAATTACACAATAACTATTGGATAGAATTTTGTTGGGAGCTTATAGTGCAAAAGTATATAAAGAATTTTTTATCTTAATTTTTTCGTATAAAACATAAAACAGCTGAAATTTATAAATTTCTTTTTATGCTGATAACTAAGGGATAGATATACGAATGTGATTGTGCATGGTAATAGCTGAGAGCTTGGAGCATTATATTCGATGTTTTCATCTTGATATTCAATGTAGGCAAAATAAAAAACAGAATCTGTAAAATCATGTCGATGTTATTACAAAAAAAAAACAAAAATAACATACAAGTATTTCAATAAGGAATAACTATTTTCTTATTTATTAACGTCTTTCATGTCTTTTTGTTAATATCTCATCTCTTTAATTTATTTAGAATTAATCTTAATTGATCTGTTCAGTTCTTATAATATTTAAGCAATCAATAATGTATGTTATACATATCATTAGATGATATTAAGCCGTACGAATTTCAAAAAACTTTAATAGCCTATGTGTACCATGTAATCTTACAAGTGTATCATAGAGTAGCAGTTTAGTTTAAAATCGCTATAAGAATAGTACGCCGATACCGTACTATGTACATCTTTTCTGGCTGTAACTTTATTTGCGTGCTTTCCGTCTTTAGACATTCTTGCAAATATGCGAGGATATACGATCGGAGCAACTGTATCGACCGGCTGGACGTGTATTTATCAATCGCATACTCGATTATATGCCATCAAGTATTTTGCCGTAGCAATTCTCCCTTCTTCTGAAGCAAGGATGGAATGAAAACGTCGAATCATTTACTATTATTTGGAAAATATATGCTTAATCAGATCAGGCGACACATGTCAGCAATTCGCTCCCACTGCCGAAGAAATCTTGATACCTCTTAAAACGTGCCCTAACGTATCGTGGGCCGGAGAAAGGAAAGTCGTGGTTAAGGAAATTTGACAAAATCTTTCTTTGCCGGTGGTTATAAGAAAGATGCTGGATTTAGCAGCTTTTCTCACCAGGAACAACAGCGCTGACGCCGTGGTGGCGCTTTAGGTAACTTCGTCTCCCAAACCACAAACGCGGGGGCTTAATAGTTATTTTCATTTTTGATCATAGCTGTATAATTGTTTATACAGCGCGACTGCAGTCTGTAATTATAAGTAACGAGGAGCAATTGTTACATGGATGCGAGCTCCGTATGTGAGCGGGAAACCCGAGGAGGGCAACGAATGGGGTACAATTGATTTCCCAGACCTTTTTGTTTTGTAAAAGACGGCAATCGCAGAAGTTTTAGTGGATAACAATCCTACATATACTGGTTTCGAGACTGAATTTCTGTTGGACTCTATCATATTGCATTATATTAGCATTTCATAGTATAAAACAAGATCGCCTCCATAGTTTGTTCTTTAGGGTCTTTTAAGCTACGTAACATAACAAAATTTCTGATCTAAGTGTGGACGTGGTCGGGCGCAAAAAAAAAATTGACATATAGTACAAGGCGGTGAAGCCACGAGCGGGACGCCAGTAGACAATAAGAGAAATGAGAGTTATCAAATAGTTTCACGCTTCAATATATAATTATTTTAAATTATTCCAGTAATAACCAGAAATATGCTCTCTAATAGTATGTACATTGGTATATTGGCATATACAAAAAGGCAATCTTGTTTTGATTCCCTCAGAGTTAAGTTACGCTGTTATTATTCACATCCATCTACAATTATTATTAATTATACGTGGTATTGCAGTTTGCTAGTGTCTTTAATTATCTAATACAAAGAAAAATATTGTATAAACAATATATAATATCTCAAAGGAGACGCAAAAAAATTCGAATTATAGAGGTTTCGACTTATAGAGCATAGTGACTTAGGCGGGTTTTAATTCCACATAGAGATGTTGATATTCATTTTTATAAATTTTGAGTTAGAGAGATAAAATAAATGATAATTCAAAATGCAGGGGTAATAAACATATTTACACCATATTTTTCCACCTATTGTGATCTATATGTAGCCACATACAGTTGATCGAAAATGTTTTTATTTGGTTGACGAACTTTGTATTTCTTTAGAATTGAAAACAAAAATTAAACAAAAATTAAAAAAAACTTTATGGAAAGTGTCATTTTCGTTTGTTAAAATTGGTAACTTATTTTACTTTCAATTATATACGTAATAAGTTTCAAATAATCGAGTTGTAAGAATTATTAAAAAAGAACTGTTTTCGAGATGCAGAGGTTGAATTTAATTTTTCTAAGTGTGGAGGGAAAATATGTTCCAAAATGGCTTGCAGGGACTCATTGTCTAATTCGACTAAAGTATTCGGTTTCATTTTAAGATTTAGAGTAATGACGGGTTTGTTGTTTAAAGGGAAGGGTACAAACCATTTCTTTGAGATACAGAGGTTTTCTACTTATCGAGATTAGAGACTTAATGAGATTTTACTGTATAGCAACGAATTGTGTAGTTATAGTATATTAAGTTAAGATAGGAAAGTTAGGTTTCTTTATTTATTGCTGACAATTTGTTGAGTTATATATTCTAATAAGACCTCGTTTATCTTTGACGTCTGTGACCCTTTTTACCTTTGACGAATGCTTGTTCAAAGAACGACCGTTGCAACCCAACAACTTCAAAGGAAACTATCCTTAATCCAGTCTTTTGTGTTTTGTGAGAATATGTTGAGAGTACTGTTTTAAAATGTTTTCGTGTTTAATGCTAGATTTTTTCCTGTATTTTAAAATGTAATGCCATTGTCAGTTGCTCCTCCCACATTAAGGTCATAATTTTTGTTACCTTCGGTGACCTAAAAATATTTATCAGCTTGTTCATAATTATATATTTATTAGTGACTTGATAAACAAATACTTACATACATACATACATGTATTTGAAATGGTGTTTTTGTTCAAATTTTATTTACTAGGTAATTAAAGAAAACTTAACATATCCCTCATTCTCATCTTGATTTATTTCTTGAAACTCTGTTTGAATATAAAACATATTTCAAATCAATATATATATAATAAAATATATTTTTGAGAGTATATACATAAATGTATTATTCTCACTTGCGAGACCAAGAAGGTATTTAACTCCAAAATTGACATAGCAAATTGTGAACGGGAATCTAATACGATTCACTAATCGTTTCGAGTGAGTGAACACTTTGCTGAAATTACCCAATCACCATGTAAAGTGCCTGTGGAGTGAACTTTAAATCACAAGGATTAATGAATATTACTGATTACGCACCGAACGCTTATTTACGCATTCAATTATTAGTTACATTCTACGAGGATTTAGGAAACGACATTTGAATTAATTTTGTTGGTTAACTGTTTATACAAATATCTCGTGTTCCTAGAAATTTATGTATTGGAAATAAATTTATATCTAATAGTAGATATAAAGTTTATAGTAGAGGGAATTTTATTTTTTTCATATTTATCTTAAACATAATATATAATAGTTAATCATATTTTTAACATATTTTTAAATTAAATAAGAAAAAAATATATTTAGATATAGCTTAAATTGCCTTTGCACAACGTACCACATCTTCATAATGTGCATCGATAAGTTGTAATCTTGGTCGGTGGTGAGTCAGGTTAAATAGCGCGTAGCGGTCGCGTATCACAGTGGGGAGGGAGGTCATCGCTGCGGATAACGGTATAACTGCCCGCTATAATTACGCGACTGAATTTTATTTTCCATGGATAACACCGGTAAACTGTGCATTGGGAAAAGGCTATTTCGATTGTAATTAACATTGATTAAGCAATAGCAATTTCGCTTTAAATTGTTTTGCTTGTTTTTGCTTACTATATCTTGATTTTATTATGTACATTTGCATGTTTATTGTGAGATATCTTTATAATTTCGCGTTACTTTGATTTTTAATATATATGCTTAAAGCGACAAAAACTTCGTGTTTTTAGCTTTCTGTGAATTATTACAACAATAACTGTATATTAAATAACTTCTACCGTTTTTGTTTGTATGTTTCATATTACATATTCTAGATTTTACAGAATAAATTTGAAAAACAGACGAATAATGTTAGTTTTCTTTAAATTTTATATGCAATTGATACATATCTATAACAGTAAACGATCTATTTTATATTATAATCCTACCCTCTTTAGATAGCCTCCTTACTTTTTATTTTCAATTTTTTTATCTTTTATGTTAATCAATGATATTTTTTACATAGTACGTACGTGGAGAAAATAAAGATTGGATAATCTCTGTAAAAATGCAAAACTGACGTCATATGGCTTAGAGTCTGCTACAATATAAAGGTGGATGTGAAAGTAGTAGTAGGTAATATATTTTAATAAGCGTTTTTGCATTTGATAAAAATGTATGTTATATATATTTTTCTAAATAACTAAGGCACTAGAAATTTATATAAAAATAGACTAATACAACGAAAAAAGAGAAGAATCACTTTCTTCGTTGTATTTATCTATACAATACTCAATAGAAATTAATTCACATATATAGTACTAATTTTCGTACTACTGCTTGATAATGTAATACTAATTGCACTTATACTTGAACAAATGCAGTGTTGTATAATGTCCGTTATTGTTCAGAAGATACACAATTTATATATTATTTATTATATTATTATGCATATACATGTGACGGTTACACATGGCGTATTAATTAATTGCAAGTTTGCACTCGTACGTATGTGTATACTTAGATATACTGTTCTTGATTTTCTATTACATTTTATACTACTTACATACTCTAATGTAAATATTTTTTAAGAAATATACACTTAACAATTTTATTGTTATTATAGTTAGTCTCATGAACAAAATAACCAATGGATATATCAATAGTAATAGTTGATATATATGAGGTTTCTCAATAAGAACGATGTTTTGAAATTGAAATAAAATATGTAATATGTTCGAATTTCGTGCTCAATGGCTTTATTTGATAGAAAATTTTATGATTTATATAAAATATCGTTCAAATGACCGCCACGACTTTTTTGCACTGGTGAATACGATCGGTCCAATTTTCGATGACTCGGTGCAGCATTTCGGCTGGTATGGCCGTTATAGTCGCTCGAATGTTACGTTCAAGGTCTTGAATCGTAGCTCGTTTGTTGGCATACACTTGAAATTTATCATACCCCCACAAGGTGTTAAATTGCATGATCTTGGTGGCCAATTGTGAGGACCGTTGCGAGAAATAACCGACTCACCAAACTTATCACGCAATAAATCCATTGTGACGGTCGCAGTGTGGCATGTTGCACCATCTTGTTGAAAATAAATGTCGTCGGCATCGATTTTATACACTTCAGGAAAAAAAAATCGTTCAACATGTCACGATAACGGTCGCCATTGACAGTAACAGTACGGCCTTCGTCATTTTTAAAAAAGTACGGGCCAATGATTCCACCGCACGATAATCCGCACCAAACAGTCAATTTTTCAGGATGTAATGGTGTTTCATGAACCACTCTTGGATTTGACTCACCCCAGTAACGACAATTCTATTTGTTCACATAACCATTGATCCAAAAGTGAGCCTCATCTGAAAAGATGATTTTCCTATGAAATTCGGTGTCCGTTTCCATCGTTTCAAGCGCCCAATCAGCGGATGTACGGATGTAGGTCAAGATCCATACGTTAAATTCGCCAGGTTGTCATTCTGGATAAGCCCAATTCTTGTGCACGTCGTGGAACGGAAACATTTTGATTTTCTTCGACACTGGCTGATACGTCGGCAATATTTTCTTCACTACGGCCTGTCCGTTGTCGTGTTGGTGGTCTACTATCGTGCAAAGGATATTCACTTTCCAGTTTTTGGATTATGCGACGTATAGCGAGCTCAGACGGTGCACCATGACGACCATATTTAGCACGAAATGCTCTTTGAGTAGAGACAATACTTCTCGAATTTTGATAAAAAATTTAGACAATTTCCAAACGTTGAGGCAACGTGAACTTGTTCATGATTAAATGGCAAACATTACTGAACACAAAACAACACAAATGTCAAATGTTAAACAACCAAGATGACTTAATCCGAATCAATTTTAAGTTACTTTTAAACTAAAATATTAAATTTCATATGCTGAAATTTGCTTATTTTAAAATCGTCCGAAGTGATATTCTCACTTAACGGTGATACAATCAAATAATTATAATTTGTATTATACTATAGTCCTAAAAAATATAACATTAACATAGAATAAGTCTTGTTTTATGGAAATTTTGTTAAATCATGGATTACGGGCGCAGAGCTGAACAACTGAGGTGAGGCGTGGTTTGCGTTTACACCCTGATATTTATGGTCTTTGTTTGCAGTACCCCTGTATTATAAGAGTATTGAATTTATTATTGGAAAGTATTAGTATTTTATTCTAGCTTTATATAGGAATGTTTGCATTATAGATCGGTATTTGTTATTCTTTCACGCAAAACCCAACAAATTTTGAAGTAATATACATCACAATAACACAAAATGTACGAATTATAGACATTTCTTGATTTTTTCCACTGCCAAAACTATTGAATTATAACTATAGGTGTTAAAAATTTTAAATTTATATGGAGGTTCTATTTGGAACGTAGGTGCTCGCTAAGACAGAATTTTGCGAAATTCTACCCCTAAGGGACAATCCTTTTTGGGGTTAAAATTAATTTAATTTTCTGCATGATGGTGCTTTTTAAGACGTAGGTGATGGTGAGACCGAGGCAGAATAGTTGCAAAATTTTACCTTTTAAAGGTATTTGGGTTTCAAAGTTAATTTGAAACTTCTTTACTGCACGTGCTAGGGGTAGGGCTAGAGGTAATCGTTGGGGTTGATAGTATGTACAAAGATTCATTGCTAAGATTTTTATTTTTTTCAATATCTAACCTTATTGTAATTCGTGTAGTTTTATTCGTTCCAACAAGTGTTTGTTACTTGATTTGCTTATTTTTTTATACTTCTAGTATCACGAGTCACGGAGGCACTGTGCGTTATGCTATTTCATGGCCCAAAGTATCTTAAAATTGAAAGTTCAACATTAGTACCATAAGTTAGTAAAACAAATTGATGCAATTATATATATTTTGTGAGAACAATGTTTGCATAGTAAAAACTTGAGTGATCCGCATTGGAATCCATAGGTCGTAAGTCTAACGCAATTGCGCCCCAATGTATTTTTTCAAGAGAAAAATGTATGTGCGATGTATGTGATATACATCTAATGATGGAGGTCAAGAAACATTGAGGTATTCCCTGCCATTGAGTTCCGCCTCACTGACTCAGGGTGGAATGTCTCGTGGAGTCGAACGTAAAAGTCTCGTGGAACGAAGTCACGTGGAGTCATGTGTGGATTAGTGAAATTACATGTGGACCATCACGTCACATGTGGACGAGTAAATTCACACTTGGACCTTGATGTAATACGAGGATGAGGAAAATCATATGTGGACCATGATATTATATATAGATGAATGAAATTATACGTCGAACATGATGTTTAAGATGGGGCCGATTTAGGAAAATTATAACAGATATTGCAACAATATATTAAAAGTATTTGTATAATATTTTTAAAAAACGTATAAAAATTTGGGACGCAGCGGGATTCAAGTCTTGAAAACCTTCTAAGTTTTCCACGTAGTGGAATTATTGTAAAGAGGAAGGTTATGTACATTGTAATATGAATGTTATAAGGAAAAAAATATTATTAGAAGAAACTAGAAGACCTTTATAATTCCTGAAAATAAAATATTTGATAATAACTATATTGTAATATTCATTACAGATATTGTTATAATAGAGGAGGTGGTGGGTAGAGTATATCATAGCAATAACTCTTCTATTGATAAAATCTATTTTCATGAATGTTTGACATGCATGCTCGTCCTATATTTATTCTAGCCAGCTTTGGGTCAAGATACGCTTTCCGAGTTTGCGAAAATAGGTTCTGTATCTTGAACTATTTATATCCAGCCGAAACGATCGATTCGTCTAGAGCTCATACATATGTATAAATACGATCAATCTAGAACGGTTACTTAAAGAAAGTGTAAATAAGTGTTAACAGAGAAATTTCCACTTAGTGTCATTTACATGCAACCAGTGACAATATAGTAAGAATTTCTGTTTGTTTCACATAATTATATAGTATAAATATAACATTAAAGTCAGTATAAATATAATAAAACCTACTTCATTTAATTTCGGAGTTACTAAAATACACACAATGTTTATAATTGAAAATAATTTGCAAATACAGTTACATTTCATACCTTAAAACCAATAAGTTATATCTACGTAATTTTATAAATATCCATGTACATATATTTATTTAAAAAAACATTATTTATAATATATTAAGGGTGACAACAATAATTAACAGGGCTGAACATTTTGTAAATATTAATGAAACGATGGAATCGCAATTTAATTCTAGCGTACATAAATTTAAAGATAATCATATTTTTACTAGAAAGTTTTACCTTAAGCTCGTGACAATTTTAACGTTGAAAGTATTTTTATAAGCTAGCACTGAATAAAAGATTTTAAGAGAAGTGAGTTACGGACCTCCAGCTTGGTTAAAGTATTTTGAAGTTCAAAGTAACCGTTTGCATGATAAAATTTACAATAGTCTTTTATAGACTGTAGTAAGTTTACTATAGTCAATATTTATAGAGGAATTTAAAATTTTAAAAATAATTTGTTTAGAAAATTTCTACAGTGTTGTTGAAATTTAAACGTCTTTGACATTGACAATTAGAAAGTAATAAAAAATAAATCATACACAAATCATAAAAAAATATTTTCTAATCCAAAGTGTAGAATAACACTATAAAAATAGTGAAGTAATAATAAATATTATTTCTCACTTCTATTAAAAAAATAATCTTGTAATCTAACTTTAAGTAAAAGTTAACTCTTATATCCCTGTTCCCAGAGAGGTCAAAGCGTTTTAGAGGCTTTGCTAAATTGATTTTATGTGTATTCCCGACTTATCCGCCCGTTGTTGTATGCCAGTTGGTGTTGAAGCAACGTGAATATACAACATTCTTATTTTAACAATATAGTTTCAATTTATAGATACACAAAACTAATAGCTAACTTCTATATGCTAATATTGATAAGATATTTTTTAATATTAATTCTCTTCTTATTTTTTAAAGTCTTGCGATTAGGGAAATTCACGAGTTCTCGGCCGCAATAGCACAGAAATATCATAATATACAAATCAAACATTACATTACTTTTTTATGTAAAAAACTGTTTTGTCTTCCGAGCGATTTAAGTACGTATATCCATATCAATAAATAAGCATTTATTTTTAAGATTTTTTAACGAAGTTTTAAAGGTTTTGCAATTTTTATTTGAAATAGGAACACGAAAGAGTTTTCGAGTTAGAAATAACACATAATGTAATATCTATTTTATAAATCTCAAGATGTAGAAGATTAGGTAAACTTAGAAAAAAAATGTAAATGGCGTCTTCGTTGGTATTAGTTGTTTCTAAATATTTTTTTATTAAATAAAAGGACAATTAATGAAGTACTTATATTAACATCTTCATAAACGGGGAGAAATGGGACGAGTCTGTTGATGAGAGCGGGTCAGTGAGATAATCTAGTTTATTGAACAGAGCGTCTGAGGGTGCTCGAAGCGACGAGCGCAGTACCAGTTCTAATAGCCTAACATTTCTTCGTACAAGCCACTCGATCTGACAGATGATATAGAACGACTCCCTTATCCCTTATGAGACAAGCGCCGACAATTGTTTTCATGTTCGCCTGCCTTTGTCTATTACTATTTATTACATTGCCCAATTCCATTCTATTAGGCGCTATATGCTTAAACAAGGCGTACTTAATTTTAGTCAAGTGTTGTATAGCGTTGATTCTGCCTGTTGTAAATTTTATTTCATAGCTTTCGAGTAAAATAGAGTTTGAACGTGTTGTGTTAGGTAGTGATTCTCTTTGAAAATAAATTTTTAATTATGAAATCTACTGTGTTTTGGTAATTAATTGTAATATTTTAATTTACATTAAAAAGAGTTAAATATTTGATAAATTTTAACTATATTACGTTAAGCTTTGTGCTTTTATCCTGCATAGCATGGTAAACAGAAATTTCCGAATGGCGGGACTTAACGCCGAGCTTTGTGTTACCAGAACGAGGTAAATGAAAATTATTTGAATATAATATTCCATAGAGTAGAAATCAAACCCATACGCTGTCCCACTGCGCCACGATCAGTTGAAATTAAATCTTTTAACTGCGACTTCTTTCTGTAACAAAGAAGATAAATATATGTAGGTACATATTAAAACTTCTGATATGAAAGAACTTAAATCTGTATTAATTATTTTAAACTCTTACAGATTTTACGACACAGCGTAAAATAATAATATTTTTTAGAGTTTATTTGTAACCCCAAATAATTTTACAAGTCAGCAAGGAAATTGAAGGGCTTATTTTTATATAAAAATATGGATGATTTTATAAAGGTAAGGATAATTAATGGCCTGTCGATGTCCGACCATATTTATTAGAGGAAAAGCTTTTTTAGGGAAATATTTTTGTTGAAATTGCGCAAAAGGTGATCAACTTTAGGGAAAATATAATATAATATACACTTTATTAATATAAAATATTTTAATTTGAGCAAAACTTCAGTAATTGAATTATTATAATATGAATTGCTATGTGTCTGTTATGTATTTCGAAACGCTTTTTTACATCTCAGTTTCACATATAAGTAGAGTAATTAAGTTATGACTAATTTGTACTTTATTTTCACTGAAGGATAATTTATAAACGGAATGTAGTTTTTTCTCGATAACTGACATTCCCATGTAATAAATCTTTTACTCTCTTCCTCTGCCACTGCCTTTAAAATGACATGACATCTATGACAGTTTGTTCTACGTACTCCCACACCAATAAATCTTTTGTCATGACTGTAGTTTAAGTAAGAATAAAAAAGAAAATTCCAAATATTTCTTCCAAGCCGAAAGTAAACGTTTCGGTTTGGAAGACATGACACTTAATACAGTATCAACACTGTAAAACTTAACATTTCCGTTTTGTCGTAGAGTAAATTTATGAAGAAAAGAGGACAAATATTATGAACGAATGATATAGGAGTATGAATAGGTAGTTTCGTTCTTCCATCGTGTTTTCTTAGCAATTTAACAATTTAATAAACTATTATAAATTTTTCGTATACTTAATACTTGATATTATGTTATTCTAGCAGACGACCCACTAAGCGATTCGTCTGTTTCATTAATATTCCATCAGTGTCGTACTCAGCCGCGATGCATTGTTCAACATCTGCGGTATTCGCTCTGCCGCACCTTATCACTACAAAAGGGATCTTAGGATGGCGACACTGAATGAGTTCCGGAGACGGACAGCGCTCTAATCATTGTTCCCTTTCTATTTAAATATTTTATTAGGTAGAGGAAACATCCCTCATGTGCTCTAGCGTTTTAATTATTAGTTTAAAATCGTGATACTTATTTCTGTGTAAATAAGTTATTATATTTATAATTTTAAATTTTGTTCATTATTTATAACTTTTTTTACGTTATAAATAGTTGCATTTGGTAGAAGAGGGTTCGTAATTAAAACATTTTAAACGAAATATATCAGTGTCAGTCAATGTGTCAGTCAGTCAATAAATTTTGTCCCTATCAAAAAGTTGCTATCTGTTAAGAATTATATATTAAAGAACATTTGTTCATTTGCAGAGTAGGTAAAATATTCTCGTTATTACCTCGTAAATCAAAATACGAAAACTAACTTTTTTATTCATGTTAAGTATGTTAAGTTTTCTAATTTTCGAAACAAATCTGAGTTTTCTCATAAAAGTTATGTATTACATTCCACAAAGCTATGAAGAAAAATAGGCCATGTGCAAGTCGGACTCGTTCACGAAGGGCTTCTTTTTACACTGAGTTTATTTATTTAGCAGGGCTATATCTTTTGATCATTTAAATGATTTAAATTTCTTTTATTAACAGAGCAGTAATAACTAAGTGGCGTTTCATTTTTGCTTGATATTAAATAATAATATTATAATTATCTAAAAAAACATATAGTACAGTATTCTTTGTTTTTATATGAATAATAACATAATTTTTAATTAGAAGCGTGATTAAAAAGGAACTTAAAAACATGAACTGTGCTTATATATATTAACGATGAAAAGAAACTGTCACAACGGCGAAACTCTATAGGACAAATAGTAATTCAGTAGGTAATTAGTGTGAAGAAAATAAAGCTGACTGCTTACTGCTGTAAAATAACGTCTCCTTTTTAGTAACTGAATTTGTATGAACCTTTCATACAATATGGTGAATTGGTTTGAACTATAAACTCAATTTTAAATATTGATTAAACTTATCTGTTCATGTTATGTCACATAAACAACGTATTGCAGCAAGGTTGTCAGAGAGAAACTAGTGTCAAGACCCTCCGTTTGCTGCTTTCCACTCGAATTCAACAACATTAATAGCTAAATTGCGTAACTTAACACAGTAATTTTGTATGACCAGAAGGAAGAAATGAGAATAATTGAGATAAAATAATTTCATCAAGTGAGGATGTGACCCACAAACAAATAAGCGTTTATAGTAAGATGTTGACTCAATGCATCATTATATTATATATATTTTAAGTATACTTATATAATATTGTAAGAACTGTCAATGGTAATAGAGGATCCACGATGCTATTAAAGCTCTGCAGCAGACTGCTAGTGATTGATGAAGGCTATCCGCCACTTGTCCGGCCGCATTCGCCAATTTTAATTTCGCTTTCTTTGCTCGTTAGTTAAGATATAACTTATAACTTTGTTGTAATGACTCTTTCTGTTTTATTTGTCTTAATCAATTTTCAATTGAATTTAGAAAAAGAGCAGGCATTGTATTTATTTCTTATTAAGAAATGTAATAAAATAAAACATGGTAGCTGTAAGGAGTGTAATTTTTTTATATATTAAATTTGGTTTATCCACACGTCACCGTTGTTAATTTATGAAGCAACTCATCCGTTCGCTGCTAGTGTTGTACCCATTAATTTAATTGGTTACCCGGTGAGCATGCGTTTCTCTTTAATGAAACCGCGCCATAACAATTCTGTTGGTATTTATCAATTAAGTTACTTGAAATAAATTTCTACTCTTACGTAATTAATGAACACTTTGCAAACACCTGTGCGTTGAGTTACAAGAGTTAGATTATCAACACACATTTAGAATCAGCGGTAATTTTGTGTAACAAGTCACTCCACAAATTTGTAATTACATGACTTTATACGTAAAAGTCAAAGGGTTGCTTTAATTAAAATTAAATATAATTAAGTAATAAAATACTAAATAAATTTGTTTCAGAAGTTATATTTTATATCAGAGTTGAAGTTATTTCAGATAGAAATAGGAATAAAATATCTTACTTGTTACAATTCACAAGCATTTGATGATACAATTTTATAGACAGCATTTGCCAATCGCCCTAATTTTCATGCGCATACTTAAGAAGTGCATCTCATATGTAAATCTGTTAAAAGCCGAGTGATCGATGTCTGCAGGCGGATACGAGCTCGCACGACAGAGCGGGTAATCGCCGTGTTATCGTAAGCGTGACGTGTTACGCGCGGCTCGATCAACCCGAAAAAGATTAACATGTTACCAACAAATTTGTGCTGACACTTTAATAAATCCTCCACTAAGATTTTAAGCAGCCTCCTTAATACAATTAAGCAAAGCATGTGAACTTATAATGAACATTCAAGCCCTTTCTCTCTGAGAGAGTTCCACTGAAATCGCTATTTCTTACGTGTTGCAAAATTAATAATTTACACAGCTGAACCAATGGCAATCTTTTACTATTATATTTGACAGTAAAAAATAAAAGAAACTTATCTGAGAGTTGAATTTGTTATACTTAATTTGCAAATTTCCGTCTCAATATTTTTTCATACCAGTTATTTTTTATTGTTGGTAGCTGTGGTATTTAAAGGCTTATTTGGTTACACAAGCGGCCCACAAAGAGAGCGAGGGTGATCGGACATCAATCACTTGCGTGACACGCAGAATCTTTGTTGTCGTTCCACATTTTGCTGCACAGGCTCTGATACCGTTGCTGATCTATATATAAAAAATGCTAAATAAAAGTTGTATTATTACTTGAGAATTTATTATGTCTTTAGGGTGAAAAGATTCTTGACTTTCTTGTTTGGTTCAAAAAGTTGTTTAAGATTTTACTTGATTTGTGGATAATTAGTTAATCGATTTTTTATCAAATGTTTTTGATATTATCGAAATATATTTAGTAAGTAATATATGTGTATAAGTACGAGTATGTTAGAACTTAGGTTCAATTAGATATGTTTATACTATTTGTAGATCCGAGGAATCCAGAAATATAGTATATTTCTGGATTTCTCGCGGCATAAAGGAAACGTTGATATCCTACTGTAAATGGTTGTGGATTTGATTAGTAATTATATGATTCTTTTTTCTTATACTGGACAACAAAGTAAAGTGCGAAGTTTTGTTTAACATATTAAATTAGAATCTGAAAATCAGCACGTCTTGAAACAGGCCTAGCATAAAAAGCGTAAAGATGTAGAGCTTATTTTTCTTTTTATTTCTAATGAGTAATATGTTCAATCTAGAGAGTAATATCCATCTACATTTAACCGTAATAAATTATTCGTATACTAAAATCTCAAGTTGTAAAACATAAATTTATTTTTTGATTAATATCTCGAGAGTCGAGACCTGAGTGCCTATTAGAAACCGTACCGGTGTCGGTCAAATTTCACATCCAATTTTCCTTACGCCTGTGTATAGTTTACGAGTCTTTCGAAAGACAAAGTTTGAAGTCGAACACGTTTTAATCTAGGAGCAAGATAGAAAAGCCTTAATGATAAACCAATGTTTATTGTCTGATATTATATGTTTGCACATTAGTATTTGAAAGTTTTTATATCTATTACCATGAAGTGACATTCATTCTTCTCTATTCTTAATTAGTTAATAATAAATAATATATTGCTGTTTAAGCCATTAACGATAGCTTAAGTCAATAGAAATTAAAGTCATCAAGACATTGAAAACAAATGTTCTTCTTTTACAAAAAAATATAAAAAAAAACGTTTAATAAGTAATACAAAAAAAAACAAATTTATTGTTCCAATGGTTTCATTGCTTACTCAGTAAACTTTACACAAACTTTTAATTTAAAGTTGTACTTGCTTATTTCTTCTTCGTTTGATGGTTTTAACTATAAAAGTAAAGAAAGGTACTGATCTATGTAAAGATGAAAATAAGTAATAGAATATATTTAAAAATAATCAAATTTTAAAAGTAATTTGACCTTTGTATAGGAATATAAATTATATAATTTTTAAAAAACCATAACATCAAAAAGGCTTCGTAATGAAAATACACATCCCAAATATAATTTCTTCAAATTAATAAAGCTAAGGTGTCATTAAAGGGGGTTACCCGAACCTTTTTAGCTGCGATCATTTGTTCATGAAAACACTGTTGAAACAAAATTTTCATAAATGAAATTTGGTTTATTTTATTGTGTGCAGGTATATATGCGTGTGTGATTTTTTTATAAAAGGTAATCTTTAACCTTAATATATCTATAAATGTTTCTTTTCTCTTGTACCCAAATTTAAACACAATTATTTAGATTGAATATTTTAGAAAAAAATTAACTGGGTAAAACTTTTATTTCTTATTATATAGAAGCTAAGCAATCACACAGTACAATTTTTGTGTGTCTGTCTATTCGTTTGTGCGCGTCTTACATACTTATTTCATAAAAATCACATTATCGATTTAAAATGTTGATGTTCCATACAATAAAATTATAATATTATTTCATTTAAATAAACGTAAAAAAAGAAACATTTATAGGTGTACCGTTTTTATTAATACAATTTTATTACCATCCCCTGTATGTAGTAAAATAATCATATAAATACAGCTGTGACGAAAAGTCTTTAGAATTTAATATAAATCTCACGTTACATTACAATATCATTTTGATATATATATATATATATATATATATATATATATATATATATATATATATATATATATATATTTATTAGTAATCAACAGCGTTACATAAAAAAAATACAATATAAAAAATAACAATAACATAATTACAAGGCCAAAAAGATTCCCATTATATATAACTAAATAATAAAACTAGTAAACTGTAGACAAAAGTAATGTTTTATTGTTATAGTACAAAATTAACAATTTAAAAAATGAACAACAACAACATCCAACAGGTTTGCGTGATTGTGTGTGTGTGTGTGTGTGTGTTTATATGGGTGTGTGTGTGTGTGTTTATATGGGTGTGTGTGTGTGTGTGTACGGACGTGCAAATACAGCGTGTCACTATTTCTTTTAAATTTAATGCATTTCTATTATTTTCTTTTTTAATTGTGTTTTAGACAATAAATCCAACTTATTGTAAACTTTGTTGTAGGTTCGTGCCAGTCGTAGCAATATAGAATTTTGAGCATAGCTTGTGTTAGTTTTGGGTACGCATGAAAGGTGTGTGTGACGCGATCTGAAAGACGGCACATTAAGGGAAACGGTTGAAAGTAAAGAAGGACAATCAATTTTGCCTGTTAGTATTACTTGTAGGAGTAATATGTTGCTTAGATTTCTTCGTTTTTCTAGGGGGTCAATTTCATAATGTGCGCAAGCTTCCTCGTACGTATTGAATTTTTAAAATCTTTGAATGACAAGTATTGAATAAATTGACGTTGGTTAGTTTCAAGTCGCTCAATATGAATATTATAGTGAGGGGACCATATGTTACACGCATATTCTAAAACACTGCGAACGTAAGCGCTTTTATACAATGGATATTGCTAAAATTCTGTGTTACTCTCCTGATAAAGCCTAATTGTTTATAAGCTTTGTCCGTTATAACATCAAAATGATCATTAAAAGAAAGCTCAATATCAATTTTAACTTCCAAGTCTTTAACAGTATGCACTTTATTTATGTGCACCCCATTTATCTTGTAATTGAACATTATTGAGTTTATTTTTTGACTTAGAGTAATTTGGTGGCACTTATTCACATTGACACATATCCGATTTTTAATATAATACTTAGTTAGTGAGTTAAGGTCTTCTTGTAGTTTATGACAGTCATCCAGGCTGCGTATTCTAAAAAAAAATTTTTGTCATCTGCGAACATTAAATATTGGGAATGTTGGAAGCAACTTCCAATATCAAATAAATAAGCATTATACAAGAGAGGACTTAAAATAGAACCCTGAGGTACTCCTGACGATATTGCCACGAAATTACTTTTGGCACTACCTGTCACAACCGCCTGCATTCGATTTTTTATATATGACGTAAACCATCGGTGTAAGTTGCCACTTGTTCCTAGTGTAGCAAGTTTCCGAAGCAGGATGACATGATCCACACGGTCGAAAGCTTTTTCGAAATCCGTGTAGATCACATCAACCTGAATCCTCTCATCCATGCATTTCAATACGTAATTTGTAATTTGTAATACAGCAATGTTAGTAGTAGTTGAGCGGTTTTTCATAAAACCATGCTGTTCTTGTGAAATAGATTTAGCAATTAGCGGTCTTATATAATTTTGTACTACTGATTCAAAAACTTTGCTAATTGTGTTTAATATTGATATGGGACGATAGTTTTCAATTTGAGATTTTGATCCATTCTTATGTATAGGGACAATTAGTGCTTCCTTCCATTTATCTGGAAATTGACAGAATATATTGACAGATAGATTAAAAATTATGGAGAGAGGCTTAACCAAAGAAGAAGCACACTCGCGAAGAAATATTGGTGGAATGCTATCACTGCTAGCACCTTTATTCGTCTTCAGCGCTTTCAATATTTTGTGGACTTCGAATTCACTGAATAAAATTTGTGATATGGTTTCACTGTTTCCTATATCAGGAGTACTATTAGCATCATATGAACTCGCTGGTTTTGCAAAAACGCTCTCGAAGTAAACATTAAAACCATTGCACACGGAATTTTCGTCTGTAAAGGTAGTGTGTCCCAGAGTTAGTTTTGTGGGGTATCCATTTTTGCTGTCTTTTAGCGATTTCGTATATAAAAAAAGCATTTAGGGTCTTTACGAATGAAACATTGCATGCGCTATAGGTAAGAATTAAAACATTTGAAGTTGCTTTTGCCTTGACCTTAATAACGCAAATTCGCCGTAATCCCGAGAGTCTTTGCTTTCTTTCCATTTCTTGTGCAATTGTAATTTTTCTTTGACTAAACGTGTGAGAGACTTAGAATACCACACTGGGAAATTTGAATTACATTTAACTGATACTGGTATAAAACTATGTATAACTTCATCAAGAATGGAATAAAGATTGTATACAACATCATTAATTGAATTTCCTGACAATACGACAATAATTGACTTTCGTCAAAAATTCATTAATTTTGACGTAATCTCCCTTGAAGAAGTTGGGTCGTTTTACAGCTTTCTTACGGGCATTACGAATGAGTATAGTAGATGGATCAAATTTAAGACATGGGTGGTACTTGTCTTCCGGCACAAGAGGGTCAGAGCAGCGATGTACTTCGAATTCTAAATTGCTAAATAATAAGTCTAAAGTATTATCCTTACTATTTCTTACCGTATTAAATTGATTTAAGCCACACAAATTCCTCGAAACGCGTTTTGCAAACACAACGAGCTGCTTCTTTTTATTACTGGGCCAGAATCAGACCATGCTACATTAGGTAAGTTAAAATCGCCAGCTAGAAGAATATAATCGTTTGGATGTAAAGAAGCTATTTCAGCAAGGCGAGACGAAATTTGATCAAGTCGAGTAGGTAATTGGGTATTGGGTGGTACGTAAATGAGCCCGATGTGAATATTTTGGTTTCCTTGGATATTTAGTGACTCTGCGGGTATAGTTGCCCACAGGGACTCGACACCTAGGCAGACCCAATCTCGATTTGGCTGGATACGTAACTTCTTTTTTGCACACAAAATCACTCCCCCGTCAATATTCTTTTGAGACGTTTCCAGACTACGATCACACCGTAAGACATCATATCTATTGTCACATATTTCATGATCATAGAAACCACTTGTTAACCATGACTCTGTAATTAGTATTAAATCATAGTTGCTGCTTAGGATATTTTGCCTAATTTCAACTGTTTTTGTGCGTAAGCCACGCACATTCTGGTACACAATATCTATGGAGGAAGCGCCTGGGTAAATTGATAAAGTACCGTGATAATATAACAAGAATATACTGTTGAAAAAGATGTGCAACTATGAATTTTCAGAAAACGTTTGGTTACCAACAAAAGATTTGAATTCCTTATTAATGTTGTTATAAAAGTGACTATTATGATGAATGTGCTACAGTGCCGGGAAAAAATATGTAGAGTACAAGTTGAATGAGAATGTTTTTGAGTGTAAATTGAAGAATTTTTATGATTTAACAGAAAAAGCAGAAGGGAAACAAGAAATACATATACCCTGTGTCCACGCCGCGAGCAATTTCATTTTTATTTCCAAATAGGATTTTGATAGCTCACAGCCGCCATCTTGGTTGTTTAACATTTGACATTTGTGTTGTTTTGTGTTCAGTAATGTTTGCCATTTAATCATGAACATGTTCACGTTACCGCAACGTTTGGAAATTGTCCAAATTTTCTATCAAAATTCGAGAAGTATTGTCTCTACTCAAAGAACATTTCGTGCGAAATATGGTCGTCATGGTGCACCGTCTGAGCTCGCTATACGTCACATAATCCTAAAACTGGAAAGTGAATATTCTTTATTCTTTGCACGATAGTTGACCACCAACACGACAACGGACAGGCCGTAGTGAAGAAAATATTGCCGCCGTATCAGCCAGTGTCGACGAAAATCAAAATGTTTCCGTTCCACGACAAGCACAATAATTGGGCTTATCCAGAATGACAACCTGGCGAATTTTACGTATGGATCTTGGCCTACTTCCTTATAAAATTGTGTTAGCACAAGAACTCAAGCCAGCATACCATCGATTACGTCGTGAATTTGCTGATTGGGCGCTTGAAATGATGGAAACGGACACCAAATTTCATAGGAAACTCATCTTTTCAGATGAGGCTCACTTTTGGCCTAATGGTTATGTGAACAAACAGAATTGTCGTTACTAGAGTGAGTCAAATCCAAAAGTGGTTCATGAAACACCATTACATCCTGGAAAATTGACTGTTTGGTACGGATTATGGTACGGTGGAATCATTGGCCCGTACCTTTTCAAAAACGACGAAGACCGTACTGTTACTGTCAATGGCGACCGTTATCGTGACATGTTGAACGATTTTTTTTCGTAAAGTGTATGAAATCGATGCGGACGATATTTATTTCCAACAAGATGGTGCAACATGGCACACTGCTACCGTCACAATGGATTTATTGCGTGATAAGTTTGGTGAGTCGGTTATTTCTCGCAACGGTCCTCACAATTGGCCACCAAGATCATGCGATTTAACACCCTTGAACTATTTTTTGTGGGGGTATGATAAATCTCAAGTGTATGCCAACAAACCACCTACGATTCAAGACCTTGAACGCAACATTCGAGCGACTATAGCGGTCATACCAGCCGAAATGCTGCACCGAGTCATCGAAAATTGGACCGATCGTATTCACCAGTGCAAAAAAAGTCGTAGCGGTCATTTCAACGATATTTTGTTTAAATCATAAAAAACATAAAATTTCCCATCAAATATAGCCATTGAACACGAAATTCGAACATATATTACATATTTTATTTCAATTTCAAAATATATTATTCTTATTGGGAAACCCTATACTAGTTGTGCTCATGGATTTCTTGGCGTGCTAAAATTATATATTGACAAACCAGAAAACGCATTTTTCTCTTTAACATTCGATATCTAAATTTGTAACTATATACGTGATTGAACTTAACACAGTGGTTTGTATTACACAAACGGATACATGAGAATTAATTAAATAAATTCATTACTTCAAGTAAGAACTGTTTTAATAGTCGTACAACTGTTCGGTGGCATCACATAAAAATTACCTGAAATAATGTTACAATCCTAACTTCTAATGAATATGCTTAATAATATTAATGTAAATTCATACTTATTTCATTTGTTGTTACAGATTAATCTAATGTTCGCTCTATTAAATGGCAAAGGTCAAGAGAAAGCATGACTTGGGTAAGACTTTAATATTTGGTACTTTATTCTTTTAATATATTTTTGTATAAAATAAAACAAGAATTTATCAATAGTGGCCGCGAGCTCGTGAGAAAATTTTAATAAGATGAGCTGGTGGCGAAAGGGGCGGTGCGCGTGCGCAGGGCAGGCCGCGTGATGCGCGGGAGCGCGCGCGTAGCCGGCGGCGCGTCGCATGCGCCCGCACCCGGCACGTGCGCGTGATGCGCGCGGACCGCGCCGCGCTCTACGCGTGGCTCGTCTGCTTCGCAGCCGCTCTCTCTACGCACAAGTATAGCACGCGCGTAATTCGCACCAAATACGGACCGTTGAGAGGCATAGTAGTGCATTCACATCCCCAAGTGGAGGCGTATCTGGGTGTTCCGTATGCAACTCCGCCTCTCGGCAGTCTCAGGTATATAAAACAAAAGAAAATACACTTAAATATTCATTCATACTTATGAACATACAAAACTTTGTAAATATATGAAGAGATTGATACAGTGGAAATGTTGACAATAATACTATAAAGAACGATATAACCTGATATTGATTTGAATATTCATATGTATTTTTAGAGTAAAAGTGCCTCCTAAATAATTTTATATACAGAGATTAGAATGAATAAATTGTTCCAAAAGGTACATGCCGCCAGTAACGCCTTCACAGTGGCGTACAACACGTTTGGCAGATGCATTAGGGCCAGCGTGTCCTCAAGTCCCCCCGGCAACTTCACCTCGTGAAGAAGCCTTATTGTCGCATCCACGTGCCCGAATTCGTCAGCTTGAGCGACTACTTCCAACGCTTGCCAACCAAAGTGAAGACTGTCTTTACGTTAATCTCTATGTGCCTGTCAATGGTTAGTAGGTTATTTTTTAATTTTCTACGACAAAATGTATAAACATTTGTATTATTATATTTCGTGCCTAGAATTAGTGATATGTATACAGTATAGTATTTTTATACTTTTATCGAGTACGTGTAGGAAACTAATGAATGTTTGGTTTTGACTTATGATGTACATACGTCAAAGCCAAACAAACAGATTGTAGAAAGACCTACGCTAAGAAGTTAAATATTTCTTCACGGGCATAAGTGGTACTTGCCGCCTTTAAAGTTATTATTTTACATTGTTCCTTGCAAATATTATTTAATTATTTATTTAAATAAAACCGCCATGATAAGATTGATAAATTATATATATATATTATCCCATATTTTAATTCAGTCAATTTGTTTATGTGTCTTCATTGCCGATATATTATATATTCAATACGTTATTATTTATTTGCTAGTTAGCAAAAATCTACCATTATTATACTTTATACCTGGCTACTTAGCTAACCTACCTCACGTGATAGATATATCGTATATATTTTAAGTGCATTATATTGTTTCAAAATAGGCGTTGTCGACATAAAATGTTTTATATTTTAATTGAAATGTTTCTGTTACGGCAGCAGCTATTGAGTGAGCTTTCGGGTGCCCTTTAATCCTCGCCAGTTATTCGTTATTTATTCAAAGCATTTCACCACAAATTCACTGTCCGCTAAATAAGCCGCTTTTGAAATATGCAACGCTATACTATTGTTGAGTAAAAACGTATTATTTATTCATTAATTCGTTATTTTCTATGAGTGGCACAAATAGAATTTGTTTTAAATTACATTCCGAATAAATATTATGATTTACCGTGCCTACCTAAAATTGGGTTAAGAGTTGTTTTAATAGTAGCATATATATATATATATATATATATATATATATATATATATATATATATATATATATATATATATATATATATATATATATATATATATATATATATATATATATATATATATATATATATAAAATAATTAGAAATATTTATGCGAGAAGTGAAAAGCAAGAGTCATTGAGAAAATATATAAAAAAAGAAAAAAGGCCTGGCAAAGGGCGCTGAGGCCTCAATTCCGTAGTGCATTGCAGTGCATGTTGCCCCCTGCAAGCAGTGCGGAAGTGAGGCTGAGGTCTCCTTAAGCAACGTATCAACACACCGTCTGGGATTTGAAGAACAATGAAGACCTCATCATCAAAGAACGATTCTCATTAACGATCCTGTTCCTAGCATAATTGTAGTCAACCTAACTGTATTTGTTATTATCTTTATAAATATCTTTCTATAAAATTTTCATTTTCATTCAGTCAAAGAAAATTCTATTAACATTTCAATACAAAAGTTAAACTTAAATGGGCGCTGATAAATTAATAGCGTTTTTAGGTTACGTTTGAATAATAATGAAGTTAAAATACTATTATCGTTTTGCTCACCTTCATTCAAAGCTGTTAGAGCGGCTGAGTGAAAATAAGATTAAACGGTTTACAATTGACGTGTTTTAAGATTTTGTAAACACAAATTGCTAAATCCTGCGAGGGTCAACATTTTTCTTTTTATTTGAAAACATTACTTAAGTAATGTTTCCTCCCAGGATTTAAATACAATAGCCATAATGCTGCAGCGAGAAGTAACTGCCTTAGCTGTCTGTAAACGCGATTGATTATGAGTTCGATTCTATACGAGAAAATTATTATAATAAAATCATTTTTTTATCTGCTTTTGTAATGCAATAAGTTTTAGCTGTCAACTTCCAATGTCTTGTATTCAGGAAAACGAGTCTTCTCTGACTGAGCTGTTGAAGCGTAAAATTACAATTTTAAGAATAAGAAAGTTGTCGAAATTAATTGTGAAAATTGTGTTTGTAGGTAGTTTTAAATTACATTCCGAATAAATATTATGATTTACTGTGCCTACCTAAAATTGGGTCAATAGAGTTGTTTTAATATTAGCAAAACGTGAAAGCTACTTTTTCATCTTCAATATCGTCTAAAAATAATATTATTTATTTGAGAATAGAAGATATTATTTTATTTTGTTTCGTTATTGCTCGTAATAATTATTTTTTAATCTCTACAGTATGATATAAATCTACAGATTCATTTTATTTCTATTATTAATTTAAGAAAATTAATTTACGTTTTAGGGTAGCAAACAATCGATACCTGATTTTATAATCTAATACGATTTTCTTGTACAGGTGCTGAAGGTGAAAGTGAAAGCGTAGGCTTACCGTGCCTGGTTTTTGTGCACGGTGAGTCGTACGAGTGGAGCTCTGGCAATGCATATGACGGTACGCCGCTCGCGGCATACGGCAACGTCATTGTGGTTACAATCAACTTTAGACTAGGTGTACTGGGTAAGTATTACACTTGATAACAGTATAATTAATCTACTCCAGTCAGCTCTCCAGCTAAGCTGACATAAGCTTGCACCTTGCTAATACTCTGTCGCATAAGCCCTATATCATTATTTTATGTATTTTCTTTATACTTTTTAATTATTTATAATAGCTTTTCACATTTAAACCACTACACGAATTCAAATCATTGTTAATTGACCGTAACCGTAATTATCGTTTTCACTAAAGTCTAAAATATGAAATAGTCAATCTTTTCTACAAATAGCGTATAAAAATTGTTTCAAGGATTTCTGTTAAAAATCTATGAACGGTACAAAGAGGACAAATCGATTTTACATATGAAACAAATCTCGTAGGCTGTGCTCGTAGCCACTTTATTATCGACATTGAACATTTTTTGCACACTGTGTTGATTATACGTCGTCACAGATTATATTTTCAGGCAAATCAACCACTTCAAAGCTAACGGTTACTTTAGTTCTGGATGTTGTCGCACATTGGTCATGGATACTGATTGTCAATCGTCCGTTTCTAAAATTGCAACGAAATTTCTTTATTTTATTTTTTTTTACTTAAACAGTTTTAGTTTTCTCTTATCTACTACTTTCTCTTTTGACACTTTAGTAATTTTAAATTTTTTAATTTACTTTTTGATCGGTGACGAATATGAATAGAGTGGAAATAACTGAACACAAGGATTGTCTATATCGGCGGGGAGTGGGCTGATTTCTTGTTCACTGGTAGCTCGCATCACAGGGCACAAACATTTCTACATATGCACAGTACCTAAGCTAATTATTACGTGAAATGTCAAGAAATCACTACACGGTGCAGTGGCTCTCTAATTAGTCTACTAATACTATGGTTTTGTCACAACATTCAAGAATACTCATGGAAATGTACCTATAGCACAATTATATTTGTATCCATAATATTAGATTGTTTTGGTACTTGTATGTTGATTTAAGTATTTCATTATAGAAACGGATAAAGGAAAATATTGTACTCTGTATTGTCTTATAATCTGTACATATCATATAATATAGACCTTTAAAGAAAAATATTGCATAAACATGAAAAATGGCTTATTACTTCATTGTACCTAGTCAAATATAAAATACCAGGAATGATGTAGTACTCGACAAGTGTCAATATATTAGTTTATTAAGTATTAATTTATTGTTAGTTTTAATTTAATTTAATTTATTATTAATAAATATTTAAATCAGGTAGCACGTAAATACTAGGTGCTTGTACCAAAACTAAAGCGTAAGCTATGTATCATTTTAATAAGATAAATATCATTTGTACAGCATCGTATATAAATTTGACAAAAGCCTTTAAGACAAGACGATATGTATTACAGCATCGGAATCTTGCTCATTAATTAATATGGAAATGGGTATGTCTGATAGTACTGAGAGATAACTGATCCGTAGGCATGTCAGGAGTTGTGGACGATGTCGTCCGCAAATTGACGCTTCGTTGTGAATTACCCGTTTATGATGTAACATGTCACCACTTTCATCGTGTACCAAAAGAGTAAACGTTTGTAGAATGAAATATCGCTTATCATTTCGGTGATTGATGGACTCTTTTTTATTTCTGCTTTTTAACTTAGTGTCGCTTTATATTGTAATGCATGATTTTTTTTAAATTAGGGTTTCTAAAGACTGGTGCCAAGGGATCAGCACAGGGAAATTTCGGGCTAATGGACCTAGTAGCGGGATTGCACTGGTTAAGAGAAAATCTTCCAGCGTTTGGAGGTAGCCCTGAAAAAGTGACACTGATGGGACATGGAACTGGAGCTGCGCTTGCTAATTTCCTTGCTGTGTCGCCTGTTGCTAGAGGTTAGATTTTACATTACTAAAATTGGAACTTGTTTTACTGTACGTAATAATATAATAAGTATTTTATTATGTTATAAAAGAAATACTTTAAGGCAAACAGAAGAAGAATGGTTGGAAAACGCTAAAATTTTATATGCTTAGTATAATATAATAGGGAGCCTTTAGGGATTTTAATTATCAAAAACTCCCTTGTTCTTCCAAAAAGGATACAATGAAATAAAATTGCGAGTCTACGCTTTCTGTAATCGCCACTGCTGAGACCGCAAATAGCCGCTGTTCACGAATGATGCATGGCCCTCTCATTGTTTGTAATTAGGCCGGTCCATGGCAGATTTCATTATACTCTTATGTCAAGAGTCTTGTTTAGACCTTTCGTCACTTAATGTAATAATTATAATAATGATATCAGGTATATTTTTGTATATAAGTGAAAATAACCTTATTAATTAGGTTACCGTTTAAATTTCATTGTACTGGATTCGTACATAAACATGTACTCGTATGTAAGCCGAATTTTTAAAAAATACTATTTTTATTTTAAAACCTAAATGTTTTTCTTTATTACATTTCATTGGAAGGTTAATCCTCTTCGGAAATAACGAAATTAAATTAGGTTATCTGTTTCAGAACTACTGAAGCGCGTCATCTTGTTAAGCGGGTCGGGGCTTAGCTCATGGGCGTTGCAGAGAGAACCGCTCACGATAAAAAGAAAGGTAGATGTTGGCGTTACATTAAAAGCTTATTTAGTATTAGCTTTGTGAGAAATACTGGAGTCAGTTGACTTAAGTAGTAAATTTAATATAGTTCTATTATATTATACCCTGGCTTTTCAGTTTTCACATTTTTTTGTCAGTCTCAGTTTTAAAAAATAGCATCATTTTATTATATTTTATTATTGTAGGATATTATTGCATAATACAAAATCAATAGTTAAATATCCTACTTACTGTGTATAAAATATATATTGTATGCTTTACGGTGTTACTTTTAATGTATATTTGTAGATATTTGGTACACATCTATGATTCGCAGGGAAAAGATAACTGAGTTTCAGGCATCCAAACTTTAGCATTTAAAATATTAGGGCTGGCTTGTTCGTCTGCCAAGTTTTGTGAATTGCCTATACGGTAAAGTTGGGAAATGTTTACATTTGCTTTCATGTTTATTAGGTTGCGGAGCAGACTGGATGCCACGGGGATTTGATGGAGGATGATTTGGCCCCATGCCTGCGCAACAAGCCACTAGCTGAACTGCTCGCTGTTCGGCTTGACCCACCCCGTTTTCTCCCAGGATTTGCCCCATTTGTCGACGGCACCGTAATTGTGAATCCATCTTTTGTAAGTAATTTTAACTTTTTAATATTGATTGATAATTTTTGTTAACATGTAACTGTAATATTGGAACTATAGGATGAGATTATTTTCCTGCTTTCAATTATTTATTTTGGGTCGTTAACTTTAGTGAAACCAGCCAATGCTGATCAACTAACTAGAGAAAACGTACTTACGAAGTTTTTAGAAGTTGTGTACACAATAGTGCATTTCTAATTAAATCCAAATCCAAGAACATTGTTTCTTCCTCATTTACATTCATATTAAAGTCTTAAGCTAGCCCGTTCAACTGTAATTTGACTTTTGTTGTGCTGATAAAGTTTATGATTGAATTACTCTACATAGTTTTTAAATGTTATTCTTTTGTTTATTATTTACTGAAAAAATCTAATGTTAAAATTTAATGAATTAGCCATATATGTATATATATATATATATATATATATATATATATATATATATACATATATGGCTAATTTATTAAATTTATTAAATTTGTATATATATATATATATATATATATATAGGAATTATAGGATACCTCAAAAGAAACGTATAACTAGAAATATTAAGTGAATTATTGGCAGACATTTAATAAAATAATCTTTTAAGGAGCCAACTAAGATTCGAAGATTGCTAATATTTTATTTAGATACTCTATTTTAAATTTGCGTAATTAATTTGCGTAAATAAAAATCGCTATCCTTTTTGGATTTGGTTTCCATTTTTTCAGGGTTCGATTTCTAATTGCCCTTGAATTACCAAAAATAGTTCTTAAAATATATGGTTGGTTTCCCCTGTCCAACACACAATATTTCTAAAGTGTGCGGAAAATGAAAAAGTATTATATTTTTTATGCTTCATTTTTATTTAAGCTTCACGCTTTATCCCGACTAGCAGGATAGGCACAGACAAGCTAATGTTTAAGTACTTGGCTCTCCGATTTCCGCTCGAATCAGTGGGAATCGCATCCATAAATACAGAGTTAATAATCATTATCATTCACAATGTATTCAATAACATACTTATAAATCTATTTCCAATAGATTGCAATTATATTGTCACTCGCTTAATTATTATTTCAATATTATATTTTACAAATAAGCTATATGTAAATATACCTTCGTAGGCACCACCGCCAAACGACAATTCACGTCTAGGAGTGGGAGCTGCTGCAGTAGCAAGTGCAGCAGGACATGAATTGGCTGATTTTCCTCACAGAGAGTTGCTGTTTGGACTGACAACAACGGGTAAACTTACTTTTTCAGAAGTAACAGAAATAAAATAGAATGATAACTCATTTTGTTTATATTATTATATTTTCTAGATATACTATATTATAAAAACGCTATTTATATAAGATAAATTCAAAGAAGTATTTAAATTAAAATAATGTTAATATTTACTATTTTTAAAGTGTTATTCCACACTTAGGATTAGAAAACATCTTTGAAAATGGCATGGCATGGCATGGCTTAGCGGTCCGAGCGCTTGGACGGTATCCAAGAGGCGCGGGTTCGAATCCCGCTACGCTCAAAATTTTTATACGTTTTTTCAAATATGTTTTTTAAAATAATATTATTAAATCTGTTCTATATGTGTGTAGTTGCGTGCGTTTTCCGTTCTCCTTTTTTTAACTTTAAGTAAAATCTTATATATACGTCCTAAGAAATTTCTATTTCTTTTATAAAGTTTTATCTAAGAAAAAGCAGTTTTACATTTAAGAAAATTCTCTTCACATTTTAATTAAATATGAATGCCGCGCGCTCATAAATTTATGCAAATGAATGACATGCCATTACTTGCAGAATCTTACTTGGAATTCAATGCTCAAGACTTGGAGTTTGGCTTCAATGAGACTCGACGGGACCGAATTCTGCGTACTTTCGTACGTAACGCCTACTACTACCACCTCAACGAGATTTATTCCACCCTCAAGAATGAATACACGGACTGGGACAAGCCGGTGCAGAATCCGCTTAGTGTGCGCGATGCGACACTAGAGGTAAGTTTTAATTTATCGGTTTCGAAGATTTCAAATTAGATCTGCTTACTACATATACAATTTTGTAAATGGCAAACCTTTTATAAATGGCAAAATAAATATAAAACTTTTCTATTACTCATTGAGTGACTGACAAACAACGCACAACTGTAAGCTACTAGCCAAATCCAAAAGTACTTGATTCTAAAAATGTAATTAAAGATAGTTCACGTTCAAGAAGTTCACGCCAATAAAGTTGCTGGCGACATTTAGTCGTGTATACTACGCATATTTAGTTAGAAAAATATTTGTACAGCACGTTACGTGGAACACTTTGTATATAATTTTTCGTTCGCTATTTGAAGTCTTAATCCAATTTCATTTAAGTAACTAAACGTGAACGCTACTTTTTAACATTTGTTTTCGAGTACAAGGCCAATTACACACTACGAGCTCCCGGCTCACTAATTTCTTCTTCGAAGAAAGTAATACTGTGAAATGCGGGCGTTTATTGAATGTGTGGAATCGTTAACGCTGCGGAATTATTGTAAACGCTATTGTGTAAACGATATTTTAAGCTTTTATTAATTTATTTTATTCTTGTATATATCTTGAAAGAATAAAAAATACCTAATTTATCGTCACTATTCACAGTTATTCTGTTTAAATAAAAAAACACAATAAAATTAAAAAAGATATTAAACACACACTGTAAATACTTTAGTGCACGAAATATGTCGTGCCCATTCGTGAATTTGGACGTTTATTTTTGACCGTTATTCTTTTGTTCTCTTCATCTAAAGGTTGAGGCTTGAAAGGTAGAGGCTCAATTCGTTGTACGTGACCCTAGGCGCGATGATTAATGAACTACATCATCGTCCCTGACTTCCTTTTAAATTTTCCAACAAAAGAGACAAGAACTTATCAAATCGGAATGTCATTTATCATTGGGGGGTATGGAACAGACTGTTGTCGTTGATATGATGAAGTAATGGAATACCGTAATTTATAAAAATATTATAAACTCATATAAAATAGTACCTTGAGTGTTTTATACATCCAATAGTATACACATAGTACTGAATTGTACCTGTCAAATTGTGTAAGTATTTCTATAACATTATAGAAACTTATTTGTACATAGAAATTGGTTATTTTCAACATTTTATAAAGAAAACATAAACGGTGTAACTGCTGTTCAGATAATTGAAGTCAGTCAATTGTATTATCCCCGAAGATTAAAGATAAATGTTTTGGTTCAGTTGTTAGGATCTCAGTTAAGTTTTTCAATAATGACTATCTACATACATATTGAAGCGTAAAGCTGCTTACGTAATGTTATAAAGGAAAAAAATAGTATTCTTTCTTTTTTTAGCTTCACGCTTTTATGCCGCATAGCAGGGTAGACAGAAAGTACCTAGTGTCAAGACACTCAGTACTTCGCTTTCCATCGAAGTCGAGACATTGCGTGTTGAGTGGTGGAACTCAACGCCGCACTTTGTCTTTACCAGAGCGAGAAAGTGAAAATAATTTGAATATATTCACTCCCCCGAGTGGGGATCGAACCCACAACCGGTCGCGTTTACAGTCAGACGCTGTCACACTGCACCACGACCGGCCTTTATAGTATTCAATTCACAGAAAAATACATTTTATTGACTAATGAATAAGTAATGACTTCTTCATTCATATCTTCATTTCAACGATTGTTAGTTTTTTATCCGACTACGACAAGCTTAAAAAAGGAAGGTTATGATTTTGACCGGATTTTGTGTACATATGTATGTGTGTATATGAATGCCTGTATGTTTTTATTTTTAGTCTTTATGTAAATATACAAGCGATTAGATCCTAGCGTAGCCGCTTTCTTAATGTCGCAAACAATCTTAAATTAAGCCTCAAGCAGTTTTCGCAACTCACCGATCGTTCTTGTGATGTACAAAAGAAGTTAATGACGCTCGCTGAATACAAGGTGGTCACCTCAAAAGACTTTCTTAGAAAAATCTTTTATCTGTAATGAAAGTTATGACGCCATCAACATCATAATAATCAATCGCTATCTTTATTAATGGTTATGTTAATACTTCTTTAAATTATAATAACAATAAATATTTGTTATATTAAAACACTCATATCACTCATATGTGTATGAATTTCCATTTTGTATATTAAAAGCATTTTGACGCAGGTTAATGATCGTTATTCATATTTACTATTAATTACTTATTACTATATTAACGTCACGGAGAACATAATCTTTCGACTACAAGTTCTTTCTGTCTACTTGCCACTAATAAAGCGTAAAACTGGTTGTTTTTTCTATGACAAGCAGTATAAAGTACATATTCCACTGATAATAATATTTTTGGGTTTTCCACCTTTAGTAAAAACTGTTCTTCTCTCGCAGATAAAACTTAGACACTGTTATCTTTCACTTTATAAATAGTTGTAAGCATAAGTTTTTTTTAGCTTCATAGCTTAGCAGAAAATACCTACCGAAGTCGAAACATTGCGTGTTGAGTGGTGGAACTCAATGCCGCATTTTGTCTTTACTAGAGACAGGAAATGAAAATAATTTAAATATAGTCACTCCCCCGAGCGGGGATCCCACAACCGGTCGCGTATACAGTCCGACGCTGTCACACTGCGCCACGACCGGCCTCTAAACATTATTTCAAGGCGTGTTATATATGTAACAGAATTTTCATAAATTTACCTGTTATTTCTGATGTTGCTAGTTTCTTGTGCTGTTAATATAAATAATATAAGTGTCTAAGCTTTTGACAAATAAATAAATTCTTTGGTTTATTAAATATTTAGAGAATATCACATGTGGAAATATACTAGGTATGTCTTATATGTCATTCATATTGCGAATTTGAGACAAGGTAATTTGAGTTCTATAATCTTCTATTTATAATCTATAATCTTCTAATTATTTTCAGTGTTCTAAACATATAATATCAAATATTTTAAGACTAAGTAGTGAGATCTCAATTTATAATATTTAGATTATCCTAAGAATTTTTGCTTAACTTTATCATAATTTAAAAATAAATAATGTTCATCTTTGTTTCCATCTTTGATTTCCTATGATGATGATCTATATACAGTATTTCCCAATAGGGATGATAGGATTTTGATAGCTCACAGCTGCCATTTTAGACGTACATAACATTTGACATTTGTGTTGTTTTGTGTTCAGTAATGTTTGCCATTTAATCATGAACAAGTTCACGTTATTTCAACGTTTGGAAATCGTCCAAATTTTCTATCAAAATTCGAGTTTCTACTCAAAGAGCATTTCGTGCTAAATATGGTCGTCATGGTGCACCGCTATACGTCGCATAATCCTAAAACTGGAAAGTGAATATTCTTTATTCTTTGCACGATAGTTGACCACCAACACGACAACGGACAGGCCGTAGTGAAGAAAATATTGCCGCCGTATCAGCCAGTGTCGACGAAAATCAAAATGTTTCCGTTCCACGACAAGCACAATAATTGGGCTTATCCAGAATGACAATCTGGCGGATTTTACGTATGAATCTTGGCCTACATCCATACAAGATTGTGTTGGCACAAGAACTCAAACCAGCACACCATCGATTACGTCGGGAATTTGATGATTGGGCGCTTGAAATGATGGAAATGGACACCGAATTTCATAGGAAAATCATCTTATCAGACGAGGCCCACTTTAGGCTCAATGGTTATGTGAACAAACAGAATTGTCGTTACTAGAGTGAGTCAAATCCAAAAGTAGTTCATGAAACACCATTACATCCTGAAAAATTGACTGTTTGGTGCGGATTATGGTACAGTGGAATCATTGGCCCGTACCTTTTCAAATCGTCACAATGGATTTATTGCGTGATGAGTTTGGTGAGTCGGTTATTTTTCGCAACGGTCCTCACAATTGGCCACCAAGATCATGCGATTTAACAACCTTGGACTATTTTTTGTGGGGGTATGTTAAATCTCAAGTGTATGCCAACAAACCAGCTACGATTCAAGACCTTGAACGCAACATTCGAGCAACTATAGCGGCCATACCAGCCGAAATGCTGCACCGAGTCATCGAAAATTGGACCGATCGTATTCACCAGTGCAAAAAAGTCGTGGCGGTCATTTGAACGATATTTTTGTTGTAGCTTAAATCATCATAAAAAACATAAAATTTCCTATCAAATATAGCCATTGAACACGAAATTCGAACATATATTACATGTTTTATTTCAATTTCAAAACATATCGTTTTTATTGGGAAACCCCATATAAAATGCCTTGTCTTGATTCACTGTCTGGCTTATTTATCATCGCTGAACGTACACTATTGAACTTGGAAGCATTATTTTAGTCAGTAGGTTCATTTGATAGCAAAGACGCTCTCTAATAAAGGATTTTTTGAAATTCAACCTCCAAGAGGTTGAGAGTTTTTATGAAAGTTTGTTGTCACGCTTGAAAGTTTAAATATGGATTACTGATTAAAAATGAGTGAATATTCATTTTAGCCTTTGTGAAAAATCTCTGCATATGGAGGTGAAATAGGGGTTGAAAGTTTGTATAGAGAATCGCTCATTTTTTAAAATTTGAATTATAAAATTTTATTTTTAGCTTAATAATTAAAACACACCAACACAAGTTGAAATTTTGTAATCCGTCACTATTGATGTTTAGGTAGATAAAACTAGTTCTTTGGCAAACTGATTAAAAAGAATAATAGATATATGTTTTAGTAAGTATTTTAGACTCATGGAGCGGAATGTGGTATAAAAATTTGGATAGAAATTTGTTATTTTTTATGTTAAAAATTACTTTATTTTATATATTTTAGGTTAATGGTTATAAATAAGAAAATATTTGTTTTAGTATTTTTAAAAATTGTAACCTTAAGGGGGCAAAATGAGGCTTAAAGTTTGTGTAGAAATCTACCAATATTGATGATAGATACAGAAAACTATGTATTTGGCTTACGGATTAAAAGTGATAAATAACTTTTTCAACAATTGTAGAATTTTTATTCTTAAAGGGTAAAATTGGGTGAAAATGGGTTGAAAATTTGTTTTGAAGCCTGCTGATTGATTGGGACTTGCTACTTTATTTCTACTCTATTAGTAATTAATTAGTAAATATTTGCTACAGTATTTGTGAAAATTTAATCCCTAAGATACAGAGGTTGAAAGCTTCCATAGAAGTACGTAATTTTATGGAGATAAGAGAGAGAGAGAGTCATGAAAATATTTTCAGGTTTTTGATAAAAAATTGTAAACGTTTAATTCAGTAATTATATATTATCTACTCCTATAGCTTGTCATTTTATAGAAAAGATGATGAAATAGAGACTTATGTAGAAGTCCGTTATTTTTATATATATTAGATATTTATAGATGTAAGTTAAAATGTTGTATCTTTAATAATAGTAATTTTTAAAAATCTTAACTTCTAGAAAATCCTTTTGCAACATTTATATAAAACATGCACTAATGTCTACCCGTACGAAGGCGGGACTGGCTGCTAATTTATATAATGTGATAAATATTTAAGCAATGAATATAGCTTAGATTATGGAAGATTAAGACACTTGATAGTTTTTGCATTTTAGTCTGCTATTTATTCATTTATTATCAGTACATTTTATTTATGTTGCTTCATAACATATATTTTTTATGTAGCTTACAAAAACAATATTGAACGTACCAAAATGGTAGGCAGCAAAAATGTCATTCATTTGCTACAAAATCTATAACGATTTAGAATGGGTATTTTTTTGGATTTTTCTTTATTTTATTATGAGACGATACGATTTTCCCGGGTTAACTAATTGATTAAATATTTTAATATTAATATCATAGCAGGCCAATCATAACTGATATAAGTAAAAAACTAAAATACTATAAAGTATTTCCTAACTTGGTGATCCTGGTAAGGATACCCTTTAAAAATTGTACTGTCGTTGGATTCCCATGTGTGTAAATATTTTAACCAAAACTGTCATAACAATTCAGTAATAAGAGGTCATACTTGTAAGATCTTACATTATTATATACAGGTTAAGCTAATAAAAAAATTGAAACTACTAAAAACTCATACTTTTCCACACACAGAAGTTTTCTGGAAAAGCAACACATTTTAAACGAATTTATTAAAAATTCAGTGCTTCGGCTTCACGTAAAGTTATGTAAGCGTTTATCTTTTTATAATCGTGTACCATTAATATAGGTTTGAATGAGAAAATGTTTTTCTTATTATTCCATTCGTATCGTATTTTATACATCAGTTTAAGAAAGCTTTTGTGCATTCTATTTTATAAAAGAGTTAGCGGTACCGAGCCTTTGTGTTATTTCTTTACCTTCAATCTATAAATAGGTAGAGCGTGATGGAAGTGGCCATATTAATAGTGAAAAGGGAATATGAAGATTTTGCAAAATTTATTTATATATGTGCTCTATAGTATATTAAATTTATTTTATAATTACTAATAAATTTGTTAATATAAATTGCTGTTTATTGTATTAAATAGTATTCAATGTAGATTTATGCAGTATAGCAAAATTTAATGGGAATATAAATATTTAAAATATCCAATTTAACGGAAGTACAAGGTAGATTGATATTACATTGAATACATAAATTCCACAAAAACATATTTTTACATTTGCAATTGATATTCGAACTCTGTTTATTTGTGACGGCCACCGACGTGTAAATACATTTACCCCAAACCTATTAAGCAATTTCAATGACAATAATGGATTGAATATGCGCTTTTAATGAAGTAATTATTTTTAATGGCTTATTAATTATCGATTTTCAACCCATATGATACATTTTAAATCAAATTATAATTTAATCGTAAGAAGTAACTAGTGACACCTGTAAAAAATTTTTAGTTGTTGTGTATAACACTTGTTGCGTAATAAGACTGCAATTCTGTAGGTGTTAAGTGACGGGCGAACAGCAGCGCCTTTGATAAGGCTTGGTTACCTGCATGCTCTACGTGGCGGGACCACATACTTCACACATTTTCATCACCTTTCACAGGATAAAGACTATCCGCAGGTAAAATTTAGATGTAGTTTAAAAAATAAAAAAAAACACTTTAAGCTTAAAATCTGCATGCATCGTATCAGAGTACTTATGACATCATGTTATATAGACAATAGCTAGTATTTAAAATAAAGTTAAGCAATTAAAAATGAGAACTCAGCCTTTCAGTAAAAACAGGTTTAGTCACGTTCGTTCGCACCTGCTGGATATAATCATTTCTCTTTAGATGCGAATGCAGGATTTACGGTATGCATATAAAAGTTTAACTGTAGAGTAATAAAACAAAATTAATGTCACATTTTTATTTATTAAGTGAGCAAATGTAATTTCATTTAAGGGGTTCTATTTTTTCATTTTAAATTTTTATAGCATATAAGATTATTCCAAAACTATATTCCATTCTTTTAGTTATAACAAATACGTGGATAGCAATGATTTCGTTGTGTAAGCGAAACGTTATCTCGTTATTGGAATATTCAGATTTGAAAGCGCGAGAGATACTCGCGGAATAAAAGTAAAATATGCTAGCTGTTGTAATAAGTATAATCAATTAAATAAATAAAATAAATATGACAAATATACGATTTATACTCAAAAATAAATAAATAGGCAGTTATTACTTTTTCGTATGTTAAAACATTAAAAACTTGCCTTGACTGATACTAATATTGAATAAAACAACGTAATGTTAGAGAATCGAAGTGTTTTAACTTAAAATACATGTGTATTTATAATATGTAGTACACTTTATTTATGTTAAAATATTTTAAAACATATATTCTTTATTTTTTGTTAAAATAATTGACAATATATATTAAGATAATGTTAGGCTCAAACAAAACAGGTGAACAGCTTCTTGGAAATGTAAACTGAGAAGAGCGTAGCGTGCGAAAAGTTGAACATGTTTGTTTGTTAACAGAGGCCAGGTTCTGTTCACGGTGAAGAACTGCCATATTATCTTGGAGTTCCACTATCTCAGTCTCATCACCTACAAAACTTTACATCACTAGAACAAAGAGTTTCTAAGTTGTGTATGCACTACCTCGCGAACTTCGTCAAATATGGGTAAGTTGTAAACATGGAAAATATGTTCATATTGCTCAGCAATTTGAAGTAGATTTATATGGGCTATATGAGTTTAAAATACAAGACTGAGTTACAATATTTTTAAAGTATTATTTTATTAATATGTAAAGTATCTACTACGTAGGTACTAAATAGGTGGACGCTATTTTATTTTAAAATATATTTAATGTTATTATAAATGTGATTATTATTAATTTAATTATATTTTATTGCTTTAAATGAGACAAAGTCCAAAATTAAAGTTATAAAATTAAACCAATAGGTTTTGTGTTAGTTTATATATATAGGCATTATATTGATTTTACTGTCCATTACATGCAGTGTTTAAAATCTACTAAATGCAATAAAAAGTATTAAAACAATAAGAAAAGCTTCACAGTACCTGTTTACACATCGTTATTACCGTAGAAGTTAACTGGTTTTAATGTAAGTAATAATAATAATGGATGCTGACTTTCTAAAGTGCTCTTCACGCCACAAAGGCAGCGTGAATGTCAATATTCATTTCCACATGGTAATGTAGTAGCATTATATAACTCAAGTGTGGTACTTAAACCACCTTATTCGTGTAGTCGTACATCATAAAACTCTTGAAGCATGGAATGTTTCTCGAAAAAGAGGTTTTAATTAAGAGCGTAAGATAAATCACATCCCATTTATAAAGCGAGATTAAGTGACTGTAATTTAAATAATCCTTTCGAAGCGTTGGCATACAATAAGGGATTTAATTTGGACTATTATTTATTAAAAATATTGTCTAGATACTATCTGAGTTAATTTGAATTTACATTGTTTTAATCATGGTTATACATTGTTATAATGAGACTTAATTCTTGATATTTAATGTGGTTAATTCAAAATAATTTCCATATGAAATTTAATATTTATATTAAATTTTTTTTTTAACTTTTAATTGAATATTTAATTTTCTTTGCTTATTTAATTTTTAATAATTTAAGGCCGGAATGTTGTCACATTCTTTTTTAAAAACGTCCTTAAAAATGTTTTTTTATATTCTTTTTTTACCAGTTTTTTTAATCTTTCTATCAGATAAATAAATGCATGTAAATATGTAACACAAGAGAATTTAAATATATGAAAAATTGTTTCTCTACCAATTGTTATTTCAAATATGGAAATTACCAATTTATTATTAATATGACTTTATATAACTGCAAAAAATACATACGGCAGCAATCCAAACGACCCATCTGCGACGCCGCCTCCCAGTCCTGTGATGGGGGAATCCCCATCGCTTGCTCCCGACCAGACGCCCTACTGGGATACATACGACACCATCAACCAGCTTTATATGGAAATTAGTAGGTTTTATGTACATATATTAATGCTTTTACAAGACCGCATTTATAAAATAAAACAACTAGATATTAAATTGTAAGAAAAAATAAATATCTATTTATTTTGAGAACTATTTTTTATAGCTACTCTTAGCATGTTTATAAGGGAATTTAAGAGTTATGTTTTATGTTTAGACGTTATGTTTAGACTGTCATTTGATAACAGGTGGTAAATCGGAGATGCGAAGCCACTATCGAGGTCACAAAATGTCACTATGGTTGTCCCTTATACCGCAGCTACATCGCCCCGGCTCAGATTTGCCAGATGCTGCGATGAGACATCATCACTTTCAAGATGATAGTGCAAATTATTATGAAGGTAATAAATTTAGTCTACTTTATAGTTAATGACAAAGTTACATAATAATAAATAATATTGAACAAGTCGTGTAGTTTAGTTTTTTTATTATAAATTGGTATAATGAAATAATATAATATAATTCATGTACATATATAGGTTATAATATTAATATTAAATGCTTATTATTATTTCGCTAGGTGCAGTAAGAACTCAATCACTATCTCGTGCTCACATTCCACATGTAGTAAATATAGATATCGGTGGTCGCGGAGAAGCGGGCCGAAGTACACCTCCAACACGTACTGTCCAACCAAAACCATCTCCAGCGCCCGCACTATCAACAGAATGTCCACCGAATGCTACTACACCACCCATTCAACCAGATGACGTCCTTTTACGGCGTCTCGCGTCGTCCCACTATCAGTCGTATACAGCAGCCCTAACGGTAACAATAGCTGTTGGCTGTTTTCTGCTGCTTCTAAATGTGCTCATATTTGCAGGAATCTATCATCAAAGAGGCTCCCGGCCTCGGCGTTGCAAAGATGATCTGGCCGAGGCCGGGAGCTCATCATCCTCAGATAACTATGATGGAAAGCTAGATTATGAAGTGCGGGCTTTTGATGGTAAAGGATTTGGATTCGAGTGTAAATCACATGTTCAGAGAAGTTCTGGGTCAAAATTTGATCTCAGGACACTCTCTGATTGTGGAGAGCCAACGTTTGGAGAGTATAGTTGTTACGATGAGAAGCATAGGGCGGCGCGGAGTTCATTGCCGGACGTGAGTGTGGGTAGTGCCATTGAGGCTGGTAGTGTTGTTTGCATTGATACGCAAAAGCCAGATATACAAAAAGTGGATGGACGAAATCCAGATGCTATTGGAAGGACTAGTACTTTCGAGCCGCGTGTTGTAGATAGTTCCACTCAAGTTAAATTTGGTCCACTGACAGATTCACCTGAGGCAACATCAGATACAAACGGTGAGTCTGAAGAAACGGGTGCCGTTGGAGGTTCAGGCATTTTAAGAGTTCCACCCGCAGTGACTACGCCTGCGCCTCCGGGCATTATGAAGAAACGGGTTCAGATACAGGAGATATCTGTATGAGATTTACAGAAATTGGACAATGCAGAGATTGTAGTGAATACACGGACAAAACTGTGATTTAAATTTGATCATAATGTAAATAGTCGTCACTATATCCTCAAAGTATATTAATAGGTCGTGTAAATAATGTGAAAAATGAACTTCATTATGTGTAAGTGTAATACATTAGACGAAATGAGATCTTAGCCAGAAAATAAACTGGCTGTAAATACATTTATAGTTATAATATGTATTTCTGCTGAATTGTTAATGAAAGCATTGGAATGTTTAATATGAGATAAGACTTTAATATTAATTCAGTTGATCAAGAAATCAAAGGAATGAGATTTTTTTAATCAGTATATAAATATAAAAAATAAATATATCTGTCTTATCTCTAGTTTTATATTTTAGCTATTTTGTAAAAACCATAACTAATTGTGAGCCTATTCAATAATAAATGTGAATATAACAATAATATAGTGCAAAAAGACTAAAATCGTTAGATGTACGATAATATTAACAAACAGCGTGTCAAATAAAATATAGTGTTTTATGGTTTTTATGGTATGGTTGTTTTATGGTATTGGATATTTGTAACGTTATTTTTTTCAAAAAAACCTATATTCATTTTGTAGTTTTTGATAAATAAATATTGAAAACTATTATTACGGTGGATGGGCGAGTACTCGGGCTTAGTCTATTAAATATTATTATATGTCACTACTTAAATATAATATCTCACCACAGTGTATAAGTTCCATATTAAAGGTAAACAGGGTAATCCTATCATTTCTTATACTTTCTAATATATACTTTTTATCATTTTCTGTCTTTTATATATAAATTCTATTTTTCTTTTTCATTTTAAACTTATCAAATTATGTGTAGAATTCTCTCTCCCTGTTTGTTATAATGACAATTATTTAGTGCACATAAGAGCGTTAAAAATTTTTGTAAGATAATTTAAAGGTACTCGTCCAAACTTTTATCTTTCCAGGAATTGATGATAAGTAATGATGAGTGATGTAGAAATTAAATTGCATTGTTATCCTCGTTGTGACAAAATGTTACATTTCTCGTTAACTTGAGATAAACTTAATCAACATCATATTCATTCACATAATTGAGGAATTGACTAAAATTAGTGTCTATTAAGTGCAATATTAATAATACAAATAAACTATATTCATTTTAAAACAACGTCGTTTTACCGTGGCTCTATTATGGAATTAATAAAAGGAATTCTTAAGAATTTTTATGGAAAAATTATTTGTATTTTTAGTATTAATGTAAATATTCATATACGCAGAATATTCTTAAAAGATCTAAGAATATCGAAGAGTTTTTCTGACAGGAATTGCGTTAGATGAATTGGAGCTCAAATCACGTTATATGATATCTAATTAACAAAGCTTGTTGTCCTTTGTAAGCAACAAAATATAAAATAAAATAATATTAAGATAACCCACTTTGGTACAATTTATTTAAATATTATAAGCCTCCTCGTAGCTCAATGGAATCTTCTTTGTATAATAGTGTAACATAAACATTTTGTTACAATTTGGTATATAAATGGAATGCGTATAATATGGTGTCGAATAAAAATTTGAAATTTAAAAGCTTAGTTATTTTTCCTCTATCGATGACCTTTATTATTTGAGTTATAAGAAAAAAATGGCATTTTTTAATTAATCAACGTATTTCAATAGAAATATATTATTTATAGAACTCTAAAACTATATTAAAACTATATAACTTTTGATTTCTTACGAAAAAGAGTAGTATATTTGAACGGTTCACTAAGCATTAGCTTTCGTCTGAGTGGGCTGAGGTAAATTGAGTGTAGAAGGAGGATGATATTCCACGTATAGGAAGGTCGATGAACGCACGAGAGGACACTTCACAGTCATATTTCCTCAACAACTGTGCGGTAGAGAGAAAAAGCCTATGAAACGCATGCTGTATTATTACGGTTTGCCTGAGCTTAACTTACATAATTTTATGATAAATGTGTTTTAAATATAATTATGAAGATACGAGTTAAAGACAATGAAAAATAAATAAAAAATGCATTTTTACAATGTTGTACAAATTTTTAATCTTTAAAACCTGAGACAGGATGTGGGTAATTTAATTTCCTAACCATTATGAAGAGCGCGCCATCCGTCGGAATTCCGGTCTAATGATATTTTGCCCTTGTCAACAATGGTTTACATTTTTTGTGTAGTCGTAAAATTATGAAAATATAATAAATTAGAATTCTATACATCAAAAATTATGTAATTGTTACAAAATACCGTATGAGAATAATAATGCATTTAGTTAACTTACACAAAATTAAATATACAAATAAGCTAAGTAATTTTTAAAATATTTATTTGAAAATATAAATAGTTATTTAGGATTTGTAATTCGCATTTTGTAATCGAAAAATTATTTTCATTTTAATAGATATGAATAAACCTTGGTTAACTATATAAGTGGAGTAACAGATAAGAGTTTTAATTGAATGAAGATAATTTAACAATTTACGTCTCTAGTAAATTTAAATTTATCTTAACAAGTTCTACAAGTCCTTAGAATGAAACTTTACAGTTATTCGAATCTTCTCTATAACACAGTCATACAAATTGAGTTTTTACTTTGTATCCACCTGCGGTTTGCCAACAAATTTCCTCTAAGAAAAGATATTTTTTTCAAGTTTCTAATAAATTATATGCTTGATTACTATAGAATGTTCGTACTATCAGCTGTTTTCAATATACTACAAATAAAACGATAATAAGGAATGAACATCGCTTATTTTACTTTTATTGGACAGATATGACTTGAACGCCGGCACGTAAACAACTGCTGTGATGCCAGCGATAAACATTCAAACATTCCAAGTTACTGCAGAATAATTGCGTTTCCATTTGGATATGTGAACGAGTCCGGCTCGTAACGAACGAGGCGAACAGATGAAGCGGACCATGAAACCTTCAAATTGAATTTTAAGCATCCAATTTGTTTGCGCCGTGCCGCCTGTACCGAGTTATATCAACGCAGACATAGCATTTCCGCTGCCCGCGAGTTCGCACACGTAAAACGATTTTTACCAGCTTATATCGCGGCCTCGGGTCGGATTTCGATGAATTATTTATGCACACACCGTTGGGATCATGTATTACCTGAATTAATTATATTAAATACCTATATTTCCACGTTTAAGTGACAAATTGTTGAATTCTGATTATATATATATATATATATATATATATATATATATATATATATATATATATTAGCAATAACGTGGCTTTCTCCTTTCATACAATGTTTAGGATGCTAAGTCGCATATTTATAGCGTTATATTTTATATGATATAAAGGACATGAAATAAAGGAAACAGACACAAAAGCCATCTGTGAGCTAATATAAGTCAAGCCTCATAAATACGAAGTGGTCGTGTTCATTATTTACTCTACTTCTTATATTCAAGCGGTATGGCTAGAATATATTATCGATTTATTTTCTATGCAATAATAAAAAATCAGAAATATTATTAATATCCTTTTCAATCGAATATACAAATTAAATAATAATGGTGGTGTTATTTTTTTATATTATCATAGTAATAAAACTTAATAAATTATATGTATGTATATATATATATATATATATATATATATATATATATATATATATATATTGTCGAAAGAAAATAATCTTAGAAGTGATTTAAGGAATACTAAATTATGTTTGGTGTTATTGGAAATGTGTGGGTGTACACAGATTTTTCCTGAAACATGCTTAGAAATATGATATGATAAAGAACTTTAACCATGGAAGTTTAATAAATTATGACGAATTACTACGACTCATATAAGAATCATGATCATATTTTACATATAAAAAACAAGGGTAATGTAAAAGGAGATTTTTTTAAAATTAGCTCCAAATATATCATAATTTGAATATAATTATTAGAAACTAGGTTTAACCCGCTATACACTACAATTACGAGTATTTTTACCTTCATCTTATTATTAGAAAATATTAACAGTCAATTATTGGGTTTAATCGACAAACTGCCGTTTCTATTTTATATATATTCAACGATAATCCATTGTTAATGAATCGAAGCATGATGTACTCGTATACATAATTCTAAGTTAATTCCCTCAACCTAGTTCCGTGCAAGCTTAAGCGAATTACATTATAGCTACAATAAAATTTAGACGACGATTGTGGGTACTTTTCAAATTAAGAATAGATTAAAATTAAAAGCGGTTATTAAGCTTTACTTTTATTGCTTTTTTATCATCATAATTGATAAATTATTTATAAAATATAAAATTAACATTATTTTACATCACGTTTTCTTTACTTATTAAATGTAAATAGCAAACTGAACCAGGGAGTTAAAATGAAGGTTTATTGTAACAAGTTACTCCCTTGGGGAGTGGTAACACGATCTTGGTTCAGTGTGCGTTAAGTGCTTACTTTTAGTTGCTTAGCTGAGCTGTCATTATTAAATTATGATGTTATTTATAACAATAGTCTTTTTAAGAGTTTTAATTTACTTTCAATTTAATTTTTTTTATAGACGTGTTAATTTTATGAAAAAATGTGTAATTTTACGTTAAATTAACACTTTGTTCATAGAAAATCAAAAAGCACTTGACTGATAATAATTTAAAAAACGTATAAAAATTTTAAATGAAGCGGAACTCAAACCTGTGCCTTTAGAAAACCGTCAAAGCGCTCTAACTTTTAGATTATGCCGGATGTTCTTGTGAAAACGATTATTTCTTAAAAATAATTTTTGAGTATCGAAAATTTGTAAAAATCTCTTTACAGTATATGAAATTCGACTCAGCGGGATAAGGAACACTTGGCTTAGCGGTAAAAGCGCTTGGACAGTTTCCAAGAGGCACAGTTCGAGTTCCACCGCGTTAAAAAAATATACGTGTTTTAAGTAAAATCTTTTGTAATTCTAAAAAAACTTTAATAATAATCTAGACAGATAAAAGAAATAGTAACTTCTTATTGATACCATCATCACATTACAATTACAAAATAACGCCAATTAATTATTCAATTCAATTTATTGAAAAAGTAATATAAATTACAATAATATTCGTACTAATATTTCAAAGGTGAAAAAGTCTTATAATTTAATCTTTTATTTAACGAGGGCATTACTTTAAGCCCGCAATTGTCAATTACGGTATAAACCTTTTGATGTATTCGATTCAGGAGCTGATTTTCTGGACGTTTTATAACATTATAGACCCATCCTTAGGTTACGAAATATCCCATTTTATGAACTATTTAGTTTTTACACAAATGGTAGTTACCATTAAAGTTACTTTTTTCAATACTATAATACAATTAATCTACATGGCAAATAATAAACGTTATTAGTAATACGGTCTGAATGAGTACCAATACATGAAACTAAAAAGAAACATAGAAATTCTTTAACACATATTGTATTAAAAAAAATTAAATTAAAACAATGATTTTTTTTCTAAACGCTTAGGTAAGTGTTTAGAAAAAATTTCATCATTTCACTAATAATTATTAATTCAAATGGTTCTTAAATGTGGCTTACAGATATTTCTACGACGGGTAGATAAACGATATTACAAGGTTAAACTTAAAAGCATTTTTACGCTTTATTCCCCACAGTAGGGTAGTCAAAGACAAAATAGTGTCAAGACACTCTGTTAACTGCTTTCAGATCGAACTCGAGGCATTGCGGGTCGAGTGGCGTCAACGCCGTGTCTCGTTTACCATAGCGAAGAAACTGAAATAAATTTTAAATATTATTATTCCCCGGAGTGGGTATGTAACCTAAAACCACGCATACAGACACACGCTGTCTCAATTACTCCGCCAAGGCGGAGTAATTACAGGTTAGAGCTGTTATAATAATAATAATGTTTTGATATATTGATATAGCTTAAAATTAATTATAATAACGAAAATTACCTCGAGGTTTCAATAAATTCTACTTCATAAGTCAGAAGTACTAAATTATTAGGGACCTATCGGGATCAATACTTTATTGGATAAGGAATATCCGAAGTCGAGTTTGGGTGGTGACCGCGGCAAGAGCAATAAGGCGCGTGAAGCGGTTGAGTCTTGTCTTAATTGTCAATAAACGTGAGTCCCAGGGCACCCGAGCTGCTCTCGTCGAATAATTAACGAACTTCCGCGATTTTCGAGTTTGTAAATTGCCTCATGGTCTGGTCGACCCGTGGCCTGGTTTTCTGGTATAAATTATGTGCGCAGAAAATTAATCTTAGTGATTTAAGAACATCCTTTCTTTGTAAAGGTTTTGTTTGTTTGATGGTGTTCCCGAAAACTTATCTGAGAATTTTCTCAAGAGGCATTTAGATATCACTTTCACTTTAATAAATTGGTTGATATCAAATCTACCTCGCTGCTTCAAAGATAAATAAAAATAAAGATATTGATTTTATTCTATAATATCAGTAAATTCAATGTGTTTTCTTTGGTACCATAGACACACTTTATAAATAGACAAAGATAAACTCCATGCTAAATTTATTTTATTTTGACTTTAGTATTATATTCATTACATTTTATTCGTGTTCGTTAAATAATATTATATTATTATTATTTAAGCCATAACAGCATCCGTCACACGTCTGCGGGTTGCACAGTGATTACTTAAATAAACACGAATTTTACAACCCTTTCCTTTCATTAAAATGTAAACAAGCTCCATAAGCGAGGTTCACAATTCCTCAGAAATCACAGAGGTTGCAAACCAAGCTTTATTTTTATAGTCACAATTTATAAACAAGTGTCATTAGAGTATTTTTTCTAAAAAAATATAAATGATTTTTAGTTTTTTTTCTTTACTTTAAAAAAATGAAAAAATACTATTATCATATAAAGTATAGTATAAATTAGTTGATTATCTATCTTATATTTTAAATCATTTAAAGGATTAATTGTATATTGTTTTTATGTTACCCACATGTCGCTTTGGTATTAGAAGGTGTGGCGTCACCTAGTGCGTACTGTTTAAAATTTGGACCAAAACGGAGTGACACTATACTCTATATGCTTTCCGAGAAAAATGATGTGGCCGCGGTTTATAGACTCAATGTATATATATTATTTATATAAATAAACGATCTGCTTTCCCCTCACTAAAAAAACAAAGATGGAGTTCGTTACGTTACTAATTATTATTTTTTTATTAAAAGCTTGAAATATAAATATATTATTATATCCCTTAGCTTTGTAGCAAAAAAGTAAACTGTTAAATAAACACTTAAAGAAACTGTGCCTATATTAGGAGATCCCGATCTTCCAATAAAAACGTCCACATTTACTATCGTATAATATTTATACAAATATACTAAGAATGATACAAATAATTTGTAAGTGCTAAATGATTTATTTTACAATTTTTGTAAATTAATCTCCATCTCTTGTTATTGTAAAGGGAATAGCAATGAAATTAGTTTTAATTGATAGTGTGACCTTGTTTTACATCTGCCGACCTCGATTATTATGCAATTGTTATGTCATTTTCATCGTAAATCATTGTTAACTAAAATGTCAAGTGTCTCTTATTATATATTAAGTAGGTATACAATAAGAATTTTGACCTCCCTAACGTAGTCTTAAGTAGTTACAGCACTTGGATGATTTCCGAGAATCGCCATATTCGATAATAGCCTCCCAACATGGATAAAACGACATTTTTTGGAATACAATAATATTTACAATATAATTCGATATGATTTTTTTAAAAAAAACTTGAATTGATTTTTTTCCCTAATGTTAACTATTTGCCCTGTGGATTTTTTCGTTATTTCAAATTTATCAATATTTCAATTTATTACAGTCGACATACTTATTATAAAAATCACCTCAACTATTCACTTCTAATTAGATTGTTAAATAAGAAATAATTAATGTGGCCATATTTGCCATTACACGCACCATGAGAAGAAAGACTGCACCATAAGAATCAATATTGAAAACCTACAAACCTTTATAAGTTATTTAGTTTTATCTCTTAGCCAATTTATAAGTATAAATAAATATTGTATATAATATTGACCCCAAGGATATAAAAATTATATTACAAAAAAATAAGAGGGCATTTTCGTACAGTGTTTTCCGCGAGAGACCGTACTTAGATAAGATTAAAATAGCGGTCGCTTTATGATTATTTGTACGGACACCATATGAAACTAAATGGTATTATTAAATAAACATTATTTACATAAAGTTAATATGATTTTTTATTACACATACATTACAGTCAAAAACTGTCCCACATTTCATATTTCCAAAATTTCTACGATATGTTACGTTATGTTTCACCGTCGAAACTGCAAACGATAGATTTGGTACCGGAGAAATCATAAAGTCCACGCAAATAAAGTTGTGGGCGACAACTCGTCTTGAAATTAATAACACTATTAATTAATTTTTTTTCAAGAGACATTACTTAATAAATTTTATTATACATACATATTAGTACCTTTAATTTTGATTTTTGATTATTTTATCCCGCATAGTAGCGTAGACAAAAAGTGTCCAGTGTCAAGGCACTTTGTACCTTGTTTTCCACCGGATTGGAGACATTGCGTGAGAAAGTAACAATAATTTAAATATAATCACTCTCCCGAGTGGGAATTAAACCCACAACCGACAGCGCTTACAGTCAGATACTGTCCCATTGCGCCACGACCGGCCTTGTAAATCTTGATTAACGAAGTTTATAATTAAATTTCATAACAGAAAATACATATTGTTAGTAACAAAATAAACAACATTTTAAATGCCAATTTCTTAATTAATATTGTGACCGTAATTCTTTTTTGTTCTCTATAATGACTTAACGTAAAAGTGTATTACCATATGACGTATTTCAATTTTGTAGTTTCAATGCTGCTTTCCGCGGCAGTTTGATACATACACACATGTAGAAAACTATGAACGTCGTCGGCAAGGAAGCTCAATCTAAATAATTTAATATAGTTTGCAAAAGTAAATAAAACGTTTTCACACATTATCCGTAACTTATGGACTAGGTTTCATAGGAGAAGAGTGTTCTTGAATTTTCACTCCGATTAATATTTTATTTCCTCTATTGCAATCTTTAGATAATATTTAGCTCAAGGTGTAGCTTTACTCGTAGGTAAATGTGCGAAATGGAAAAAAATAATAACTTCAAAATTAACCTTTTCTTATTTAATATACATTTAAAAAATTAAAGTGCCAGTTACGTGTGTATATCCACGCATAATATTGTCATTGAAACGTTTATACATATTTATCATATTGTGAAATCTTCAACTCTCTTGTTCATATAAATATATATAGAGAAATGAATGTTATGCTGATATACAAAAATGGCATACACATAAAGCGAAATACTTAAACATGAGGTGAACTGCGTCACTTAATAGAGGCGGTACTCGGCCCGGTTGGTTGCTTCACAGCGAGTCACATTAATTTACGATCTTTGCGGTTTCCTTATTTAGGTTAAGCCTTTTAAAGGGGCGCTTATTTTTTCAATCTCGACGTTTTCTAACGTTCTTATTTGTATTGATTATTTTATGCTCAGTATTTTTTCAAAGTGAAGTGGTTCATACGCCGTATACATATTTTATCTAGGCAATTAACTTACCTATTGCTTCTGTAACATAATTGAAAGAATATATTTAGTGAATACATTGTAAGCTAGCAGGATGCTATGAGCTCTTTTGGTGAGTTATTTTAATTTACCGTCTTTGAACTGGTTGTTTCAGTCAAGTTAAATCTCACATAGAGGAATCTTTGTCTTTTAGTGCTTAAATTCTCTAAACAGCTTCTTTCGTTATTGAGCTCATTATTGAATAACTAAGATATTTTAATTGTCGATAGAAAAAAATCTCTATCTTTATTGCCAATAGAAAACAATATTTAAATTTTGGTGACTGTTCTTATATATTTGGGTGAATGTATGCAAATATACTTAGCCAGTAAAAAGGACAAAAATGTCGAGTCAATATATTTCTCTGCACATATCCAGTAAAATTCAAAAGAATCATAGGGATAAAATTATATATTTACTAAGCAGTTCCATAAGTTTCGTATTATAAACATCAAATTTAAACGAATTCTGTAATGACTCTTCCGAATAGTACATTCATCTTATATTTTATTTTTAAATATACAATATAAAATTTTTAGTTTTGCCGATTTTCTTATATTTTTATAAAAGAGTTTAGCCAATTATTAATATTAATTTATAAAAATAATTACCTGACTAGTAGATTGATTCTATTTGTAACCCTAGACAAGCATAAGGAGTAATTTATTATATTTTTATTAACAAAATATACGTTATTAATCCCGCTAAAGTATTCGCATAAGTTCATGATGTGACCTCGAACTCATGACTAAGATGTCTGTTTGACAAACCCACTGTTATAAAGAGTCGCTTTTAAATTTAACTTTTAAAAATGTTAAAACTTTTTAATTTAGTTAGAAGGTAAAATATAGGTTGTAATGATTCTAGTGGCTTAATTTAACACCCGAGCCTTTTGTTTCAAAAACTCGTTTAGAGTGTGTACTTAGGCGTTTTTTAATATTATAATGTTTGTTTTTCTTATAGAATTCCATTTAAATTTCGTATGTAAAACATATATTGCATAGCTTATTAAGTTATCAAACCTTATGTTATATATTATGTATAAACCCCTTTAAATTTTACAAAAAATCCAAAAAACTATATAAGATTTCAAAAGAAAAGATAAACTATAACTACTGTCTGTCCTCGAACAATGTAATCGATTATTTAATTAAATTATGTTAAAGTTCAAATCCTATTAGAAAGCCCTATGAAAGAAGTAGTAATAAAGTTCTACAAAGTTGTCAGCGTAACTCGTTTAATTTTCAATATGGAAGTCGCAGTACGAGATTAGATGCCAAGTTTTAATTTAGAGTTAGAGGTATGTTGTGTAAACATTGATTTCTTTAAAATAAATATAATGGAGTATATTAAAAAAATAAAAAGCGGTATTTTTATTATCTAGGTATATTTTAGTTATTTATCTATACTTATAGTAAAAATATAACTGATCACTATATGCATATGGGCATTTATTAAAATAATATTATCCAAAGTTTTTAAACATTTCGTTTTTAAACGTTTTTAAACGATTGGCTGTGCGTATGTGCACATTTTTTTTAGCTTCACGCTTTTGTCCCGCATAGCACGATAGGGTAGACAGGGTAGAGAAAGTTCCTGTGTCAAGACATTCCGTATTTCCCTTTCCACCGAATTCCAGACATTGCGTGTTGAGTGGTGGAACTCAACACCGAACTTTGTTTTTTCGATTTAAATTGGCCATTGCATTTTGGTAACCTTTCCTTAATATTTAGTATTAAGAAAGTTATGTCTATCGATTAAAATTATTTTGGTAATGTTATTGCTATAAAATAACTGTTTACTTGAAATAGCTAAAATTTTGGTTTACAATGTAGACAATCCATAGTTTTTCAATGTTTTTTTAAAGCTACTTTTTTACGCTGACGGTGTCGGTACTTATATTAACACATACTGCGAGTCCCTTTCTGTGTTGAGGGCGGTAAACTTTTGAGTTCCAGTTTCAATACTATAATAATTACCTCACTATTATATTGTGTCTATCAGAAACTCTTGACAAACGTAGTGCATTTGAAACATCATATTTCCTAAAATGTTTTTTCTATTAATAAAATAAAAAATCGGCTATCCGGCATGAATTTTGTACCTTTTTTAAATAGGGTATATTTAAAAAAGGTAAAAAATTCATGACGTGACATCGCCCACGCAAACGACTTTCTCATACCTAGAATGAAATAAACACTCTTAATCAAAGACCAGAGTAAAAATTATATCAACATGTTTTGTTATGTTTTAAAACATTACAAAAATAGACTTAATAAAAATAGTACATGCAATAAGTAAAATAATTAAATACAACTACCATGAGAAGTTGACGTGTGCCGTGCCGTAGCATAAGCCATGAAAATGTGTCTGGGAAGGCTTCGACAACGCTCTCTGACACTCGACTCAATGGTTACGTGACCGTGCAGACAGTAGCATTAATATTGTTGGCACGAAAGAAAAGAAATGCGTCCTCGTTTTAAGAATACACACACAAAACAATTTTGCTTTAAAATTTGTTAACAAAGAGGATGTAACGTAAAATCTTTTCATATAAATAAAAATGTGATTAATTAGAGGATTCATTTACATTTTTAGACTTGTCACTCATAGTTAATTACATTCTACAATCTAATTCTAAAAGCACTACAAAAATAGAAAATTCATTATTATAATCAATTTGACTATTGTGTTTGTTATTGCATTTTAGTTTTAGTAGATACTTAATTGAAATAATAAGGCATTAGTGTGGCCCAATTCAAAATCACTAAATGGGTAAGTTAGAGTTTGCGGCTTAGATAACCTTTAACTTCTGCACCTTATCATTGTTGTTATGTATTGATTTACCCATTTTGAAAATTTACTGACATTAACTTTCTGAATAATGTATATATGTTTAGTACTGTTAGAGTAAATATATTAAGTATGTTTTATATCATAAGAAGTTTGTAGAGAGGCTTATAATTCTTCACCTTTCATGTCTATTTTTATCCTAATGGCTAAAAGTGTATTCTAAAGCATTAACATAAGTACTTTTTATATCTTGAAAAATACGAAATTTGTGTCCTGTGAAATTGTAAATAAAGTTTAATACGTTAAAATTACCCGAAAAAATTTTTGAACTTAATTATAAGACATACTTACTTATATATTAGCTTTTCTCCAAAGTAACTGAAACCCTTGAATAGCCGCATTTATGTATTCTCACTAAACTGACATTTACCAAGAAGTGCAACTATATTAGGTATATGAAAGTACGCTTAATCCCAAACCAGCTCCATCGAATCTAACTTTAGTGCTCACGATTTGCTTTTAGAGTAATCAATTCGCCGTTATCAGTTATGTTTCAGTATGTCGGATGAAGGTCACATCGCTTCATGAAAGGGAGCGTAACTTTGTACCGCAATAATTGGCTAAACTATTTCCGCTAACCGTCGTGTAATTCAGTATAGAACAAGTAATTCGCTACTCTACGATCCAGGATATCTCTACGACGCCATATTTTACACTTTGTAGAACTTATTTCGAGTTAATAATAAAAAGACACTATCAATATTTACCCTACTTTATTTGTGCCCCGACTAATTCTTTTGAAGAGTGTAAAGTAGTAAATAAATTAAACTTTCAAAGCTGAAATAAAAAAACAAACAAATCGAGTTTAGCGTGACCTCTTCGTGTATAAGAATGATGCGATAGGCATTAGGCGGAGTCCCGATTTGGCACCGATCGGCGACGGTCGTGTGACAACTTTGGGTATCCCCGCTCTCTATTATGTGTCCGTGCGGTTGGGCTATCGCTCGTGTCCGTTTCCAATATTGTCGCCGTTGGGAGGTCCATGCTGTTTTGCGCCCCGTGTGCTGTGCTGCGTGGCGTCGAGGTGTGATTGGCGTATCGCAGTGAGTAGAAAACACAGTTGTCCTTACACACCCCCGTTCACCAAACGGGAGTCTATAGTGCTGCTAGATTATACTCACCTTCCCTCGCCGAAAGGTGAGGGGAGCTACCAATCGTTGCCGTCAGGATGGAGGCTCTCTAGCCGTGGTCGCTCCTCAAGCGACGCGGAATCGACATCTGTGCGGCCTTCCTCCGCCCCCCCTAGTAACTAGGCAGTTTCCCCCGCTCGCTCTAGTGCCGCAGCCGGTGTACATCAAGTCCATTTGGCATCAAGAGAAGGCCAAATGGAATCTCGGTATCGGTATTAAGTATCTCGTATCGAGTCGGTCCAGGTCCCGTGCCTTAAGGCACGGGACCTTGACCGACTCGCCGTATGCGAGAAACAAGCGTAGGTTTTAATATTTACTATTTTTAAAGTGTTATTCCACACTTAGGATTAGAAAACATTTTTGAAAAAACGTATAAAAATTTGAACGCAGCAGGATTCGAACTTGGACTGTATCCAAGAGGCGCGGGTTCGAATCCCGCTGCGTTCATTTTTTTATACGTTTTTTCAAAAAAAAAAGCGTAGGTTTTCATAACTACGCCTTAGAAGAAGATAGACAACTCCAGGTTGTCATTAAAGACGTCCCCCGCGAATTGGACGTCGACCTTAAATCGAAATTGCCAGTCAAAGAAGTACACCGGATGTACAATATGCGTACTAAAACGAAGTACGATTCTATTTTAATCGTCTCAGATTTAAGCGGGGTAAAGAGGTCTTCAACCTCCGTTCGGTCTGTAACCTGACTGGGATCCACGTAGAGCGCCCCCGCTATAAAGGGTTGATAGGGCAGTGTCATCGCTGCCAGGACTACGGTCACTCGGCCAAGCACCGTCACGCGCATTTGCGATGCGTGAAGTGCCTAGACGATCACGGTACTGCGGAGTGCCGGCATAAGGTCCCCGTCCCCGAGATTCCTCCCAGCTGCATCCTCTGCGAGACGCAGGGACACCTCGTGAACTATCGCGGCCGCCTACGCGGGCTGCGTCCGCGCCCCGCGTAGGCGCACTGGTAAAGGAGGTTACCGAAAGAGGACTTTCCCCTCTCGCCCGACTGAGCTACCAAAGGAGTCTTCAACTCCCGCGGTATTTACGGCAGCTCTGCCTCCAAAGGTGAACGCTTGGTTCAAGCCCACGCCACCTCTAGCCGTTGCACCCCAACCCCCTCAGGGTAGTCTCGCAAGCTTAACTTTCAAGAACTTGTCAAAAATACTAACGGCTCGAATATGGCTCGCCTGCAGGAGGGAGCGTGCGAGTTTTCTGGAAGCCATCGTAGGCTTCCAGGCTAAATAAACGCATTTTAATAATGATAATCGATGGCGGTCTCGAATAAATGTACCCTACGGCGGAATAAGAAATGCGGAGGCGGAATGCGGAAACGACGGCGTAGTCTAGTTTGTTGTCTAACGGCACGTCCACGCGTTGGCGCGGCCGGGACGTTAGGCCGGCGGTCAGTGTGCCAGGTTTTCATGACAGGCCATCAGCCAATAGTTATAGCATCTATGTATATTTCGCCAAATAAGGCAATTTTAGAAAGCGACATCATGTCGCTCCTCGATATGGGTGACACAGTCCTTTTGACTGGGGATCTCAATTGTAAATACATCAGCTGGAATTCCTTGAAAACCACCAAAAAAGATAAGGTTCTCGACGAAATAGCTGTCAAATATAACGCGGCCATCATTGACACATCCCCCCCTCCCACATGGGCCGCTTTGGCACGCCGGAGGTGCTAGATATTGCGATCCTTAAAAATGTTACTCTCTTCTAATTCGCAAATTTCTATCGAATTGCAGCCGGAACTAGATTCCGATCATAGACCGGTGTTAATTAAATTACGTACGTAGGTACGGAGCGCCCCTCAGGTTCTCGGACCAAAACAAATACAAACTGGAAGAAGTTCTCAAAGCTACTTCGAGCCAACAATTCTCCTCTTAAGGAGCTAATACCAGGTATCAATGACTCGGTTGATTTAGCAATAGACGCGGCTAACAAATTTATCGACTATATTAAAGACACGACCCTCAGCTGCTCTAAAGTGATTACAAACGTACCGGAAGGATGATTTGAAATTTCAGAAAAGCTCAGGAAATTAATAAAGCGTAAATACTCCGCAGCCAGACAACACGACTCGTACCCGACAGACGACAACCGTAGGGAACTAAATAGGTTGAGGAGGTCCAAAATATCATTAAGAACCTAAAAAATAGGAAGGCCCCGGGGCACGACCGTCTTAATAACAGGACATTAAAAGTGTTACTGGCCCAGTTCGTGTCCTTATTGGTTATTATTTTTAATTGCCTCCTCAAATCTTATACCTTCCGAGATCAATAGGAGGAGGCAATAGCCATAGGTATTCCAAAGCTGAGCAAGCCGAGGTATCATCCCAGCAGCTATAAGCCTATCAATCTGTTGAGCTGCCTAGGTAAAATTTACAAGAGGATAATTCTTATTAGACTCTCTGAAGTGGTAGAGACAAAATGTTTGCTATTAAACGAGCAATCCGGGTTCCGCAAGGGCCACTCCGCTGTCCACCAAGCTCATCGGCTAGTAGAGCACATACGCTAGTGTTGCGTTCGCGCATACGGAGCTTAAACCACTCCAAGTGGTACAAAATGGATTTTTACGAATGGCATCGGATTCCCCCTGGTACGTTCGTAACGTCGACTTCCATAAGGACTTCGAACTGGAATCGATTAAAGAGTTCTGCAATGGCTATTCAAGCGCTACTACGAGCACGCAGATACTCACGCGAATACCCTCGTAGTACGGGCGAGTGATTACATCCCGTCTGAGCCTAGACGCCCGCGTAGGGTTCCATTGTCAGGAAAAAAAGCAATAGGCGCATCCTCAGACGTATCCTTAGATAAAATTTATAAGGTTTGATAATCTACATTGAAGCACAGGGCTAATAGAGTTGGTACACAGGTTGCTATAGTCTCTCAAAATCCTTACATCCAACACTGACATAATATATCTTGCAGTTTCAGTACAGGTGATTCTTATTAGCCAATACACATTTTTGAATCCTTGTTATGTTCGAAGCCTTTTATAGTTGACCGATAAAGAATTAAGTCCCAAACGTATTATAATACAATCCAAGCCATTTAAGTAAAGGATCAGCTTCACATTTTATTACGAAAATACCCTGCGTATTTATAGACACATCAGTTTTTAGACTATTTTGATATCGAGACATATCACGATAAATAGCGAGTTCAACGCCGCGCTTTGTGTTACATTGAATATTTTTACGAAAAGTGTAGGGAAATGTAAAAATATTAATAGAATCATTAAATCAATATGTTTTTTTTAAACTTCTGTCTATTTGTCTGTTTTTTCGCGTTCATCTTAATAGTTAGAATTGAATACCTAATGTAGAATCAAAAAGTCAGCTTATCTATAAGAAATAAGAAAAAACCGCCCTTACAAAAGCTTATCAGCATGATGAGCATTTTTGATGACATATAAAAATATCTTTGCAAACGATCAATTATTAGTTACCTGTTCGATAGTTTATTATAAGATAGATTTGTGATGATGATTGGTTTGTGAGACCAATATAAGCCGTTGATTGGTTTGTGAGACCAATATAAGCCGTTGATTGGTTTGTGAGACCAATATAAGTCGCGGATTGGTTTGTGAGACCAATATATATCGTCGATTGTTTTGTGAGACCAATACATGATGATGATACGTCGATTGGCCTGCCAGACCAATATTACATTCCGGTTCGCATATCAGTCAGACGCACAACCGCTAGGCGGCCGTTTGTATTATATTCACGCACAGCACATACGTAGCAGCCGTTTGTCAAGACCAACAATTAAACTCGGTTAGGTGCCACCGACATCAGATATCAGCCATAGATTTGCCGAACACTGACAGTCGTATGTCACATTATGCGTTCTATTACCAAACAAAGCGCTAGACAAACAGTCGAACACCATTACGTACTTCAGCATTTCGTGAGATAATAGTACAGCACTCCTCTCAAGGACGCCACTAAAACATATTACGAAACGCATGAGACATAAAAGCGTCACATAAGCATTAATCCCACACCAGGGGTGTAAAACGACATAGAAACAAATTATATCTAATCCCGACGCCGTACAAGTATCGCATGCGCAGCGTAAGACAATGTCAGAGAAGATACAAGTCGCGCCACTGACATCAGTTACCAATAACCTATAAAGCTCACTGAACCCCGACAGTCGTGTACCACAAGTTATATCAACTTCCGACATCGTACAACCATCGCTGTTGCAACTCAAGACAGCAGCAGTCAAGATATAATCATCCAACATCGCCATAGCCGTTCACCTAAGCCAAGGAGCTAGCCTCAGTGATGCCGAGCAATATTAGGTTACGCCACCGACATCAGTTATCAGTAAGCTATAACGCTCACCGAACACCGACGGTCGCGTGTTGCAAATTATATCAACGTCCGACGCCGTACAAACATCGCTCATGCAACGTAAGACAGCACCAGACGCGATAACCTAACCAACGTTGCCATAGCAGTTCATATAAGCCAAAAATATTAGCCTAAGTGATGCTAAGCAACATTGGGTCGCGCCACCGACATCAGTTATCGGTAAGCTATTACGCTCACCGAACACCCACGGTCGCGTGTCGCAAGTTGTATCAACGTCCAACACCGTACAAGCATCGTGCATGCGACGCGAGACAGCATCAGTCATGATATAACCGACCAACATCTCCGTAGCACCTAAGCTAAGTATATCAGCCTCAGTGACGCTCAGCAACATTAGTTTATGCCACCGACAAGGAATATCAGCAAGCCATAACCTCGCCGAACATCGAAAGTCAGGCGGCATGTCAGTCAGGTGTGTCCCTATTACATAGATCCACTATATGCATCGCCCCAAATACATATATTTATATTCTTATTAGAATTTCATTTGTATAAGATCGTGCCAATATTCGCCATAAAGCCATATATCATATTTATTTTATATGCGGTACGAGTCTTTCAGCTCATCATATATGTTAGTACCTTAGTACATAAGGAGGTTGACTCGACCGCCGCATGCTGCCTCCCTATATATGCCACGCAACTGTTCTGACATTCAGGACGGTGTAACCTGAAATCTCTTTATACATTAAGTCAGAAACTCTATGAAAGACGACTCGGCCCGACGACGCACGACATCGCCGACGTCGACGAGCCCGGCCGCCTTATTACATGCACAACTGCAACTTCTTATATTACACGAACGCAATCTGTTCGTTACATACTTTATTAAATATTCTTTAATTTTATTATAGTCTATTATTATTTATATTGTTATGTGTACTTTTAATGGGCATATTCGATTTAAATATTGAAAAATATTTATATTTCAATATGTACGTAAGTACATACCGTTACATCCAGTAACAACAATTCTGTATGTTCACATAACCATTGAGCCAAAAGTGAGCCTCATCTGACAAGATGATTTTCCTTTGAAATTCGGTGTCCGTTTCCATCATTTCAAGCGCCCAATCAGCAAATTCACGACGTAATCGATGGTCTGCTGGCTTGAGTTTTTGTGCCAACACAATCTCGTATGGATGTAGGCCAAGATCCATAGGTAAAATTCGCCAGATTGTCATTTTGGATTGGCCCAATTCTTGTGCACGTCGTGGAACGGAAACATTTTGATTTTCTTCGACACTGGCTATTACGGCGGCAATATTTTCTTCACTACGGCCTGTCCGCTGTTGTGTTGGTGGTCTACTATCGTGCAAAGAATATTCACTTTCCAGTTTTTGGATTATGCGACGTATAGCGAGCTCAAACGGTACACCATGACGACCATATTTAGCACGAAATGCTCTTTGAGTGGAGACAATACTTCTCGAATTTTGATAGAAAATTTGGACAATTTTCAAACGTTGAGGTAACGTGAAATTGTTCATGATTAAATGTCAAACATTACTGAACACAACACAACACAAATGTCAAATGTTAAACAAACAACATGGCCGCTGTGAGCTATTAAAATCCTATAATCTCTATTGGGAAACACTGTACTTTAATAGTTTTCGAGATACATTATCAATGTCGATCAATTTTTCGTTCAATAACGATGACTTATGTAGAGGCAGAAGTTCATCAAACTTGTTTGCTATGGAAACTGCTGCAATTAAATTGGTGTATGCAATACTTGCAGCTCAATGAACACTGAGTTAAATTACAAAGTATTCTCTAATACTTGACTACATTTAGCTTGGTACTACCACTAAGCTCGGTAAACCTGAAATCATCGCTGTGAAAGTAAGCAATTCTTGTAATTAGAAAAACAAATTTTACTTCTCAACTACTTTTTTCACACAATATCATCAATATCAAGTACTCTAACATTAAATTCTATGCATAGAAATGGTATAGAATTAAACTTACGCTCAAAGTAATTAAAGCTTACAATAATGTTACGCAAAGTAAAGATATTTAAAATAATTTAATACGTACATAAGTTTTATCGTACTGTCATTTAATTACATTCATTAAATAAATTTTGCTATGATATTAATCTAGAGAATAAATGGGTACACATCACTACGAGTGAATACGCATAGTTACTACTTTATCGTTATTTGTCGTGGCACGCCCTGAATCTCAATGAGAATCCTATATTGAAAACCATACCCATATAATGTAAAATAAGATGTATGACTGCTGACTACGCACAGGTTTTCGATTATGGATAAAGTGACAGGATTAAAAAAATATATTGAGTCAATTCTAGTAGGAAATGACATCATTAAATAGTGAATATTAATGTTATTATTTGTTTAATAATTTTCGTAAAAATACATGATCGGGTAAATCTAGTCATAAAAAAACTCACCTCACATCACTATGTTTTTCTTATGATTCATGAAAATGATTTTTTTCGTAGCTGTTGTATGATGCAAGTGACAAAATGAGAGTATTAAGGCAGCCACTAGCTGAATGTGGCTCAAGCACGACGATGTAGGATGGATAAGTTGGATTTTGCTTTTAACTTAACCGTACTACTTTTCAAATTTCACTTAAAAGAAAATAACATAAATTGTTTACTAATATATATTGCGGTGAAAAATCCAGATAAAACTCAATAATAAAGGGTATCCATATCCATATAGGACAAACACTTAACTGGGCTACTTATACGCGTATGAAATAACAACAATCATAGTAATAAGATCAGGATGCAAATCTTCACATTGCTTTTTAAGATAGGCACATTAAATATTTGTATAGAACAAGGAACGCACAACGACAACAATGTTAATTTTTTTATAATACTACCTTAAAATACATCATATTATTAAAATTTATCATACTATTAAAATATATATTTATGCGTCACTAAGGTTGATTTTACTACTAGTAGTTATAATCTAACTATGATTACTTGGAATTGATACGACTATTAACAGTAAATACTTACATAATTATGTTGAGTGTGATAATAAGTATTTCAGTTGGAGTTTAATACTGCACGTTGTAACTGAGGGCACGCCATGCTTACAACACAAGTTTTTCGATTTCTAATAAAATTCTATGTAAGAATTTCTTTTTCTTCACGTGCCTTTGAAGTTCTTATGTGTAATTTTCGAGCGCCTTTTAAACATTGTGCTTATTTTGAAAGTAGGCACGTTCATTTTTCTTCTTTTACTCCCACAACGGACAATGTAGGTGTACACAAAAACTCGCATCGCTCGATGAAGAAACTTTGCTCATCTACCTGCTAGCTTTAATATTAAAATTTTCACAGAGAACGAAGAATATGATATCTTAAATTAAAAATAAACGGTAGCTCAATTTAATAATATGCAGAAAGGATAGCATGTGTGTATCAAAAAATTAATTGATATAATTATCTGTTTTTAGCGAAAATAATAGTAATATAAAAAAAGTTAAAACCGATATCTTAAAAGTAAGTATATATTATATTTCAAAAATGTTAGGTTTGCGCTAATTGACATTCTTACAAATTATCCTAATTCATTTTTCTTTCTTACTACAAATATGTTTTTTATTCAGAGGTCGGTAATACTTCTGACCTAGGTACAGAAATACTGTACTAATCAATTAAATGATTATGAAAAAATGGGTAAGTAAACCAAATAAAGTTATCGGTTATTAGACAATGTAATTAAGAGCTGAAGAGCTACAGAATAATAGTACTTGACAGCTAACTTAACAGCAGAAAATATTTTGTCATATTTTCAAACGATATTTGTAATTGTGTAATTTATTAACAAAGCCATCAAAGCATCAGCGTATTACCTAGAGAAAAGTGTAAAGCAAATATTTTATAAAAGCATGTATCATAACACAGTCCTGTAGCTTAATAGTAATTACTTCCTAATTATGAACGCACTAAATATATTTTAAAATGTCTTTCATATTTCGCAAATTTGTAACATTTGTTCATAAAAAGTGGTTTATTAAGTATAAAACACATTTTTGGAAAGAGTTTCCAAGGTAACCCCGAAATATTAATAAAATTAAGAAAACTTCTTTCTTTTATCAATTGCATGAATTAATGCCATCTTTCACAGATGAACAGAACACTTGCACTTTTAGTTTAAGGTTTATTACAAACTAGCGGCACGACTATTTCGTTCTTTAACCTGACCGCGCTCTCGCTTAAAACATACAATAAACTTAAAAAAATATCGTTTTATAAATTATAATTGAGTTTATCTGGCCGGTTATATGCCAATCATGCCAAAACTATTGGATAGAAGGAATGAATTTTGCCATAGCTTATACTCTGGAGGTTTTAGAGGTCTCTGTAGTTTTTATCGTAATATTTGATGAAGTTTTCGGAAACAACATCGAAAAGCAAGTTAAATTAATTGATATACTAATAATTACAGGGCAGAGCTTAAAGCTTAGATGAAAAAATGAGCTTAGATTTCATAATCCAAATATTCAATGTAGTTCCTTTACAAAAAATATAAAAAAGGCTTCGTCAAATTACATTAATTACTCGCAAATTTATATGTTTTTTCGGCCTAAAAAGTTCCCTATGTGATTTTCATGTGAGACAGAGAGGCAGACAATATTTTCAATGTATAGAATTGACATTTTTTCTTGTTTTATTGTTTAGATAATACAAAAAAGTATAGATGATACAAAATAGTAGCACATATAAGATTCTAGGATATTACCGATTAATATAAAACAAATGTATTTATCCCTGAAGGAAAGTTGTAGATTAATAGTATTTCATTTTTTTGGCCACTGAAAAGAGAGCAGCTACACGACCTTTGCTCCGCAGATAGATGAATAGGACGGGATAGCATGTTTCTCGAGGTTACACTGGCATGAAAGTTAGCGCACTGAATTTCGTAGAAGTTAGTATTAGTTTATTTTATAAGTAAGAATTAATATACTAATAGAAAAATATTTTAATTTGCATTACACTCTCTAATCTTGTTTGTACATACAGACGTATTTATTTATGTATGCTTATTCTAGAAGACATGGCTTTCTTGCTTTCACCTTTTTAATGATATCTCGGAAAGGGTTACGTTTTCAAAACAATAACTGAAGACAATTTTTACATATAAGATAATTGTATAAACTATAATTTTGTTCTCTGCTGCTGAAAGTGTGCAAGACCCATTTTAAAAAACTTATTTTTTGAATAATTTCGTTGGAAACTTTTAACAATTTATTTTTAACGGTGTTTTACGATATATATATAGATATATCGTAAAACACCTGTATAGGCAGATATTTTTATAACTTGATCTAAATTAACCGGACAAATATACATGTCAAGCAAGAGAAAATAATCTTCTTAATTTTGGTAAAAGCTTCGAAATAAAATATAATTCAAAAATTAACAAAAAGGCTTTTATAATTTATTTTTTTACACTTAAACTATATGTAACGGCCTTTTTAATAAAAACGTAAAATAAAATATCCAATTAAGTCTGTTTTAAGTTGGCCGCCTAAATGCCGCGAGGGAAATATGAGAAGGCTATAACTCGCGCAAATGAAGGACGGACGGATCACGACGGTCTCCGTGTCGGAGCGTAATGGAGCTGACAAGGGTTTCTGTCAAAATAATAGAAGAAATTTCAAAAACTTCTAAGACGTGATTTATATGTTACACGTAATTTTTCGATTCTCTTTAGCAAATATATTTTAAGCGCTATAAAATACTCAACTGGAACATTAGATTAATTTATGTATGATATTTTATTTGTGTTTCTGAATCGAGGAAGACTCTAATAGACGCATAGTTATCTGTAATAGAAGGGAAAGAATATCACAATTATTTACTTTGCATAGATAATTAACTCTGTACTACACACTATTTAAAAATACTACATAAAGTTATACAATGATCTTATGAAAAGACAACTAGCCATAAGAGTCGTATAGTTTATTTTTAACTTTTAAGCGATCAACAAAGACAACGGGTGAAACCAATCTCTTTTAATTTTATAAATCTGAAATAGTTTTGGTTGAATGAATTAATTAAGAAAAGTTTAAAAAATAATTGTTAAATAATCAATTAATCGAGAAAGGCTACAAAGAGTGCTACGCCACGACTAATAACCAAGGAGCATCTATAAAAAATGTAGCAAAAAAAATAAGCAAGTGAGTTTTTAATATATCTTTAAATATTTTATTAAATCCTTTTTGTATTTGAGTTTAATCTTTAAATGTTTAAGGTTAGTAAACTACATACTATAATGCGTTCATCAGCAAGAGTACAGCCCACCAGGGCATGTCGTTCTGCCATGAGATTATAACATAGGTACGACACTTGACACCCGGTTACGTGACCGCGCACACAACATTAATCTTTTTACGACGATACAAAAACTAAAAAAGGTATCGCTTGTCTCTAAAAATTGACAAGAAATATTACCTTTACAAACAATAAAAGAACAAATCATAATTTATACTAAGATTTCAAGTAAAAAAACATACCGAAATAAAACAGTCCAAAATTATATTTGTACATTAAATAAATTTCTTATAAATTGAATTCAATTCAATTCAAAGAAATAAAATTACAATCTTTGTCTGTGTATTTATCTCATTGCATGTACAGAGTAATTCTGAAACTATTTAATGTATTTTAATATTTTTAGTTTTTTAGTTTTGAAGCTATTAACAATGGGCACTGTATAGGCTATAATTCATTTTAGTCGCTGTTCTCCGTCTTGAGGAAGTCTATAAAACAATAAGAGATAGTACCGTATTTAAATTATTCAGACTAGTGGACATTTTCATTTAACTTTTAATAAAATGAATGAACATCTGGAACAAATGATGATCAGTTTCATAGACAGTTTTCGGTCATAAATTAAAATCGCAGACTGGCGCAGAAAATATTATGGTAAGGATCATAAAGTTTATGCAAACACAATTTACTAGTACGCAGGTACACAAATGTGCTCTTGATTATCGAACTAAATAATATGCAAAATAAGTTGAGTGCTGTAAATAATTAACAGACATTTTCCTTGATTCATAAAATTAGTACGCTTCAATATAAAAAGCCCTAAATTGGACGTTTGTAACCAAAACGGTTGCCTGTAATAATGATTTTAATCGGTTTACATAAACTTTCTGGGCTGCCACTTTCTTCAACTAAGCGTTGGAACTTAGTTAACAAGGCAAACATCGTTAAACTTTGAACTCAATGGTAGCTATAGTCACTCTCCTGTTAAATACTAAGAAACAGCGTGCATTGGTTTGATGATCTATAAATCATTAGCCTCGTAATTCGAAAGTGACTTGAAAGTTAAAATTATTTTCGTATTTCAACTGCATATAATACTAGAATAATTTAGTATATATTTTACACAATCCAATCTTAATATGTTTGATTTGTAAATTTATTAAGTAAATAAGTTTACCAGTAACATGCTAAATATAAATTTCTATTCTATTTTAAAGAGTACTAAAAAATTTATACCACTAATGTTCATTAACAAAAAGGTTTGATGGTAAACAATTGTGCTGATTCAATTTTCGAAGTCTAATGCAATGGAACTGTACGTGCCGTTTGCACTTTCTTAGTGCTTTTCAAATAGATAAAGGAATATCGCATTTCAAACGTTGCCACTTCTATTTAGCGTATGCGTAATATGTGTACTATATAAATAAAATGATTTAAAGTAGATTTCAATTATAATTCAAATAATAATGTACCACAGAAACAGTTATAACTTAAATTATAACGACCAAGAATCTAAAATTTTTACATGTATTATTGCCATATAATTCTATCTCTTGCTAAATAGTAAAACTTTTATAATAATTTGCATTTAGAAATATCAATTACAAATAATAAATGCAAGTGTAGTGAATTTATGTCACTTAAATTTAGTAATTTAATTCTAGTAAAATAAATGTTAACATAGTATAAATTTAAAATTTTTGAATAATTTGAAAAAGGTGATAGATAAAAATAATTTCACTATTGAGTGATTGGTGACTGAGGTAGATTACTGCATTTTTATCCGCTTTATTTCTCGCTTTTGCATATAGGTCTCGTTTATTTGCCAATTAAAATGATCAATTTGAATTTGAAACATTCATTTTATTGCTGGTAAAGCGCAACCAGGGGGATCAATACGCAATTTTTTATTCAACATGGTGTAATCTGTTATTTTTACTTTTTTAAAAAAAATAAATAAAATTTTCAACTGATGTATTAGGGATAAAAAATAAGAGGAGAAAGAAAAACAGATGTTTAAGTAATATAACTAATATGAACTACTAATAAACTCAATTCAAAATGTATCAAATTTGACATACTTCTATATTTAAATGTATTTGAATATTTTAGTAAGTCAAATTCGATAAATTTTGAGTTGTCATTTTAACTCAGTAGGTGCGATATGTTATACACATTACAAAAATAATTAAGTAATTAAAATTGTTTGAGTATAGATAATTATGTTAAGTGTTGTAAATTATTTCTTGTTTATAAAACACGTTTGCACTCTTCTGTAAGGGAATAGAAAAACGGCGAGAAACATAACTAAAACATTGCTGGCTTTCACATAAAACGGGCGTTCCTATTCAACAGAATTAACTAGGGGTAAGTAATCTTTTTAAAACCGCCAGTTATTTCCATTATGTACCTACATTTTTTCCTTTTTCGCATATATAACTGTAAAAATAAATACTTTATTTATGTAACTTATCTTACTAGCATTTAAATTGCTTATATAATAAAATTATTCACCATGATCATAACTTTGATAGCAATATTCTAGAACTTTATGTTAAGTCAAATGTTCTGTCTAGATTATAAACAATATGTGTACTAAAATTGAGCTAAGTCTTTTCTTATGGTTTTATATTATATCAAAATACTGTTTAACATAGCTGTCTAATCGTAATGCATCTGATCTGTTGCCTTCATCCACATATACGAACACTTGAAATTAAATAGATGCATACTTTGTTTCATATTCCTAAACTGTATTTTAAATAAATACACATAAGGTAGATCTGAGTAACATCAATGAGTAAGAACTAATTGATGTTAGAGAGGATATCGTAGTACAGTATATCCATAAGCGATATATTTCATTTATACATATTTATATGTTTTTTACATATTTGGTTTATCTAAACGACAGGCAAATTAATGAAGAAGTAAAATTAAAGTTACATATCATTAACGTGTAATAAAGTCATTGTGAAATTTGAAAACTTTGTAACATAAGGTCTGGTACCAGAAAGGCGGCCACATCTAATTAAAAAGGTCTTTTGCGTTTTGTAAATAGTATTAAATGCATAATTTGGTTATTTAACAAAATAATAATTTAGATTCCGATTTCGATTGCCGAACTGGTAGGACGTCTTATGTGCAACCGGGAACGCATTAAGATTATAAGACAGATTTTAAATTGTGTGTTGTGCTGTCGCGTGTATCGTGTAGTGCGTACGAGACACTGCCATACATCCGTGAGTACGTAGATACACATCCCTGCCGCTTCACGGCGGTAACATTAGGCCACAGTAGGCACTCACCATGAGCCATTAAGCGAGGGACTCATTTATCTCCCCCAATCAACCGATTGGATTGGATTCGATTCACCCAACGTCGCAATTATGACGAAGTTTGACGCATTACTCGCGTTCCTCGCTCTCCGATTCCCAGACATCCTCGATGCATTTAAAAGTGGGAAAAAGTTTTCCGATGACGTAAAGTCGGTTCGATCCCGACCTGACATCGACATAAACGACGAATTCCGCTCTTCACAAAGTTCTAGGAAAAGCTAATTTTGCTCTATCACGACGCGGATCGTAGCGATGACGATAGCCACGACGACGGTTTCGAGACCGTCCTCAACAAATCGGCCAAGTAAAAGGCCAAAGCAACAAAGGATTCACTATTCACTGCAAAAAGGGCAGCGAATAACAAACCCGCAAGCCCTAGGCAGGTACAGAAACGCTATAGGAACCAGCCCCCCTTCTCTGTCGATTCGCCGAAGCGAGTGCGGGTGCACGTGCACGACATGACTCGCCGATCCGTTCGGCCACTCCTAACCCGAATAATATGCGTAAAATTAGAAGGCAAGAAAATCTTTATCATTCGTTCCGTCTGCCAACAAACAGGCATTAGGGTAGAGCAGCCATGGTCACGTGGCATTCCCGGCCAGTATCATAGATGCCAGCTATACGACCATTCGGTAAAAAATTCCCACGCTTTACCTATGTGTGTGAAATGCCTCGAGGACTATGCCACACAGAACTGTCCATGCAAAATCTCCTATCCAGCCGTGCCACTTAACTGCTTCTTGTGCGAGACCCAGGATCATCCCACAAATTATCGCGAGTGCGTAAAAGAATTCGCGCAAGGCCAGTGGGAAGGGCGGTAGAACGCACAGGGCCCACCTGTCCTAGAGACCCCAGCTCCTTCTACAGCTCTTCTCATGGAGCTTCTCAGACGAGATTCCAAACCATTAGCCGCCACACTGGCTTAATAGCAAATATATGCGCTTTCAAGCGCAAAAACATTCAATTCTAATGCTGGTCAGCTATAATTTTGTCATAAATAGGCCTGATCTTAGACTCGCGTGAGTGAAGCCGCGTTCTCTCAATTTAGTATTTTTCAATGCTAACTGCTTTTGTGAACAAATGGGGCTAGTCTTTGAGGCTAGACTTTGTATCAGATCAAAACGATGATATTATGTTAATTCAAGAAACTTTCTTGAAAAATTGTAATGGAGTCCAAAAACGCGAACTATCGCACGATTAGACATGATAGAATTGGAATTCCAAATGGAGGCACATTCATTTTTTTACGCATACTAGCTATAGATACGCCGGGACTCAAAAACATCGAAACGTCGATTTGTAAAATGCACATAACTGGACACGCATCGACAATAATAGCTTCGGTCTATCTTTCCTCAAAAAACATGTTAGAAAAAGACTTGTTAGAAAAGTAATACTCAGTCATACTCATCGGTGCCTTAAGTAGTAAGCATACCAGGTGAAACTGAAATCAAACAAACAGTGCAGGAATCACGCTAAAATTTCGAGTCTTACCACATCGCAATCCGACATTGTCCAGTTATTTTAGGTACAACCATCCTACAGGGCGTTTATCTCAGAATGCGCTCTATCGAAGACCTAACCAAATTAGACTCGGATCTCTGACCGATACAACTAAAACTTGGACCCGATTGCCCACAGTCATTATCAAATACTACTGTAATAGATAGGAAAACGTTCGCGTCACGTCTTCGCGACTCCAATCCCGATAATGAACCAATACCGGATAGCTTTGAATCATCGCTAATAGCTGAAATAGCAACTTCTAATCTTACCTTGCGATTAGGCGAAACGCCCGATGAATGATCAAGGAATGTCGAAGGGCGTCCCAACGGACACTTCACGAACCCTCACGATCTTAAAAACCTCACAAAGCGAAAAAACGCTGCAAATAGGGCCCACGAATCGTATCCAACCTCAGATAACCGTAGAAAACTCTGGAGATTCCAAAAATTGGTTTAAGCCCGGTTCGCGGAACTCCGTGAGCAAAACTGGGATCACCGATTAGCAGCGTTTTGGATACTGGCCAAGACCTTTAAAAATAAATCAATCGCAAAAACGCCCTCCCTAACACTTCCGAACGGAATGACAGTCTCAGACATAGCAAAAGCCGAACGCTTAGCAGATAATATAGAATCATATTACCACTAGGAGAATCCGTCACACCGACCTCAGTTCAAATCAATAATTAAAGGCTTTAAGCCTAGAAAAACTCCAGGATCTGCTTGCGTTACATACAAGATCCTTAAAATTCTGCTCGTTCAGATTATTCCTCTACTCATAGCAATCTTCAACAAAAGAATGTTCGTTTCCTGTCCAATGGAAAGAAGCCATTTTTATAGGCATTCGTCAACCGGGAAAACCGGAATCTAGCCCCACTAGTTATCGCCTGATGAGCCTTCTTAGCACCATGGGCAAAATCCATGAGCGTATCATACTTACACGTCTTCAGGCCATTGTCAAGGTGAAAAATATTATTCCCCCAGAAGAGTTTGGCTTTCTAGCCCAGCACTAAAGCGTTCATCAAATGCACCGCCTCACGAAGAACTTGTTGTATAATTCCAAATTGATCAGAATCCGCTGGCGGTAAGCGTCTGCGATTACGATACGGCCCGTCAGTTGTGGGGCCTCTACACGTTCTATCAAATAAAGCTGACGCCATTACGCTCGCTAACGACCCGAAAGTCATACTCGCAAACGCACACGCTACTCATACCGTACCCGCCGGTGGAGACAAGGTCCCAGTTTCGTAAACGCCCGATGCTAATAGGCCTGTTCCGGACAGGCACGTCCCCCACTACAAACGGTGTACACAAGCCGAGGTCGAGGTTCACAAGGCACGTGTGACACTGTGATTCTAAGTCGATGGTTTCCTCTCAAGGTCTCCATGCCAAGGTCAGAGCTCTTCTAGCTCGGCCTCTCCCAAAACCCGGTGACGCTGTCAAGGCCGGTAAAGCCAACAGCATACTATACATTCGAAAAATAATAATAATTGTTAGACCAAAAATGTATTAAGCTAAATTAGCTAAATAATTGTAAATTAAAAGTTTCTTTGACTTAAAATTATTGCTTGCTATATGATTAGCCAAAAAATACTATCTAACTATCATCATTATTATTATTACTTTTGTAATTTATAAACATTTGTAAATATCAATGAGCTCTATAAATTACTATACTAGCAGTAATATGAGAAAAATAACAGTTATTCCCTTCATTTTTATATATATCTCTTCGGTGAAATATAGTGACGATGTATCAATCTCGTTGCTAGGTAAGCGGACTGATTAATGGAGACGAATATACAGCCTGAGCACTGTTGGCAAATCTCTGTAGTTTGTTTCCTCTTGTTTCCCTAAACTGCAATATAAATCTATCAGAGCAAAAGTTAAGAGAAACGTTAATTTTTATTTAAATATATGTATATGCTACGCAAAATTTGTCTTGTATTTTGTAAGATATTTTCTTAATCAATACAATAATCTTCTTTTTCTTAATTGTAATTCCTTTACCTACATATATCATTACTGGTTGAGCTATAATTTAACATCTCCGGATCTTTATATTTCTAAATTAAAAATTTATATTTCTATAATAAAAGGAATTAGTACATTAAATAGGGATGTTTAGCCAGTACAAAACTGCTACCACCTTTCCCGTAATTCCAGCTTAGATTATTATTATTATATTTAGCATTTTTTGCCACTAGGTTGGAAATAGGGATAAATTCACTGTTCTAAGATGTGCGACATTCGTCAATATGAATTAGCCACCTTAAGGCACACTCCGTACGGGTAAAGGCTGACTTATCCAGTAGAGGGTCATTAGCAGGCTGAATCATCATTACCATATATTTCATACAAGTTTGTTTATAATGCAAGAGTTCACTAATGTTACACTGTAAATGAAGGGCTGAAGGTTGAATTTAGATTCAACCATCCGCTGGTTATTGTTTATTTTTCAATTAACCAGTCGCGGCTGCGTCCCCGTGAACTGTACCTAGTTATTTCGTTCTTTTGCCCTGCCTTGTTCTTCCTTAAATCATTAACTTAATTTTTAACTGTGTGTGTGTGTAACATAAACTTTGTAATTTTCCTCACTTAACCAGTCTTTTAAGGAAGGTAACGTTGAAATTTGTTGCGTTGTTTGAAAAATATGATGTCAAATATAGCTTAAATAATTCAATTTTGCGTCGTATCTGTATGTTTTTAATAGTAAACAATTAACTTAATAACATTATCTTAGTAAGATGATTATTTTTATAACTTCTATTTATAGGTTAGTTAACGATACTAGAATTTTTATTCCCCATATGTGTATAACTTCCCATAAACATTTAATAAACAAATTAATTTTATTATAGATTATATTAATTAGATATTTAGATTCAACACAAAACGAGCGACCATTAAAAGAGTTATATATGTATACATATATATATATATATATATATATATATATATATATATATATATATATATATATATATATATATATATAGTCCTGAAACACGTATATCGAAGCAGTATTACACATAACTATCTCTACATGGACATACATGGATTAGTATTTTCATTTATATCTTTAATATTTACGATTGTAGAATGTTAAATCTGTTTTTTTTTATTCCCATACGAAAATACTCTTTAAGTGCTACGTTATAATGGCCAAGAAGCATACATATGTGCCAAATTTTAGCTTTCTACGCCCAGTACTTTCGACAGCGGGTTGTCTGCCAGAACCTCGGTGAGTGATATCATAGCCAGGTGTGACAGTGTTTGAATGAATATTCTATGCTTGTGGGCTAAATTGCTACTTGCTTGAACAAATATGTAAAATTTATAATAATTTCATTTTCATATCAGTTCAGTTCGGTTCTTTATTTATGGCACTCGAGCCTGCCAATAGAGCACAAATAACCTCCCCAACGTCACGTTGTATGGACATTTGGACAACATACAAAGATTTTACGGTATAAAAAAGTAACGTTACACTCTCATAAATTGCGTGTTTAAATGAAATTCAATAACAATATAGCACCTGCACCTATAACAGAACACAAAAATTTACATGTATTTCCATGTCTCAAACAGAATACAAAAAAAGAGAACAAAGTGTTTATATATTGGATAGCTCTCTCCCTGCACTTTAAATAAACATATGTTTCATTAAATCCATTAAATAATATATTTTCATTTGTTATATAAAACTATATTTACAAATAAATATAGATGCATCAAAATTGTTGCAGTCGTTTTGATGCTGCAGATTTGGAATTCACGACGCCGTAAAGAGTGTGCTCGAGATGCAAAATACTGCAATAAAAGGCTAAAGGCAGATCCTTGCTATTTTAACCGCTCTCATAACAGTTTGTGTTGACAGTTTTGTACTATTTAGTTTGGAACTATTACATTATTGATCAACAATTTATTTCTTATTGTTTTAGCTATGTTGGATTTAGCAGTATTTTCTATATTACCTGTATTTATGACTAGTTGCTTAATTTAATTCGACACATAACTTTGTTTTTACCTGTTAGCTTAGTAAAAATTTAAAGTAAAGTACGATTATTGTATACTTTGTAAACATTGTACAGATTATACGAAATATGTAGAAGCTGAAATTCAAACTGTTAGAGGTAAAATTAAAACAACAGCAGTATGCTAAAAAGGGCAATAACAAAAATATATAATAACGTGCGTTGTCAGCCATTTAGGACAAAGTTTTTTATATACATAGAAGGAGAAGACTAAGTAATGTTTGTTATGGAATAGTATTACTATAGTCTTTAGGTGTTAGAAGTGGCCTTTCTAGTCTATCGATATGTATAATGTATATTGTCTATTATATAGACGATTCGTAAGTGCTTGTAAAATCAATTTCAATAAAATATAACAGTTGAAATTTATTTTGGACAAAATTCACGTATTCAATTTTTTTATTTAAAACAATAGATAAAAAATGTACATATAACGTTATAACTTATATGTATTTTTTGAATATACAATTCTATATTTAGTCTGTAGCGGCTTGTGTCCCATAAGAACCTAAGGTACATTTTCTATCGGGAAAAGTCAATCCAATTTACGGCGTCGACAGCGCGGTCGCTACAACGTTTTTATTGTTGAGCATGACTCGATGCAGCATGAAAGTACAAATAATATTACTATTTGTTATTTCCTCTTATTGTTACACTTTGTTCTTTTATTTATGTTTCACACGATTTCTTACTCGTATGTGATCATTAATAAACATGTTTACACATGTGTTCATTTTATTTTACTAAAACAAGATCTATATAACTATGTATATGGATATATAAGCATTATTATATATAAACGGAGTACGTAGTACGGAGTGTCTTGACACTAGGTACTTTCTGTATACCTTGCTAAGAAAAATAAATAAAATAAGTATGTACATACAATTATTTTTAATATGCATAAATTCGTGTAAACATTATTGAAGAAACGTATAAAAATTTTTTGAACGCAGCGGGATTCGAAGCCGTGCCTCTTGGATACCGTCCAAGCGCTCTGACCGCTAAGCCATGCGTTCTACTACCAGCTGCGTCGAAATTCTTATACGTTTTGTTACGTTATAATGTTTTCTAATCCTAAGTGTGGAATAAAACTTTAAAAATAGTAAATATTAAATTCGTGTAACTTTGATGATGAATGAATGAATATTGATAAATATTGAAAAAAATACTTACAATGATTTATTTTTATCTCTGATAGTTAAAATTTTACTAACATTATACGACAATAATACCTTCACTTCAAGTAGATGAACGAAACATTAGCGTATACTGCTATCGTTTAATCCATACTCGTAACGATGCAGAGCTAAATGAGTTTGCCAAATATGCACGTTTATCTGTTATTTTATGAGTGTATATTTATTACCTTTGAATTTTAGGTTTTGTTGCCGCTTCCTTCATTCAATATGTAAAAATGTTTTATTAGACAGTTTACAATATTTTTAAAAGATTTTAGGTCATTGGTTTTCCGGAAAGTCTTTGAATAAACACGTATCTATAACGAGACAATTATATTTTTGAGCTCCTTCAAAATTGTAGTGAAGCGGAACACAATTTGAAATCTAGACTCTGGCTGACTTTGAATCTGATAAGACAAAATATTTACTCTAGAGTGAGAGAAATAAATAGATACACGTCTAAGATTTGACTTGGGAGAAAAAGAGACAGAATTGATTATACACATAGATATGATACATGTTTGGGTTACGTTATACATACTATTTATTATCACGTAGTAATTAATAGTTTAATAATTATATACAAAGTTATTTGTACAGTTAATAGTTAATAACGATGACGCTGAGTTTGCGCGATTGTAGTGGGTTCACTCCAGAATCTACTCCCAAATCAATTTTTTTAAGACGCCTAGACTATTACATTTCTATAAGGAGTAGAAGCAAAAACCGAAAAAAAAAGATTTTATTTAAAATGTCGCTTCAAAATGAGAGGGAGAATTTAGCGTATGAACATTAGGTTAAAAGATTTATATGTAATATTTTTAAGGGTGTATCTTCAAACAGGACATTTGTTTTTGTTAACTCATCTTTATATATCTTATTTTACGTAAGAAAAACAATAATAAAGTACAATTTTTGTCTAATCGAGCAAATTATTCAATTTAGAAATTACTTACTTAGTTAAAGTAAAATAAGAATTTGAGAAAATTATTTTGTATAGTCATAATATATGCCTACTTAAAAATTTTAATCACGTTCATGATACAATGCAAATAACGATTCTCGCCAAATTACCTATCTGCTCTTTAATTAGTACTATCCCTAATCTAGTATTCTGCAGGCACACATAATGTCTTTCTGTTCGCTAATTAATCATAATTTAAATGATCAATAAACCGTCTTATAATTGAACTTAGGTTTTATACACTTTCAAGTTTACTATGATAGGGTATTTACCATTATATTTTATTTATATTGAAATATAATTAGTTATCTAGATATACCTACAAAAGCGATAAGATTAAAAAGTGTTACTGTGTGTTAAATATTTATACACAATTTATATAAATATATTTGAAGAGACAAAAAAATTGTATTAGAAAATTCATGTATATTTTTTTTATCTGTCCTTTGTTTGTTTAATATCTGCAATTTGTAGAGGTATTATTTTTTTTGTTACATTGCTATTATGGAATGGAATATTGAGCATAACCAGAACATAGTTAATTTTGATAATTGGTCGATTAATTAGACGTAAAAACATAATAGGCCAGCTTAGCCTATTATTATTTTACGACTAATTAATGTATCAGAATTATAAATGAGGTCTTAGTGAAAGTTATTCAGCATGAGGTATATTATTTACTATTTTTAAAGAGTTATTCCGCACTTAGGATTAGAAAACATTTAAAAAAAACATATAAAAAATTGAACGCAGCGGGATTCGTTCCCGCGCCTCTTGAATACCGTCCAAGATGAAAATATGTATAAAAATTCTTCCTCTTAATTAATTAATTAAAATCCGAGCCTCTTGGACGGTATTCAAGAGGCGCGGGTTCGAATCCTGCTGCGTTCAAATATTTATACTTTTTATTATTTTTTTTGAAATGTTTTCTAGTACGGGATATTTTTCATTAATCCATACATACCTGAGGTCTGTTGATGGAGCCTTATCGGTTGGTCCCTGAAACTATAAAAAAACGCCGAGACTGCAGAAATTGCAGTTAAGCAAAAGATATTTAGAATGATTGGCATTTTTTGTTCATATAAAACATTTGATGCAGCAACTCTGCAATTATATGAATATAGCCATACTAAAATATATACTTATAGGTAAAGAATTAGCCTGAACAAATAACATTGTTTGATGAACATTTTTTAATGCCATCCTAAGTTCCTAGTTGAGATGGGATAAGGTTCTACTAGATGAAATGTTTTTATTTATAATATAAATATTTCCTCGAACTTACGACGCAATGTTTTATATAAAGTCCACCATCTGAAGAATGTGATTAACCGGATACATCTTATAGATAAAACACATTAATACTACAAATATGAATGAAAATAACTTTTAAATATTAAATTGTTTTAATATATGTGAGTATATAATTTACAACACCACACCTGAATGACAATCAATAAGGATTAATTTAGTAAAACATCAATTTAGTAAAAAAGGTTACAAATAGTTACATAGTAAAAATATTTAATATTAGTAAGTTTATCAGTTCAAGTATTTTTATTTAATTTGCCTTTATAAATGTAATATAAGACTACCTTTAGAGAAATCAATTTAATTACCTACTTAGTTCTAATATCCAGTTACCCATGCATTCGTCATAATAATAAAATTGATATATACATCATAATAATAAAATTGATATATAATTTGATTTCTTTGAAGAACTTCTATTTTAAAATTAAAATGAAAAAAATACAGAAAAGTGGAAGAATGTCACAACTGTCGTTGTGGTATAGTTACAGGTGGCGATTCATAACTCGATGATCGGCATTTAGCTCGGAGCGATTTCCGTTTCTATCAGCCTCACATGAAACCCAATTACTCCATTATAGATGCCAGCTTTAACACTGACCTCGCTCCGGGCCATATGAAGTGTTTCCAGAAAACATTTCTTCGTATCATTTTTAAGTTGCACATCCTTATGTAAAGTAATCTACAATGGCTTTAAAGAATTTATTATTAGCTTTTTAGAAATAAATGTTAGTTATCGATTTATGATGATATAAAAACTATTTATTATGTATACACTTAGCCTCAGTGAAGCAAAAAAGGGGGTGGCAAATTGTTTTATTTTTAGCTTTTCAGTTACGTTTTTATCCTGCATAGAGGGGTGGGCATTGTGTGTTGAGTGGCGAAACTCAACGCGGCACTTTGTCTTACCATAGCGAGAAAGTGAATACAATTTAAATACAATCACTCCTCCGAGTGGGAATCGAACGCACAACTGATCGCGTTTTCAGTCAGACGCTGTCCCACTGCGCCACGACCGGCCTTTATATTTATAAATTGTTTTTTAAATAAATATTTATCTTTAAACCTAGTACATAATATATAATCTATTAAAAAAAGTATTCTAAAAATTTTATCCCCTTTAATTAAGTCACTTATTGATATCGCTTTGGTAAAGAATGGACAAATTTTTAATTATCGTAGTATTACTGAAAAATTAACAAGTCAAAAATTTTTAAACGAGATTTACATAATTTCTTGTTATAATAGCAAATAAATATTTTAAAGATGTGAAAAGGAAATTTCATATGGGTTATATTTGAAGTGGGTAAGTACATGAGAGACAGAAACTTTAAGCAGGTAGAGGTTGAACATGGAACAGCTGCTATCAATAGTACTCCAGACTCAGGCGCTCCGGAGACGCTAACTTTCAAACAATATCATTGTGTGTACTTAACTAACTTGTTTGTCATTTGAGTGGGAAGTGTGGCCATTGTGGCACTCCCGGCTAAATACCTCGGGGCACATACGTCAAAATTTGCATACAGCTTCTATTAATATTAGAAATAAGTTCAAAGCTGTTGCTGCTATTGCTGAATTTGACAAGTGTAATTTATGTATAACTGTGGTATACCAAATATACATTAGCGGTGTATCCCTACAAAGCATACATACATTTATAGTATATACAAATACATACTGTTAGACTTGTTTGCATTCATTAAACCTTAATAGCATATATTTTAGTTACCTGTGCAAATATTTACTTGATAAATATTGTTAATAGAATATTTTGATAAAGTACAATAATTAAGTTACATTTCATTTCATTATTTTAGCGCTGTGGGACTAGTAGTACCTACCCACGAGCATGTTCAAATTCGAATCTAAAATAATTCAATATTCCAATATTGTATTAATTTTAATTTATTTTCAACAATTACATTGTTAAAATTTGCTTGATTACTAAATGTTCATATAATAATGTAAGGTTTTATATTTCCATCATTATAATAGTCATAAAAGCTCAATATAACAAACAGCACTCAACCGATATTTATTTTAAAATAAATCTTTAAAGAACTATATCCATACTTATTATACTTATAACTTATTACATTATCGATGGTTAAGTTCGTATATGCTTATATACTAGGTACTACAGTATTATCTACGCGCAAAAAAATGGAAAACAAATATTTTTTGAAGTGACCAGATTCTAAAGTTCCTATTAATTAAAGCAACACATAAGATTCAATATTACTTTAAACTTTACAGCGCATATCAGAAACAATATTATATAAAATTTACTTTCATGGCCTTATTCGCTGACCTGAATAAAATATCTTCACTCATCTCACAAAGTATAGGACAGATTCCGTTTATATTTTTACCAGTAGTACAAATTATTTAATGGATTGTTACTACATTCGGAAAGTTAATGATTATCTCATATATTATTAACTACAATATTATAAGCTACAATAGACACCTTGTTTAGTGGTGACACCTTGTTTAATGGTGACGACATATTTGATTGCCTGCTGTACTTATCGGATTGTGGAACTCACTTTATTTAATATTTATAATTGAGATATACATAGAAATCGGCTATTACTAGTATTATTTCTAATAAAAAATAAAAAATACTTACCATTGTAAGGCAAAAAGGTCATTTGGCTTGACATTAAATTATATTATTGAAGCATTACAATCTCAACATCCTTATAACGTTGCAATTATATGTAATGGAGATCATTGTCGCCCAGTAGGTTCGATTTCCACTCTAACAGCGTTAAGTTCTGCCACTCGTCGCACACTGTCGAAAATTGAAGAAGTCGTTGAAAAGATTTTTAAGATTTATATCAGAAAATGCAAAAAATATAACACAGAAAATTGTTATCAGATTTAACAAAAGGACATGGACATTTTGACAGGAGCAGTCCCGTAATATAACTAACATAATAACTTCTAATATGAGATGCCTTAGTGGCTTACCGTGTCATTTTTCTAGCGTGCTTAACACAGCGTTAAAACGCTTTTGCTGCACGAAAATGCTTCAAATATTTATAAAGGAAAACTGCATGAGAGTTTATTTATGGTGTGTAAAATTCTAGGTAAATTTTAACATTTTCAAATTTTCATCTATGTTATCCGTTTTACCTTAACAATATGTAACATGTGCAAATAACTACATAATGTGCAATGTGCGTAGGTGTAATAAAGAATAAGTTATATAGAGGGTAGTGAATCAAATTCATAAAATTGTGCTTCTAACTGGATATCAGCAGAACAAATTATTATTACAAAATTACATATATTACAAAATTAATTATGATTTATAATTTTTGTTATTCTACGCTATGATCATAATAATAAAAATAGTTAGATAAATAGACAGTTTTAGTCCTCTGTTTATTTAGTGATTTATGAATCTTATATGTTTTTGTATTAATGCTTGTAAAAATATAAACATTGCAGTGTAGAAAGTCAATATTATCCATAATATAAATAAAATATAAAATACTTAAACTTTTGTATTAACCAAAATTTTTAAGTTGACGTGTTTATTACATATCAAAAGTTTTCTAATCTATATAAAAGGAGAAAAATTTACATCTGAATGAGGTAAAATATGTAGTAAATTATTTAGATAAATGACTAATCTTTAAATCAGTAAACAGCTTCTCGGTATAGGTCGCATATTATTGCATCGCTGGAGGGTAATGTCCTTATTTTCTATCTACCAAAGCCAATCCGATTACCGCAACAAGAGACCAGCCAGTATAGAATTCTACTATTTATCTTTTGTTTATAGCAGTTAATAAAAGTTTGTACACAATATGGCTTCAATATAGGATTACACTTAATATATTAATATTATAGTACACATTTCAAGTAAAGGGATTGAACGTTTTATTTTGAATACATTATTTTTTAAGCCAGTCGTGGCGCAGCGGTATAGCATCTGACTGTGAACTCAATCGGTTGTAGGTTCGATTCCTACTTCGCTTTGACACAAGACAGCACAGCATTGACTTCCGCCGCTAAACACACAAGGTGTCGAATTCGGCGGAACGAGGAGTACGAAGTATCTTAACACTGGATACTTACTTCCTGTCTACCCTGCTATTCGGTATAACAGCGTAAAGCTAAAAAATTACTTTATATTGTGCTTATGTCGTTATACAAAAAAGTTGTAAAAGAGGTTCGAATTTTTGAATATTCGAGCAAATCATATAAAGTAAACAAAAATAATTCAAATTTTACAGCTACAAGCCATATTTCAATTATACAATTTATATAAACGCAGTTTTAACTTAAATTTAATATTCTTATAACATTTTCTTGGCCGATGTATGCGTATACAACTTTGTATTATTTTTATGAACTAAAACTGTTTTTGCTCGAAATATCAATTTTGATAATCAAAGTTAGTTAATAAATTCTTTATTTCGTGAAATATATGTAAGTAGGATATATAAAGCAAATGAAGATAAACCAAAATCAGTAAAAGTGTTGTATCAAGAATGGTATATAATATGTAATAATATTTTGATTATAGAACTAACATGTGTGAGAATTTGCAATGTTCAAGTGATTGCAGGCAGCACTCTAATGGAGTCTGTTGAGGACTCTAGACCCGACTCGTTCGTTATGTTGAAATACTATTTGCAGTACGTAAATTGGAGCACATTTGAATAATCTAAATTATGGGCACTTCCTTTTACTTTTTTACTTAATCATTTCTTGGAACATTCCTTAAATTGTCTTTGAGCAATCCAAAGAGCAAGCAAAACAATGGAATACACAGACTTACAGGGATTGTAGAATGAAAAATAAAACATAAAACACAATAATAATAATAATCAAATAATAAATAGAACGCTTGCTTTGGCAACTAACGCATAAGGATACAATCTTGAAAATATTACGTAAATTAAAATCATAGTCATATTTATTTATTTATTTATATTTAACTGTCAATTTAACATAAAATTCATTAAGAGACTTTTTTGAAATACTTATGTTTAGGTACTGTTCATTATATTACTTTTTATATTAACTTTTCTTCGTAGACTTGATGTACAAAAAGCTATAGTAGTAAGCGAGAAAAACATACATGTCTAGAATTAAATATGTGAGAGTAAAAGTAGTTTATACAACTATAAAATTAGTCTTATATACATAATTAGTCTTTACAACCAATACATGTCCCCTAAAGTCATTTTTATACAAACAAGACAAGATGTTAAATGGCTGAATTTCACCATTCTGTATTTAAACTGTAACAATAAATATACCTTCAAATATATTTGTAAATATTTTCATTTATAAATAGTTACCTCAAATTTCAATAGAATCCTATATATTTAATAACATAATAAGTTAATAATATTGGGTTACCGTCACTGTTTGCCTAAGCAAATATATACGAGTGAATCCAGCGGTCCATGAAAAGGTCTTTACAAAGATTGTAAAGGATATGTAAATACATTTTTATAAGATATGACTTATATTTCCTTAGCTATGAAATTATTTGCCGATTATTATCATTGTCTTAAAAATTTTTTACTAAACAATATCTAATATGAATAAATTATGCCAAAGGGAATGTTTTAAAGGGAAACACTTTTATTTTTTGAATAAAGAATCCAACGGGAGAAATATTTTTACGCTACATTGCTCACGGCAATAGAAATTCTTAAGCGTGCCTTATAGTCCTTAACTATCAATTTTAATAAATGCATAATGTTTTCTCTAAATTTATTACTTATGTAATTATTTTTACCCGCAAATAAATTATTGAGGCCGGTCGTGGCGCAACGGTACAGTGTGACTGTAAACGTGATCGGTTGAGGTTTGGGGAGTCATTCGGGGGAATGATTATATTTAAATTACTTTCATTTAAAGCGTCGCGTCAAGTTCCGCCACTCAACATGCAATGTTTCGAATTCGCGGGAAACCGGAGTGTCGTAACTCCTTTTGAGTGGTACGTTCTGTTTACCATACTTTGCGCCATAAAAGCGTAAATTTCAAAAAAAATACTATTAATATTCGGCGCCGTAATGCGGCAAAGTCAATCTCATCAACTGGGTCCATATGCACCACTGCAGTAATCAATGAATAACGTACATGCAACACAGCTCTAAACAAAACCTCCAAATGCGGAGTCTATAACCATCTCGTGCGCAGTCGGACTACGAAGTCGGTATACGCATTTAATACTTTATCCAGGAAATTATAACAATATAAATATATATATATATATATATATATATATATATATATATATATATATATATATATATATATATTATACGAATTTAATTCTTTATCCAGGAAATTATAACAATTATAGATAATATCGATAGATCTATAACAATTTTACAATTATTGTTCTCTATTGCTACGCCACTTACCGTATTCATAAGTAATTATTTTACCCTTTAACAAAAATCTTAAAACCATTCAATAAATTAATCTATATAAATATTTTTATGAAATGTTTATTACAGATAACCTGAGTCAATCGCTTTTGTGATTATGGTATTTTTTCTTTCTATTTACTCTTTCGAAGCTGTCATTGTATAGCATTATAGCAATTTAAGATAGCGTTAAATGATTCGAGAGAAGTGCTCTGAAGTTGAACATCGACGAATATTGCTCAGTGGAAATTGTGTGAAGAGCCCTCGGTACTCGACGACTGTAAGCGTTCAATTATAACATCATTGTTCATAAACAGATGCTCATTATTGTCATTATTCATATATACATAGCTTTGGTACTGCACAATGCTTGTATGTTTTCCACTCATCTATCGGTTTTTGAAAAGCCTTTAGTACGGTGTAAGTAAAATTTTAATAGCTAATATACATATAATTTGTCAAGTTTTAATACACATTAATACAACAAACGCAATAAAGTAAATGTCTCAATATATTGAAACATTTTTTTTATTGTATTGATATTAATCAAATATTATTTGCTACTCGTTGTAGTAAACTAATTTGTCTAGAATAAGTCTAATTAATTCGTTTTACCACATTTTACGGATCATTTAACAATTGACATACTCGGTAATATACCAATATTAAAAAGAGGAGCCGATTAAAACGAAAAACCGTCTCCGCATTTTCTATAAGCGTAATTTATGAAAGGATCTCTAAGATTTAACGTTTATTTATACCTTATAAAAGTCAAGCACTGCCAATGAGTTCAATCCCAATTCGGGGAAGTGATTATATTTAAATTATTTTCGATTCCTCGCTCTGGTAAAGACAAAGAGCGGCGTTGAGTTCCACCACTCAACACGCAATGTCTCGAATTCGGTGGAAGTCGAAATATGAAGTGTCTTGACACTACACACACGAGATAAAAGCGTGAAGCTAATAAAAAAGAAATTTAGTGTCAATGACATAAGTATAGAGGAAATTAAGAAAATTTGTAATATTCGTAAAAATTATAGGGTTCTATGAGAATTACATTGATAACTGTCTACAGTAATAGTTTCTGTCATAAATTTCCTACGAAAAGAAAGCGACCACTTTTATTTTATTATATTTATAGGTTTTATACTTTTTCACCACATACCTAATTCGTTTCATTTGTTTACTGATATTTTGTCATAATATATTATTTTTAAGGTCTTAAATCTAATTAAAAGGTTGAAAACTACTTACTTAAATATGACTCAGTAAGGGAACTGTAAGAATCGGGATAGTCTTTATAAGCTTAATGATCTTATTAATTTCAAACCAAATTAAAGTTGTATAATTTAAACGGACGTGGTGTAATATAACAACGATAAAATAATTTACTTCTTAAACCTAAAGAGAATCATCTTAACGAGGTGTTCTTGCTTTCTTAATTTTTATAGGAACATTGAGAGACATCGTGTTTTATTATTATTATGAAATATATAATTTTTCTAGAATTATAGTTAACTATTATATTTTTACCTTTTATTTTGTACATAAAATATTTATCAAAAAGTTAAATTGTATACTTTAATATGTAAATAACAAAACCTAAAAAACAACACAATAAAATTTTGTCTGTCTGTCTGTCTGTTCGTTTGTGCATCAATCACAGAAAAACTATTAAATGAGTTTTGGCATGGTAACATCTTATACTTCAGAGGTACATACGAGAATAGTATTCATATATATATAGTATTCATATATATTTGAAACAGTTTCCGCAAAAAAGAAGTAATAATTCACAAACTTATTTGTATACTGATAACTAAGGGATAGAGATGAATGAATTTTTGCATAGTAATAGATCAGAGTGGAACATCGTGTCGGAAAATTTCACCTTGATATTCAATGTCATTCCGGTAAGAAAAATTAAAAACCGAATCCGTCAAATTACGTCGATAAATTTCAAAATTTTCAATGTCACTTAGTAATGTAGTTATTACTTATCCCGTTGGACTCTTTCATATTACATTACATTATCATTTCTTAGTATGACAGATTTTAACAAAAACAAAAAGATTTAGTCATGCAGTTCACGGCGGCAAGGCCGTGAGCGGTCCGCTAGTACTAAATATAATTATACAGAAGATATAATGTAATTATACAGAAATCTGAAGAGTATAACTTGCCACTTTAATTGGAGTTTATGGGCTATGAAGAAGCCTATGAAAAATCAAAAAATATGCCCAATGTTGTACCTGATCCGATCAGTATTGATACTACTATCGTTATTTTGTTGTTGACCATTACATATGCCTGAGATGGACAGTCCAGTAACTATATCGCTAACTATGTGTCTCATACGAAAGCTGAAGGTGACCCAGCGAGCAATAGAGAGAGCAATGCTTGGTGTTTCCCTATGTGACAGAATCAGAAACAAAGATATTTGCGTCATGGGCAGCCGCTTGATGAAGGAAGCGTAGGACCGATCGTCGTAACTACGATAATATTATTTAATGATAAGTATGTTTTATAAATATAATTGTTTCAATTTTTCTCGTGTCTTCGCTCTGGTAAGACAAAGCCCAGCCTTGAGTTCCACTAATCAAGTAAAGTAGAGAATGGATTTAATATTATTATACTAGTTCTGTCCGTCCTTCGTTCTACCTCCTAAGCAAAAGACGCGTAAATTATTAAAAAAATATGTTTGAACTTTCAACTGCAATCAAATAAAGGTCAACTCCACCATGAATATATTAAATACAGTGTTTCCCAGTAGGGATGATAGGATTTTGATAGCTCAACATTTGACATTTGTATTGTTTTGTATTTAGTAATATTTGCCATTTAATCATGAACGTGAACTTGTCACGTTACCTTAACGTTTGAAAATTGTCCAAATTTTCTATCAAAATTAAAAAGTATTGTCTCTACTCAAAGAGCATTTCGTGCTAAATATGGTCGTCATGGTGCACCGTCTGAGCTCGTTATACGTCGCATAATCCAAAAACTGGAAACTGAATATTCTTTGCACCATAGTAGACCACCAACACGACAACGGACAGGCCTTAGTAAAGAAAATATTGCCGCCGTATCAGCCAGTGTCGAAGAAAATCAAAATGTCTCTGTTCATCGACGTGCACAAGAATTGGGCTTATCCAGAATGACAACCTGGCGAATTTTACGTATGGATCTTGGCCTACATCCACACAAGATTGTGTTGGCACAAGAACTCAAGCCAGCAAACCAGAGATTACGTTGTGACTTTGCTGATTGGGCGCTTGAAATGATGGAAACGGACACCGAATTTCATAGGAAAATCATCTTTTCAGATAAGGCTCATTTTGGCTCAATGGTTATGTAAACAAACAGAATTGTCGTTACTGGAGTGAGTCAAATCCAAGAGTGGTTTATGAAACACCATTACATTCTGAAAAATTGACTGTTTGGTGCGGATTATGGTACGGTGGAATCATTGGCCCGTCCCTTTTCAAAAACGACGAAGGCCGTACTGTTACTGTCAATGGCGACCGTTATCGTGACATGTTGAACGATTTTTTTTTCGTGAAGTGTATGAAATCGATGCGGACGACATTTATTTTCAACAAGATGGTGCAACATGCCACACTGCTACCGTCACAATGGACTTATTGCGTGATAAGTTTGGTGAGTCGGTTATTTCTAGCAACGGTCCTCACAATTGGCCACCAAGATCATGTGATTTAACACCCTTGAACTATTTTTTGTGGGGGTATGATAAATCTCAAGTGTATGCCAACAAACCACCTACGATTCAAGACCTTGAACGCAAGACTATAGCGGTCATACCAGCCGAAAGTCCAGCTGCACCAAGTCATCGAAAATTGGACCGATTGTATTCACCAGTGCAAAAAAGTCGTGGCGGTCATTTGAACGATATTTTGTTTAAATCATAAATAACATAAAATTTCCTATCAAATAAAGCCATTGAGCACGAAATTCGAAGATATATTACATGTTTTATTTCAATTTCAAAACATATTGTTCTTATTGGGAAACCCCATATTTATACATTCTGTCTAAATTAGTTTCATATTTAGGACTAATCATTTACAAACTAATGCATAATTGTTTATAATTAATTAATATTAAACGACCATTTTTGTTTCTGTTGTAAGCTTATAACCCCGAAATAATAAAACTTCATCTTTTATTATAAAGTTAGGTTTGGGAAAGATGGTAAAATGAAATATTTAAATCTTCTTTAGTGGACGAAGCTTTATAGAAATTTCGTGAAAAATTAAACAGCTTAAGCGGTTATTTTAGCGTCGGTTGCGCCGAGTTAAATGTTTTCGAATCTGTTTTGAAGTACAGATTATATTATTAAGTAATTTTTCTAATCATTGGTTAAAAGGAATTCTGAATCAACGCGTCACTAGAATAGTTATATTCAATGTCTAAATATCATTCAAATGCTATTCGGCAAATATATAATTCCTATAAAAAATATAAAAATGCTTATCATTTGTGTAAAGAGGCTGAGAATAACGCATACTTACATTTTTACTGTGAAATATAGCAGGTATCAGAAGTTACATTTTTATTTTTTTTATTTTTCGTTAAAATAATATAAGCATAAGCGAAACTAATAAGCTTTCGATGTCAAGATGAATTGTCTTTAGAAATTTTAGAAATTGTATTGAATTCCAAATATTAAAATTTTGCAATTCCATATAAATGGAATTACAACATTTGGATAGTATTAGTCAAACTATAAACTTTGACTAATACTACCAACATTTTGCAGTAAAATTGTAAAGTACTTCTGACAATTTAAAATAATTCACATTTGTGGGCGGCACGATAACTATCCTTCCAACAACTCCAGCAACGCGAACCCCGGCTTTGTTTTTTATACAAAGCATTCACTCACACGAATTCGGTAAAAACTTTCTCTTTTCAGCCATAGATACACTCTTCTAATTTTTGTAGAAATATACAAATTAAGTGACAATAGTTTTTCAGTACTATAAATATATAAACTTCGTAACATAATTATTTTAGTTCTGTTTATTATTCTTTAATATCAAACAGGACATTAATATGAGAGTGATGAACATAATCACTTACAATATAAAAAAAGTATAAATACATACGTTATTTACATTTTTTGTTTTTACACACAATTATCTTTCACTTTTAGTCTATTTAAAAACATTATATGTGGAAAAAAATCTTGATATATACCACCAATGATTCCGTTTTGTTACCCATATGTAATACATCTGTTTGTCAGGTACATTGTAGACTGCTCAAGTTGACATAGGTAACTAATATTGAGGCTGACATGTGATCCTTTTGTTTAGAGCTTGAGACGAAAATAGGCTTCGTATAAAATACATGAGAACATTATTACACCTTGTACATTTTTTATGTTATTATTCATTAATAATCTTATATACTTTTTATATTATATAATGTAACAAAAGAGTAATTTGTGGAATGTTTGTAGTAGAACTGTTGGTAGAAGTTGCAAAATTTAAATACCAGAAACAGTTATTAAGGCAGCTGTCTTTATTTTTAAATCAATAAATCGTATCGTATCGTCAGCCAATTGCAGTCCACTGCTGGACATAGGCCTCCCCAAGTTTGCGCCAAACATCCCGGTCCTCCGCAACCCTCATCCAGCCCGCTCCGGCAACCTTGCGTATGTCGTCAGTCCAGCGGGCCAGAGGGCGTCCTACACTACGTTTGCCAGGACGCGGTCTCCACTCCAGGACTCGTCTGCTCCAACGGCCATCGGTCCTGCGACAGACGTGACCGGCCCATTGCCACTTCAGCTTACTGATTTTGCGAGCTACGTCGGTTACTTTAGTTCTCTCACGGATAACCTCATTCCTGATTTTATCCTTGAGAGAGACCCCGAGCATAGCTCGCTCCATAGCTCGCTGAGCGACTTTAAATCTGTGGACCAGCCCTACTGTCAGTGTCCACGTCTCGGCAGCGTATGTCATTGCAGGTAGGACACATTGCTCAAAAACCTTCGTCTTTAGGCTTTGCGGAATTGTTGACGTAAGGACTCGACGGAGCTTGCCAAATGCCGCCCAACCCAACTGAATCCTCCTATCCGCTTCCTTCTCGAAGTTGTGTCGGCCAAGTTGTATTGTCTGGCCTAGGTAGGTGTAGTCCTGTACAACTTCAAGAAGAACGCCTTCGACCCGCACTAGTCTCGGCATGACGTTTCTGTTGAACATAACTTTTGTTTTGTCCAAGTTCATACCAAGACCAACACGTCGGGAGGACCCATTTAGGTCGTTCAGCATTTGATTTAGCTCTTCCATTGTCTCTGCAAAGATGACTATATCGTCGGCAAAACGCAGATGAGAGATATACTCTCCATTGACGTTGACGCCTCGTCCAATCCAATTCAGGGTTTTAAAGACGTCCTCCATCGCGTTGGTGAACAGTTTCGGGGATATCACGTCCCCCTGTCGCACCCCACGATGGAGCCGAATAGGTCTTGTCCGCTGATCTTGGATTTGGACGGTCATCGTCGCAGCGCTGTAGAGACATCTCATCACCTCGATATATCGCCAGTCGATTTGACATCTCTGCAGGGACTCCAAAACAGCCCAGGTTTCGATGGCGTCGAACGCTTTCTCATAGTCCACAAATGCCATACACAGCGGCTGATTATACTCCTTGGTCTTCTGTATAATCTGCCGAACAGTATGTATGTGGTCTATGGTGCTGTAGCCTTTTCGAAACCCGGCTTGCTCCGGAGGTTGGTATTCGTCGAGCTTGATGGCGAGACGATTCGTGACGACTCTTGAAAATAACTTGTAAACGTGGCTCAGGAGTGTAATCGGCCTATAGTTCTTTAGGAGGGTTTTATCACCCTTCTTGAAGAACAAGACGACCACACCCCTGGACCACGCTTCTGGCGTCATGCCTTGGCGGATGACGGCATTAAAGAGTTCTGCTAAGGCCTTTTGGACCGGTAGTCCACCAGCCTTTAGGAGCTCAGTGGTAATGCCATCATCACCCGGGGCCTTCCCATTCCTGAGCTGTTTAAGAGCCGCACTAATCTCACTTACGTCAACGTCCGGGATGTCTTCCGAGTAATGGCGCGTCAGTGGTGCACGTGGATCTTCAGTGTCCTGAGCTATAGGCTTGTGTGTGCGCGATGAGTAGAGCAGCCCATAGAACTTCTCAACCTCATTCTGGATCTGGGGTCTTGACGTGACTATTGTGCCATCCGCTGTCTTAAGCTTTGCAAGGTGGCTTCTCCCTAGCGGTCTTTGGAAAACTTTGGACCCCCTATTTTGCTCAATGAGGGTTGTAATATTTCTCGTGTTTGAGCAACGGAGGTCCCGACGCGTGAGTTTCCTTATCCGCCTAGAGAGAGCCCGTTGATTTGGAGAAGCTGCTTGAGCGAATGGCATTTCCCGTCTCTGCCTCATCAGATCCAGGGTTTCGGGAGCAAGTTTGGACTGCTTAGTGGTACTCGTCGGCGGAAAATGCTTACGGCCCAGTTTACACACTGTCTTCACCACGCTGTCGGTTATCTCGTCCACATCGTCAGTGGTTTCCAGCGAGTCGAATCGATTTTGCAGTTCCAATTGGAACTGCTTGGACACACGGTCTACTTGGGGCGGCGTAGGTCGGAGAGTAGATTTCAGCAGGCGTTTTCGTTCGACTTTGAAGCATATATTCAGAGTGCCTCGTACGAGTCGGTGATCGCTGCCGGTGTTAAACCTGTTGATCACAGAGACATCTTTGAATATATACTTTCTGTCCGCCATGATAAAATCTATCTCGTTCCTTGTCACAGTATCTGGACTTTGCCAGGTCCATCTCCTTTGGGGCTTCTTCTTGAAGAAGGAATTCATCAAGTAAAGCCCCTGCATCTCGAGGAAGTTGACCAGCATTTGCCCTCTGTGATTTCTGCACCCCAACCCATGTGGTCCAATCTTCGATTCGTCGCATTCCTGTACTCCCACTTTAGCGTTGAAGTCTCCCATGACCACGTTGTAGAAGCATGAGGTCGTACCATGTATGGCTTTAGTAATGTCCTCATACATGGCTTCAACCTCTTCATCGGAGTGTGTCGAGGTCGGCGCATATACCTGCACTACCTTCAGAGAGTACCTGTTGGTAAGCTTGATTACGAGGTACGCTACCCGGGTCGACACACTACTAACTTCCACAACGTTGCCAACAAGAGCTCTATGGACCAGAAAACCGACACCACCTTGGGAGGCCCTATCACCTTCCCGGAAGTAGAGCAAGTGACCAGAGTCAAGGGTTATTGTATCCTCTCCCTCTCTTCGGACTTCCGATAACCCCAGAATACTCCACTTTATATGACTTATCTCTACTTCCAGTTCTGTGAGGTGATGGTCCAGCCGAATCGTACGTCCGTTGTACGTTGCCAAATACATATGTTGTTTTCGGCAGCCTTTACTCCGGGGATTCTTAGCACCCTCTGCCCCGCCGTGACCACGACCGCTGCCTTGGCCGGGAATAGCGGGGCTGCCGGGCCGTATTTTTGGCGCTGTTTCCATGGGGGATCTTGCCATTGTCACCACGCTTGGCAGGCGGGTTGGTGACCGCAGTAGGTGTTTATGTTAGACAGGGTCACGCTGCTGCCCATGCCCTGATTTTTCCCTTAGTCGCTTCTTACGACACCCGCGGGAGGATATGGGGTGAACATATGTATTTATTTTCTAGTTCTTGCCTTTACAACCCTTTACAAACTTTATTACCCTTGCTATAATACATATTTCCATTTACAGCCTGACACAACAGACAGAAAAATTCAAAGATTTGTGATATAGATTCTAGTGCCATTTTTTATAAGCCTAAGTTTTTTAAGCATATTTTTAGGCATATCAGCATTAAGACATATTTTTACTGTTGTTTTTTTCTATTAAAGTAAAAAAAAATATTCCTTTTTATCTCAAAATATAAGAATCTTGAGAAGTAAAATTCTAAGTACCTATAAGCTACAATTTCCAAAATTTTTATCTTGACAGAGGAGAGCCTTCCTTCAGACAGAGAGAAACTTACTTCATCAAATGGCAAAAATTTAGAGAAGCGCCTGTATTTTCTCTATCATCATAGAGACAGAAATCAAGTACTGCATCACATATTAGTTCGGATTACATGAACAACCGTGCTCCTGTAAGGATTTAGACAGCAAAGACATTAATTTCCTTCAGCGCCTCACAACTTACAAAGAGCGCTAAATTGTCAGTCCGTTTAAAGTACACGAGAAAATGAAAAAGCTACTGTCGGATAACTTAAGCGCTGAATTAATTTTGACATTTTAGGCGAATAAAACCAGAATTAGAAAATATGAAAGCTATCTAGCTTTAATTAAAAAATAATGAATTTTACTTGTAATTTGAATCATTATTCAAATCTGTCAAAAATACTGGAAGGTGAAACTGAAAAGTTCTGAACAACATATTCGCAATACCTATCTAAAGTTGTATCACTCCTTATACAATATACTCTAATCTCAATAATAGAGTAGTATGGAGTGTCTTAACAATAGGTGCTTTCTGTGTACCCTGATATCCGGGATAAAAGCGTGACGCTAAAAAAGTAATTGTAATATATAAATGGTTTCTTTTTAATATAAAGGTTACAATTCTATAACATTACTTTTATTGATATACAGATTGCAGTTGGTCATAACTTTATATTTCTTTATATTTACTAGATGACCCGTTAGACAACACGTTGCCTTAGCAAGGTGTAAATCAATGTGTATAGGCGTATTTATTTACGTAAAACATTATACAAAGATTTTGCTGCGTATATTAATATATAGATGTAGTATTATATATATATAAAGATAATAGTATAGTATGTATATATAAAAAAATATTATCGTTACATTATTCACGAATTATAATAGTTGTAGATTATGTTACTTTTTGAATGTAGGATTAAAACAGAAGACCAAGATTTATATAACCTTAAAAAAGCAAAGTTTTTTTATTAACAAATGGAAGTACTATGACCCCATTCAGTTTTAAGTGGCTTTCAATGCACTACATCGAGTGTCCTATACACAATATTTGTAAAGCATGGTGTACAGAGTCGATATTCACATTACAAAATAGTACAATATTTAATCAAATATTTTCACTTAGTAACCTAATGCGGAAATTGTCACTTTATTAGAAATTACTTCCATATATATTATTAATAAGTGTTCTTATTTATAAAATGTTAAGGGACAAATTTATATATATATATATATATATATATATATATATATATATATATATATATATATATATATATATATATATATATATATATGTGTAAAGGTACAGATTTTATATTTCTATACACAAAAAAGGATAAAGTGTAAAATTAATAATCTTACTATTATAGTAACTCTTCATTATAAATGTAAACAAAACAACTATCTACACAATAATAAAAAGGTAAAATAATACCTTCATTGCACACACACTTTCTTAAGGCATGGCAAGGGTCATGAAGTCCACCCAAAGGCAGTTATGGGTGGCATCTAAGTTTTAAGATAAATAAAAAATGAACTACTAAGTGAATTAGCGTTAAATTCTAAAAAGCTTCAACTTTTGCTTCATAATATGAAATAAACATATAAATTTTAGACTGACTTTCACAGGATAGAACATAACTATAGAATTAACGTATTCCGCTGCTACTAAATCGTCATATCACTGACTCTTTCGGGCCATTGGATAAACTAGCTTTGCTTGTTTTACATCGCATAGAACGGATAACACGATAGGATTGTCATTTTATTGGAATATCAAAAACGTATTTCAAAAGCGTATCAATGAATTTTGATATTATATTTTAATTATAAAAGGCCAACCTTGCTACTTTTTATTCAAAGTTTTCAGCATATTATATTAAAATATGCTTTGCTTACTTAGTTTAAAAAATGCTTAAAAATATAAATTATAAGATATTTTTTAGGAAATTAAGAACAAGGTTTTCTATATTCACAAATGAAAAATTCATATCAATCATAATTTTATAGATGAAAATGTTCGGAATTTGACAGTACGACTTGACATCTCCGGTCAAAGATCAGCAGGTAGTTTCAAAATAACGTGAAAAGATATAATGTTGGAGGATAGGAAATAAAAAATATGAAAGCATACCACGTTACCATGTGGAACCGTAATTAAGAATGGAGAAAAATAGCTGAATAATATTCCAGTTATATACCTTAATAATAAAATTATACTTAAATTCTTTAATTAACAACTAATCCGTGATTTATTTTGTCGTATTTTATTTTCCCTTATTGAGCCGTTAAAAAATTGTACCTATTGTTTTATATTGTACACTATAAGCACTCTTAATAAAGTTATCTACAAGTCAAGTGAGTTGTGAATTTGCAGCGTAAATTCAGTTTTCAACTTCAGAAAGCAATTGAAGCGCTGAACTACAAGTGTTTTGAAAACAGACGATCTCGTAGTGGATTGGAGCAAATTCGTGTGCAGTTTACCCCATCTTCAACTAGTGTTCTTCGATATTTCATATTTGCGTTTAATATTGTCATAGGAGAAGGGATGAAGAATTTATTAATATTATATAATTTAAAAACTATATTCTGCAGTTCTCTTTTATTTTTATTTTCAATATTTATAAAGTATCAAATTATATTATAAAAAGTATACTAAATGATTATGAATAAAAAAGTATGAATACCTAAACATGGAATATCATATTTTTATTTTTGTTTAAATGCCCAATAAATTACAATATAATATTTATTTTATTGTCATTTTACATTTTTGCTAAATACAGAACTTCAAATAACCGCCAAAGCTTAATCTGATGTTATAATGTTTTTCTTCGCTAAACTACAAACGTCTTGCAAAAACGTACATAAATATTATATAAAAGAAAGCATTTCAACGTTTTTTGAGGCATTTATAAAAATGATGAAATGGACATTGAATTTTTTTAGAATATTAATATAATGACTATTTTTTTATTTATTTTCTATTTTTATTTCAAATTCAATTACCTGCTATTTTGATGTCTTTTCTTTCCGAATACACCAAATATCATATTTTCTCTAAGGTGTCCCTTATCAGCAGTTAATACGAGAGCGGTGCTCAAATTGCTAAAGATGTTTTGAACATTACTGCCTCGTAAAAGAATACGACCTCATAACGCATTATAGTGAAGTGTCAATGTCAGTTTCACGTGCTAAATGCGTCATATACTGCACTAATATTAGTAAATTATGGGATTTAGTTATATTACAATTAGTAACCATCGGCTAGCTTAAGAACTTATGTTATATTTACTATTTTCAAAGTGTTGTTCCACACTTAGGATTAGGAAACATTTTTGAAACAACGTATAAAAATTTGAACGCAGCGGAATTCGAACCCGCGCCGCTTGGTTACCGTAGAAGCGCTCTGACCGCTAAGCCATGCGTTCTACTACTAGCTGCGTCACAATTATTATACGTTTGTTGTAACTTATTTATCTTATATCCAAGAGGAGCGGGTTCGAATCCCGCTGCGTTCAAATTTTTATACGTTTTTTCAAAAATATTTTCTCACTTGTGCTATATTTAAGTTCAGTGAAAATCAATTCACATGTTACCAACTTTTTTTAAACATTAAAATTAATGTTTAAATAATTGGCGAAAAATAACACGATCTTCGTTCTTTTGTTTATTAAAGATTTTTTTGTTTTAATATAAAATGCATACTGTGCAAACATCGTTCGTAGTTTTAATACTATGCGAAAGTTTAAGTTTATTTAAATGATAAAGTACTGTTTTGCCAGATCCCACATTTATTAGTGCATTAAATATAAAAAACGCAGGGCAAAATTTGTATATTACTTTGATTTACTTTTGTCTGTCCTAGTATTTCTCTTTCTTTCAATAACGAAGTTAAAAATTCTCGACTTCTCGACATCCGGTTCCGCTTCGGCTTAGATGAGAATTTTTATATTTCTTAAATTTTGATTTGATGAGGCCGGTCGTGGCGCAATAGGACAGTGTCTGACTGTATACACGATCGATTGTGGATTCGATTCCCATTCGGGGGAGCGATTATATTTGTATTATTTTCACTTCCCCGCTCTGGTAAGACAAAGTGCGCCGTTGAGTTCAACCACTCGAGTACGGTCTTGACACTAGGTACTTTCTGTCTACCCTGCTATACAGGACAAAACATGAAGCTAAAAAAATTGATGGCAATGCTATTATACGTCGTTATAAAGCCAATGGACGCCACAGCATTATGGCAGATTAACATATTTTTGTACAATTATGTATCAAATGAAAGGACTTAATACGTAGAAAATTGAACACCATGTCACACAACACACAAGATGAATGAAAATGACATTTTGAAATTAACTTAATTAGTTGTATTGAAGTAAAAACTATAGCGTTTGACTGTAACACGATCGGAAATAACAAAACAAAATGCAGATCTTTTGTCGATATATAATTTAACTTATACTATTAACGGAACGTGCGGCTTTACTTCAAGTTCAATATAAATCCTGTTAGCCTAGTTAGTGTATAATTTGTTAGCATAATGCATAACACAACATATTATACATATATGTATACATATTTTAAGCCACATAAAGCAAACTGTTGAACCCTGTTTACTGCCATCAACTTGCCATTATTGTATTTACTTGTGTTAAATATTCTAAATGTTAATTTGGAAGCAAAAGAGAAAACAGCTTTGTTGTATCGAGGTATTATTATGTCATTGTAATTGGGTTAGCTCGCATTTGCCGCGTTGATTGGCGAACTATGTTAGAAATCTATAGAAAAGCTATTTTTATTACTTTAGGTAACATTTAGTATAACATAAGACTGATTAATATCTACATATTTTATAACATTCAATAAGAAATACAATTTTTACATATTACGATATTTCTCCTGAGGCACTATAGTAATATATCAGTGAAACTCTTCCAAAATGTTTCTACATTTATTGCTAACGTTGCACATGTGCAGGCAAGTTAAATTATGCAAACATACATATTTTACCAAACTGATATATTTTATTGAAATCTTTGAATAAAATTGTTTTCCTTTAATTTTCATCACTTTAATAAATTATTAAATAATGCTATGAATATATATACAACCAACAACAAATACAAAGATTTGTAATAATTTAATAAAAATATTAATCAGAACATTACATGAAAACATACTATAAATATTATTGTGGAAAGCAAGCTAAGAAGATTATAACGTACTAGTATTAAACAACATTAAACGTAGAAGATACTATTATGTTACGAGTATGTCTCAAGAGATAAATAAGTTATTTATCTAAATACAATAGAATACAAGGTTAGTATCTCCAGAGCGCAAGCTTTGTCGCGTATTTATAGTTCGCCCGTCCTACTCTTGACTTGTATCCGGTCCACTTGTGTCTACTTCAAGAGTTCAAATCAAATTTCAGTTTCTTTTGCTGCAAGATATATTTATTTTTTTAAATATTTGTAGTATTACGTAAGAAAAATTAATAATTAATTATAAATTGCTAATAAATTATAATCTAACTAATGTATTAATTAAACTAATTTCCCCCATTAAATTTAAAGTCTAAGGAATTTAAGACCTAATAGGCCTATTGTTCGTTTATATCATAGGGCGGACTATGAGGTTGTTAGTGCTGAATTAAACAAAGTTAATTGGGAGCTACAGTTAAATAATAAAAATATAACCGAAGCAGTTGATATGTTTTATCAAATCGTGGACCAGATCATACAACATTTTATTCCATCAAAAGTAATTTCTGAAAATAATAAATATCCTTGTTGGTACTCTCGGACACTAATTACCTTAATAAATAAAAAATTAAAATGGCATAGGAAGTGGAAAATTTATGGACGAATATATGATTACAATAAATTTTCTGACCTTCGGGCTCAAACAAAAAATATTGAAACTGATTGTTACAATTTATTCGTAGAGAAAGCAGAACAGAATATATATTTTAATTCTAAGCATTTCCGGACTTTCATAAAATCTAAGAAAGGTCACAACAGTCTGCCGGATACTTTATATTATAATAATGAATTCAGTTCTGATGGACAACAAATCTCGAATATGTTTAATAACTTTTTTAATTCTGTTTTTGAATTGGATTTAGGGTCCATGTCGATGATATCGTCTAATAACTCTTGCAATCAAACAATAATAAATTCAATTGAGATTACTAATAACAAAGTAGAGCTTTATCTTTCAAAGCTGAATATATCTAAGGGTAACAGCCCAGATGGTCTACATCCTATTTTTCTAAAAAATTGCAGCAAGGCACTTTGCACTCCTTTAACTATTCTCTTTACAAAGTCCTTGAACACAGGTTGTATGCCACAGGAGTAGAAGAAATCTTTAGTCACACCTATTTTTAAACAAGGCGATAAAAATAATGTTAAAAACTACCGTGGCATTTCAAAATTGTCTGTGATTCCTAAGATGTTTGAGAAAATTATTTTTGATACCTTGTTTCCGTTATTGAGGCCTTTACTTGACCTTGTTTCCGTTATTGAGGCCTATTGAGGATACCAAATCAACATGGATTCATCAATAAACGCTCAACTGAGTCAAATCTTTGCGAATTTCTTGATATAGTATTGAAAGCTATGGAAGATGGTCACCAGATGGATGCCGTGTACACTGATTATTCGAAAGCTTTTGATAAAATTTCTCATAATCTGTTGCAAAAAAAACTAGAAAACATCGGTGTACACGACGACCTTTTGCGATGGTTGACATCCTACCTTCGTGATCGTACTTAAGCTGTCGCAGTTAAAGGGTTTACTTCTACTTTTGTACCTATAACATCCGGTGTGCCTCAGGGTTCCCACCTTGGTCCCTTATTATTTTACATCTTTATCAATGACTTAACATGCTGCTTCTTAAACTCACAGTTTTTACTCTATGCCGATGATACAAAAATTTTCAAAGTTATAAGAGATAACCAGGATTGTATCGAACTCCAAAATGATCTAAATAGGTTAGGATAGTACTGCAAATCTAATGGTTTACAACTAAATTTGTCTAAATGTTGTATTATAACATTTTCAAGAAAAAAATGCAACATTCTTTCAGTTATTCAATGTTTGGTGTTAAATTGCGAAGGGTAACTGAGGTACGGGATCTTGGTGTACACCTTGATAGCCAACTCCTGTTCGATAAGCATATTGAAAAAATTACTTTAAAATCTTACCAAATATTGGGCTTCATCTCAAGGTAAGGTACTGACTTTAGGAACCCTAATACACACATAATACTTTATAATGCTTACGTTCGGTCACACTTGGAATATGCATCGACTGTATGGAATCCATGTTATGCTTAGTATATTCAAGCAATCGAAACAATTCAAAATAAATTTCTTAAAAAATTAAAATATAAATTTGGTCACGATTTGCCTACTCTACTGTCCTTGAAAACTAGACGAGAACATAGAGACCAATTGTTTCTATTTAAAATTATTAACAGCCTTATAGATTCGCCTTGTCTCCTAAATAAAGTATTATTTAACTGTCCTCGCTTAAGTGCTCGGTATAAAGCCACTTTCGCAACTCCAAATCATAAAACAAATTATTACAAAAATAGTTTTATAGTAAGATCGTGTAGCAACTATAACGATAAATATAACCACATAGACTTGTTCAGCAGCAGTCTCAGTAAGTTTAACTCGATACTTAAAAATACTAAAAAATAATTGATTAAGATTTGTTATTAGCTTTTTTTTCCTTTTTCACATGATATAAGTTTGATTTATATACATTTTTACACTTGTTACTTTTTTTTAATTACAATACATTTAATTTTACTGTTTAACTCTTTTATATATATATATATATATATATATATATATATATATATATATATATATATATATATGTTCACTTCCAGATTAATTATTTGTGGAAACTGTATTGGCATGTGTGTTATTTAAGTTTTTTATAAGTTTTATGTAATATAAAATATGCTGTTTGTTTCACTTACTTACAAATAAAAAAAATTTCATTTAACATAATAAGTGCCAAAATGAGATAGCTGTAGATGTAACAATTAATAAAAAATTGATAACCATAAGTCCAACTTACAGAGTTTTATACAGTTACTTGTTATTAAAAGACAGCTTTATATAGTCAGAGACAACTTAGTATCAAGACACTCCGTCATCGAACCCACAACCGATCGCGTTTTACAGTCAGACGCTGTTCCACAGCGCCACGACCGGCCTCTATAATTAGGTACATCTAATAATTACAATTAGAAATGAATATCATTAGAAATCCTAAAAGTGTAACACTAAAATAACCTTTTGAAGAGATGAAAATAATTCAGAAAGATTACGGAAGACATGGCGTACAACTTTTATTATATATTTTTCTAAATAAACCGGGGGTTTGCCAATTTAACGTCAAACGCTAAAAAAATCAATTGATTGCATTCGTAGTGCAATTGAAAAATACCTGACTACGCCGCCGGGGTCGTCCAATTTAATGCCACTCGGATACATAATTTAAGTAAATTATAATACAAAAAAAACAAGCTTACCTCAATTACATAAAGTGCTTGTGATTCTAGCTTTTACAATGAGATTTGCATATGAGAAAAATTGTACAGGATAGTTGACTGTTTTCTTTTCTTATAGACAAGCCTGAATAGTTATCTGCATATATACATATCCTTTAGAATTTGGCAGGCTGTTTGAATTATTTTCATTTCCTCGCTCTGGTAAAAAACAGCGCGGTATCGAGTTCCACCATTCAACATGCAACGTCTCGATTTAGGAAAGTGGAGTATGAAGTGTCAAGACACTTCGTACTCCGCTTTCCGACGAAACTTGGTACTTCCTGTCTACCCTGCTATGCGGGATAAAAAAATTAAAGCAAAAAAATAAAACTTAAGTCGTACCTACCCTAATATAAAAAACAAATACAGTATTATTAATTTACAATTGAGATTAAGACAGCTTTATTACCTCAATAAATTTGTAATGCGCAAGTAAAAGAATCACCATTTTGATTCTTACATACATTTTTTCAGCATAATAGCCATATAATACTTAATATTATAATAAAGTAGTAGTAGTACTAGTTAAATCTATAGCAAACAAGGATTCAGATCACAACACAGGCTTATCAATCACAGTCACTTATCACTAGGCCGGCTTAAAATAAATTAGTAATGTTAAATAATAAATTACACGCATTAGTAATTTAGATTTAAATTGCATTATTTACATTATTGCGGTTTTGTTTAAACCGCAATTTGCTATGTTTAAAAGTGGCGCAAACTGTTTGTGTTATAAATTAGCAAAAAGTTTTTATATTTTATACTGAACTACTTTTACTCAGTGTTTTATTATTTAATGCATATGGAGGCTGTGTTTTGGCAATATCATGGCAGGACGAGCAAGTGTTTGCGTGTTTACGGTATTGCCGCAAGCCGGATGCGCGCAGACTGATATATAAGCTGATATCCGCTGCCACCAACCGTACTCCTCAAATAAATGACTCTCAATGCAGTGTGTAATGTACCGCATACTGAAATATTTCGAAGGTACATCAACCAAATAACAGAGCTCAACTAATATATTTTATTTAATACCATTAATGGCACCCAGATGCCTTTATTTATTTTTACATTTTATATATTATATAAAAAATTATTATTGTTTATGGTACTTTTTAAAAGTATGTTACGTAAAAGTCTGAAAATTTTGTTTTAATTTATATATCATTTTTATACCTAATCGCGCGAAAGGCGAGGGAAGATAATCAAGAATTTGAATAAATTAATAAGTATCAGTGCTATGAATGTTTTTCCTAGCAACACATTCTTAAACAGTTATTTAATTAAATATATGATAAACAGGTTTATAATTTTAATAAATATATTATTAATAAATACCTACTTCAAAAAGCATTCAAATATATTATGATATGATATTATGACATTGCACTTATATCTATAATTGCATATTACTTTTTATTTAAATATTTCTTGTTATTGTTAAATGGTTCACAACGGGTCCATGTTTCAAATAGGTTCGAAATAAAATTGTCGTCATTGGAATGGTTTTAACAAAATCAGCTTAGGATTATAACCACATACATTTATGTACGTTAAAGAAAACGAACAAAAACATCCAAAGAGACACAAAAACCGTTTTTTTAACGATCTCTGGGCAAAATCAGTGTAAAAAGCGGCTTACGTATTTTTACGCATAGCAGGAAAATAAATGCAATAATAGGTAAAAACATTGAAAAAATTATACACGAAAATTCCTTTTCACCGATATTGGTACACGTGCAAACAAGAGAATGATTTGAATGTACAATACTTCATACACTAGGGATATTTCAGCTAGAGTAATTTTTATTAGTCAATGTAAATAAAAGAACCACATTTCATGTAAACGCTTTTGCAATATAATATTTTACAAATTGAAATAGCGTCATATATTAATAATTTATTTTTCATTTACCTAGATTACTTTTCAACTACGAACAAAGTCACCGTAGAGTAATTTTAGTCTAAGTAACCTAAACATACGCTTATATACATCCATATGTACGTTTGACTGAACTTGGCAGATAATCCGATTGTGCCTCAGGCTTTAATGCCGTTTATCAAGTTACGATTGCTTCCTAAAACGATTGGCTTACAAACTGTCTTCAAAGTTCCATCTAGGAAGACTATGTAAGTACATATGTAGGTATGTAAATATTAAGAACACATATATTAAACTTTATGTACGTTTTATTCATACGATTATTAGTATTACTAATTAACCATGAGAGATAGGCTATGTTTCATGGTGAAAACACTAATTATATACACATAACTAAATATGGATTATATTACGTTCTACCTTTTTATGTAAAGTTTTTAAAACATTTTACTAAAGTGTACGTATTCATTGTTAAGAAAATTAATTTAAGAGCAAGACCATGTTAAAAAGAAATAATTAATCAAAAAATAGCTTTCTGTTACAACAGAACTATGAGAACAAACAACTGATTAGTGCGTTCTGCCTCGAGCTTTGAGTTCTTTGGTATTAATTAAAATGTATTATTATATTCATTTTTTATATTTTTGTTTTTGAGAAGGTAAATGTATAATGCCTTTGCATATATGTACATAAATGAATCACATTAGTAGGCCATTATATGTATAGATATTATGACATCTACCTTCAGTATCCGGTCAGGTCAAGGTCAGGCGTGTGATACAGTACTAGACCTTGATAGAAAATAGTCCCTATATCTTCTCTCTCACAAAACAATTCTCTTACTAGAAAATCATAAAATTATTATAGCCTTCACAAAAAGTAAGACTAGGTTCTCTATGTTTGATTGTATCAATGTTTGTAAAAATTAAAATTTTGAATCAATCATCCATCTAAACTAGCTTTAAGTTATTCTTATTCTTTAAGTATATATAGACTTAGTCAAAACAAAATAACATGTAACACAGTTTTGTGGCATATTTTATGAATTTTATTATTTTGATTGTGCATATTTAAATTTTGGTAGGGTTCCAAACAGATTTCTTGCCAACGACTCTCCAGCGGATTTATGAACGTGTGCGAACTGGAATTAAGCCCTACCCTGAGAATAATGGCAGGACTCGAGTATCCAAAACATGTAATTAGGAAATAACCTAGTGTTTTTTTAATAAGTGATTCCTATCTGTTATTTTATAATTTTTAAAGTACTACTTATAAGCTAAAAATTCTTCTTCTTGATATGTACATATTTTCAGTCCAGTTCAGTTCTTAGATTATGAAGCCTCAAACGTGCCAAGTGTATTTTAATTGCTACATACTGTACATATAATACATGTAAAATTAAAAGTAATAACATTTAAAATACATAATTTATTTGATAAAATTTCTTAAGAAAAATCTACGATGTTTCTTCATGAATTTACAAAAACTTATCATCTTTTCTTAACCTGCATCCCTCAATTCAAACATAAATTCCGAGTGTGGAATTTCCTTACTTTCTTGTCCTGCGCCAAATATTAAATTCCCTCGTCGATATATTAATATTCACACAGGCGCGCTCATAATTTCTCATGCGGTCGAGAATATTTTTTCTCCCAAAGTTATTCGAGGAATCACATAAAAATCTTAATAGATATTCTTTGTTGTAAATGATAACTTGAGTTTTTAATATGCAAATTTTTTTATGAATTATTATAATATTATTTTTTGAATAGAAATTAAATTATTTACTGCCCATGACTTAATTATTTCAAAATTATGCTATTATTTTATAAATTAATTACGTGAATTCCTTGTGATAATCACGTATTTAAATATATTATTTAAAAGTCATATGATTCAGTATTAAAAGCACTTAAGAACTTCACATAGTCACATGTATTAATTTAAATATAATTATTTCAAATTGAAAAATTCTCTTTTATTTGCAATTGAATGCTATTTTAGTTTGACATATTTTAAATTGTAGCAAAAAATGTTAATTATTGGAAACACAGGTTTCATTAAAATAGGTTTGTAAAATACAAAATTAATAGACTTTTGCTTTATTCAATTTAAATATTACTAATGAATCGTAAGTAAGAACGGATCAGGGAGAAGCTGCCTTGTGGCAGCTTTGGAGTTTGAGTTTGAAAAGCAGAATTACTGAGAAAAGCGGTATTGCGGTAGTTTATTTTTCCTATTTTTATTTACCAACAAATTAATTGTTCAACCACGATATATTGTAGAATTTTATAGAAGAAAAATAATAAACTTTTATTCTATCAAACATCCAGAAATATAACAATAACGTATTGTGTTAAACCCTGTTCTTTGCTTGTGACATTTTATATTTTAATAAAATATAAAATATTTTAGTGGATTTCACTTACCAACACAGTAAATCGGTAGATTTGCTGTATAAATATTTAAGAATACAAAAGATTTAGGTATTTTTTGTCAATATGAGCATTATCATGACAGAGTGTTTTGTGTTTGGCTTATTACTTTTTAGTGATAATATTTAGAATTTGCTATTTATTATGAAAATTAGATGGAGGCTTTTGTGGCGCAGTAGGATAGCGTTTGACTGTAAATGAAACTGCTTGTGTATTTGATTCCCTCCCTACACGCAATGTCTAAATTTGGGCGGGAAGTATCAACAGAGCGTCTTGACATTTGATTGTCCCTAATTACCTTGTTATATTTTTTACACTTTATCTTATGTTAAAGCATTACTCTAAAAAAAATAACAAATATACCGCGTCATTAGCATTAATAAAAACCGATTTTTTGATATCGAAAATAAAGAGATTACAGTAAATGTAATATGAACATGACAAGCGCTTTAATATAATGCTAATGGAGCACAAATTGATCCAATTATGGAAATATTACGAATCCGTTAGGATACACAGTTTTGTATAAAGTATAATTTGTCAATATAGACTCGATGAAATGAATCAATTGGTGTAAAATTACCATTTTCTTTATTAGAAAAATCTATAAAGCCTTGATTTTGATTTTTAAAATTTTATATCGTAGGTAGGAAGGAATAAAGAAGAAAGTGCACAAACAGCTTGGGCACGTTGAAAAAATGAGTGATGAAAGAATGGTAAGAAAGATTTATGAAGCAAAGGTGAGTGGTACGACAGGTCGGTGGAGACCTCAGTTGACCTTCGGAAACACAGTATCAAATATACTGGAAGAAGGTAATGTAAAAAGCATGAGGAACCTCCGAAAGGCATGTAGGAAGAGGATAATGATTATGGAAGAGGCGAAAGAGGTGTGCAGAGACCGTAGCGTTTGGCGCTCCGTTGATTCTGACTACCCCACAAGGGATAAATATAAAGTGTGAAGCTAAAAAAATATCGTAGGTAAATAGGACCTTCCACAATATCTTATTTTTAACTTTTATTATTGCCTTGATCTTAACTTTTATTATTGAAAAGTATCTTCGTCTAAGCGGAAAACTGTAAGTATATTTAACTGCATAATAAGTACTGGATTACAATAAATTTATATTATAAATCATATTTGGTTATCTTGCTTGTAAAATAATTTAAATTATATTTTTATACTAATTAAAACTAAAACTGAAATTAATATATTTTAGTCAATAATTATTATATCTTAATTTAGTTCTACGGAAAATTCAATGCTACCAGCATGTAATTGAGTTTACATGTAAATAGCTTACACGATGTACGATCGGCAAACTGTTATTCACCGCAATAACCGGGACGATACTATGGCGTAGGTAAAATTGAAATGTTGTACCCTACAAGATCGAAATATCAGTCCACGTCAAACTTAATTATAGCAATTATGGTGTTACTCGAAGCACTAGCATATAATGGTTATATTCAGACATTTAGTTAGTCTAATTTATTTAATTGGTATTTTCCTGAGGGTCACACATTATTTTTGTTTTAATATATATTTTTAAATTTTATGACGTATACATCTAATCTGAGATTTTTACTCTTACTAAGTACTACTATTAAGAAGATAAAAAAAATAGTTTAACACAAAAATATTTATCCTACATGTCCACTGTTTTTGTCACCAGCAAATGCTGCATACGATGACCTCTTGTTCACAAGGCAGATGGGCCTTAAGTATCTTGCGCCCACTAAAGCCATCCCAACTGCCCTTAAATGTTAAGCATGATTTTAAGCTCTAAAGTTAACCTAAGTACTATATAATTCAGTATTTAATTTGATTTAAAAGGTTTCTATAAAAAAACGTTCATACCTTAAGTTAAAAACTGTTTAAATAATCAAAAACCTTATACACAAAGGAAACCAGTTGTATGTATACAACTGTATCTGTAGCTTAGCGTAGCTTCATAGGTAAATGTAATTGAAATTACAATCAACGCTACTCATTATCTGTTCTGAAGTTTAAGAGACTGTAAGCTGCCATATTCTGATTATTATTTCTCTCACTATCTCACACTTCTCTGATTGTCACTGTCCTAGTTTTAATTCTGAAAATGTCGAACAAAAGTGCAATACTCCTCAGACACGATAATATTTGTCCTATTTTTTTATAAAAATGTATCTTTTACCAATGAGTAACCATTGTTTTCTGGAAATATTAATTATTCCGTACTAAAAGAATGAGATGTATAAGAATATTTGTATTTAATATGTTATACTATATGACTAGAGTAACATTAATAATAGGACGTTCATTTCTCTACACTGTATTTTCTAAAGCTGGATTGTCTGCGACATTTGAATAAATCATTGCTATATATTACAAAGTCAGCATATAGTGGCTCATAATACATCAAGTAGCATAAAGAGGCAGGTCGCAATTGCCGGGGTTGTTCTTAAAGCTCGACACCAGACCTGTCACTTTGTAAAATATATTTTATAATATGTAGTAAGATGAAAATATTAACATTGCATGAAATGTTTCATCTCTGTATTAAAGGTTTAGTTATAAATTGATTGACGTACAGTTATACACGCGTGTAGCAATCTAGAGAAAGTTTTTGTGAAGCACATGTAAGCGAAAGCTTTGTATAAACAACAAAGCCAGGGACTTGTATTGCGGGAGCTTTTAGACGTATAGTTACAGTGCCATCCGCAAATGCGAATTTAAGCTTTGCATTTTGAAAAATTAAAAGCGACATTTTCAATGCAATGTAAGCGTTCTTTTACACAGTCGACGCGGGTAATGGCCACTCCAATTCGAAATTGTGCGGTCTTTCTTATCACCGCCTTTGTCAACACTCATTTAAATTTTACATTTACAGATCATTTTCATATTATTTTATCTTAATTATGAAGAATATCCTGTTCACCCAAAAACTATTAAGATTATCTTACTTAAAACTTTTAATAATTTAATATAATTTATAATTTTCATGAAATAATAAATTTAATATAACATTAATATGAAAATTTTAATTTAAATGTTTAATTCTATACATACTCAAAAATATTTTTACTGACGCAAAAATAATAAAAAGTCTTACCGCTTCTCAACAGCATCGCTTTCCGAGTCAGCATTAACTTCCTAAAGGGCTGATAATAAAGACTTTTGTACGCCAATATATTATTGCCAAAAGTGCTTATAATATACATGATATTATGAAAGTAAAGAATATTTAGACTTGATTTGTTAATATATCAATCCCTATAAAAATTTATTTAGATATTTGCAATATACATATGTATACACCGAAATACATTGCCGATTATAGTTCAGCATCGTAAATCAACATGCTGGCGCGGCGTCACATCCTCTCCACCTCCGTTCGCATCACTGAGCCTATTCGTTTTGTTTTCATTTTCGCAATCGAATAAACATTCAGTAATCTCTGCCGAACAAACAACCGCAACAAATCTTATAACTGTTTCGCATATGTTTTAAACCATAAAGATAGATAACTGGAGTATTTACATTTCACTTTTTGGTATTTTACTTAAGTTTTCAAACCTTTGTGTATTTTGAAACACATGATAATTTAATTATAGAAGAACAACGAAAATTTTCTAAGTATAATACTTTTAGTAAGCTATCGCCAGATATCGTTGACAAAAGTGGCCCGACAAAAAAATCTTTTTGTGTTATTTTATCAGCAAATAAATTTGCTGAACTTTACCTACAAGAAAATAAAAAAAATCCTGCAATATTTCAATAAATATATCAAAGGTACCATACGTATTAATATTTAAATCAATGTCAAGTTTATAATATCCACTTAATTGTTATTATATTTATTGTTATAGCTTTATTTCATTAAATTATGTTATCTTCGAAACACGCAATGGGTTATATTCATTATAAATTCAGCTTCCGATAATAATTAATGACTTGCTAATAGGTAAAATTTAATTAAAAGCTATAATTGTGGTAATTAATATTAATATATTGCTGCACATTAATAAAAAATATATAAATTGTCCATTATACAAATACTTTATTAGCATTATATAATAGTGTATTGCACAAACACCAAATCCACCGTGTCCAAATTGCATATAGTTCCTTCCTTTAATAACAACTAAAGCGAAAGTACCAGTACCGACATATAAAAATTTCTTGACACGTTATAAAATGTGTTATAAAATTATGTCAATATTCATCTTTTAGTAATAAAGTTAAAATAATAAATAGAATAGATATTTTCGAATTTTTAAACCGTCGTAAATATCGGAATATCCATTTAATTTTTAACTTTTACTTACTATTTCTACTTACTTAGATATCTATGGCATAGTTATGTCCAACAGCGTCATAAGGCTGATATGGTGATAAAATAATAAATAAAGTTTCGTATTTCTAAAGTCGTTTAACATAAAAATTGGAAAATTTATGAAGTACTTTTTGCGTGAAAAGAAATAGAACTACTGACAAACTAAAACTTCAATATTTATGTTGTCTAGAAATATATTTTTTTTTAAATTTATACTTAATATAAAGAATAGACTCAGTTTTCAGTTTTATTATATGCAAATGTAATTTATACGTAATTACATATGCACATAATAAAACAGTTAAATGTATTTTTTACGTAACACTAGTGGCCGTTGAAAAATCCACGTTGTCTTACAAAAGTATGTGTTACTTTAACCATAAATGACTTTTCATTACCACTATTAAGAAGAGATTGAAAGTTTTTCTTCGCTTTTTGATATATAGAAATTTATATCTGAGAAATGAACCTCTAAATTAATGCACGTGCACAAGCAGCATGGATATATAGACTGTGATGAACCGAATCATCATGGGACTGCCGTTGCGATTGCACGCCAGCTGTATTATGCTCTATAACTACCAGATTCATTGCCAGGAGCTGAGCATATTGAACAAGTTTTAATTATGGATTTACCTCAATCCGTATTATGACTTATAAATAAAGAGAAAATAACTATTACTAAATGTCAAATTATTTTAAATATTCTAATTTTGTAGAAAATGTCGAAAAAGAAATATTCCAAATATTGCAGAAAGAAAAATGTAATAGCGAGTAAAATTTTTAATTTTTTAATATAAAAATGAGTAAGATTTTTGATTTTTATTTATTTAGCATGTTTAAAATAATTACAACATATTTTTTTATTTCCTAAATAATTCATATATTTACGGATTATAGGCATTAGAGATATTACTTAATGTAAATCTAAGAAAATATTTCTCTAAATTTCCACGGGGAAGTGAAATATCAGGATATTACGTATAGACGTAAATGAGACTGCAGTCTACACGCAAAATTTTTCAATATTATAACAAAATTTTACCATAATTCTTTTATAATATTAACAAGTAAAGATAACATTGGTACTATGTCCAATTTTTGATATTTTTAAATTACATTTCTTATATTATACTGACAATGGGTGTTATTTATAATACTAACAAGTATAGAAAGTCATTTGTAATAAATATATTACAATTATCTCATCAGGCCTGACATACTAACACGTACAGAAAAAAATATTTATTTTTTATAAACATTTTCACGTTTTTATCGTCTCTCTCCAATCAATAGCAATCCCTTAGTTTGGCAGAGTAATTCCCGCAGGGGATGACCTTGCGGCCTTTGATATCTCTTCAAGCAATCAAAAATCTCAAGGTCGAGCATTCACGTATCTTATACCAACCCCTATGCGCAACAATTTTAGTATGCACGTTTACAGTTTACTTAGTAATTTACAAAGCAAAAGAATAAATTGAAATATTCAATGTTTTTTAATAAAATGTTTAACACAAACCTAAACGATTACGAGATTAAATTAAAAATAACAAAAGATAATAATAGTGACACAAATAAAATAAATAATAAAGTATATTTATTATGTAAATTTACCAAAACAATTTACTTCCAAGTACGCATATCCATTTATATTCATGGTAAAACATATATACACTAATTTATTTTTTCGACATTGATTTATGAAGGCCCTGTACGCGTACACAATTATAGCGCTTTCGTTGAATCCATTACATTATGTAAACGCGACTATGGGTACTATAATTTTTTTTTTACTTACAATTTGATAATATTTGTCTTTTGATTTCGTAACATTATCCCCGTTTCTCATTACCATGATCACCTTTTTGTTCCATGTAAATTTTTCAACAATAATATTTTTAAATATTCTTATAACATTCTATGTAGTTCAGATATAATAAACCTAAATAAATGTTAATTCGTAAAAAAAATTAAATTTAACATTTTTTCGGACGACTTAATCATGTTTTATAATTTCATCTATTTGGACTCGCTAAATTATAAAACATAAATCTCTCTCTAATTTTAGTCACAATTTTTTTTCTCATTTAAAATCAAATATAAATTATATTTAAAGATCAATATAAATTATTTATAAAGATATTCTTACTAGAATACTTTATTCAAGTCGTCAACATCGAAATATGAGCAAATTTAACGACATAGATATATACAGCAAAAGGAAAATTCAGTTGACCAAAGGTTCAAATGAAAATAAACTAAAACGCTAGCACTTTTGTTTCGGTTTATAGTCCATTCCAAACATCCACAATCAAAGTGAATTTTATTTTTAAATATTTATGCATAAACAAAAAAATACTCTTTTTTAAGAGTAAATATTTCGGTTTATTAAGTTTAATCTACATGCATAAACTCGTACAAATGACTATAAATAGATTTAGTTTCAACACGTACCATATAGTTACTCTTTTTTTAATAAAAATATTTTAACTGCATGTTTCTCCTAACTTATTGTAATATAGGTATACAGAACCTCAAATAAATTAATCAATTTTCCATTTTCTACCTAATAGGGAAACCCACCAATGCATTATGACGTTTTAGATTAGGAAATAGTTTTTTAATATCAACTTAAAAAGGACTCAAGTAAATATTAACTAATAATGAGGTTTTGAAATCACAACCTACGTTTATAAGTTTTGCATCTGGACTCCAATGCATCTGCACCTACATCCTACAAGTACATAAAGGAGATGGAAAATGATAGTCCTATTTTTATCAAAAATGCAAAATTTGTGAGGATATTTGTATTTTTGTTACTCATTCACGAAAAAAACTACTAAGCGGATTCCGATCAAACTTTGCAATATTATAGGTGAAACATCATAATAATAATAAGGCTACAATTTGTAATGATTTAGCTTAATTCGGTCGTACATGTCCATTAAGTCTGCAAAAACCTGCCCTCTGAAAGCTATCTTAGCGTGCGCTGACAAAATTGTTGGAGTTACATAATACATTTTAAGTATTTAATAAAAATAATCTTTACCTATAACACTAAATTACTTGGCTAAATAGTTTAAAGGTATATACAATTATAATATGATTGACTTCAACGCCATAAAACGCCTAACCCGGACGCGGGCACGCGCTTTTAATATTACTATTTACTCTTTTACGCAAAAACTACTACATGGATTTGGACGAAACTGCATCAGAATAACATAATGACAATGATTTATAATCATTTTAATTTCGTGATATAACGATAAATATCAAATGAAAAGATGTTTGTTGTTATATTACGTGATTAAAGTATTCTAGTAATATATAGTTATTCAATATTTTGTCAAAGATAATCTGAAGTGAACTTATAACGTTAAAAAATATTAAAACATAAAACTTAAAAATAAAATGTGAAAAGATATTGTTAACTGAATAATTTCTCAGAATAGCTGAACTTCATAGATTTAACATGCAATAGATTATGATACGACACAGACATCCTTACGAGATGGAACCGCTTCGCCTGGGGACGATCTCGTTTGAGCACAGAAATTGAACACCCAAATTCGAAGAAAATCGAATTTGTTTTTAGAATATTTAAATTTAAATTGTAATGACACAAAATTAATGATTATGATAATTATAATTGTTTATGGATTCGATTCCCAGTAGTTCGAATGATTATATTTAAATTATTCTCATTTTCTCGCTCTGGTAAGACAAAATGCGACGTTGAGTTCACTCAATATGCATTGTCTCGAATTGGGCAGAAAGCGCCTTCACGCCTGTACATAAGTTTTCCTATATTTTACAATGATATCATTGACAAGATCTCCCTTTCGCTTTACCATTCACACTTTGTTCATATATGTTTCTTGCTATTCTTCCATCACTCCCCCATCTCCCCATCATTCCATCACATCCCACATCCCCTTAACGTGTCCAAACCACCTGAGCTCATTATTTTTCTTTCCTATCGTTACACCGACTTTCTATATACGTACATCTTTATTACAAATTCGATCTTCAGTTTTAGTTAATTTTGATAATATAAACTAAAGCACAATGCCCTAGTTTCTTTTACTATTTTCATTAAATATGACAATATAAATAACATATATATCAAATCGTATTACACTCATCCACCCATATATTGAAGAAGCTAATTTCCCTGACGACATGTACGTTGCAAGACGGCAGCAATTTGCCCTGCACGTTTCCTTTGAACGATTCGTGAAGTTGTGTCATTCGAAGTTAGTTTATATTATATAGTTAGTTTAACTAATTAGCAAAATATGATAGAGTTGTTAATTTCAAGCATACCTTTGTTGTAATTAAAACTTTTTTTCTACTAAAGAATTTGATGACTATCCAATATTATAGTATAATAATAAACTTTTGCCAATTAGCTGCTAATAAACATCTCCAGCAAGTACGAGTACGGGTAATCTTTGCTAATCATATTGCTGCGCTTGTTTCGATTTCCTTATTCAAGCCTGCTTAAATTAAGGAAAATTATATTGCTTGCTTGAACTTTTCCGGACTTCCTTATTGTTGTTTTTAGGAAAGTACTACGTTTGGACAAAAGTAAATATACAAATACTTTAAAAAAATGGAAATCAATATTATAAGTAGCTATAACAAATCCTTAAGTAGATATTTACAAGTAAAATATAATAGCTAGTCTCTTAAGGATTCAATATTATTCTTCCATTGAAACCGATTCACATAATAAAGGTGTTTAAAACTCTTGCAGATTTACGTGCATGTTTTACATTTTCTTTTAAAACAAATTAGACAATATTCCTTTCTGTTAATTTAGACATATCACCGCTGTTTTGTCACTGACTTTAAAAGATATAACTAAAATAATAATTTCGAAAACCTTTTGTTGAATCACACTGAGAAAAAAAATATTCAATATATCTTAAGTAATGCTGAGATATGGCGTGTTGAGTTGGGAAACTCAACGCTTATCTAATAAGAGCAGGGAAAATAATTAAAATTTAGTCAATCTCCCAAATGCACATCACGGCCATTTCAAACCTCACCTCGCGATTAGGTCCCAGCCGGTGGAGACGAGGTCCCAGTTTCGTACCCGCCCGATGCCAATAGACCTGTTCCGGACAGGCAAGTCCCCCACTACAAACGGTGTACACAAGCCGAGGTTCGTGCCTCACAGAAGGCGCCCTTGTGACACTGTGTTCTAAGTTGATGGTTTCCTCTCGAGGTCTCCACGCCAACGTCAGAGCTCTTCTAGCTCGGCCTCCCCCAAAATCCGGTGACGCTGTCAAGGCCGGTGGGGCCAACAGCATACTACACAATCGAAAAAAAAATGCAACGTACTTGCAGTCCCGATTTGGCACCGACCGGCGACGGTCGTGTAAAAACTTTGAGCACTCCCGCTCTCGCTTGTGTGTCCACGCGCTCCGGCAGTTGCTCGTGTCTGATTTCAGTGTCGTCGCCGCTGCGAGGTCCGTGCTGTGCCCTGTGTGCTGGGCTGCGGGGCGTCGAACTGTGTAGTAAAAACACAAATGTCCACACATACCCCTGTCCATCAAACGGGAATCTATAGTGAAGTGTTACATTATATTCATCTTCCCTCCACCGAAAGGTGAGGGGAGTTACATCACGTCACCGCTAACATAGAGGAGCTTTCCAAAGCCGACCTCTTAAGCCGACCGCTTCCTCGCTTCCGCGAACGAGAGACCGCGCTCTCCTGACGCCGGCCTGATAATTTGTTAGGGCGCGTTCGCTGTCCCCCGAGTGGAACGGCTCCCCTTCTTGGTCCGATATGGAGGTGTCTGGCGCCAAGTCAGACAGCTCCTCTGCCGATGGCGAATTCGAAACGGTAAAGCAAAAAAGGCCCTTCAGCACGCAAACGTGTTTCCTGCGCGTATTTCTCCACCCTTCTAGTTACTAGGCCGCTTCCCCCGCTCGCTCTGATTTCCGTGCGCACCGTAACGGCTCATCGCTCCGCGTTAGCCCCGCGTGCCGCACCCCCCGCGTCCTCCGCGTCCGGTTCTCGCCCATCTGGCACCACAATCGGCTATACGCCACCTTCTCGCCCGAAATTACCGCCGCCCGGATACATCCAGGAGAAGGGCAAATGGAATGATGTATCCACAAGGATACTCGCGAACAAAGTCATGTACACCTCCGCGAGGCTGACCTATATAGGTATAAAGGTCCAGGTCAGGTCAGCCGCGGACCACCGTGCTCTAACTATGCGTATGCGAGACACAAACGTAGGGTTCCACACCTACGCTTTAGAAGATAAACAACAACTCCGGACTGTCATTAAAGGCGTCCCTCGCAAGTTGGATGTAGAATATATAGAAAGCGACCTTAAGTCGAAATTACCTATACGCGAGGTAGTACAATATGCGTACAAAATCTATACGATTTGATTCTCGTAGTCTTAGATTTAAATGACACGGGAAAGGAGGTCTTCAACCTCCGCGTGGTTTGTAACCTGACGGGAATCAGGGTGGAACGGCCCCGCTATAAAGGTTTGATAGGGCAGTGTCATCACTCCCAAAACTACGGCCACTCGCCTAAGCACTGCCATGCGCATCCGCAATACATAAAGTGTTTGGATCTCGGCACTGCGGAATGCCCGCGTAAAAGTCACCAACCACGAGATTCCTCCCAGCTGCATCCTCTGCGAAACGCAGGGACACCCCGCGAACTATCAGTCCTGCGTCCGCGCCCCGCGTGAGCGTACCGGTAAGGGAGGTTACCGAAAGAGGATTTTCCCCTCTCGCCCGACTGAGCTACCAAAGGATTCTTCAACTCCCGAGGTATTCACGGCAGCTCGGCCTCCCAAGGTGAACGCGTGGTTCAAGCCCACGCCACCTCCAGCCGTTGCACCTCTTGCGGTACTGGCTACGTCGCGCGCCGACGGCGCCGCGGCCTTCCCCACGCCCGCAACTCCCTCAGGGTAGTCCCGCAAACGACCTATCGCTCCTGATGGACTTCGTGAGCGTGCTTAATTTCCAAGAGCTTAGCATATTCGCGGCTATGCTTGGAAACACAACGGTTCGAATATGGCTCGCCTACAGGCGGTATGTGAGCACGCTAGTTTGCTGGAAGCCATCGTAGGCTTCCAGGCTAAATAAATTCATTCGTTAACCATAATCGATGTCGGTGTCGCATAAATCCACCGCACGGCCAGTTGACTCGCGTCTCGCGCGCTTTATACCATTAGTGGACGGCCGCCGACGCGCTAAGCGCTTGGTAACTGCAAATAGAGGATCGAGGTTAATCCTGAAAAGAGTGCCGTGGTACTATTTCCTCGACTTAATCACGAAACTGTCTCTACCATATTCCTATTAGATAAGGCTATTCTACGGCAGAAACATGTCAAGTACTTTGAAGTCACTCTAGACTCCCAACTCTTATTCAGAAAACACATTAGTCGAGTGTGTTTCATTCTTACTGTGACATTCACGCTTACACGTGCCATTCTGCGTATCTCCTCGCTGCATATATATCACGGTCAGCTAAACTGACTCCGCATATCCGACGAAGAGATCTCATCTCTACTGCATTCATCTTTCTTTCATTCTTCTTTTGACACACCCACGTTTCGCTGCCGTAACAACGTCGGTATAGTCGGTATAGTACTACATTGTGATCGGCAAGACGTTTTACTCGCTTTCGGGTGTAGACCATTACTTTCACACCCTTCTTTCAGAGGGGTGAACAATGCCTGTAACTCGCATTCTGATGATGCAATTAGCACTGCATCATCTGCGTACAACAGACCGTTTACTGTCAAATCACAAACTTGCACTCCCATGACACTATCAGTCCTTTGAGATCCTAATACATAGATTGCATCCTTTAATATGTAAACGCAGTAAAATGTCCCTTAGAAATAAGCTGACATTGAATAAAACCTGCATTACCCGTCCTTACATACGCTAGTGTTGCGTTCGCGCGCACTAACCTTAAACCACTCCAAGTGGTCCAAAACACATTTCTCCGAATTGCATCGGGTTCTCCCTGGTACGTTCGTAACGTCGATCTTCATAAGGACTTTGAACTGGAATCGTTTAAATAGTTGTGCAATGGCTTATCCAAGCGCTACTACGAGCGCGCAGATACTCACGCGAATACCCTCGTAGTACGGGCGAGTGATTACACTTCGTCCGCGCACTCCAAGCTCAGACGCCCGCGTAGCGTCCTTTTAGACTACGACGACCCCATTACGGTAGCCAACGGCAAAATTGTAGGTAAGAAACATTCCACCCACACGACACACACACACACCGTCGTCGAAGGAAACGACGGCGTAGTCAAGTATATCTAAAGGCCCGTCCGCGCAATGGTGCGGCCGGGTCCAACGGTTAGGGAGTGTTAGGCTCCCTTAGAATAGTCTAAATTTCCCCTTTGCTATGTGTAGAGTAGGAAAAAATCCCAGCCCGCTCGCCGACCGCAAGCCGAGGTTCGAGTCTCGCAGGAGGTGCCCTTGCCGTCGTCGGCTTCCTCTTAAGCAGCCACGTCAGTGCTTGCTAATTTTCGCAGGGTTAGAGCACCCTCTTCCCACTCATAGACAGAAAAAAATGCAACGTACTTTTACAATAATTATACCGTTATATAGCTTTTATTTTAAAAAGAAAGTCTCATGAGACCCATTGATCTTTTAGCAATTTGCAAAGTTTTTCTTTTACTTGACTTATAAGAATGTTATTTACTAACGAAAGCTAAGTATATTATAATGCTTACAAGGAAAAATTTTATATATTAAAACAGGAATACACTATGTACTGATATAAAATCTCTTCTCTTTTTATTTCTTTTATGCATAAATATCAAAAAAATATGTGATATAACATATTTAAGATATGGAAAATGAACCCAAAGTAATAGATATAATATAGAAGTGGAAGTGATATATTTAAAATGTACGCCATTAATAAGCAGTTTTTTATAATTCATATAATAACTTTTAAATATCGTAACATATATAGATTTTTGCGGGCACAGTATCTTTATAATTTGGGTCACAAATTTTATTATAAACTAAATAAAAATAACTTAACAAATACTTTATTGTGATAGCAACACAGCGTGGGATAAAATAAGGAATTATTGGATCTTAAATGTCACTTATCCACGTGAAGACAAGATGTTTTACGATGAACAGGACTCCAAGAGCACTGCGATAAATTTTCTACTATAAAAAATACATCTTATGCGACTACAGAACAGAAGTAATTCAAGTTTGTGTTAATTGATTGTGTCAAGCTGTATTGTATTAAACTAAGTAGTTAAAATAATAAATAATATATTTATTAGGATTGTACAAGCACTTATTATTAACAAATGTAAGTAAAACCAACTTAACACTTGGGCTAAAGTTTGGAATACTTATAAAATATCAATTGTGTACGTACTAGTTAGCTATAATCAGTCAAACAGCTTTAATGAAACAAAATTAAATGATAAGCTTTTCAATTATATTATTTAGGCCCCTCTTATGATATATGAGTGAGTAATAATTATATTTATGTTATTCTATTTCTTTTTAATTAACTAAATAATGACTACAATCATAATATGCCTTAATATTGATGCCATGACTACCACCAAAGATAAATAAATTATTATTACTATTTTAAATGTTGCTAGCAAGCCTACTAACAAGAAATTTGATTTAGTTTACATACGGAAACCGAAACATTGTGTATTGTTTAACGGAACTCAATATCTTGTTTTTTCTTTTTGAAGTTGAGAAAACAAAATAGTTTAAATATAATCATAGTGCGCATTTTAGTAGGAAACAAAACCACAATAAATAGAAATAGATTCAACACTATAATATAAAAATAAAAATATAAAAATCTGCTTTTTGTTAATTCCAGTAGGAATTCTGAGAAATTCTCCCTTAATAAAATATTTGATTTTCGCCGAAATATTAAATGAAGCCGAAATTTTAAACAGATTAATCGCGCATGTTTTGGTATTAAAAAATACATTTTTGACACCTGACGTTTCAAACAATTAACAGTAATCCATCGTCACAGTTACGACGATTGATCCATTTACAATAGTTCCATTTAAAATTCTTCCTTACTTCTCCCTTACATTCCAAGGAACCTATAGTCTAATTTAGTGCACGTATATATATATATATATATATATATATATATATATATATATATATGTTTGTGTGTGTGTGTATATATATATATATATATATATATATATATATATATATATATATACAAATATGCTATATGTGGTGATTCACTACAGTCAGACGCTGTCCCACTGCGCTACGACCGGCCTCAAGGCTTATATTTAAATAAGTACTTAAACGTAATATATTTTTTAAATAAACTTGAAATATTTATTATTGCAATCTTAAATACAAAGAGCAAATAAGCCACACAACTTTGGTGTACAACACTTTATGTTAAGTGTTAAAAATAACACTAATTTCATATTTATATGTACAAAATAAATAAATATTTTCGTCACGTTATTCATGCGTATTGGTCATAAGCAAACTTACGTTAAGAAACGATTATTAAATCTTCACATTTAATTGATTTATAAAATGATAAAGCGGAAGAAATTTGTAAAAAAACACGTTTAATCAGTGACGGTTTTAAGACTTTTTTTAAGTATAAAATGAAGAAATGATAATCTTTACATTGTATTATATCTTTTCAGTACGACTAGTACTGAAAAGGTACTGTAAGTGATCGTTGCTTGTACTTGGAAGATATGTGAGAAAAATATTATTGGGAGCATTTGTTAATGTACTAGAATCCCAAAAAAATGATTTTTAATATTTATATCTATCTGTCTGTATGTTTGTTTATCGCTACGCTGAGAACGCTAATCTCGGAAAAGACGTAATCGATTTAAATGCAGTTTTCGTTATTGTAGTTTTACAATCTCCCTTTAACATTAAACGCTTGTTTTATTTCAATCAACTTATAAATAATAACTTCATAATAACATACAACTGTAATACAGAAATTCAGCCAGACCAACTTTTCGCAAACGAAGTACCAGACGTTCACGTACCAGTATATAATTTATTTCAGTATAGTAAATATTAATAATCATATATTTAAATAGTTATTTAAAATATCAGGTCTGTAGCAACAAAATATATATTGTACAAAGAAGTATAATATTGTTTTTGGCAAAAATAATGAGTACACCGAACTAAACTAAACGAAACTGTTAGTAGCAGCCTTGTGAACAATAATATGTTCCCATTTTGAAGTACACCTTTTTCTATGCTCTTTCATAGAACTCGTGGAATTCAACATGGGTCGCCCTTAGCTTACCATTCAAAAGTGTACTATAGAGGTCCTTTTATATCATCCGCTTCAATTTCGCGGCGCAATTTATATGCACTTTGTAGCCGTGGCCGCTCAAAAGCACCTCACTCGAGCATTTATTCGTGGAGAGTGCTACTGGTAAATGTGTTTTTTTCTACTGAAGAAGCGTCTTGATGACGACGTTCATAGTTAATGAGCTACCAGTATCCGGCGGGCGTTATACAGTAAATTGCCCGGCCTTTAAAGACTCACAGTTTACCTGCTTGCTCTCGCGTACAGAACGCTTCCGATTGTACGTTATTGTTTACCATCAGAATGACTTTCTTTCATGGTAACACATTGAATGTCCGCAAGACTAGAAGTTGATACTTGAAATAAGTTTGCATGTCGTCGTAAGTTTTTTCACGTACCTTTATCAACAAGAATCTTCTCAGCAAATAGCTTTTTATGTGAAACAGACCATTTTTATCCTCTTTTTCTTAGAAGTTATTGTAATACATGTGGTGTTTAAAGTTTTATTATTTTTTATCCGCTGCTAAAAAGGAGGTTATCAGTATGATATGTTTGTATGTAATACTGTTGGAATTGAATAATCCATTTAGCTTCCAAGCACGTTTGCTTGTATGCTTGCAGGCTAGCATGCTGGCTTGATTGCAAGTTTGCATGTTTGTATATTTGTATCTTTGTCCATAAATTTCTCTTAAAGTAAAAAGTCATATTGAGATGATTTTTATTATTTAAGTTAGATATACTTTTACTTAGGAAAATATACATTTTTTATTAAAGTCAGTTCAGCAATTGCAGGTATGTAAGTAAATATAGGTTGTATAGTTATTATGAAGTAGGTTTAATTTTTTTATTAATTAAATTATTAATATAATTATGTTTTACCAGCAATCTATATGAATCGGATATTATTATTACAGTACGAAGGCAATACAAGGAGCACCATAAGTGTCTTGATAATAAATGAAATATTAACAATATTAGATATCTCCAAAATAAACTATCTCAAACATAGCTTCTGGACAGGCTAATGCACTTCCTACGAAATTATCTCATAAATCGGGTCGAAGGAGAGGGTATCTCCACCTAAGACTCCATTCTATCTCCGCTTCTGTACACTCTATACACCTACGATATATCTAAAGCCCCAAGTACCCATCTAGTCTTATTCGCAGACGATATAAAATAAAATGCCAATTTTTACATACTTCTACTCACACCATCCCCGCCGGTGAAGACGAGGACCCAGTTTCGTAACCATCCGATGCCACCGGGCAGGCAAGTTCAATGGCATCGGGAGTCTCACTACAAGCAGTTTACACAAACCGAGGTTCGTGCCTCACAGGAGACGCCCTTGTGACACTGTGTTCTAAGTAGACAGTTTCCTCTCGAGGTCTCCACACCAAGGTCAGAGCTCTTCTAGCTCGGGTTTGACCAAAACCCAGTGACACTGTCAAGGCCAGGAGGGCCAACAGCATTCAACACAATCGAAAAAAAAATAAAAATGAATATTATATTTATCAATGTTATGTTGAAATTTGGCATATTAATTCAAAACTCATAATTATTGTAATTCTTAAACTTAATACTAAGAAAAATAAAAGAAAATACATCTAAGCTAACCTAAACTATACTAAATAGTCGTTACAGAGGTTTAAGTTAGTGAAATTTACTTTACACTAAGTCCCATTATTTGAAAATATTTTTAACGTTTATTTTAATCAATAATTCTACTATAGCAAGTCTATTAAAATTAACTATTCGACTGATTAATTCTACAATACCATCTTTATTTTTCCCCGCCCATCTATTTCTTCCTGCTAAGCCTAATAATATAAATTATAAATGGGTAAGTGTGAAAAATCATACGTAATTGCGCATATGTAAATAAATAAGTTATTGCTATAAATTAATAACAGGCGTCCAAAAAAGCGTTAAATATATAGAAGAGTCTATAAACTATAATAGGTATGTCTGAGTTGTATTTTCCTCGAAAACTCGTAGAGAATTCCCTCTAATTATCTTTGACGACAAAATTAAAGATTCAGTGGTGAACATGTAAATATTGTACAGAAATAAAAAAACCTTTATAAAGTACGCGAGCACCAACAGGAATATTTTCTAGTATGGTAATAGTTTTCAATCTAAAATAGTATAATAATAAGCAGTGTGTCTGCCACGTCAGTCATACAAGTAAAAATGTCGAAAAAAACGTTCTATCCATTCAAGAGATTAACTGGGACCAACGGACAGTTTTATTATCCTATTTTATTTATTGATGTATAGTATCATAGAGATTTAATATAAACGTTTTAAATAAGGAATATAGTTCATTAATACGATTTTCTTAGCTTCCTTCCGCATAGCAGGGTAGACAGGAAGTACATAGTATCTCTTTCCAACATTGCATGTTGAGTGGCTAAACTTAATGCTTACCAGAACGAGGAAGTGAGAATAACGGAAATAAAACTATCACGCTGAGAGGAAACCGAACCCATAACGTATTGCGTTAAGTCAGGTGTTATCCTACTGCGCTACGAATGGCTACTACCTCATTTTATTAACCTATCTTGTTTCTATATATGTATGTATTAATTGGTCATTAAAAGAAACCTTTGCAACGATATTTTATTGTCAGATCTGCTTGATAATCTGCAAATATACCCAATTAAATAACCTAAATATTTTTGGGAGAGTATTATCATAAAGTGAAACACAACAATATATTAGGTATGGTCAATTAACCTTTAATTTTTTTTTAGCTTCACGCTTTTATCCCGCATAGCAGGGTAGACAGAAAGTACCTAGTATCAAGACACTCCGTACTTCGCTTTCCACCGAATTCGAGACATTGCGTGTTAAGTGGTGGAACTCAACGCCGCACTTTGTCTTTTACCAGAGCGAGGAAGTGAAAATTACTCCCCCGAGTGGAGATCGAACCTACGACCGATCGCGTTTACAGTCAGACGCTGTCACACTGCGCCACGACCGGACGAATTAAATTAAAAATAATAACACATAATAAGAATTAACTATCATCAATCAACAAAAAATAAATGAAGTTACAATACAGAATCTGTGTCATATAAGCTAAATTTTACATAATATAATATAAAAGAAAGTCACCTATGCTGTCTATTCGTTTAGATCTTTCAAACTACGTAACGTATTTCAACATGGTTTTTATTAATACACAGGGTGATATATGAGAAAAATAATAAATTTGATCGAAAGTTTATGTTCTAAGGAAGAAAAACCAAATAGCTATAGTGGTATAGTTCGTGGTGGCAAAGATGTGAACGAGTTGCTAATAAAAAAAATCAAATTTATGACTAATATTGATATACATACAAACTACTTTGTTCGTATAGCTTATGTATACAAACTACATTTAAAGATAGATTTGTAGATGTATAATTATAACTGAACAATTTACAGTTAAACGAATATATAGCCAGGTCCATCAAATGGCATAATTAGTGACAATTTCAAGGTATAACAACACGAAAAACTAAAAATAAAACCCTATTGAATTTGAGCCAAGTCGATTGCATTAATATGGGCTAGAAATCTTCTACTATACAGTCAGTCTCTACACGTGCCGGTATATATTTGAATACTCGTTTCATTAACAGTGTGCATTGTATAAATTAATGCTGAGGTTTTACCAGCACGCATAATATGAGACATCGCGCAGAAAAAGTATTTATAAACCATTTCATTGTTATAAAGCCATACCTTTTAATAACTATTTGTACTGTATGAATGATATTTGACTGTAACGTTTCATTCATCGGCAAACTTAAACCATACTAACCTTTAATTTTAAAAGGTCGTTTAATATGTCTTATTTATTTATGTGCTATTCGACGTCCTGTGATTAATTTGTTTTCTATTATATCAATTGAAAGAAGTGCGCATGCGAACGCTTGTTTTATTAAAGGAACTGAAACTGAGATCACACGAGTCCACCAGCGATAACGAAGCAGCCGTTTTATACATAAACATGTCATACTCCTCTTGACTAACGTCGATAAAACCCAAGACTTCTAAACAACGAGTAGTCTTATAGACAAGGACAATGGCCAACAAATCTCCACAAAATAGTAAGTTTTCGAATATGAACTTAGTATAGAATTAATATATAGAAAATAGAAAAAAATAATATCATATTATATTAGTTCTTTCATATGTCTTCAAGGAGAGTATAATAATTTGTTATTCTATTTTGTACTTTATATTTATATAGATTGAGTTATTGTCTATTACAGAAGTGAATTCAATTCCTTAAAAAATAATTAGAAAAAATTATTGCATCCATTTAGATCATTTTCTAGCGTATATTTTATTTATTTTAAGTAATATTTATCATTATATAATATATGTACTAGTATAGATACTGAAATTCACAGATGAAAATATAATGAATAGAAACAGTAGCAAAATTATTAAATTAGAAGAAGGCACCCTCAAAACGTGAGTAAGTAAAACAAATTTTTAACGTTTATAATAAACTCAGACACAGCATGAATACTAATTATTGTATCATGTCTTTTAGAGAAGAAATTAAGAAAACTAAAGTTAAAAGCACACAAAAGTTGTTGTCCAAACTACCATCGGTACCAGAATTGAAACAATATGTAGCAATTTGCATATGTGGTGAGTTTGTTTACCTATTCAATAAATTGACCTAATTCAGAATTCGTCATAGATTTGATTGACAAAATTAATATACATGTGCACTTTGCGTACCATATTATTATACCGTTGAAATGATTGGTGTATAACTTATTAATACGTCTTATTTATTATTATTTTAAATATTACTAATACACAAATATTAGTAATATGAGTGACATACCACTGAGATTTGGTTTTATAGGATTAAAAACATATTTAACTATATTAATTAAACTAATACATCTTAAATAATCTTGCGAATTGCTTAATGAAATAGTATAATTACCTATCAAGCTGTATTTGACCATAAAACCGTAATGGTATTAGTTACCTTGGCTTCTTGTATGTATATTGCAGTACAATTTATTAATTACAGTGTTATGTTTGTGGGGGACGTCATGGTTTCTCTTCAAAGATCTGGTAATACCTGGAGGCTACGTCTTCAATATTACTGCATTAATATTAACGGGATACGTATTTGGCCACACTTTGGAAAGATGTACCACAATTAATCCTGTCGTCGGGATGACTTTAATGGGAGTCTTGTGCAAATCCTTCGGTTCGACAAACTTTCTACAAAATCCTTCTGCGAACAAGATAGATTTTCATCTTAGGTACAGCTCGCTCTAAGTGCCTCTTATCCACATAGTTCTTAAACAACATTGATCCGACTTGCTAAAGTTACCTTTGTACAATATGAATATATGATGTTACTATAATGTTTATTCTGACATATTTATATTGACTTTTAAACATAATATGGTTCGTTTGAATAAATTATTATAATAAAGTAAGATAATTTAAAACTTAAATAACTTTAATGATAATTTGTAATTCAATGATTTCAGACGAATTTATCCCGTTATTATTTTGACAAGAGGCCCACTTACATGGAACTGGGAATATATAAAAAGTAATTCAGTAAAAGTATTCTCATTGGCAACCCTCCCTTGGATCGCTGAGTGTTTATCTACAGCGTTCTTCACTCATATACTCCTTGGATTCCCTTGGTACTGGGGTAAGCAAGATTCATTAGAAAGTTACGTTAGTGGAACTTAAATATTTATTTCTAAATACTTGGAACAAATGGATAAAACGTAAAGCTGAAACGTTATTTTATATTAAGTAAAGCTAACTAACTAGCAGTATAAAGAATAAATAAAATATTTACATATCACCAGGTCTTCACCTAGGGGCCATAACCGCTTCAGTATCTCCTGCTATAATTGTACCGACAACTGTAGGTTTCAGTGCTAGAGGTTTAGGATTAAAAAACCAAATTGCGTTATTAGTAGCTAACGCTGGTGGTATAGATACGGCTTTCACTGAGGGGATGTTTGGAGTGATTAACAGCGCCATGTTCTACCAATCAACGCCCATTTACCGTATATTCAAGGTAATATTCAATATTGCTTTTAGTTTTAATACTCTTAAGTACTCAGAGCTTTTATGAGCGTAGCATTAATAGATAGTATCAGTAGCCGAAGAGTCTTTAATACTATTACACCAGCCTAATACAACTGCACTTAACTAGTTCTGCTAACATCCTCGTTTGCCAATAATAAAGAAATTGAACTTAACGAATTTTACTGCAGCTGCTCACTTTATTTAAGGCCGTAGACTTAACTGTACTTTATAAAATAGTATAATAGTTATTTATTCTCTATATTATTATTTCTTATTTTATTTAAAAATTTCTATACTGCTCAATATGTACATAAATATTATGCGTCCTTTATAATACCTTTACAATAAAACTTTCTGCTTTCACATATCACTATCAGCGAAAAGCAATTTTAGTCTTGAATAAGCTTTAAAAATTATTGTCAATATTAATTGAAATTGATTCAAAAGGTACGATCACTGTACATGGTGATGAAATTTATGAAACACAATATTGTATTTAAGAATTTATGATATACTCATATTTTTTTGTTATAACAGGCAGTGCTCGCAATATTCGTTGGAATTGGTCTGGGAGTCACATGGGGAGTATTAATCGATGTTCTACCTGATCATAATGATTTATATGCGCCAACTATTCGAAGCCTACTTATTTTTGCTGGCGGAATATTCTTTAGCTATTCAAGTGGATACTTCGGCTGGGGCGGCACATGTAAGTGTGATAAGTTCGCAGATGCAAGACATACTCGTACAATATGTAAGATTTAAATAGAATAAATTTTCAGAAGTACAAATATTTTTCTGGTGCAGATGGATACTTCCGAAAGGGGTGTGCAACAAAAGTCCATGCTAGTGTCAGAGCTAAATATCTAATATCAGTGTATTGATTTATGTAAGTCGTATATATTAACAAAAATAAATCATAGAAGAGAAAATAAGAGTGACAGTTTATCACTTTATTTTTACGCATTTTCTGTAGTCAAAAATAATTTAACATAAAGATACACTGTTATCTGCTTTATACCTGTTATACATTCGTGAGACATGGTGGACTATGCGTTTTGTCTTATGAGTCTGGGAGAATAAAAGTATGACATGTACAGTCCACAGTTTTTAACTGCGATGATAGCATCAACTTATTTCAAGTAGATAGTAATAATATTATAACTCCCTTAATACGATCACGTTTAGTACGTTACCTTACGTAGTAGTACCTTGTACCATATTTTCATACAATTCGTACACTCGTTGTCCCGTTTAATGTGTATGATATGTTCATTTTCTTAATATAACATGTTGTGCTCCTGACGAGTCTTGTACCTCAATGAGTATTTCTCTCAGATATAACCTAAATAGGCCAAAAGACAGATTAAATCTTCTATATCTATACAAAGAAAGGAAGTGAAGTGAAATTCTATTAGTGCACCCTTCGCCGTCGGATTGATCATCCTTAAATAGATTTTAAACAGATTAAGAATTACAACATTGTGTAAGAGTAATCCTCTGCTGTTACAGAAGTCCGACGATAACTATTTTTCATGTGGTTGATCGTACTCTTATTTTTCACCTATTTTAAGCAATAATATTTAGTTTTAAATTAAAACGAATTATTTCCCTACTACCTTTTTACTAGGGGTTTTTTTAGTTTTACTTATTATTTTATTAACCTATGGGAAAAAAAACCTTGCTTGTACATAACATAAAAAAATATAATAATTATAAATACAATTAATTTAAAATATTTAACAACAATTGTATAAGGTGTTTAATTGTATAAACTTATTAATTGAACTGAAAACTACGATATTAAATTAAGCAAGGAATACTTAATAAATAAAAATATATATATTTTTGAATTTATTGTTTGTTGATGTTAACTTTATACTTGCCAATTTTATTTCTTTTTATAATTCTATCGACATATACCTTAGAGAGATCTAATTTACTTTTCACAAGAATCAGGTGGTTGAAGTAAGTATGAGTAATAAGTATAAAAGTACGTGCTTAAGGTATAAATGACTACTGCTCTGGCGTAGCTTGAGGTATGTTAGATTTTTAGAGATAATATAACATTTAAAATAAGGTTAGGTAAAATAGGGTAAGGTCTTATATATTATATATAAAAATAATATAGCTAATATTATTTCATAACATTATATTAAATTAATAAGTAACTCAAAGAAAGAAAGAAATTGAAGAAATCATAATTACACCTGAACTCTGGAAAAAAAAATTGTGGGTAAAGTTATGTGAAAAATTCAAAATTCTTCTTGAGGTAAACTTTTTGATGTGAATTATCATCAAATATTTAATGTTGACTTAAATTAATTAACCATTTAGAGACACAAACGCATAAATACTATAAAATTAATTGTTATTTTGTCTATTTTTATTATAACTATTTTATAAATTTTATTATAAATCCAGTCGTTCGTTTTGCTTGATGAGTTGAACTCTATCTAGATCCGAGGATAATACTATATTTTATTATATAAACCTAAAACATATATTACCAGCAGCATCAAAGTATTAAAAAAATTATTTAAAGCCTGTTCGTCGTTTTACTTTTTTATTTATTTCTTATCTAAAATAATATTTTTAATATAACTACTTGTATTGTAGGTGTGCAATTGCGGCGGCACTCTGTAAATTTTTTCTTAAGTTATTATTGTATTTTTTATAAAATTAATAATAATGAATTAAAAATCGTTATCTATTTGTCTATCGAGCTGCTTCATGTTTTTGATAGCTACAAAACCTAGTCTAAAATATTTTTTCTAAATCTGAGACTGCGTATTACTAAGTTTGAATAACTTAAGGTAAAGTACTTTAATAAGATATCAAAGAAAATATATATTTTTTTAATATTCTTGTCGTTTATCTTCGTGCAATGTACCTACACGAGAATGAATGTTGTTCTTTATATTAAATATGGTACTCCTTAATCAGCCTTCATTTCAATTAAAGCCAATCAAACTGAATTATTTTAAGTACTATAGTGTTGCACGATTCAGTTTCACATATTTCTTCAATTAATCTTGAAATAACCGCCTCATTCTGAAAATGTAAATATCCAAATATACTTATTTTTTATGATTTTGTTTTATGTTATAATTAATATAATATATGATTATTATGAAGTCTTTACTTCCGATCATTTAACATATTTATTGCCTTTATAATAATATCATTCGTTTCATTAACTGTGCTTTGTTAATTTATACTGAGTAAAGTTCATCTTAATCTAAAGAACACGAAGTCCAACTGGGAAATGCCAAACTGTCAAAGTTGTTTGTTAAATACATTGGGACTACATATAATTCCTTCATGCCAATTCTGTCAACTCTAACATATTTTTATATCTATTTAACCGACTACACAAATTTAGTTGATGGTATTTTTTATTATGCAATATGTTATGTAGAAGTATATACACTTCTTTGTAAAATTAACATAAAACAATATATTTCATCATAATATAATTAAATCTGTTTATTATTTAGCAGGAGTAGCTATTATGGTATGCGCGGTCGCAGCGTCCACCAGGTGGTCGCGACGGAATTGGCCTATCCATAACAATCCAGTCGCTGAAGTCTACAAGCTCTTATGGAGGATATCTGAGCCCATGCTTTTTACTCTAAGTGGTTATTTTTTTGAGGTATTTTAATTACTTTCTATGTAATATATTGTGTACTTAGATAACACTTACTATGTACGTTAGAGCTTAAGTATACCTTAATAAACGAATAAATTCTACAAATATCACTATAGACATAGAGAATACGGAAACATTTATAAATAATATAATCATACGATTCTTAGCTGCACAATACGATGATAGTACTAAAATTGAATTATGTCGTTGCTCGAATAAACACTGTATCAGAGATAAGACAAATGCCTTTTTGCTGCAGACTTTGTCTTCATAACTCGTTCACATACATATAAAATTTATGAAATCTATAGAATTATATGGCAGAACCAATTCTTTACTCTCATTTTTAATTACATTGTAGTAATTATTAGAGAAAACCCACGTATAAGATAAAGATGATTCAAGAAGGAAATAGTATTGTGTATGGGAAAAAATATTTATTAGGTATAATAATACCTATTTAATATAGCTATAATTTTAAATTTCTTGGTATTAAAATTTCTTAAGTTTAATATTTAATTAAAATAGAGTTAGTTTTTAAACTTACTATGAGTATTAAGAATTACCATCAGGGGATTTTTAAAGTAGAAACTTCCATTAAGAGAATCGTGTAAACCCATTATAAATTAAAATATAAAACAAACGCAATATCGAATACGTTAATTCTCTAGAGCGGTCATATTTGAATTAATAAAATATTTCCTGTTACATTCAAATTTTATACGAGTTTTTTTCTTAGTGTGTGCGTAAATTAAAATTAAAAGATATTAAAATATTTATAATCTATACAACTTAGAACACGTATTGGAACCTAATCATTCTATGGCCAACTAGGCACTTATCTTTGTCATGCTTGATAATATTTGTAATTATGTTGTGACAAATATTTAAATTAATTATTGTTCCCATAGGTATCTCTAATGACAATGAAGGATTTTGGACTTATAGTAGGCTGCATATTTGCAGCTTTATTCGTCAGAATACTTACAGCGTTCTTAGTTGCTACGGTTAATCAATTACCTACAAAAGAAAGTATTTTTATAGCCATCACTTGGATACCTAAAGCCATTGTAGAGGTCAGTATAACCAAAACATTCGATTGTTACGTGAGTATGATATAATTGCTTACTTTATTATATTTTGCTAGTGGCTATTAGTAGTGAGTTCGTGACCTATTTTACCTCCTCCCATACAGGGTGTATGTGTAAGATCTTATGTGGATCTATGAAATGGACGAGATTTAATAATAATTAAAAAAGGAGAATTTCGAAAAAAGTTTATTCTACTTATTACTATTACTTATATGCAATTTGTATATTTGTAAAAAAAAACAATCACTAAAATTATTGATCATTGAATATTCATTTGTAATTTAATGCCGTCATTACTCATTCTAATATTTTACTATAGTCATTAATCATACTAAATGCCACCATACTATCCATTACGTGAAGCTAACGAATGTATCAACGTACATCAACTTTAGTAATATTGTAACATTTACGTTAGAGTTCGTTAGCAAGTGATAACTATTAGTTGGCCAGTCGTTTAGGAACTAATTCATTTTGAGGCATGCCAGTAATTTCATATCATGTTCACTTTCACAGTTAATGAACCAGAAAATAAATTAAATAACGTTTTAGATATTACCTCTTTAACAAAGGATTTTCTTAGATTTCATTAGGGTTACTTTATTCGAATAGAGCAAATAAAATTTTGACATCATTGATGATCGATTTTAGAAACGGCTAAAGATTTTCTTATACCTAACAATGATCCTTGATGATAAAAATTATTTCTCCATACATATTCTTAACTGCCTTACATAAATTCTTCACAAAAATCATTCTATTTCACGTGATAATATTTAAATAAAGTTTCATAAATAAATGTTTTCATATTAAAATTCTTTACACTATAGACGTACATATTAACTATATATATTTTTACAGAACCTAACTACATGATTGACTTGCCTTTTATCTCTATAAAATGCGGTGTTGTGACGAAATTTACCGCATTTACATTTAGCTCTCGGTTATTACACTGAACACGAGAATTATCGAAGTCATTCAGATTTACATCGTATCTTTGTGTGTGAATAACATTTACAATCAACTCATTTTAATCGATTTATACTATCGATGACTACATATCATAAATCCTCACTTATACTCATCTGCTATTACTAATGTTGTTTATATATATATATATATATATATATATATATATATATATGTGTGTGTGTGTGTGTGTGTGTGTGTGTGTGTGACGAACACTCACTTATCTGAGATATTCAATATTTATTCTTACTGAGCCCATCAATATATATTACAAAATATACATAAGCAACAAAATTATGTGAATATAATATTTAGACTGCTACTAGTGTTTAAAAGTAAAAAACTCTCGTAAAGCCTTATCTTTATTCTATAGCAAACATCCTTGGTATCTTAAGTAGGTTAAATACTGTAAATATGATATAAATTACAAATAGAAATGAAAAAAAATATTTTTATTTTTCTTAATTTCGATTTGCCTAAATACAATTTATAATTTATTTAGGCAAATCGAAATTAAGAAAAATATATAAGTTAATTTATATATAAAAACTTACATCCATACATGGATACGTGATGCAATTTTGTACTTATTACCCGCATAAAAACTCTGTAAAATAAAAAAATAAATATATTTATATTTAAAAAAAACAACGAAGAATTTGAAAGTAAAACCAGAAAGACTTTTTGTTTACTTTTCAAGAACTTATTCGGGCAAAGAAAATATAGAGTTAGGTCATTTTGATTTCTATACATAGGTTCAAACTTTGCATAAACTGTTCTATAAAGATAATAAAATATAGAATAAATTTATAAAATAATAGATATAAATTAAAAAAAGCTGCATTTGTATATTACATGAAAAAAAAACAAATTTTTATTATATTTAATTTAAATTTAATGTTCTGTTGACGAGTAAGCAATGTGTTGCCTTAGCAACATATTTAACGGGTATGTCAAACAAACATTAGTGAATGCTACAGCATGAATGAAACATATCGCAAAGACAAGCCTTGAAATTAAAAAAAAACAGGCAATAAAGAAATCTTGCTTATTTTCCTTCTAAATTTTTTTCTTAATTGTTGTTTTTAATTTTTAAGGCAGTTCTAGTGCGTGTCGCCACAGATTCATTATGGTCTGAAGGTGCCACATCAAAAGATCAATGGATAGCTCAACAACATTCAAATATTATTATCATCGCTATTTTATTAACCTCTACGCTAGGTTCGGTTTTAACAACAGTCCTTGGACCAATATTATTATCTCATGATGGCAAAGTTTCGCCAAAAGGTGAGAATTGATTTCTTTAAATATTTTAACGTATGTATATTCATATTTTGATGTATATTTATATGTTTCACATAATTTAAGTATAAAATTAAATTTCAAGTAATATTTCAGATAATCAACCGTCGCTTTCACCAGTCACACCAAACACCTCAGAACTCGGCAACATTAAAAATACTCTAGATACCATTCAGTATATAGACGCAATGTGAATGTAATAATAAGTACTTATATATATAAATTATTACAGTAAATTGTAAAAGAATTTACAAATATTGTAAATAATAAAAAAAAACATTTGTAATAGTAAGACCATAATTATATTTACCTTTCCCCACATTTCCTATTAATAGAAATTTACGTACAAATTTATATTCATACTTCTTGAATTTCGTTTCATTTGCTAAAATTTATGATATATAACTTCTTTAAATTTAATATCATGAAGAATATCATAACTCGATTATAAATATAAATATTGAAAATATAACTGCTATTCCCAAGTCATGGTCATTTAGAACGAATACAGTAGTTAAATAATAAATACTTTCTATTCATGTGTATTGTGAAACAAGCAAAATATTGAATCAATGAAGACCTCCATTACTTTAAGTTGTGCAGCACGATTTTCTTTTCTCCTAGCTTTATGTATAAATTTTGATGTAAAAGATTACATGTTTATTTGCTTAATGGAGACGTATTCTTTAGCGTTATTTTCCACTTCTATTATTTAATAGATTCTTATTATTTCAAAGTATACAAATAATTTAACTGTACTGCTATGTTTTTGTATCGTTATCACTAAGTCAATTATAAAGCGTTGTCTCTCCAACACTTTTAAAACTGATACGGTAACTGATACAGTTTGATTTTTTCAGTAAACATTATTAATCATAATTTATAATTAATGTTTATTTTTACAGTATACGCACGAACTTACATTTATAGAGTTACGTCATAATATATAAATATTACAAATAAAGATTTTGATCTACTAAAGCGTGATCGCTTAAATAATAAGTACTATTTTTACAATTAAAATATTTTCTTTATTATTATTTATGCTCAACAATGACTATTTATATCCGACTCTTTAAGTTTATGTCACATTGATAAAGAGATCATGAGTACAAAGATAATAACACTGAATTTCTTTATCTACAAACATTTTGTTGCTATTATGCAGTAAATATAATAATTCCCATATATACGTATTACGTATTCGTCGTAAGAAACCATATCTACCATAACTACCATTTCCACCGAACATTGCGTGTTGAGTGGTGGAACTAATCGCCGCACTTTGTCTAACCAGAGCGTGGAAGTGATGAAAAATAATTTAAATATAATATCCCTCGAGTGAGAATCGACAACCCCACAACCGATCGCGCTTACAGTCAGACGCTGTCCACCACTGCGCCACGACCGGTCTCATTCCACTGAAGAAAATTTAGTGGCTGTTGCTGAGGATTTTAAAAATCTTACAAATATATAGGAAACGTTGGGCAGGAAACGAAGACCATCAAACGATAAAATTACGCATGCAAAGGTTTCATTTAGCGCCACTAATAGGTCTTGTCTGGCCTCTAATGAATTGTCAGTTCTCTGACTTAAAACACAATCATTGGGGAGAGGAGAGGAAAAATAACCAATCAAGACTTGGCGAACATGTCTATCAAATCCTTTTGCTATAAGACAACGTGGACAAGGAACTTGAGAAGATAGTTTTGCGATATGATTTACTAGTGGGTTCTGATTTGTAGACGTTGGGAAGTACATCAAAGAGGGGAAAACATTTCCTTTGCAATATCTGCATAGGAACGTTGCATTGGAGGGAAACAGGATGTTGCATCTATATATGAAATGCATTCTGTTGACATTACAAGTTTAATTAAATGTTGATTTGTAAACTCTGGAAAGTTCTTATCTGTTGCCTTCACAATACAAATAAATATGACTTTCATTGGTGGTTTTACATGTATCACCAGTGTGGGACTGGGCACACCTTTAATAACTTGGCTTTAATCGACACTGTGACTGAATATGATCAAAACGAAAACAACGTAATCTCTGACTAATGAGACACTTATAAGGATTTATTGGGAGATGAGAATGGTAGAAATATAGAGTACATTTCGGCAATATTTGTCCAAGTAATGTATGACAAGTAATGGCTGAACAAGTTCGTCCAAATAAACTCAACTAGAACATCTTTAACTACATCCATTTTAAAACCATTGAGAGATGGAATAACCGCAAGATATTTATAGGGACTAAAAATGGAGTACTCATAACATAAGTAGTAGTTGAGAATTAGACGCTGCATCCAACATTTTCTACTTCACCGTCAATTATTCTAGAGATCTTAATGTGGTGTTTGACGTGACCAAACTTAAAAGCCTAATAGAGGTTCCAGCTGCGAGATAAGGAATTTCCCTCGACACATGTACAAAGAAAGGGGCTATATCAGAGTTGGTGTAGAATTTTAGGTATATAGAGAAGGATGATTGTACATATAGATTAGTTGAGGTAGATTGGTCGCGATTTTTTCGGTACCAAAGTCCATATTGGAGAATTATTCTTCTCTTTGCCTTTTTTTTGATGGAACCTGTGACCTATCGGCCCAGAGAAGGATAAAGCTATACCTTATTAGTAAAGATCCTTTTTAGCTCATTTCACTTTCATTTTTTAAAATAGATGAAAAATATGTACTAAAATTAATAACTCTTACTATCACGTGTATCAACCAAGACAAACGTAAGCAAAGTCAATATAAAATATATAAATAAGGTAATGTACGTCATAGAGAGATAATGAATGAGAGAATAGTAATAAATGTAATATAAAAAGATCGTTCTTTAAGTATAATGGACCTAATCTGTAATTATAGAGCTAAGTAAAGAATATATAAATAAAATTATATAATTAAACATCAATATGTGCTTTTTCTAAAAGATGTTTCTTAAAAAAAAATCTAATCCTAAGTGTGCAATAACAGTTTAAAAATAATAAAATATCAATATGTGCTATTTAAAATAATGAAAATATTCATATCAATGTTCGAGGCTATCGTCCTGCAGCAGGGTAGCGTCTGACCAGTGAACCAAATTTAGGCTATAAATGGAAAACAAAATACTTCAACACTAGATTCTTTCTGAATATCTTTCTATATGGCGAAGAGCGTGAACAAATTATTAGTAAGTAACCTAAATTTGCGTAGGACACTTAGAAAATTATTAAAATGTTTCTTTATCTATAAAGCTTCTCTTTAAGTAAACATTTAAACTTCCTGCAAACATAGTGTTAGTGCTATTCACTTAGGACTAAAAGTAAAAACTATTAAAAAAATTATGGGTTTTAAAACATACGGGTTCATATCCTCATATTAGGCAAATAACTGCGCAAGAATTGTCCCAGATATACTGAGCAATAAGAAAAAAGTTACATAGGTACATACATCACCGCATGTTTAAGTTTTTACTTACATGTTTAGTTACACGCATCGGCCATGTAACATACATATTCTTGTTTCAATTTACTGATTTTATTTTTTTATACTAAGTTTTGGTAGCCCAACGGTCTCTTATGTTATTATTTTGTGTCCTAAAAAGGGTATAAAAAGTACTTTCCAATTTTGATACTTAATAATACTATTAAATACTTTTAAATCAACTATAATATGTATATACAGCTTATTAATTGATTTACAAATATCCAGCGCCGTGTAAATAATAGATACTAATGTGGTAAATATTCTCAGGCAAACATCGTGTGCCATAAAGATTTCTTATCTCCGAGAGTATCAATGATATTATGCAAAAACTAGCGTATTCAAGCGTCAAACTAAACATCTTTTTCAAGGCAGTTAAGAACCTTAGCGGCAAATGACAATAATTTATTGATTCGGCTCTTGACGTGTATTGTAAGCGGTACGTTACACGGCATCCGCTACCCTGCGCGCGATTTGCTTGTATAAATTCAAATGAATTTTTCTATTTATCTTTACGTTCAAATAAAATATATAATTGAAAATTAGTTGATTGTTTTCCAAAAGTTTCGCTTATAGGATTGACAGCAACAAAGCAATGCATGAAAGTAAGTATATTATATGGACTTGAAAATGTATTTAAGGAATATATATATATATATATATATATATATATATATATATATATATATATATATATATAATTTGGTGTATATTTCAAGTACAATATTTACTTAAATACTAATAGTATTAATAGATGTATATAAATTATCAAGTGTTAGCTGTGTATGTAAACTATACTTTATTCCTTAAAATATTTCTTGTATAAAATGCACCTATTACAGCACTTGCTTTAGCATTCATGGAAATATTGAACTAAATACAACATCCCAGCCTATTTAGACATTAGCTCCAATTTAAAATAGCAATCATTTATCAGATTCTATTTATAACACTGAATTAACTATTATTAACTATTATAAATATCGCTATATATGGTTCTAAGAACTTCCTGCAGCAAATATAATTTTGTTATAGGCATTATAATGAATTAAACACACACACACATATATATATATATATATATATATATATATATATATATATATATAAAATTTATTAACTAATATGTTAGAAATTCAATTTAAGTATGTGGTTCTGTTATAGATTAGCATTAGATTAGCAGGATTAAACATATTATTATTTTTAGTATGTGAATATACTAAAATATTTCTATCAAATCTACTTGCATACTACTTTAATACTTTTTACACCAACAAAATTTGACAAAACAATTCAAAATACAACATAGCTAAGTCAAATCATTCCTTTGTATTTCGTAGTTTCGATGTTTAGATGTATCAAAAGTACCTATATTTCAATTAGGTAGTTTGTTTCAGCAGCTTTACAATTTACTACAATTGCTACAATATCTGGTAAAGTAAGTATCTGCTCAGATATGTTCTTCTTTTATTAGGGTCTAATTAAACCACATCTATTTAAACACTGCTAATTTATATAAATGATATAAAAATAATTAATATTACTTTTTTTTCAATATTTTACATATTTTCAAACTATTATCGGATATATCCTCATCAACACTCTTCGAATTAATTGCGTCTGCTACTCGACCCATTTATTTTACATTGTTTTGTGAGCGCAATAGCTATCAATCAATACATCGACTAATATTCACTTGTACTGTAAAAATGTCTAAGTTTTTATCTAGAAAACAAAATAGTTTGTCACTATTAGCCTAATGTATGTGGGTTCGATCTCCGTTGAGCGGAATGGATAAATTAAAATTATTTTCCTTAATCCTTTACTAACTATGGAATCATAATTATAATTATTTTCCTTAATCCTTTACTAACTATGGTTCATAGGTTAATCTTTGATAAATAAGTTAGTCAGTTTTAAATTTATAAACGATTTATAGCCTTATGTATTCAGTAGCTTGACCATTTGCCAATATTTATTTTATAATTATGTACACATTATTTTTTAATCTCTTAAACGCCGTTTAAGATTTAGCCTTAAAGATATGAATATTTTTTGCCTTAAAGATATGTATATTTTTTATTCACTGCCCTGTATATTTTGTTTTTATTGTAAAATCAACATATTTATCATTCATGTTAGCATAAATCTTGCTCATATGACCAAAATAATGGAATTTATTCATTATTCAACGACTTTTAATTCAGTAAATATTTACTCTACGAATTTAAAGATAATAATTAATACTACATATACCATATTGCTTTTCTTTCAATACAATAAATAGTTTAAATGCAAGTGGTAAAATTTAAAGGATTAGAAACGAACCTATAATTTTAAAGTTTAACATGGATTCATTTAAAATTTATGAACTCGAGTCGAAAATGTAGAAATATCGAAAAGAAATAGAAATGTCGAAAATTAGTAACTTATGTTTACAGTTCATACGCTTCAAAATTACATTATACAGTTTATCTATTTGTATTTTACAGTGTTTTTTTATAATAATATTAATTAAGTTTTTTAAAAAATTCGTAAATAAGAAAAGCATCTTTATAATTCTTAATATATGTTCGTTGAGTATGTACGTTAATATTAAAGATATAGAACTAAATATGTAATATTATTTACAACTTTAAGTCGCTTCCTTTTTAAACTATTTCGACGCGAAGTATTAAGCGACAAAGCCGTCGATATCTACACCTTTTTTCATTGTATTTATGAATCTCTACTTTGTGTACACTATATTTAGAGCGATTAATTATTATACTTAAAATATTTTTACTGTCCCAAAATTCAAAATTGCAACAAGCATCTAATTAAAATTACTAAAAACAGTAATAAACATTTAGTAATATAACACAGTACAGATTGCCATTTTATTCCTTCATAACGTAAAATTGCAATATTTTTTTTAAATTAGTTGCAAGGTATAAACGAAATATCCGTATTATAACTAAAGTAAATAATATTTACACTATTTATTATGACGTTATAATGTGTATAAGCATATAAATTGATCTTAAGACAGACAGTAATAAAGCTACAATGAAAGTCTTAGGGAGATATGGAACCAAAAAGGAATTATAGAAATGGTTTAGTATATTTTGATTTTTCAATAGTTTTAATATAATGAATTGAATGCTATTCATTATATTAAAATAAGTATTATAATATTTTAAATATAAAAGATATATTATCTGTGAAATTTCTATATCTTATAAATATTGTTTCTTTTTTATTTGCCTAAGGCGCTATGTTCAATATTAAAATATTATTCGTATTTTGTTAAAAATAAGTAATATCCTTATAATGAATAAAGCGTATTTTGAGTTCCGCCACCCATCACGCAGCGACTTGAAGACGGAAAGCGTAGAACTGAATATCTTGACACTAAGTACTTTCTGTCCACCCTACTATGCGGTATAAGAACGCAAAAAAATAAGCTTTAACAAATAGACCCACAAATTTATATATATTATATAGACCTGCAATGCCAATTTATCTGTAAAGATACTACAACTGTCGACGGTTCTATAAGTATAACATTATAATCAAAATTCTGTAAATATCAAAATTATTTTTTATAACTCATCTTTCACTGATAAGGAGTCAATTACATAACGTTCGTATTGAATATGAAATTACTGTTATAGAAGCTGATGATATTGCGTCATGACCATGAATGCCCTCTGAATTACTATCAATTAAAGTGTGCATCTAGAAATGTAAAAACTTGTTTTGCGATACAATTTTATATAAACAGCCTACTTTTTTCAGATCAGCATACTGTGACAATTATAGAGAAAGGTGTATATCTCGTACATCAGGAGGAAGACAAAAAGTAAGTAAACCTCTCTGTTTAAACAATAAAGTTGGAATCACAACGTTCCTCATATCTTTATAAGCCCGGTAATTAGTTGAGTTTGTTTTATATTCATTGATCAAACTAAAAGAAACTCATGAACGAAGACGATAGTCTACTAGACGGTAGCGTCACTTTGTCACGGATTGGAAAAATGAATGAACATATGTGAGGAAATTAGAGCAATTAGAGTGATATTTATAAAAATATATATAAATTATGTGTCAAATCGACCAAAATCATATTTCAGCTCGATCAATGCGACTCCCATAGTTAGTGTAGATAAGCTTTCAAAAGAAGATGAAGCTTCACAACCGCCCTGGTGTTCCAGTACAGCACCAACAATTATACATTACGCTACTTTAGTCATATTAGGTAAGTTAGCTTTTGTATACAATATTAAATTGTCAATTACGTACGTTAATAAATACAAACCTAAATATTTATTTTCGTATATTTTTACATACAAATTCGATAAGAAAAATGTTTTTATGATAAATCAAATCATATCAATTTATCCACAATTAAAAAAAATTGTGTAATAAATATTTAGAAGTAAGTCGGAATAATTTACTTATTTTTAATAATTATATTAATATACCCACATTGTTCTAATTTTTGCTAACAGAAAGAAAATAATATTGAAAAAAAAAATGAAATTTAATAGTCACTTGACAAAATCAATTCGATTGTTGCAAAAACTAACTAATTAATACGTTAACTGACTTGTTATTGGCGGCATTCAAAATGAGAACTCAATATTATTAGTAGCCCAGTAGTTGGCAGAAAATTTATTAATTGGCAGATGCCATTTCAAAATTCATTATACTTTTCAATTATTATATCGCTTGGTCGTTTGAATAAATTATAAAATTTATGAAAATATTCCAATAATATAATACAAGATAGTTTAGTTCTCACTACTACAATATGCTTCTATTCATTTGTCTTTTTACTAGATTTAATAAGATCTTCGATTTTCGTGAATTCCATACATTTTATACAATTTTAAATGTATTATTAGCGTATAGTTTGGTGTTTGAAAATACATCTTTGAAAACACGACATTTCGAAAAAAATAATTTAATTTAAAAAGTATCTAGTGTTATTCATTCATAGGGACACTAACATGGGGATATCTTTGGTTTGCATGGGGAGAAAATTGGGGTTGGAATGGTCAGTGGTTTCGCCTGGCAATCATAGGTGTCATAGCTTGGGCGAGCGGCCAAATACTTCAAGAATTGACTACACTGCCACCGCTGCTTGCAGCTTTACTCACTGGTATCCTAGCCCGACATTTTGGTTTTGTTGATATGCGAGCATATCCTGAAGTCGATGGATTTTTAAGGTATCTTAACTTTACAATACATGTATATAATATATATGAAACCATAACAAAGTATTTTTTTCTTAAAATTGTATAAATCATTTAAGTTTTTAATTTTTAAATCTATTATATTTTAAATAATCAAAATAGTAACAGACACTAAGGTATCTTCCTGTACAGGATAAAGGGTGAAGCTATTCAATATTGTAGTTTGTGAAATTATTATTTTTTATCAATAATAAAAATAAATACCTACTTTAATAAGAACTATTCATTAAAATTCATTTTTTTAGGAAAATATACCCGGTAATTATTTTAGGAAAGGGCTCTCTAGCTTGGAATGTTACCTTTATGAAACAAAATTGGAAACAAGTATTAAGTTTAGGAGTACTGCCATGGAGTACAGAAGTGATTACTGCAGCAATTTGCACGCATCATCTTCTTGGTTTTCCTTGGATTTGGGGTAAGTACTTTAAATCAACATTTAGAGCATTTATTTAAATATTTAACTAGGTTCTAGTGCAATTTTATGTTTACATCAGCACTTGGTAACATATTTAATAGCATAGACGATTAGTCTATGCTATTAAATATTTTTATTCAAGTCATACTACATTTATATTTAATATGCTTTCACTAAAATTTCCGATAACAATTATCCTATATGAATTTCCCGCATATAAATATTTTAAACAAGCTTAAATTCTTTTATTATAAACTATTGCTGAGGCCGGTCGTGCGCAATGTGACAGCGTCTGACTGGAAACGCGTCCGGTTGTGGGTTTGATCACTTGGGGGATTGATTATGTTTATAATTATTTTCACTTCCTCGCTCTGGTCAGACAAAGAACAACATTGTGTTCCACCACTCGCAAATTGTTGAATTCGGTGGAAAGCCGTAGCCGTAGTTGATACTAGATACTTTCTGTCTACCCTGCTATGTGGAATAAAAAGCTAATAAAAAAACACTATTACTGTTTTTACATAAATCTAAATTATTTTTTCATAATTATTTTCAATACAGACGAATTTATATCAAATATATAACTGTACTATAATATAATGTAGCTAACTCGACCTTTTTTAAGTCGATAATAAAAATACATAGACTTAAATAGAATATAGTGCTTGTAAACCTCATATTTGCAAACTGTGGTTTATATCTACTGATAAAACTAAAATTTGTCACGATATTCGCCACAATGGTGCGCAATATACGCTCCAGGTACAGCCAATTCAATAAATTTCGCTATAGAACTGCCATTGCAAAAGATTTGAATGCATTTTCAGTACACGACGTTATATAGTACCACTATGTCAGAGTAATGAATTTGCTAAAGCTTCCAAATATTTTGCAAAATGCACACAACTGTTGCCTAAACACCTAATTACCGTCAGAAAATCAACTTTTGAATGTTATTTTATATTTATTTTAACAATTTCTTCTGTCGCTTCATAAATTTGAGAGCTTTGAATAGAATTTTTGGCCATTTCTCTGGTAATAAGGGTCCGTTATGTCTTTGTGTATTTTAACATTATATCCCCATTTTGATGCAATAGATGTGAAGCAAAATAGCCTCGTAACTTAACAAAAATAATATAGAAAACGTGGAGATTTTATAATGTTTTCGTTGTATAATGATAATTTTAGTGTGTTTGAGTAACCATACTTAATTCTAAATATGACTACAGTATTGAAACATTCATAACTTGCTGTAGTTATTCAATAAGATATAGTAAAGAAACTAGAAAAATTGTAATTAATCCATTCGAAGATACTTCGTAAAATTAATAAAGATCATATTTTACAGGCTTTCTCTTAGGTTCTTTCTATGCATCCGTATCGTGCCCTGTGATTATGCCTTCAGTCATAAAACATGGAAAGAACGCAAATGGAATGATAAACTGGACACAGCTAGTGTGTACGGCAGGAGGGATGGATACTGCTCTCAGTGTGGGAACATTTGGCGTTATTTTTAGCTTTATATTTTATGAATTCGATGACAGTTATCATTACATAAAAGTAAGTTTTTACAAATTCATACTACTGTGATTGTAAGCTTTAATGTAAAAATGATAAATGTAAAAAAAAATATGTCTTTAAAATTACGTTTCACATTCAGGATAAGAAATATTTTTAGAGAACGTACAAAACGCTCAAAACGCTACGCTACGCTAGTAAACGCTCAAAATCGGACGTTCTTCGTCTTCTTAGTCTGTGATCAGCAAAACTTAAAAAATATTAAAATATATTAATAAATAACATTCTCTCGTGCTAAAAGATTTTTTTCAGAAATAATGTTTATAGAAATAATCTTTCTGTATACAGAATTGTAATTTATTTTAGGCAATTTTAGCACTACCTTTAGGCGTAGTGCTTGGAGTCGCGTGGGGCAGTCTAGCAAAATATGTACCTAATTCAAAAGACACTTTCGTCACTGAATTACGTGTGCTCTTTGTATTAATTGGAGGGCTTTTTGTAAATATATGCACTTCGTCCATTGGATGGGGTGGGACAGGTTTGAAAATACTATATTATTATTTTATCAATCTTCTAATATGTTATAACGAGCTATGCATATAGGTGTGTTTTAAATTTATTTCATTAATTTAATGACTTACTATTAAAACCTTGTGCATTTCTTCTTCAAATAAACTTTAATTTTTATTTAATATGTCGAATTTAGTACTCCTTCGTCCTTACCATTTTCCTTATAAGCGTTCGTAAGGATTTCCTGCATGTATTAATATATAGAATTTTTATATTTTAGGTGGAGTAGCAGTACTTGCGTGTAATGCAACAGCGGCAACACACTGGGCCAAGAAGGGATGGAAATTAAATCAGAATCCGGCTGCTACTGTATACCGAGTAATCTGGTCAGCATGTGAGCCGGTTCTTTTTGCCTATACTGGAACGTTTTTTGTAGTTAGTATTTTTTAACCTATATATATCGTATCTAAAATAAAAAGAAATAAAATCTATAAAAATGTTGAATATAAATAAAATAAATTAAACTAAAGACTAGATTTTATTATTTTACCCTAGGTGTTGCTTTTCTCAAAAATAAAAAAGCAAATTATTATAAATCTTAACAATCGGTACTAAGTGTTTATTTAAATCTAAGCTTACCCAAGCCTATAATAATTTTGAACTATTAAATTAATTGCAGGTGCACAGTTCGATATCAGAAACTATGTTAATTGGATTAGGGATCTTAGTTGTATGCCTCTCTGTAAGACTAATAGTTGCGGCACTAGTTTGTTGGAAGTTTACTTTGAAAGAGAAGATCTTTATATGCTGTGCATGGATACCCAAGTCAATTGTAGAGGTAAATAATGATCTACTTCTATTCTTAATCGGTTAGTATATTTTTTGAACAGTTATATCAGATTTGATGAAACATTAGTTAGTGTTTTCACAAAATACTTAGTACTAAGGAAATGAGTTGAGATTATTTAATTGTTTTAAATTTCTTCTAATAATCTAAGGTAGATTCTAATAATCTAAGGTAGATTATTAGAAGAAATTTAAAATGTAGTAAGTAATTATATCAAATCAAGTTTTATAATAAATAAACAATAAATAATAAAGAAAGAAAAGGTACAGACCAGGTATATGGTGTAAATACATTTTAATAAAAAAAATAAACTTGAAACACTGATATTGAAATCAGAGTAAAAATTTCTTATTTATATTGATCTTTTTGAAATAAAATAGCAATTTCTCTTATTAAACGATTATTTCTTAATAATCTTTAAGTAGTAGAAATTTGTAAAAATCTTTCTACAGAGATGCTAACACAGCTGGTAGCTGGCATGGCTTAGCGGTCAGAGCGCTTGGACGGTTTCCAAGAGGCGCGGGTTCGAATCCCGCTGCGTTCAAATTTTTATACGTTTTATAAAAACTTATTGATGTCATGGTCTTAGAAAATAAATATTTTTGCGGATTATTGTAAATATAATTTTTTATTTTTATATTGTTTTTGTGCAGGCTGTCCTGTGTCCTTTGGCAATAAGTGCCATTATTATGGCAAGTGGTAAATACACCGACGAACATGCTGTTGCCGAACAAGTTGTTAGACTCATCGTACAAGCTATATTCATAACAACACCTATTGGATTTCTTCTCGTTAATAATTTGGGTCCAATGCTACTCAAAAGTAATGCCGATGATATTGAAAGCAGTAAGTATGGAATCCATGGTAGGATTATATTTTAACATTCGACCAGCACATGCCATCAAAATTGAAACGCCCATTGTATTTTTACTTTACCTTTTACGCACTTCTCTTGAAAAACCACATTTGTCTCGACATCGTGTTTCGATTGGCGAACTGTTATGTAAATCTTTATTTATTATTTACAATGGTTCTGGGTTCAATAATATTTTAAAATTTGTTTTTTATAAGTATAATAATTATGCTAACTATACACGAATAGTGGATTTTTCAGGCCCTAGATTTACAAAACGGAAATCAAGTGCATTTTGCCATCACGAGAACATCAAATTATGAAATGATACTACTAAATGTACTTAAATCGAGATGGTAAGAGGACGTTTCACCATTTTAAAGTAAAACGAAGTTTAAATCTATTTACATAATTCTGTACTTTATTAATATCGTAACAGCAGCGTTAAAAACTGTTTAAAGAATAAACAGGATAATATTATGTAATATTAACAATTAATGATTTTGTAATTGAGTTGAGTTAACGTTGCACTTACGAACACTTAAATTTTTTGATAGGTTTACTTATACAATTTCTTAACCATTTTGAGATATTTTTAAGACCTAAAAGTTATTCTTTCTTAATATTGAGATTTAAGCTTCCTACGACTTACTTCTAGCATTTTGATTCATTCTTCTTATTCCTTATATAGTTTTACTATATATTTTTTTAAAAGATATTGTACTTAGAAAGTAGTCAGGGTTTGACGCTTGAACTAACTCTTACAGTTCTAGAAAAGTGCCATAAATAATTTTAGTATAGTAATATGAAATATTACAATTTTATATACGCAGATATTAATATAATAGTTAAATGTTAGGATTCCATTGTTATTTGTAAAATTTATTCATGTGAATGTCACAAATATTTATTTTATTTAGTAAAGAATATTCGCTGGCCGAATATAAACTTTATAATTGTTTACATTTAGCAAAAAGCTTTAATGTTGTCAGTATTATATTTTATTGTATTATTATAAAAATTGCAAAAACGTACTTAAAAAGTAACAATAGTACTTTATAAATGCTTAGTGTGGACTGCACACGTAACAATATATAATATAGTGATATACATATTTATAATTGTCAATACATCTTCATCATACGAAGCATACATTCTGAGAAAAATTTGATTATTTTAATAAATATTGAACATAAGTTTATACTCAGATTTTCCACTACAATAAATTAAACTTACTTTACCTCTTGATCTTGTATCAATCTTCATTGACGTACTAGATGCATCTAGTCGAATCTGTAACGAAAACTAATGACTAATAAAGAACTGTTGTATTTAGAAGAAAGAAATTTATTTTTATTAAGAGTATGCAATTTTTCTTTCTCAACAAAAAATATAAAATAAATGGTAACTTTTATTTTTGACTTAAATCTTTTAATTTGTACACCTATTATTATTATTTATTTTAGTAGATATTAAATAAGTAAATATATTATGAATGGTATATTTTTAAAAGTGACACCTGAGTAATAGCATAAACACTGCTGAAGCCTCCAGTTTTAGCTGCAACAACTAGTTTCTTATAATACAGCTAGATGGCGTTTGAATAAATATTTAAATAATATCAAGTCATGCTGAAAATAATATGCAAGCAGATAATATTCCTAAACGCATCAGTTACAGTTAAACGTACATTTAACATTAAAATAAGTTGTAAAAATGTCAATCATATAAAAAAATGCTTCCGCTAATAATAGCAAAAGTGTAAGACAGAGGTAAATCTTAACATTGAATTATCTTTATATAAACTTACCCTGATTAAGCATTATTTATTTTGAAAAGATGATATATGGGATAGATCTTTTTTCTAAACTACTAAATTCAACTGGTATCGTATTATTTAACATTATTCTATTAGCTCTTTTCCTAAAAATTTCTTTAATTTCTAGGGAAACTCCTTACATAATTTGCAATACAATATAGCTAAACGACAGTAAAAACCAGGATAATTGTTTAAATTTCCAACTAAAACATATAAAAAATTTACCCATTAATTTATAAACTATATATAGCTTTTAGTTATGAGACATACATACCTACAATCTTATTTGATTTAGTTGGAATTGTGTTATGTTATGTTACAGTGTTATAGGATGTTTGATTGATATTTCTCAATTTGTTGCTATCGGATAACACAAAGACGCCCGATCCGATATCAAATCTATCTTCTAAATATGTAAAATATATTTTATTTTAAATGTATTAAACATAATATTGTATTCCTCCATTCATTTGTCAGCTGGCAAGTGAGGAACAAATTGCGCTAACACTAGATTCTCTCTGCGTATCTACTGTTGTGTCCAAAAATTATACGCAACTTGAATAACAATGCTCTGTAATTACGTATTTCAAATTATACTTTATTGATAAAAAATACCAATATAGCTAAATAACAGCTTCACGTTTTATGCAGCATAGCACCAATATTTGCGTGTTACAGGTTGAGACTCAATATCGCGCTTACGGTACGTACGGTAATAATTAAATTAACTTACTAGCTCAAATAGTTAATTTAATTATAATCTTACGCATGTTTGTAAATTAATCTAAGCATTTTTCATTTTCTGTTAAATATTATTATAAACTATCAACACAATCTTATTTTTCTTTAAGAAAACACTTGTTTATAGTGCACAGTACAGTGTAACAATATCTGCCGTACATTTATTGACAAGTCCTATAAGATGTCGTAACACATCTTTAATTTGTAATTTCTTATTCTTATTCTACTAAATTTAATATTTAACCTACTAGTAACATTAAATGACGTTCGAATTATAATGTCACAAGATGTCTTAATTAATTTGTGGCAGCGATAAGTGTCTCAGTAGAACAAGGCGCGCGGGCGCCAGTCCGACCAGCCTGTGTCACCCGCTTGCACATACTGTTCATGGTGACAATTATGGCGTTTATTTGTCCATATACTTTAAGTGTCTGTGTAAATTCTTAATACTGACCAGTGCAAGTTTAGATTTCAGTTCAAGGTTTCATAACTCTACGTGATTACAATGAAGTGTTAACATAAAAGACCTCAACCGTCACGTACTCTAGGCAGCTGACTTCTGTATTATTTTTTATCAAGTACTTTTTCCACTTCACCTTCGACAAATATCTTATCAATTACCTGTCAAAACGCAGTGGAAGATATAACTTCCGATACATTTTTCTTTTGATTATCAAATTTATCAATTCTACCAGAAAAATTATCGTTGTTTAGATATATTTATATGAATATGAAAATTACACATTTGTGAAAATGAAAACGCGAGATCGTAAAGAACAAATAATTAGCAACAAAAAAGAAGACAAACATGTAAGCAAGAAGGATAAGAAATCATTGAAACAAGATTCTCTTGGTGGACAACGATCGCCGGTTTTATCACAACGTATAAAGCGATCCGGTGTTGAAGCTGTCAAGCTACACCTGAAAACTACAGGCGGCACCGGCAGGACGTCTAGATCAGCAACCTCGGTAATTACTTTACATCCATACTTTGTTAAATAAATAATATATTTACTGAGATTAATTATCATACAAACAGGAACTGAAATGAGAATATTTCCTCCAAACCATTCTCAAAATGAAAGATCAATAAGATTTAGAACCTGAAAGTTAGTGCTCTTTTTTGAAGTCTACAATATGTACACAATACATTTATGAAGCAAATATGGTTCTTAAATCCTCCATACATCTATATTTTTCAATCTAAAATTAAATAATTACTGTAGAGTTAAATACTCACTGGACAGTGATGGCTTGGATTGATTTGTTCTTGTAATTTCCATTTACAATTTCATTAAGCGCCATGTGGTTGACGTTAGTGTATATATCAAAATATTTATGGTCATTCACTTGTTCTAACAAAAACAGCAATTGCGCTGAAATTACTAAACCCTTTTAACACAAACCTAAATCTACCTTATTTAAATATCTAAGTAACAACTCAATTAAAAACTAAATGATTTCCCTTTTCTATAAAAAAATGAATTGTATATAAATTTTGTATTTTATTAATTAGGACTAAAATCATCTGACACAGTAATGAAAATAATAAAAAAGTCATAAAATTCATATATGTAAGTAGTACGTAACTTATAAAATTACTACTTTATGTCATAAGGTAAACGTAGAATAACTTTATATTGTAATATATATCACACAATTTAAGTAGCCAAGAATGGTCATGAATGCCAAATAACGCCGAATACTTTCCGCGAGCATAACAATACCTACACTTAAGCAATGACGCCAAACCATGTGATTCGTTTATCACATTATAGAGATCGTGACAAAGGCAGATAATCTAAAGTAAGGAATATTAACACATACCGTATGCAAGCAATAATCAATCTAGTAATAGTGGTAATTGTTTCAATAAATATGCGCTGCAAAATATTTAATAAACTACCTATTGTAGCGATCACAAGACCGATTAAGACGATAAGTAGTCATGTTTGCTCTCACGATCTAAATCCAGAGTAAAGGAAAAATATTTGCTTACCTAGACAATACTTGTATAGCTCTTTTATACCATTTATAAATATTGACATAGACTTTACTAATAATTACATTTATTTTTTTCATAAACATGAACGGTATCTTCGGAAAAGTATACATTTTTATATAGATAGGTTGGTAGGTGAATCAAAAGAGACTACATAGATTTCATATTTTATCTGAGCTTACCTATTAGATAAAAAATAAGTTAGAAAAAGAGCTGTGTAATTAGATTAATAATAAAACATTTTTTTTACTTTTGGCCAAACTTTTGGCTAAAAAACCCGGTTGTTGTTGTAACAACATAGAGACTTACATCCAAAAAACACAATCAGCTCTTTTTTTCGATTCTGGATCATAGTATAAACATAATATGTATAAGAATATATAATAATACACAATAAAGAATATACAATAAAAGTAGGAGTTGCACAAAATGATTTTCAATTATAATCTATAGATAAAAAACTAATAAATAAAAATGAAAAAAATTATAAATTATACAAATTGTAGCTACGTTAGTGATTTTTTTTTCCTCTTTACATCAGTTAGCTGCCAGCGAAAGTCTCGTCAAAATTGATACAGCTGTTCCAGAGATAATCCGAAATAAACAGACCGACAGTGACAAGAATTCTAAAAAGTATAATTTTGATATACATATCGTGCAAACGTTGTATAGTTAGTTGGAGTGCATTTTTGTAATAATTAATAATACAAGCGTACTCTCCAATTTTATTTATTTATTTGAATTAAATATTCTAAGATTCGAGATAAGAGATAAGAGATAAGAGATTCTAAGATTCTATTTAAATCAAAAAATGATACATGATTTGAAACGATTTACTATTTAATAATGTGCATATGCCGTTTTATTAGCGGCTTTTACATTACTATAATAAAATTTATAATCATTACGCTATTGAGAAAACTATTATCTCAAACAATTTTACCATTGTTCATTAGATCAATTAAAAACTATTATGATAATATGATGATAAACAACTAGGAACTGAGCAAATGGTCTCTCATATTTTGTTTTATACGTCCGTATTATGTATTGGAATTGTATTATATATTAGGTACGCAAATATATACTCATCTAGGTTTATAAATAAGAATCAAGTTATATATTAAAAATATGTTTACGACTACGGTGATAAAAGAATTGAGATATTAATGGGTGCCAAGTTCTGTAGGTAACCACTGAAATTTATTTAAATGTAAAATTTTTTTAAAAAATTTATTTTTCTTCTCTTTTACTACATTGATAGATTACAATGTCTTTATTGTAAATACAAAATTTTACTAAAAGTTCAAAAGATACCTTTGACTCTATCACAGCATATTAAAATGCTTTTAATGCCGTGCTAATGTCCAGCGACAATTATTGTAAAATAATAAAAAGTAATAAAAAATCATTTTTAAATTATTTTTTAAACCAATTCTTAAAATAAATAAAAATATAATTAACAATAACAACGAAAATTACAAACACTATATTCATTCGCTTAAAAGTCGTCCCAGCTAATAAAACCTATGACTAATCTATCTATATCTTAATAAACTAATTTAACAGACGTAGGTATCGACTGAACTTTGATTCGATATTAATATACATTGAATATAGATACTTATATAGACATATGTTGATGATATTTTTATTATGCTTAAAGTAGTGCCTAATATACCTAATTATAAAAAACATTACGGTGTTGAATTAATATGTCTAATATACTCATCGATTACCCCGTAAAAAATTTTCTTTTATATATTTTGTAAGGTGGTAAGAAATTAAAAATATGGTCCACTATGTTTTAAAGATACTGTGTGCTGGCTACCATAACAAAGGAATTATATACTTTGTTTTAATTTATTTCAACTGTCCTACAACAGCGATTACCTATAAGTACAAAATATTCTTTATAAACAGAAAATAAATTTATTAAAATAAATAAAATGGCAGCGTCTATTTATAAAATAAAAGTAACGCTCTTTACTAAACAAATATTTATGCATACACCGTACGTATACCAAAAATATTTTATACAATGTCTGGCTGTCTATTTACTTCAGCTAATCTTTGAAAAAACTGGCTGATTTTGACGAGATTTTCACTGACATATAGCCGACATCATATAGAGTAAGTTAAATTCCACGCGGACGAAGTGACGGGGTCCAGTTAGTTTGTCTATAACCACTTGTTCCTACGTAAATGTCTTTATGTATATTTACATATAAAATTTAGGAGATTTCAAATTAAACACTGGACACTTATTATTTCAAAAAAATATACATAAACTATTATTCCCACAAATTTATCATATGCTGAAATTCACAAATTAATTCTTATTTCCAAATCCTAAATGTCAACTAGATTGTAGTTTAAAAAACAATTAAAAGTATGTGTACACTTTTTTACTAGTAAGCAAAAAAAATTAAAACCTAGGATAAAAGACCTTGTTTTTTAAAAAAAACTGAAATAAGCTAATACGTATATTACTGTGGAGGCCCTTAGTTGCTGTAGTCACGTAGATCTAAACGACAGTCGTGTCAGTCGTAGAGTGTCTGCCGCTGGACATTTCGGTGTTGTGTTTTCATCTCGCCCTTATCCCTTATCGGAGACACCACTTAAGACTCGTGACCGTACTTACTTCTGCCAACGTTATTGATTTCACACATTATCGAAACCACCGACGGAATTAACGTATTTAGTATTCGATTTTACTCATGCGATTTTAAGTGAATTGTTAATTAATGTAAAAAATTAAAACGATTTAGTTTTTATTATTAATTACTGTATTACAGTGAAGCTAAAACTTTGAGAAGGTAAGGTTATATTATTCATTGTGAAACTTCTTCTTACATATTACTTACTTATATATTATTTACGGTAGTGTCGTCAAATTTAACATGATAATAATAAATCTGTGAGAAACTGCAATTTAAGGAAACTATTTTTCTTCTAATTCATGGAAGAAATTAAAAACCTTTATTTGTATCGGCAAACATTTACAGTTTAAGTTATCAATAGATACAAAAACTTTACATACTCTATAGCAGTCACATGTTTTAAAATTGAACAGAGGCATGTGACGAATGGCTTATCCTCGAAAATAAAATATGTTACGCTTATCGCTTCTGCTACTGTACATATTATGCCTTTTACGAAATAGACTCTTTATTTAGTTTCTATAACTTCAAAATGAGTATTGTGCAGTATATTTAAGCTATTAAAAGCTACTTTTGTGAGATTTAAAATCTATTAACTTTTCAACGATTAACTCCCTAACCATTTAGCCTACTACCATTAGTAGGCAAAGGATAACCTCGTATTATGACAGTGTGGAACAGAGTTCAACACTTATCGGAAACGAAATAATACTTATCGGAAGATGGCATGCTTTTAATTGTAGATAACAATAGGTGAAACAAAATTATATAACATTTTTGCATAGATTTATTTAGAGAAGAGTCTTGAATTCTAAAAAAGATGATAAATAAGTTCGAACAAATATATCTTCATCATCGTTGTTTTAAGATTTTATCTAAGAATAAGTCCTCGTGTCAATTTTATTATTATCTTTTTGCATTGATAATATTTAGACGTAAGATAGTGAAAATTATTCATATTCGATTTATTAACGATCAAATAACCAAATTTTAATAATAATAATAGTACACATACACTTGAAATATATCAAATATATATGAAGTAAGAACAGGATATATATTGAACATGTAACGTCTCGAAATTCAAAGGCAAGGTGAAAATTATAGAAATTTTCGCCAATTTTTATTAACTCTACACACACACTTAATCAAGGTTTGTAACTTTACAATAACTCAATAAAGCTTGGATTAGGATACAAATAAAAAAATATATTAAACTAATTCGAAAAAAATCTTTTTGTAAAAAAAACTGAAAACTAAAGTTTTCAACAATTTCTTTTAAATTCTACTAGCTTGTTGCGTAAGAAGGAATGTTAGATTTTAAAATGGGAATAAATCTAATAAGATAGTAACGATGTTATATCTGATAACTAAGAATATTAATTATTTTAATTATGACTATGATTGCATTTTTTATTTTTTAAACCTATATGACAATTAATCATTGAACAAAAAACTTATGAATATTTCTCAATCACGTAACCTTCAAATGTTTGTCACGTAAAGATATCATTCACTGCATCCTAGGAATAATAATGACGGACTGAGGAAAAAACTTGATGTGAAAATTGTAACGTTTTCCTTCGTGTTGAACGACGATAATAGAAGGGCCTTTGTAATAAATTATTTTTGTATAAAGTTATACTTTTATAGAAAAATATGTATATTAAACTGTGTATATTAATTCACCCTTTTTTTTAAGAACATACGTGGTTAGGTATGAAGTGTACCTTTTTTATGATATTCTAGTTATTTTTAATATAAATTTAACCTTACGAAAAAAGAAAATCATTTCGTATCATTTCAATTATAATTACGTTTCATTAAATATTATTGTTATTGTATAATTTTGTGGTAACTAAAAAACATACAATAGTACAATAATTAAATGATTACTAATCTATATGACATACATTATTTTTTTTATAATTATAAATAAATGAATAATTAATCTAAAAACAGTAATTTAGGGATTTTTTTCATTTTTTAATTTACTTTTCTTTCTGTTTTTTTTATTTTTACTTTTTTAATTATTTATAAAATAAATTAATGTCTGCTAAAACGACAGTCATATTATTAAAAGACGGTAAATTTCAATAAATTTATATACATTTACAAATACTTACACCAAAAATGAATGAGTGAGTGAATAATACCAAATAATACCAAAACCAAGTACCAAAATGACAATGACATAATGATTTTTCAAAACAATAAAAAAATAATCTCTCACATTCATTTTTTTATTTATTCTATTCTAGTCTATTTCTTACATCAATTGTTATCAATATAATATTAATTTATTAAAATCACTCTTCTAGTTAAATATAAACGCATGGTGTCGTGACGGTACAAAATAACAGAAAATGTGACGATTTTGTCAATATGTCGTTGTTTTCGGACTATGCCATAAGATTTCTTCTATATGCATGGAAGAAATCTTATGGCAAAGTCGATATAGATATTTCACTTCAAAAATAATATTAAAATAATATTAATGTAAATATAAATATTGTATATATGTCATCGTAAATAATTAGAGATGTCGTGACGTAATACGTCTGACTGTAATTTGATCAGTTGTAGGTTCGATCCCCATTCGGTGGAATGATGAAAATAATTTAAATATATTAAATTATTTTCATTTAAATATATTCAATTATTTTCATTTACTCGCTCTGGTAAGACAAAACGCGACATCAAATTAGGTGAAAAGCGATCAATTTTTATCAAGGTTATATTTTTCAAATTTAATTTATTAACATTTCTCCCAGTTAAGATAGAATTAAAATCTATCATCGTGCATTAGTGTAATACACTAATAGACATCAATAATGCACGAGGTTTTTTTACGTAAAGCATACCTGTAATTTAATATTTCTCTCATCTGGATCAAATTAAAAAAAAACATTTACATTATTTAAAATATAACTTTTCTAATATATTATTTCTTTTCATTTCATTTTATATATTTAATTTATTTTTTATCAGTAAAGCTTAACTTATACATCTGATTATATACCTATTTTTAGTAAAAATATTTTATTTGTATATTATTTGTAATATTACCTTAGCTTTTAAAATTTGATTATGTTTAATAGTGTCAATTGGGATACAATTGTCAGGGACAAAACGACATCATAACATTGAGCCGAACTGTGTCAGAGGCACATAGTACAATCGTATACCGTAAGTGCACGACGGGACTCGCGATCTCCCTATTTTAATTTATTATCCTCACGAGTTATATTACTGTAGGTACAAGATACAAATTTGTGAAGTGTCAGTGAATTATATTACTTAATATGGTATGTGTTTACAATTCTTACGTTTTGTTTTACTTACGTTTACTTACGTTTTGTTTTCAAGCATACGTAACGTGAAAATAAAATGTTTACTAGCTTCAGATAAACAAAAAATAACAAAACTACTAATACTATCATTTTAACTCCGCTGTTACAATTATACTTACTGTGTGAATCCAATATACTAACTATTAAAGTACTAACTGAATAAGTGACAAATATTAACAACTAATTAGTGGGCAATTAGTACTTGTAATAACACAATTCATAATGTGTAAACGGTATTTAATAAACAATACTGCCAGACAATTTACACATTTTGAATTTCAATTAGCATCTTTTAATATCGGCAATTTTCCATACAATCTGAAAAATGAAGACCGGTGCTAACGTTTACATCGTGACCACACATTAAGCTAGTGTACACTGTAAAGGTTACAATACTAAACAAAATGTAAACAAAGTTGACGTAAACTAAAAATTAACGATTTCACTAACGTCTGGATCAGATTAATCTTAAATGATTGTCGACTCACCAGTCAGTGTGTTCACACTTCGCTTGCTCCGCGTGATCCGAATAACATGTAACTAATGAGTCACTCGACAAATATAGGCAATAATTCATTTAATTAAAATGTTTCATAAAGCACTACTTACAAAAGATTCGAAATAATCAATAATTTTCAGCTGATCTGATCACTGTAAATACAGGTTATACTTACATTATATGTATAAAAAATTAAGTTATATATTTAGATATATAGCTGCATTATATAAAAAGTAACAGTATGCAATATTGTACTACACATAATATACTATCTGGCAATTTACTATGCAAATTATTTCGTGATGCCGTTATCTTCACAAAAAGTCGTTAAAATATTTTTAGTCACCAACAAGGAATGATTAACTAGAAACTGTTAGTCGCATTAAAAAATATTTAAAATCCATGTGACCTCTTTGAACTATCGAGAAGTTTACTAATAAATAGATAGATTTTATACAGCATTAGCTTTTACCCGCAGCTTCGCATAATTTTATTTTATTAGTGCTCACTGACATCGCATTGCAGAAATCTATGTATTTCAAGTGTATATATAAAAACATATACATTTCATACTATATATTGCTTTTGTACCACTCGTGGAACGGACCTATATACATACATGCCAAATTTTAAATTCTTGCGTACACTAGTTTTGGTAATTAGTAGTAAGTCAGTAACGCAAAAGTTTGGTATACATAACAAATATTAAGTAAATAGATATTGTAATTTGCGCACTTTAGAACATTTTTACCTGTACTACAATAAAGTGGTATTGAAGGAAAAGACATAATTAACAATAATAATGAAACATTTTTAGCTCATTTAATACTCTAATATATTTTTAACACTATCTATTGTCTACATTTTTTAATATCTATATTGTAATACGTGAAACTAAAACTTTGTAGCCCCTATTACAAACATAACGTGAACTGAGGAATATAAAAATCAGCACAGTTATAGTTTAAATAGAGAAGGAGTGGAAAATGCTAATATGTGAATGTAACATACTTGACCATGTGTTTGATATACGTTTATATAAAGTGACATACACGTTGCTAAGGTAACGCTTTGTTAACGCGTGATCGGAACATCTAGTTAATGTAAAATTATATTATTCTCCATCATCGCAATATTTTTTTTAAATAGGTAAATATGTATATAAAAAGTTATTACTATATTATATATTATATATGTTATATGCAACGTCGTCTACGTAGATGTCATGTCTGGATATAGATATTAAAATCTTATTATTCTAAAAATCCAAAAAGGTTTTATTGCTTTTTTTTAATAATAAAATAATAAAATTAATATTTCTTAGCTTTCTTAGCTAATAAAAGGAAGGAAGTGGAATATAGACTTATTACAAAAATCTCATAGTAATCAATAAGGATAAAGATTGAGCTACTCAATATATAATATTAATATCATCTCCGTTCGGTTATTTTTGACATTGAAATTTAATAGTAAGTACTCAGTAAATATTTGACCTAAACAAGCACTAGAATTATCAAGATAATACTTACAATGCTTACTTATCTGTTTCAGATTTAAATCGTTGTGCAAACTTTCTCCATTGATAGCTATAATTGAGTGTAATATAAAAGATCTAAATAAACAAAAAAAATGATATTATTATTAAAGTGTTTATATAAAAATAAAAATCATAATACATATATTACATAGTATACAGTACTATGAAACTTTTGTTAATTTATCAAATTATTGTTATTGGTTGTTTTTAACAAAGCAATATTTAACATTAAATCATAATTAAATTAAATTATTTGTAATAATTTTATAACGTTTTAGTGTAAGAAGCACTAGAATATCTGCTTTGAGGTAAATACAAAAATTTAAGCAACCATATTATATTAGAAAACATTATTGAAAAAACGTATAAAAATTTTGAACGCAGCGGGATTCGAACCCGCGCCTCATGGATACCGTCCAAGCGCTAACAACATAAATAAGTTGTAAGAAAACGTATAGGAATTTCGACGCAGCTGGTAGTAGAACACATGGCTTAACGGTCAGAGCGCTTGGACGGTATCCAAGAGGCGTTTTCTAATCCTAAGTGTGGAATAACACTTTAAAAATAGTAAATACATATTATATTATTATATATTATATTATATTATATTTTACACCTTAAAAACCAGTTCCCTTGAGACTTACAATGATTTCAGTTAATCTGTTTATTCACTTATTCATCCTTAACTAGCTATATAAGTTATTTATTTTATACTGGTTACTTCACAGGTCAAGGAAATAACTAAATATGGTAAATATTGCAAAATCATAATATATACTTATCTTTGTATAGCATCAGTAATATTTGTTGTATTATTTAGTATACTATTGCGTTACGTTGGATTTTCAAATTCTGCACGAGGAATGTTTTATGCAGATGAATAATCTAAAAAAAATATCTTTTAAATTGTAAAACCGTACCGAGTTAAAAAAAACAGATGATATGAAAGTAATAATAAACCTTAGCAATTAATATTTTCAATTTAAGTTTATATCGGAATAGTTCCAATTGAAAAATAACGAGTGATAAAACTGATGTTCTAAATATTGCTTCATTTCTATGTTTTTTTCATTTACATTCATGGTTTTTTCCAGTAATTATCATAAAGAATTATCATAAAGAATAGAAATTTCAATTGCTTTTCTTAACTTCATTACGTCTATAAATAATATAATAAATAATAATACTCTCCATTCATTGCAAATAGGACTCTTTTTTTACTTTTTTATTTTAATGTTAAAAATGAATACTACTATGTTATGATACCGCATCATATAAAATTTTAAATATATAAATTATTAAATTGTTTACTTCCATATACTTGTACAAAAATGAGAAATATGCACATAATCTGTATTTTTTATATGAATAAACTTTTATCCCGCATAGCAGGTTAGGAAGTACCGAGTATCAAGATACTCCGTAATCCCCTTTCCGTCGAATTCGAAACATTTCGTGTCGAGTAGTGGAAATTAACATTGCGCTTTGTCTTACCAGAGCGAGGAAAAGAAAATAATTTAAATAAAATCAATCCCGCCAGTGTGAATCGAGCCCACAACCGATCGCGTTTCCAGTCAGACACTGCCCCACTGCTCCATTACCGGCCTCAATTTTGTCTCTCCTAAGAGAAATATATTTAATAACTAATATATGGGTAATAATAAACGCACAGCATCAGTGCGACAGTATGGTCTACGCTCAGTAAACTAAACTACCACGAATTACGTAGGTAGTTGCATGATTATTGGGAACGGCTCCTCGTGAGTGATCATGTGATTGTGATGAGACCACTTAAGCAAATAAATACCCGGCTGTTACCCACAAAGAACTATCATCAATACTTTGTTTGTTCATGCATATAATATACTAGCGCTTTATAATTTATACACATTTAAAGTTAATCTATGTATAGGAGAGATATTTCATACAACAGTATTTATAGATTATCATTTTAGTTCTATTTAAAATATATAAAATATAAATAGAGACCGGTCGTGGTGCAGTGGGACGGCGTCTGACTGTAAACGCGATCGATTGGGGGTTCGATCCCCACTCAGGTGAATGATTATATTTCAATTATTTTCACTTCCTCGTAATGGTAAGACAAAGTGCGACGTTGAGTTCCACCGCTCAAAATGCAATGTCACGAATTCGGTGGAAAGCGAAGTACTTGACACTAAGTAAAAAAAAATAATAATAACTAAGATCTTTGATTTTCGCGATTGTTATACATTTTAAATGAAACTATTTAACTGGATTAATCGCGTATATTTTGGTATTCGAAAATACATTTTTGGACACCTGACGTTTCGAACACTTTACAGTAGTCCGTGGTCACAGGTATTACTGTAAAGTGTCCAAAAATGTATTTTCAAATACCAAAATATACGCGATTAATCCCGTTAAATAGTTTCATTTAAAATAAATAATAATAACTAATAATACGGCCAAGTGCTTAATGAAAGTGCAGTTGGAATACCATTTAGATAATTAGCCATCATTAATCCATCATCAATTTTTGAGCTCAAAACCATGGGATCTTCTGTAGAGCTTTAAATTAACAGTTAACTTGAGCCGATTAATTACTTTTGATAACTTATCGATAAGTTATACAACTCCATATATATATAAATATATATATATATATATATATATATATATATATATATATATATATATATATATATATATATATATATATAAATATATGGCAAGCTGGCTTTTGCGAGATTACTGTTATTAATTGTAATCAAACAAAAAAAATATTTCTGCGTTTCCGCGACAAGGCAATGTCTCGGTTTAATAGCATAGTTTTCCTTCGTCTGATTTTCCTACATTCATACTTTGACTGCTATAATAATAATATTTAACAAAAGTGTTTCTGAAGAATGTTAGTAATTGTGACTGTGGTTTCATAACGTTGAAAGCCATATCCTATAAAGAACTCTATGTCTGAATCTATGTGTCTTAGTAGAGCGGTCCCTTAGAAAATACAAAGATCTTAGATATACATTTACCATTAAAGTGATCTAAAATTATTTTTTTATTATTATTATTAGCTTCACGCTTTTATCCCGCATAGCAAGAAGTACAGAGTGTATATATATATATATATATATATATATATATATATATATATATATATATATATATAATACCTTATTATAATTCAATGCACCAAACGAACTTATTTTTGTTATTGCACTCTGTTTACATTATGCTTTTTTCCTTGAAATTACCTCGGACCAACCTTAAGTCGTTGATTGTTGCGAAATTCACAACAATGTTCTATAAAATTTTTAAATACGTATGTAAATGTAAAACTATACGAATATCTTACGAGAAAAATAGAAAAATAACTCCGCTATATAGAAGTCAGGTTTCACTGCACGTATATATTAATGGGTTGACAAACTGAATTTCATAACTGAATATAATATTAATTAATTTTATATTTAATGCCACCGTGACGCAGTGACCCAACGTCTATCTGTTAATGTGGTCTTTTTAGTTTCGATTCATTCGATGTTTACTTCCTCGACAATTAATTTTTACTTTCCTGCTTCAAAAGATTAGAATAATTACGCATAACGAAGTTTCGGAAATGGAATACGGAGAATGATGCATCTTGATAATAGTTTCTTTCCGCGTATCATCATGCTCAACGATAAAAGCTTGAAGCTATATGTGGACTATTAATTATATTATTAATTGAATAAAAATCTAATGTATACTATTTATATTTAACCTATATATAAATGAGATGCAACAAATTAATTTAAATATTTACCTTGTTTCGATTATGATTTTTGTGATATTCAAAACTTAAATACATTTATATTTATATGTAATATATTTAGTTCTACATCACTTTTATGGTAAATGTATACCTTAAGATCTCTGTATATTCTAAGAAACCGCCCTACTAAGACACTGAACTGTAGTAAACACTAAACTAACAAGTAAACTATAGACAGTGTCAGACATAGAGTTCTTTATAGAATATGGCTTTCAAAATTATGAAACCCCTGTCACAATTACTAACAGTCTTCAGAGAGACTTATATATATATATATGCGAGATAAAAGCGTGAAAGTACATAACAAGGCTTTTTACCCAATTCGAGACATTGCGCGTTAAGTGGTGGAACTCAACGCCGCACTCGGTCTTTACGAGCGAGGAAGTGAAAATAATTTTAATATAATAACTTCCTCGAACTCACAACTGATCGCGTTTACAGTCACACACTGTCCCACTGCGCCACGACGAATTTTAACAAATTTAAATTAATAAAACAATTTATGCTGTACCGTATGTACAGCATAAATTCTCATAAATCTTATTGAAGCATGTGATCACATTTCGACTGAGGGCATGAATATGAAGCCGTTAAAACTTCTGCTGTTATCAAACTTTCTTTGTAAAAAGATTTTTATAAAACTTGAAACTAAAAACTAAAACTTGAAACTTTAAAATTTGAATTGATAAGTGAATGCTATTTATTTATTTTATAAGTACGTTTTATATTTTTTTAAATTGTATTGTTGATTATTTTGTAAATTTTCTGACATACCCAAGTATATCTCATCTCATTAATTTTGACATTTCGACACACAAAATCTATGACATTAATTGAGTAGTTGAAATTAAACTTAAAACGAAAGTGTTAACTCTGGCTAATATACAACTTACCACTTATATTGTAAAATAGGTAGACGTCATATTTTGTCTAAGTAACCAAGAAATAATATCATGATATAAAGATAAACAGTTAATGGAGTAGAAACAGAATCTACACTACTGTTGAATGCAGTCAAACATATCCTATGGTACCTATCAACATAGTAGTGTCAATGATTTATATTGAATATAATATATAATATTATTAATCGCTTTCTCTGTTATTTAATTAAACATAATTTATAAAGAAAATCGTAAATTTATTTAATATAGACTAAAGATTTTAATCATAATACATGTATGGGAATATTTTTGATTGAACTATTTCTTAGTTTACTGTACCAATTTAAAGTACGTATTAGCAAAGCTTTATCTTACCTTAAGGGTAGCTGAAGAGCATGATTTAACATCAATTGATATTAAATATAAAAAAAAATCTTAAATCGTGACGTTTTAATTTACAGTATCGTCGTTTAGATAACATCGTCACATTGTCTGTCTTCATAGCTTATTAACATTTGATATTTGCTATTTCCATTATCCCTCGTCGATACAAACAATGATTTTGGTTAGTATATATTAGCTAAGATATCAGAGGCTCTTCGAATAAAACAATGAAACTGTAAATCAAGATCATTCTTTCGGTGCACAGTCTATTAGAGACAACCGTGCGGGTAACACGGCAGATTATAATTATGTATTAAGTTTAAAGTAAACAGTTTGTGTAGTATTTATGTTGTGAAAATGTTTAAATAAGGTAAGGGTTATATATCTGGATAATAGGTACATACTATTAACTCTAGTTAACACTATCTACCTTTATGAATTATTTACATTTAAAAAAACTGTTAAATAAAAAAATAATTATTTGAATACCTAATATTAAAGTCTTACACTATGTACATATATATGAAATATTTTCCAGAGTTTAATAATTTTAAAAATAATTATAATACCCAATTCTTTTTTATTAAAACTATAAAATAAATTAAAAAAATATTAATAATTGTATACTTTTAATATTACTTATTTTAATTTAGATATAGTTGTAAGTTCATGCGCTTTTAACGCAATCTATTCGTTGAGCCTGTCAGGAAATAAGAGCAAAAGGCAGTTCTTTTCATAAACGTTATATTTGCCAAATCCATGCAAATACCGTCCTGCTGTATGACATTATTTGCCATGATTGAAGTCGTGACTACATATTAGAACGTAAATCAATAGCTTTTAGATAACGATATTAGAAAATAGAAGTACGACGTTTTTTCCCCATATTTCTGCTCTGACAGGATCAATTATATAATTTGTACATAAATTTATATATCGCTTTGTTATATATATATATATATATATATATATATATATATATATATATATATATATATTAATTATTTCAATAATGATTAAAATAATTTATATCGATATCTATCTAGAGTTGGGTCAAAAATCTAATGAACATGACTAATTGCCTGTTTGCCCTTTTAATATCTGAATCATCATTATTTTAAATTAAAAACTAAAAAATTTTCAGGTCCGCAAAACAAGTTTCCGAATGGCCGCTATAAAAGAATATCCCTTCGATCTCAGTGATTTACAAACTCAAAACGGAGACACTCGAACTACCAAAACGAATGAACAACTGACATCAAACCAAGGAATTTTAAATACATCTAGTGCCCCGACACCTGACGGTAAAAGAAAAGTTTCCATAATGGCAGATGAAGGTAGCAAAGACAGAGAAAATTTGCCATCTGAAAGGTATATAAAGCTAAATCATAATTTAAAAAATAAAATCAATCTGAACAATATATATAAAGGTCGAAATTTCCACAACAATTAGCTTTTAATGGCTAAATAAATTTCTTTACATATACTTAAAATCTAATTTTTCCAACAAAATGGAAATCGTAAATGGTGCATCCGTTTATATAGAACATATATGGATATGAGTAAGAAAAATCTTATAAAAATGTATTACATCACGTGACGTATTATAATTCAATGCTAACGTTGATGCTTGCCCCATAACTGATTTTTTTTATTTTCTGATATGGATATAAAGTAAAAAGTTAGCTAGTTCATTTTACTATATAATTTTCAGAGTAATATTTATTTAAAGAAAAAATATAATTTGCTAACTTATAGACTTTGCAAAAAAAATCAACGTTTTCTTATATCATAGACTACTTTGCTATAAAAATATCATAGCATTGATTTAAAAATAAAACATTAAATATAAGATTATATAATATAAACTTAAAATAAAAATTTTCGAATATTACACAATAAAATATTAATATAAATATGCAGTAAGAAGTTTTAAAAGTACACTTAATGTGTTTTCCATTTAAAACTACTCCTTCCGTGTCTATATTTTATAAAAATTAGATACGGTAAAACCATAAGACCTGACATGAAATACACAAATAATTTTTATAAAACAATTCGGTTACTTCAATATTTTCATATCAGCAAGCAAGAAATTAAATTTAAGTACGGCACAATTGCTATTTTTATATACATTGAAAATCTGCAATATTTCTTCAAATATCAAAAATTGTATACATGTGTAACTATAACAAAAAACATTTTTGATATGCCTCTCCGATAGAAAAAAATATTTTTAATCACTTTATTTTAAAGTCGTTGTTTGGCTTTGGCAATACATTATTATAATATTTCGAATACAGCGCTATTGAATATATCTATCATAAGAATGAGAAAAATTATGGATACATATTATATTAAAATTAAACGGCGATTTTATGTAACAGTATAATGAATGATGATTATTTATTCATCCGGGAAATTTATGTTTATCTCCCACATATTTACATGTACCCACCATGCCATTACGTTTGATATGGAGAGATAATATGAATACGTCGCCACCCTAGTGCAGTGCAATAATAATTAATCCATCTTACCAAAAAATCTTAGATAAGATAGATAGCTTATACCGTGCGACTATCTGGCCGAACCAAATAAAATGATATATATTAAGTATTACCTCTTGTAGATTGAAATTAACATTACATAATAATTACTTTTTCATCTGTCAGGCTTTTTAAAGTCAAGAAGATATGCTTTAATAACTTTTTTTATGTATACATTCTTTATGCAGGCGTCTCGTAGGTCAATTTTTAATTTTAAACATATGCGTATATTATTAAGTATGGTTATTTATTTGTGAGGAGTGTATTATCAAAAGTATTTTATTGGCCTTATATTTTATTTTTCTTAACTATTCCAATTCTATTCTCCTATTTATTTTAAATATATAAATCTTCTCGATAATTTGAAATTTACAGGACCAGACATAAATTTAAAATGACCAAGATTTCAAAATAACTAACATTTAAACAACTACGAGGGGATAGACAAGAAATTGATCAAAAGTATTATACAGTGATGATCTAGCTTAACATTTTTCAAATTAAAAAAAAATAGTTTTTAAAAAAAACACTAATTGCAATCAAATGTTAAAAAAGTTTATAATAAAAAATATATTCTAATTGCGAACCACACACGCGCTATTATATCATAAACATAACATTCATGAATATAAAATTATAAAAATAAAAATCATAATTACAACCACTAACTACAAAAAAATTGTAGTAAGTCTACAAAAAAATTTCATTAGTGAAAATTTCAAAAATATGAATTTCAAAATCATCATCTAAGGCGCTACAGCCACGGGAAAGCTTTGGCCTGGTCCAGATTATTCTTCCATACTGCTATATTCTTGGCTCTTGTTATCCAATTATTAACACTCAGGGTTCTCAAGCCTTTGTCAACTCCATCTAGCCACCTGAGCTTTACCCTCCCTCGATTCTCGATCAGTTTACTATGTATCAAGAATTTAGGTGTTCTATAATCCATCATTTTCTCAATAAGTTCAACTCATCGTAGATGTCCTTTGTGAAACTTTGATAGTTGCAATTTTCAACTTTGTTCGATTCTTTATAATAGTCGTAGAGCTCGTGTTTGTACTGAGTTCGTCATCATTCAATTTTCAGCACTGCGGGACAGTGTGGAAATTGAACGGGCATATGCGTCTAAGAATTTTACGTTCAAGAACAAGTAGTGAATTTATGTCCATTTTGCTTAACACCCAACTTTCTGATACAAATATTAGTATCGATTTTAGCAAACGCTTGTAGAGAAGTCATTTTATACTGATTAAAATGACTTTGAATCTATAGTATTTGAGCAGTCTGAAATAGCATTTATTTCCACCGCAATTCTCCTGATTATTTTCTAAGATATATTGTTATCCTGCATGACAAAAGAGCGAAGGTGCACAAATTCGTTGACCCAGTTATAGGTATTACTGCCAAAGCTTATTTTGTTTGGTTGTGTGTACGGTTATTTTGATGCTTTATTTTGTTGTATTTATTTTATATTCACGTACTTGAAATCGGTCTTCTTTAGATAATGTTTCCAGAACAAAGTATGCACTCTCTCCAACGAACAGAACCTCCATCTACTACCTACTCCTACCTACCATCCACATACACTAACACTTTAACCGATATGAAGAATACCTTGCCAACGATTTCTATCTATGAGTATACACTTGTCTAAAGCAACATTAAAAAGTAAACAGGAGAGTATATCAAACATATTGGTTATTAATATTTAAAGGAAGACAAGAGTGCGAACTCACTCATAAACAAATTACAGCTATATGCTTGAATAAGCGTTTCAAATTATAGAGAATGAAAACCCCGAACAAGTTATCGCATGAAGTCGAGCAAGTACTAATTCAACTCCAAATTACTAATTAGCATTGATATGATTCAATGTATCAAATATTTTAAGGGGCTCAAATTCTTATATATGTACCTATAAATTAACTATTAAGCTAAGTACTTGATGTTATATTAAGTTACATACTCAACCGCATACTTAAGATCCCTAAAAACCGTACAATGTTAACGTATAGATTTCCCTTCTATCAGTTTGTGTTTTTCTAAACCATCAAGTATGAAGATTTTATGCATATTACTTTATTTAGGTAATATGAATTTTTAATCAATCCTGGCTAAACATTCATAAAGATAAATTCAATTCAATCATCATTTTTTATTACAATACTTGACTGAATACAATTTCATTTTAATTGTTAATTCGGTAAAAAAGACATACTCTTTAATATATATTTTTTTACTCGCTAATGCTAAGCTATGTAAGATTTAAATTAAATTTCGTATCTCCCTCCTATACTTTAACATTACGAAACATTTAAATTCCCCTCTCATAATGTGTTACAGACTACAGTCATGTGACTGCGGTTAATGAAAGCGAGAATTTATCGTCCAGATTATAATGGACCACAAACATGCTCAATGTTTTACGTTGTTGTTACAACACATGAGTAACAAGAAGGGAGAGGAGGTCTATTCATTTTAGTCTGATATAACAACTGCCATATTATTATTATTATTAATATCGATTTTGTACTAAAATAATTTTCTATAAAATCAGTTTTGAAAAATAAAATTTAAGTTTAATCCAAGTACTAAGTACTTCGTACAGTAATTGTAATACAAATTTCACTATTTACCAAATCAGCAAATTGAGTTTACTAATCATCACTTTGTTGAGTACTGCAAATTATTTCAAATCAAAAATTGCCACGCTTTCTTGTTGCTACAAGGTATAATAGCAATGAGTATGACTCATTGAACAAGGCTGTCCAAACGCCGAGCACTTAAATCACGTGATTGTTATGATAGTTAATTATATTATAAACTATCTGTACCCGGGACTCATTTCGCGTGCATTTTAACGTATCTGGATTTTTATTTTATAATTCTTAATTCTTCTTAAATGTAAACTTGTTACTATCATCGTATCGTTATTATATCGTGTCGTTATTATATCAGCTATCTGTCAGTGAGTCCCGTCAATTTCCGATCATTCCAGACAGACAACCAGTGAAAAATTGTAATTTTAGTGTATGTGCTGTATGCGTATACAAAGAAAAAAAAACGTTATTTTATTATTACAAACAGTTTTTTTATTTATTGGTGTTTACACTTATAGCGAGAAAGTGGTACAAAACTTTAACACATATTATTATTTTTTAATTATAATGTCTACTATTATACATACAATAGAAAAACATGTATCATAAAGAGATATTTAAAAAGCGCCTAATTTAAAACATGGCAAATTTATTTTTGTTCTACAATTAGTAAAATTTATCAGGCGTTGTTTAAAATATGAATTAATTGAGTTGCGCTTTTTACACTTTTTATCCCACATAGCAGGGTGTCTGAAAGCAAGTAGTGTCAAGTACTTACTTTTCCACTGAATTCGAGACATTGCGTGTTGAGTGCTGGAACTCAACGCCGCACTTTGTTGGTCGAACCGTATTTCTTTACTGGTCAACTCAATCAAATTTTGAACACTTTCTCTTTCTAAACTTCTTAAATCTACGAATTTAGTATATATGGATTCATTCGAATGTAAATTAAATTAATTATAAACAAAAATGTCCATCAATTCCACAAACTCAATATTTATTAGATTAACGCTCGCAAGCATGAACTATTGACGGGTGTCCAACAAAAGGTAGATTTTATAATAAAAGTAGATTAGATAGAAATTATAGGGCATTTATCTAATTACCTTAAAAAATATCTGTATATTTTTAATTAAAATTTACCGTTTTGAAGATGTAACGATTCAAAAAGCGTTACTTTTCATAATTATATCCATATGTTCAGTTATATTGGTAGTGAGTAGTAAAAAAAATAGCAGTAGACAAGTTAGATATGCCACGTCGGTGCGATCAACGTGCGCGTCCTGCAACCGCAATCATCAGATGAACTTATCATTTTTTATATTATGTAGATTTTCCTGCATGACTTAATTAACATTAATGCAAAATATAAACACGGGTAAATTTACTAAAATCAGGTCAATCGGCAACTATATCTAAACAATAAAGTTCTAATTTAGAAGTAATCTTTTTCTTTATAATTTAGCACAAGTTATAGTATCAAATATCATATCTCGCGGTCACCTCAACGTTTCACAGTACCGCGACAACGAAACGTCTAAATTTCGCTCACAAACGCAATCGTTTTATCGTGGCCAGCGGCTTATTAGGGAATCCATACTTACACAAAACTCTTTTTCGATTCTTACAAGCCTAGCTGTAAATAAAACATATATTTTTCCCCACTATCATGTAGAATTTGCACTTTTTTCTTTATTAACAAAATTTTATTAATAATAAGGAGAATTCAGTATAAACAGATTACTGTAATAGAATAAATAAAACGCACACACACTAATGTACACTGCATTCAAAATATACACTTCCAGTCACATTGAAATACACTATAGATGCGTTACGGAAAAAATTATGTTCCTAGTGCTAACACTACCAAGATCACCCCGACTAAATTAGAAGCGTTAACTCTAAGTTTTAATATTTTTTTCCATTCAGTCTTGACCATCTACGTTGGAATTGTACTAGCAGTGCCGATTAATACTAGGTTCAAATAGGTATTTTCTTTAATATATCAGAAAACAAATATCTTAAAATACGCAGACACTAATTGTGTTACTGTCGAAAGCGCGTTTAATAATCTTGGTTTGAAAAGGCTTAAAAGTAGCTCTGTCTCTTGTCAAAGTTATCAACGGTTTGTTAGGTGTAAATTACCTCTTTCCCGGTTCATCAGAATCAATTATCACGATAATTGTGGCATTGTTCTTACAATGATGACTCACTTTATGAAAGTTTTTTGTGTCTATTATCATTAAATCTCAATTATAAATATTTAAAGACTTTTGTTGAAATTGAACTTCAGCTCAGCTTTATCTGCTTGCTTGGTCTTAGTATAATAACACGTGAAGTATCACTTTTGACCCCTTTTTGCGTAAATAATTAGGGGTATGTAATTATAATTAATATGGAAGAAAGTGCAGAAGGCTACTATTTTTATAAAAGTGCATTAGTATTATATTTAATAAATAAAATATATTTAACACACACTATCATATGTTATGGACCAACTAGTACGAATTATTGTATTTTTTACTATGAAAAGTAATCTCCAGATTAAGGTATATACAAAAAAATTAAAGCGCTATATTTTTTTAGATATTCTATTTAAAGAATATTTCACATTGCGGAAATGCTTGCTGATATCCGGCAGCCTTACTCACAATGTGATTATTGTCATGCTCACATAAAAACAAGGCGTCTTCAACTTCTCAGTTACAAATGAATTTATGTTCATTTATTAGAAGTTAGGAGAGAATATAAGTCTATATAATATTTTGAAAACAAGTTTTTCTACTGACTCAAAAACATATTCCTTTCATACGAGAAAATAATTATATAATTTTAGCTTTACAATTTTGTTATTGAGAGTTCCTTTGGAATCCGGTTTAGAAATAGCTTACTATGTTGATCACATTCGCAAGGACATATGTGCATCGTGGATTTAAAGGTCAAAGTTTCTGGATTTAATTATGTGCACAACTCTTGAGGCTTAAGGTCCTTTTTCCTATTCTTTTCTTGTAACCTATATTTTATTTATTCGGCTACCTGTAATAATATACAAGCTCAAAATTTACGTATAAATTCATATATGTGTTTTAATTTATTTGTATGACATAATGAAATAAAATTATTAAATTTATATTAATAATCCAAAAAATTATAACCAACTAGCGGTCTGCTCGCGGTTTCACCCGCGCGAACTCTCAACTACAGCTATTTGGTCCCTTCACCTGCCCGTGTTCTCGATTAAAGCACAGACTTTGCCATAATTAATAATTTTATTGATTTATAAAACTAATAATAAGCCTAGGAAATAACCCACCAACCAAAACCTATTACCTATTACTTAAACAATTGTTTAGGAAATAATTTAATTATGTAAATTATTATACTGCATCTCAATAGCGTCTCAATAGCCCACTGCGTCTCAATAGCCTCTTATTATTTCATCATCATTTCATTGAAAAAAAATAGTATGTCTTCATTAAAATATAAATTTATGCAATTCAAATTATTTCTAAAACAAAATGAGAAAATAATGAAATAAATAAAACTTAAACACATTATTATTTTTCTAAGGTAGTCATATATATATATATATATATATATATATATATATATATATATATATATATATATATATATTATTTTAAAATAATTAATTCATATAATAAATTCGATATTTGGCCTTATATTCAAAGAGTAATTTTAGTAAATTCCCAAAACGGGTGACGTAACATACGACAAATTTATTATTTGCCTTCCTACCTTAAATTTCATTGTAATCTAACTGGGAGGTTTGTATGATGCTTGAAGAAACAGACGGACAGACAGAAAGACAATAAATAATTTAATCACATTTTTGATTCCAGTATCAATACCAACTAGTAGTAACACCCCCTGCTACTTATTTTTCTAATATTTTCAATGTACAGAATTGATCCTTCTACAGTTTTATTATAACTATATATATTTGCAATTTCCAAATTATATCTGTTCGTACCAATTATTCAATTTACTTGTTATTAAACAAGTAAATTGAAATTAAGAAGGTGTTTATGTGTTGTTATTGAATAGTATCAAGTACTTAAATAAAAACGACTAAATTAATTTTCTTGAAGTGCTACCATCCTTTAACAGAGTTACGGCGAATTTTTTTTAACATATTGACAAACAAATTACTATAATATAGTAACTTATCTCTAGTATGTAATCCATATGCAGATATAAAATAATTCAACAATAACTCAATGTAAAAGGTTTTTGCAAATATGCACTGTCAATTGGTCGTAAAGAATTATTAAATGATTGTTGAATTATTTTCCTGTGTCAGACAGTGGTTAATAAGGATTATAAGTAGAACTTAGATTTTGGAGCTATATACTTATTTTATAATTTTTGGCTTCATACAAGTAGTTATTGCGTCTTTTATGACACGAATTATTACAAAAATTATGATGTAATTACTAAACTAAATTAAAATATCAAGGAAAATGTTACTTTGAGATAATGTTTTTAATGGGTTATTATTATCAATGATTTTTTGTAAATGTAGTTTACAATATGAAAATAATGTCAATTGAAAATAATGTTTTCATTCTGACCATATGTATATCGGTAATACTTTTGTTTTATTTCTACGTTTTCATGGTCATTCAACATGGATGGGTTCCTATTATTTGTTCTATCGCCTGCGCAGCTAGGTACACATGTGCATATGAAGAGTTTAATATAAAATTCTTATTACTCTAAGTACATGACTAATGCTGAATAAATATAGAAAAATAACAATTTTAACGAAAGTACTGTTTTTTTTTCTATTATAATCTTATTAAAGTACACTTTAATGTACAAAATAATACTATTATTGTAAAGTAATTGTAACAAATGAGATACGCCTTTTTGTCCAATATTCAATGTGGATGAGCGTGGTATGTAGCGAGTACACGTGTGAAATAAGATAAGCAGAAGCGTTGGTGGAGCGGACTGTGTCACCCGAGCCGTGTTTGAAATATTTGAAACATATTTTTAAACAGAATAAAATTTCTTTTATTGAATATTGTTTGAGTGCTGACAAAGTTCGGTAGCGCAGTTCTGTACACATCGCGTCGGCGACGGTTATCTCCTTGACTGTGCAACAATATACATGGCTTCCTATGACTGAAAGTTTATATGAACGGCTAAACCTTCTTTTTGCACGGCCAATGACCGAGCCCGCCGGCCGGCAAAACTGAGCTCACCGTAGCAGTCACGTGTCCGGGGTGAGGCGCGGCGGGCGACTTTATTCGCAGCCGAACCTTCTCTTATAAGATGCACTCTCGCGGCGGCATAGGTGTGGAACGTGCTGACTTGAACGGCATGCCCCGGTGCGAACATCTCGTAATAGGCAGTCGCGAATATCTCAACTTAAGTGTATGACACTCCCTGAGTGCCATGTAGGATGTCTCATAGCAGCCTCAGTTGTCCCTACGACAGCTATCTCCCCTCAGATTCATCCCTTGAAACAGATGCACTTACAAACCGACATTGGTAAGTTTTTTTGCACACAATCATATATTTTTTAAAGTTACCTTTTAATTTAAAATGTATTTATTAAACAGAATTTCCAGTATTATAACTGTATATAGTCCCTTGCTACATATAAAAATAAAACTCAACTGTTTTTGTGATAAGTCATTTTAAGTTAATTAATTTTCAAGTGATTGTAAAAAGATACACAGGATTGGTCAAAATACATATGTACTGTACAATCCTGTGAACCAGTGTATGTAAGAATTAAAATTTGCCTAATAATTACATGCTTTATACAATGTTACGTTTTGGCTTCCATTCATATAAAATTTATAACGCGACAACCGTGACATTTACAATCGACAATAGCACACGTACCGTGTATTTGCATTGCTGACTGTATAAACAGATGTATAGTAACGGATATATCAAATGTGACCCACATATAATCTTCACATCACAATTGACAAGTGTGGGGAATTCGTTTTATCCTCGCATTTTTGCGTATTAGGCATTGAGAACTTACTGATAAAGCACTCATTCTAACAGTTTACAAACTTGCGTTCTGAGTGGCAGAACTCAATATCAGTTTTTACTAAACAATATGTTAAAATGATAATATTTAACAAACCATGTGTAAAGTAAATTAAAATAATTGATAATGATCCAGAAAAGCCAATAAAAAGTAATAACCACGTGTTAGTAGTGATTAGACGGAAATAAAAATAATCCATTCCAACTAATTTGGTAAGTTAATTTTGAACTTATAATATTTACTAAAAATATATATACATCTCACTAAAGGGTGATACACGAATAATTGCTATTTAGTTTTCACTGTTTTACCTCAACCGGTAACTAGCTATCAGTGTAAAGCCATGACATTCGTTAAATAGTAATTACTATCAACATTGACCTACTATACTGTAAATACATTTTTTGCTATTTAAGGTTTTTATCAAGGGACACATTGACGAATAACGTTGTTTGTTTGCATAAATTACTTTTTGCTTGATAGTGAATTACCTTAGATTATACTACTTTTCATCATTATTGAATATCAAAAATTAAAAAAAATATTTATAAAAGAAAAATTATATTAATAGAAATTTTATAAAATATTTCGCATTCTGAATACATTTTTTTATTATGTAATTGTCATGTTTTTTTGGAATTTATATTTATGAAGCTGTACCGTCTTTTGTTTTTACTATTTTTAATAGTTTTAAGCTATTTAAAATGAAAGCCATAAATAAGAAAAATTATTGCACCAAGTCATTATGCAAACAAAAAGAAATATTTGAATGCTATATGTATATGCACATTTATATTAATTTTACGCATCGTAGCATACAATCGACACTTACGATTGTTAGTATTGATTGTATATACGTGAAAAAATTGTTAATACATTCAGATTTTCCTTTTTAGTATAACTAATATTGAATAATATTTTTACCGATTTTGATACTAAATACAACAAAACTAGAAATTCGGGTATACGACAGAATTTATTGCAAATTACTTTTTTACTTATAAATAATTATATAAAAAATACACTACTAAATAATAATAAATTAGATGACTTCACCTAAATATATAGTTCAAAATAAAAATTAAACATATAATAAAAAACTGAATTTTCACCTTAACAAATCAATAGCTAAGGCTCGTGTAATTAGATTAAAGCTTGAAAACCGGCTAATTATAAGTTATGTTAAAATTATGTTACATGAACAATAGTTAAACCTATTTTTTCTATTATTATTCGATTAATATTTGTCTAATTGTAATAATTAATATATTTGAGCTCTTTTGATATCGATCATATCAACGTAGGTGCGATGTTGCCTTTAATCAGAAACTTTGTTACTGGTTAGCAACCACTTATCATGTATTTTTTGTTATTGTATCATTGTGGGCTTTGTTGGTGACCTGACAACTGAATATTAACTGTACTTAGGAATTATCATTATTCTAATGCTTTTATAACACTTGCTTTTATTTTAAGGTTTTCTATTTATATTCTTATATGTTAGTATTGAAATTAAAAGTAACATAATTATTAGTATGCTATATTTTATATAATGAACATTAAAAAGTATCGATAGTTATTCATTTGTTTTAATTAAAATATATTTATAAGACAACCTTAAGAAAGTTGTAAAAAATATTATTTTTGTACGTAGAAATTATCTTTGCCTTCATATGATATAGATATAATTATCTAAGTCAAATTTAATTATTTGTAACGAGAAGTAGGTCAAGATATACAAGTATATAGTCACATTAATATCACCTTCGTAAGCACATGCTGCTTACTTTTATGGGCAATTCCTACACCTTGGACTTATGCAAGTGCATGGTCTAAGAACTTGAAACTTAATAGAAATTATTTATCTACCCTTGAAAACACAATCTCCTAACCTTACCGATACGAATTAATGAAACACCTCAATAACGTTTTCACAACGTTGTTTTTATACTAATATTTTCAAGACTAAATAAATAGAATTTATACATAATGGCAAACTTATCGTAACAATTGTAATTTACTTTAAATATAACATTTTATGCAGATTGTACAATTTTATGGCTACGCCTATATTTTTTTTTACAACGGAATCATTTTTTTAATCTAAACCTATATACCTATGTAAATATATACCTGCAGGAAAAAATAAACATGACCTTACATTATTCTTACGCCTTGATATTCATATTGAAAACATGCACCAAGCAACAATTTTTCCAGTGACAATAAAACAAAAAAAGGAAGTTTTTTTTATGTTATGCTATTTTTAGTTTTACATTTAATCCCACGATAATAGGCGTAATAGGCAGGTAGGCAGAGAAAATCTAGGTTCTACAACTGGTGTAGAGACGTGGTGGTGCGTGCTTAGTAGCAGAACTCAACACCGCATTTCACCAGGGCGGGGAAATGACAGTAATTGAAAAACAATCACTTCCCAAGTGGGAATCGAACACACGACTTTCAGTCTTACAGTCAGACACTGTCCTACTGTGCCACGATGGTCTCTATTTTAGTTATATATCATTTAATTACAAGTTGTGATAAATAAATAAAGAATATATAACAAAAGATACATAAATCGTATTAAAAATAATATTATTTTGTGTATATCCACAAAATATATATCTACCACGTACGCCTTTCACGTAGAATCAAGTACAGTGAGATTAATAATGACCTTAACAATATTTAAATATTGTTATTTATCAAAAAATAACAGGTTCATGTTCACCTAAAAAGTAAATTTAACTGTAGCAAAATAATAATAATTTATTAATTAAGATATTTATCACTAATAACTAGACAATTACATGCATAATAATCCTGTATCAAATAAAACAAACAACTTAAATATAGGTCTCTTTTATTGTTAGGAATGGCCGGGTATCAGCTCAAGCAGAGGGGCCATCGCGCCGTAAAAGTAATCTTCATAATGCCATGGCAGCTGAAATGGATACTTCTTGGGGTAAGATTTAACTGATGAAATACACATTAAATAATACTTATATAACGCCCCGTGGACACTAAGCAGTAATGATGTGTTAATGCGGAAGTTAAATAAATATATAATTTGCTATAAAAAAGAAATTAAATACTGTAAACAAGTATATCTATATCGTGGGAAAAACAGGTGGTGTTAAGGACGTATTGCTTCGTACAGCTGTCATATTGACCTATTAAAACATATATACATATATCAAATCGTCGTTAATAACACACGATATTCTTATTTTCAGAGCGACCAACTCACATTGAAGGAAGATATAAGAAATACTCAACCACATCATCTATCTACTCTAAAAAAGCATTGTCACATCAAAGTGAACATATTGAAAGGTAAAATTTTAAATATATTTATTATAATAAGCTGTTTAAGAAATATTAAATTAAATAAGCATTGTAGGATTAATAATGTAGAAATTAAATTCTTAGTTAAGTAGAAAAAAAACAGATTTTCACAGAATTCTATTTAACTTCAACAGATCTTGGTGGTACGCCTGTTGTCAAAAGTGTCACACGGAGGATTCAGGAATTCCATCATGGGAACCACCACATTGGCAGAAAATATGCCCGTACCCACTGTGCCCCTCATACAGACGATTTGCTCAAAACTTAGCGATTTTATTAATTGGTAAAAAATATTATTTTAGATTAAATGCTATTCATTCTTGAATTATTGTCGAGTAAAGACAAGCTCAATTTGTCCTACATATTTGCTTTTATACGCGAATTAAAATTTCATATTTTATCGATAATTTAGTATACAATTTCCAATATCAAATGGTCACTTGTATTTTATTTCAATAACGCAGTACTGAACATTTTATTGCTGATAGAGACCATGAAAATTGATTATAAATATTAAAAAACAATATCAAATAAAACTTTCACAACATCATGCTATATTATCAGGCTAATATTACAGCAGGAAATTTTGTTATTTGCATCTTTAGCACTTATTTAATTTTGCAAAAACGTCTATACGAATTTTTAATTTAGCATCCGATACAATCTAAAGGCACTTAACCCAGTATTAAATAGATTTTTATTCTAACAATAGATTCGATTGTTAACTTATTAGACATTTACATGTGCAATTTAAGGCATTAAATTCATTTAGAATCTAGTTTTAAAATTCTAATAATTTATATTTTGTCTAATTGATCTGGGACAATATGTCAATGAAAGACTTTGTTAAATTGTGTCATTGTTTTTGCCTATACAAATATTTATTACATTTTTAAAACTAATTTCAGGTATTATGAGTTGGGTTATAGTATGGATAATATTGGGTGACACAGCGGCGCCAGGCGGCCAACTATTTATGTTCGCCGTTCTTACCATCGCCGCCCATTTTGGTGGATGGCTCATGGTGAAAGTTACCACGCTACCAGCACTTATTGGAATGTTAATTGTAGGAATAATAATGAAAAATATTGGCTTTGTCAATTTCGATTCAAATTACCAACACGTAGCGTCCTACGTAAGGTATGCCTAAACTGAATAACCTAAATATTTATTATTAATATAAATAATATAATGTAATATATTCTATGATATTACTTTGAACAAGTACAATTTCCGTTATAAAAGGATATTGTATACCTATATAATTATATGATAGTCATTGAAATTTGACATTATATGAGTGTGATTTTCAGTGTTTTTTTTATTTAGCAAGCATTTATCAAAATTACATCATATTTATATCTACTCTACCTTTTTTCAGAAAAATTGCTTTGACTATAATATTAACAAGAGCAGGACTCGATCTTGATCCAGTTGCTATGAAAAAATTCTTCGTCACTGTACTTAAACTTGCTTTAGTTCCCTGGACATTTGAATGTGTACTTTGCGCTGTGATGAGCAACCTTTTACTAGGATTACCATGGGATTGGGGTAAAGCAAACTAAAAAAAATAACACAAACTTAGTTGTTTATTCTATAAGATGTATTTTCATATTATTACAAAATTATTTTTCAGCTTTTCTTCTGGGATCAATATTTGCTGCAGTATCCCCAGCTGTTATAGTGCCATGTCTGTTTCGCCTTAGAGAAAAGGGTTACGGTGTATCCAAAGGTATACCAACATTGGTGCTAGCCGTATCTGGCATAGATGACGCAGCTAGCGTTGCTATATTCGGCATTGTATCATCTCTTATGTTCGCTAATTCTTCATTAACAACAAATATTATTCAGGTACGTATAATTAACAACAAAATATAATATAATAAACTGTATAAATAATTAATAATGTACAGTTATACTCTTTATCTTTTAGGTAAAATAATTGAGTATATATAGTAGCAGCTTTGGTTGGTAATTTTAATTTAAGATTCGACTGACATATCTCATACAACGATGCACGTAGGCTATAGTATTGAGAGCCTTATATAATTATTATACCTATATTGTTTGAACTTGAAATGTTTTATATAAGCTATTAATATATATTTCCAGGGTCCAGTAAGTGTCATTGGAGGTATAGCTTTTGGTGTTTTCTGTGGATACCTTGTGAAATATATTCCAGAAAGAAATGATGCCTTTTTGGTTCCGATTCGTGTGTTACTATTACTTGTTGGAGGTCTTATGTCTGTGCTTGGATCAGAAGAAATAGGTTGGGGTGGTGCTGGTGAGTATTTTTTTATTAAAACAGTTACTACGTATGATCTATATGGGCATCAATGGGTCGTGGCGCAGTGTGACAGCGTCTGACTGTAAACGCGGTCGGTTGTGGAGATGTTGTAGAGATCGAAATCTCTACCCGGGGGAGTGACTAGATTTAAATTATTTTCACTTCTTCGCTCTGGTAAAGGCCTATATAGATGATACATCACAAGACGTAAACCTTTGCGTATACCACTATAATATTATGTCTTAGAGGGGATTCATACATACTTCTCATTGACTTACAAACACTTTGAAACTTAAATAAAATAACGTAGATGCATCGTTGACCGTGATCTATGGAATGCGCTATGAAGGTATAGATGCTACAATTTCACTTAAATTAATGCACGTTTTGCTCTACTTCTCATACTCAGTTTAAATATAAAAATTTCATTTTTAGTAAAGACTTTTTAGTAAAAACAAAATTATGTTTACCGGTTATATAATAACCTTGAAATATAAAGAAATTGACTATGTTTGAAGTCTAGGCTTCATTTATTATATTAATTTTTCAGGTCCTCTTGCTGTTATTGCTTTCGCATTCGTGGCCTGTAAAGAATGGGTGGAGCAAGGCTGGGAATTGGAAGATAACCCTGTTGCAACCGCCTTTGAAATATTCTGGATGTTTTTTGAGCCCATGTTATTTGCCGTCACTGGTGCTCAAGTTGTAGTGAGTTTTTTTTCATTTATCACAAAAATAATTACGCTTTGGCTTTGTAAAAATATAACTATCGTGTTTATTGGAAATAGTTATATATTCACCCTGAAGACTAACGTGACAAAATCCCAGAGAACAGGGAACCAGTTAAATAATCTTTTGCCAACAACATAAACTGTTCGCCTTCTAAATTATTATAAAATGTTTAATTTATGTAGTATTTGCCATGAACCTCGTCGTGTTACTATTAATACAGGAATCAATATAGTTAACATTCTCTATCACTGTGATGTTGAAGACAAACCAATAATGAATTACTTCTTATAAATAGAAAAAAAAAATTGTTGAAAAAAGTATATTATGCTATCCACGAATGTGTAGAATTAAATTTGTTGATGCTCACTCTGGAAGCTAATTATTGTCAGAAACTCATTGTAAAACTATATCTGAAAGACAAACTATTGAGTTTCTCAGCTCTTCTTAGGAGAATTGCTTTCCTATAGGACTTAAAATACTGAAATACATTGATTGAAGATTTGAAAGTGCTTGTGCCTATTGATAAATAATATTTTGACTCGAATTGATTTGATAACCTATTTAGACAATCATTATAGTATCTTTTAACTTACAATATTTTTATTTATTATTTAACTGATAAAAAGTATTTAATAAAATAAACTAAACCAGAATCACATCAATGACATCACGAATGTGAGAGGGATGTGTGACGGTGAAAAGAGCAAAGTTAAGGGCAATTTGTGCTAACAAAGATTACAAGAACTATTTATACCACGCAGATTGCAGATCTGCCTCCTCATTTGGTACTGGTGAGCGCGGGGATCATCGTTACCTGTACAGTCCTTCGTGCTTTACTAACGACGGCTTCTGCCGTTCGCAGCAATCTCAACATGAAGGAAAAATTCTTCGTTGGTCTAGCTTGGATGGCTAAAGCTACTGTGCAAGTATGTTTAAGTCAAATTGATAATAATTAATCAGTTTATGATTTAAAATATATTTATAAGTAATATCATATAATGATAAATTTAAATTTATTACTTTATTTTAGGCTGCATTAGCCCCTGTTGCTCTTGATGAAGTGCGTAAGATGACCATCGATGACGATACCAAAACTGAACTTTTAAATTACGCAGAAATGGTTATCACTGTATGCATCATGTCTATTGTAATCACTGCTCCACTAGGAGCCATTGTGATCTCGATAATGGGCCCTAAGCTTCTCTCTAAGACATCCAAGCCACCTGTATTAGAAGGTAAATTAAAATCACATATTGTCAAGTAAAAGACATTTGAATTAAATCTCATCTATATTGCTTAATTAAATTATATATAATTAATGATATATAATTAATGATATATAATGTAATATAAAAACGGTAAATAAATCGTTTATTTATTAAACTATGATATCACTTCATATAAATTTGGTTAGGAAAAATAGTAAGGTAGATTTTTGTATGAGTCATATATTGGTCTCTTATTTGGTCCCGTGTAATAGAAATGAATTGGCTCTATACCACCACATTTATTAGCATCTTCAAAATTAGAATTAATTTATTTAAAATTATTGGATATTGTAGAACTCAAAGCATTATATCGATTTAAAACATGTGTTAAATTTTTAGAAGAAATATTATAACTACCGAAATTCAGAGTATTCATTATTATCATTTATTCTGTATGTAAAGTTTAGTAAAGATGTATTCGAAGACAGTCCAATATTTGATTAATATTGCTATTTATTATGAAGTGCATGCTATTATTCAATTTGGAGAAAGATATGTATCGATTGACTTTTATTCAATTATACTGAACTTACTGATTAATTTAGTTTGTAATGGCGGTAAATTTACTGAGATGCATGTTTAATATATGTATATCATTTTTGTTATTAAAGTGTAAATTGGTAATATTTTAAAATTATAGTCATGTGATAAATTGATATTAAGGAGTCAATAAGAACTACCAAAAAAACTATATTGAGGAGATTTTACTGTACTAAGTATACTATTATCAACAACGCTTCTATAAGAGTTATTTTTATCTAAAGAATTATTAAGTGAACTTAATTCATTATTGTTATAAGAATTGTAAGAATAATTGGAGTAAAAGTTTCTTTTTTTTGGATAACATCGCGGTCTTAGGTATACAAGATTTTGTTTATGTAAGGAAATATTATGTGCACTTATTTTATCGATAGAATGATTTGAATTATTATTTGGAAATCTATTTTGATTACTCTTTTAAGAATTGTAAAGATCACTGCAATTAACGGTAAAAGTTTCATTTCCTTTTGGATAATATAGTGGGGTTACGTTACATTATTTTGCGGTGGATAATGTAAAGAATTACAAGATGCACTTATTTGATTATTAGAAGAAATATTTGAACAATTATTTGAAATTTATTTTGATTATTGTTATAAGAATTGTAAGAGTAACTAGAATTTGCATTAAAAGTTTCTTTTCCTTTTGGATAATATCGCGGCCTTAGGCTTGCAGGATTTTGCGGTGGATAATGTAAAGAAATATTAGGTGCACTTATTTTATCATTAGAATAAATATTTGGAAATCTATTTTTATTATTATTATAGGAATTGTAAGGATAACTGGAATTAACAGTAAAGGTTTCTTTTCCTTTTGTATAATATCGCGGTCTTAGGCTTACAGGATTTTGCGGTGAATAATGTAAAGAAATATTAGGTGCACTTATTTTATCATTAGAATAAATATTTGAATAATTATTTGGAAATCTATTATGATTATTGTTATAGGAATTGTAAGGATAACTGGAATTAACAGTAAAGGTTTCTTTTCCTTTTGGATAATATCGCGGTCTTAGGCTTACAGGATTTTGCGGTAGATAATGTAAAGAAATATTAGGTGCACTTATTTTATCGTTAGAATAAATATTTGGAAATCTATTTTGATTATTGTTATAGGAATTGTAAGGATAACTGGAATTAACAGTAAAGGTTTCTTTTCCTTTTGGATAATATCGCGGTCTTAGGCTTACAGGATTTTGCGGTGAATAATGTAAAGAAATATTAGGTGCACTTATTTTATCATTAGAATAAATATTTGAATAATTATTTGGAAATCTATTATGATTATTGTTATAGGAATTGTAAGGATAACTGGAATTAACAGTAAAGGTTTCTTTTCCTTTTGGATAATATCGCGGTCTTAGGCTTACAGGATTTTGCGGTAGATAATGTAAAGAAATATTAGGTGCACTTATTTTATCGTTAGAATAAATATTTGGAAATCTATTTTGATTATTGTTATAGGAATTGTAAGGGTAACTGGAATTAACAGTAAAGGTTTCTTTTCCTTTTGGATAATATCGCAGTCTTAGGCTTACAGGATTTTGCGGTGAATAATGTAAAGAAATATTAGGTGCACTTATTTTATCATTAGAATAAATATTTGAATAATTATTTGGAAATCTATTATGATTATTGTTATAGGAATTGTAAGGATAACTGGAATTAACAGTAAAGGTTTCTTTTCCTTTTGGATAATATCGCAGTCTTAGGCTTACAGGATTTTGCGGTGGATAATGTAAAGAAATATTAGGTGCACTTATTTTATCATTAGAATAAATATTTGAATAATTATTTGGAAATCTATTATGATTATTGTTATAGGAATTGTAAGGATAACTGGAATTAACAGTAAAGGTTTCTTTTCCTTTTGGATAATATCGCGGTCTATATTGATATGGCAAATAACCTTGATTATATACAAAGGTGTCACCGGTTGGTCGAATGCTATAATTATAAAACTGATTAAATCCATACTGCGAGTTTGATGCTTGTTTGTTATAAGATGTATAGTCCTTCGAATCTGACGGTGTTCCTTATGAGTGTACTGATTGTCCATATTTAATTTGGCGTGAAATACGATTCCTTATACTTTTGTCGATGTCGTTAATCCATTTTTGTCCACTTGCAGTCAAAGGTGGTATTGTATTGCTTTTAGCCGATTTGTTATCAAAGTAATTTTTCAAGAACTTTCTTCCATGCTCAAATGTATCCGTTGGCACATAACTCAAACCATTTTTACAAAGCGAAATATATATCAAAACTGCGTATATAATATTTAAAAAATTAAATTGATACATATTACTAACACAGTCACTATAAGTATAATGAGTTTAAAATTCTTTTTTCAAATGACTACACACTTTGACACTCTTATCGTTCAGTATAAATGTATTTATAAATTACAGTACCGATTTATTGTGAATAAATACGTTGAACAGGTATTATTATATTGAATATCATTTTGATAGTATTTTCAGTCGTACATTATTTACTAATATTGTGCTTTTTAATTTATAGGATGGCGCCGATCACATAGACCATCTATTCGTGATATCTCGATCATAGATGAGGAAGAAGTCGCCGAACGTGATGCTGAAGCTGAAGCTGAAACTCAAAACTCTCCCCCCGTGTCACCAATACCCACATCGACACCTAATGCTTACAGCACTCCAAACCCTATCACAGTACAACCAAACAATCGCACGTGAGCACAACCCTACTTATTTATTAAGTTCCCGTCCACACTATGTAGATATCCTTAAGTTTTAACGAAATGTAATACCATCGTTATTGTAATATTAGTACCTAATATTGTCAAAAATTCTATTAACCTTATAGGTTATTTAAATGTTTCGATTTTACCGTATGATTTAGCAGAGATTAATAAATAATTTTCCAGTACAGACTGACATTTAAAAAGCACAAAAATATACATTTCATTATAGAACAAGTATGAGTTTGAAAAATAATTTATATAAATATCATATCATTTTTGCCTCTTAAATCGGTTTTATTAAAAATTAACAGTTGAAATTGCTATGTACTTGTGATTTTTTCATGTTGATTATAAAAATATATATGTTATTCAAATTACTATTATATTTTACATAAGGAGACCTCACACATTGGAAGTGTAATTGTCATATTTAATACAGTGATAAATAAGCTAATTTAAGAATATGAACTTACGAAATAGCAAATTATAATACAAATGTGTTTTCAGTTACAAACAGTATTAAACAATACGTTTATTAATTTTATTTGACTAAATTAGTGTCAATGAAAGATAATAAATATGTAAAATGAAAATTAGTAACTTTTTAAAATACTAAATGTCCTATTACTATTTCTTACGTCATAATATAAATACAAAAACTGAACTATTTACCATACTTTTAAAATTGAACTATAAATATTAAAAAATATTTCAAAGTACTTACAATGAAGTTTATTGTTGTATAATTAATTACATAAGAATTAAATTTTAGTGTTAAGTATTTAAATTTATGTTAAAATAAGCACTATGCGTTATTTATACTTAGAATCATTCAGTATTTTTATTTTAATTTTATTTTATATTGGTATAGACTCGCTGTGAACATAGTATTGTAGTATTAAGCCAACTTTAGTACACACGTTGTGAATATGGGACCACTTTATTTGTATAAAACTATTTAAACCGTGTCATATTAAAAATAAAAAAAAATACATGTAAATAAAATTTTCGAGCATTATACAGACGAATGTGTTTTCTTTGATATAGAGTTACCCTTTAATGTACATATATTATTATTTTAATAAAAAATTTAGTTTAAATAAAAAAGCATTACATATACCTACTTTTGTAATATAACAGTATTAATAAAAAAAAAGAATATAGGCAAAATGTAGGTAACTTATAGATAGAGAAAATATGATCAGGCGCATATGAGCTCCAATAATCAGTACAAACTAAAAAGATGCTTTTATTTACTGTACTAAAAAGCGGTATTATAGTTTAATATCTATGAAAGCAATTATTGTAGTAATAGAGAATTTACAATATTTCATTCCAATATCTTTAAAATGTTACTAAATTTTACTAATTTTACAAAATTTTACTAAATTTTTATAATTTTACAAAATTAAATAAATTTTATTCAAAAATTTAATTAACTATAATGCTACTCTTACTCTCTATATATGATATAAAATAAACAGAGTAATATGTTTAGTACAGTAAAAAAAGGTGGGCTTTTAGTTTTTTAAACTATTGCTTTATTATTATGTTCTTGTCTACAAAACATATTTTATTCAACTAATTCAAGTTTATCATAACTGACTACTGATCCTCTAAAACTGTGAAAAGGCTTCACTATTGCAACATGTTTTGCTTGTTATCTTAATAAAGTCCAGGTCCTCGATCTGTAGACCAGTCAACTCCCTCTCCCTAGAGGTCCATGTGAGGAGGCTACTCCCAATAGGGTTTTATCCAGTGTCCTGAGGTAACGCTGGCGATATAATATTTTTAATCAAAGCCATATCATTCACCCCTCGGGACATTTCTCAGGCTCTCTCTTTCTCTCTTGGCTCTCTCTTGGCTTGGGTAAAATTTATTTCTTGTTTTATTATGCAGTTGCAGTGATTGCCTATCTGCTCCATTGTCTGGTCATGGAGACCATCTGTAGTCAAACTACCTCCCAAGACCATTTTATCAAACTCAAACATGTCTTGTATATGTTTACCCCTTTTTCAAGTCCAATATCTGCTCCTTCATCTTTTCGTGTCACCATATGTGGTCTAAGTTACAATCCAAAGATCACATGTCACAAGTTCAACCGCGGCTCGGATAAGTTGTTTCATTTCCTCAATCTATACTTTGAAAATCAACGATAGACAAGCTACAATCTAATATCACAAGCATTGACTGTCTATTAGTTTATGCGTCAATCTCTCAATAAATAAAACCAAATAATATATAGTCAAAAAATAAAATCATTTGTAGTCTGGAGCTACATGTAGGAAAATGTTTATCCTGATAGTCGATGTAGTTTTGGAAGAAGAACTAAAAAACACGCAAATCACTTTACATACTGAAAACTACTGTTGTTCTGTTTCCCTGTAAACTTGTCAATTTCATTTAGTAATAATGTTATTAAAAGAAAAAGCAGTAAAAAAATTAAGTAAAAAGTTGTTGTAAAATATTATAATATTTTACAAATATAAAATATTGCTTTGCCTATTCTACAGTCACTAATAAATAGTTTTGACATAAAACAGAAAAATCATTAATATGGTATTTAAAGTAGTACTTCATTAAATTATAATTTTAGTTAACTATTTAGGGTATGTATGTCGACTCGAATTTATTTAATTATTATTTTTTATTCATTTATTTTTTAAAGATAACATACTGTATTTTATAAAGTAAAATATTAATAACATAAATAATTTGTTCAAAACCCAATAAAGTTTCTACAAATTAATTAAGCAGTAACTAGCTTAATTCCATTTATAAAATAAAAATAAAGAGGTCGACAACACTGTTGAATTTCTCGTATCAATTAAATTATTATTTTTATAATTTAATATAATTATAAATTTGAACGAAAAGGGAGTTTGAATTTAAAAATGCCGAAGAGTAAAACAAAATCGCTATACATAGTCGTGAAGTTCACGAGAAATTCACGAGCTTTATTGAATTTCACAAAATGTCAAAATTTTAAGAATAAAAATCGAATTGCTAACTGAAATATTTATTTTCTTTAAAGATAACATTTTTATTTTTTACTGTTGTTTTTCTAGTACTCAAACTTATCTTATTGACTAGATTAAATACATTTTACGCCTAATACATCAAATGTAAAATGATCTATTATAAAATACGCAAGTTAAATTACTAATTTTATATTTTTTTATTAAAACATGTTTATTTTTAAAAAAATCAAGACAACATATATGATAATTTCTTTTTTATTTTATAAGATTATAATTGGTAAAGATAATTGGTAATATATAAAACCTAATCTATTAGATAAATAGGTGGGATGAAACACTTTGTATCCTAAAATTATATTTATTTCATAAAATAACAAACATATGTTACATAATTGCATAAGGATGCTTAGTTTTTTTAATTATTTCTTAAAAATTTTTGACCAGCACTTCTTAGATTTCACGTCAACGTCAAAATGAATGTACCTATAAATGACTAGAGCTCTTTTATATAATTCTACATACTTCATATTTAGATTGTCGTTGTTATCGTTGAATATTAATATTGTCTTAAACATACTTTAAAGCTTGGGCTATATCTTGGACTATATATATAAAAAATATATCAAAACATATGTGGCAAAAGAAATATTCCTCTTCAAATAGATATTTTGTTTTTTGCTTCACTTGTTTATTATGTATTTTCAGTTGATTATAAAAACACCTATATATATTTTTATAAATTAATTGTAAATGGTATCTTAGAGAACAATATTAATTATTTGACAATATAGCAATTATATAATAAAATATAAAAAAAATTAAACGAATATATATATATATATATATATATATATATATATATATATATATATATATATATTAGCAAAATCCACTTTCTCGATTTAAAAGAAATAAATATCAAAAAATTTAAGAAAATGTCAAATAAAAATGCGTAAATCAATGTAACGCATAGGTTGTAACAATGAATTGATTAATGCTCCTCGATTGATTAATAGTGACCCTCAATAGATAGTGAATCTCTATCTAGCCTATATTAAATTTATATTCTATAGCTATTTATTATGCCTGGGATTTTGGATTTGACCCGACGTAGCCTTAATAACGCGGACACCCAAAAATGATTGATTGCACTGTTTTTATTTAACATACACTGCAACACTATAAAAGAAAACAGAAATATCTGCTTTACCATTGAGTATTAATGAACATAGGTATATAAAAATATATTCCAAACACGTAAGTATAAGATCTCTTTACTGGGCTATCCCTAGTCCATCAGTCATCGAACAATCTGTTTATATATGTATACAAGCAGCTTTAAATACTTTGAATGTAGTCCCACTAGAATCGCAAGATACTTACATTATTGTCTATAAGACAATAATTCAAGTATCTAGAGACTCTAAGTGCGATACGAGGTAATACATAATTCACATTTTTTATTTTCCTCTTACATAACATTCGTGTCATTTAGAACAACGTGTATGTGCTATTTTTAAATTGTGTAAAGTAACGCTAATAACTTAAAGAGACTTGAACTAAACTTAAAGCCGATAAATGCACATACCTACATATACATATTACACATTATGTTAAAATACATACATTATGATGTAAGTAAAATTGGTCAATGACAAACATCTGCCGCTTGTTATTTATGAATTAACACTGTTTATTATTAGACAGCAATACCCGTAAGTTAGCACGTTCATCTGAACTAATTGTTCTGGACAAGAATGTGGATGAGGTTCTGCCTGAAGAAGAAGTAGCATTGTTCTGTGCTTCTGGTTTCTCGAGTCCTGTGCAAATTAGTAACAGTTAATCATTTCCACACCATAATGAAATGAGATAGCATGCATACATTTATTTTGCTAGATATAACGAGATTAGTCAAGTAATTTGTGAATTAGTTGTTAGCATATGTATACCATCACAATTGCTGTTTTTTTTCTATTTAGCGTATATTTTAGTGTGATGTATGTGTTAGGCCTGTTATAAATAAGCATATTATTTCCCTTAATGGGACTTATACGGCACAGCCTTATCATGTTAAGCATATTGACAACGGCAAGCGTGTGTAGGTATTGAACACATGTATTTACTAGTACAACTTAAATATAATCACAACATTACACATCACGTTTTAATGGAATGGTATAGTACAAATTATCAGTAGTGCACTCATTTTATACATATGCGCCATCAGTAATAATGGCGATTAATAGTAATATGGTGTTACACAATATTGAATACATAGATACAAAAGCGATTTATTCTAATATGTACTTGTCTCTGTTGTTGTGTGAGATAAACCTGGAAAAAATGTGTTTTATTCAATTATACTATAAAAATATACTTTCAAAATATGAAAACTTTAATCGACTTTAAGCTTTTAGGTCCCTGCCTCGAAGTATAATTTTTAATAACTTTACAGGTACAAGATCCGCCCAAAGGAATATGTCAGAGAAGCTGGAAGAATCGGAGCCAGCGAGTGATGGAATTAACGGTTTGTGTAGTGTAACTCGCTTATCGTCTTTGTGCACATAATGTTGGAAAATGATGTATTCCAAAACTTATACATATATATCTCACGACTCCTAGCGATTAGTCACACGAGATGAATGCATGTTTTTGTCTCTATGGTTATAAATTTCATTCTTCAAAGTAAATGCTACAAACAAATTTATACTGTATTGTATTTTCATTAAATATATCACTATATCTATAAAATTTATGGCACTGTTGTCTTATTGAACGTAATATTTTTAATTTGAAATTAATTTATGTTCAGGTAATAAACTATCTTCGTATAAACCTTAAATTACGTATAAGCCTTTTCAGGTGCTATAAAAAGACCCCGAACCAAGTTAAAACGCTTCTTAGGTTGTAAAAGTATCATTTTGGTTGGTTTTGATTATAATGTCACGTTAATGTTTACGTTGATTAATAATTTCTTAATAAATCAAGAGACGACTTCATAAGTATTTTATAAAAATACTATGGCTCCTAAATGACATATGAGGCTATTTCTGTTTATTACACAATTATTTCGATTCTGCAAATTGTGAATTTTATCCTTATTAAACTCCTCCAGGCTCCCCTAATATCTGCTTAAACTAGGACTTAGGATATCAAAAGTACTTAATCGGCAAACTAACAAACAAGCCAATAACTTAATTAGATTATTATAGCGCCGTAATTAGCATATAGTTTTTACTTATAAAAATATAAGGTTTCATTCGTTACATGTGTACTTGTAAATTGGGTTTAAAATATGTCAGTGAGTTTTAATGAAATACAGTTTGTCAACCCAAATGCAAGAAATAATTGAGTTGAAAAAAGTAAATTAATATTTTTCCCTTTTAAACTTCTTGATCATTTAAGATTGAATAATAATTTTATTTGGTACTTCTTGGCTTCTTGACTTAGTCACACACTAAGTAAATGTAATAGATCAATATCTACGCTCTGTGAATAAAAATGAGGTATTTATCCTTGTGCTTAACGTTTTTCTACCTATAAAATATGTAATTACTTTTGTCAGGCTTACGTACTTTTCAACTACTACTACCAATAATTTTCCATCCATTTTAAGTCCTAATATAAGGCTTTATTCAGGAATATTGAACGAGCATTTTTAAATAAATTAAGATAATAGCCACTAACACACTACACAACAAGTATATTGTTTGTATATATCTATTATATCATTTACGAATAAATATATTAATATGTACATATAAAACAGTTGAAAAAGGTGTTAAAAAAATTTGAAACAAGATGTTACAAATTTTAATAAGGCAAGATAATAAGAAAACAATCCTTGGTTCTTAAAATAGTTGTTTTTCTGTCCATATACGCTAATTTGTGGAATAACTGGACTGAATTTTTTTTTGGTAGTTGTATAGACATAATATAATATATAATTATTTTGATGCCGAATTATGATAATTTTTGTTGGGGTATAATAACAATTGGGACATAACAAGTGCTTAAAGATGTCAAACTCTAATAGATCGAAAGCAATAAAGAAATGGTCATAAAAAAAGTTGGCCTATGACGCGACATACAATTTTAACTTTTACGAATTAAAAGCCTTCGAAGTCTGAATGGATTGGAATTAAGAGATCAGATACATACAAGTCAATTAATAAATAAATAAAGATATATTCATTTATTTTACTATAGAGACCAAACTGGAATGAGGAATAATTAAGTTATGATCCACAATTTTCTCCCGGCCTACTCTGCAAATTTCGGAAAATACCTTAAAATAAATAAGAAACTATATTCTTTAATTTTCATTTGCAACTTATAGAAAAATGACTTACCAAGTCGTTTTCTTATAAGGTAGTAAACTTTCGGTTTAGCAACTAGTATCAAAAATATAAAAACTCCTTGTGATTCGTTTAAGAGATCAACGACATTCCAAAGCCAAAGGGGTTCGGACAGTATAGTAGAAAGAAGTTCTGATATCCATCCAGCGCCCATCACGACCCATAGCTTTCCCGTTAGAATATACCTGAAATATGAAATATATTTGTTTATATAAAAAAAAGACTTTTTATCACTTCATAAAAATGAGGTATTTTCAAATACAACATCACTCTTAAAATAAAGTAATTTATCGTGGCACAAACGCATGTGTTTATCTCTTTGTAGAAATAAATCGATATCCAATTTAAAGTATTATTGGGCGTATGTTAATGTTACAGAAATTTTTAGGTGATAGATTAGGTATAACCTAAATATGAATTAATGAATATATAAGACTATTACATTTAAAGATAGAGATAACTTAAATTAAAAATACATTCTCAACTTTTTGCCTATTATATGAGGTGAAATTATATACTAGCTGGGGGAATCAGACGCCGTCCAATGTATTACCAAAGAAAATATAGTAATTTGAATCCTCATTGTTCCTGAATGAGGATTCAAATAACTATATTTTCAAATTACTATATACGCAATAGACTGACAAACAAAGTTTAAGCGGAGAACTGGCTCATCCTGGCATGCGTGGTGGTGTGGCATTATTTGTGTATGATTCCATTGTCGTGTATAAAAGCATAAGTGTTATAGAAAAATTATAGATACGTAAACAGCCTTGATTCTGTACTTTTGTAAAGAATAATTGCGTTAGGAAAGCGGAGAACGGTGACTGAACACTTAGTTCTCACTGACTACTACGCAATGCGGGGTTAAACATGAAGTGGAAGCGTGAAGCTGAATTATTTATATTTATCATATGAAATCATTCTATTAAGAAGAAAAAGGACCATAAAATCAATTGAACTATATCGTGGCAATTAACGTGCGAAGAAATTAGCTTTACTATCAATAAAACTACAAATTTGACTTTAGTAACCTAAGGAATAACGACTTTCTTTCTCTTTCAAATTTTCTAATAAAATAATAACACATAAGGAACCATAAATTACGTATTCCGTTCTTGTCACAGCTGGTTTCTTATCTGAGACCACCGTTGTCAATCAATATCACACTTCGTGAACCCCCTTCCGCTTTAATATGTGACGTAATTTATGGATGGTCCCTTCTGATCTGGTCCTCCCTAAAATATCTATTTAAATAGATACACATTCTTAGAAATCAATATTGTCCATTTCATGCTACTATCATAGAATATTCATTCGGGCATACCTTAGGATATGCCTGACTATTTTATGTCGTTTGTGTGTAAAGTAAAAAATATTACTTATCCATAATATTTACAGAATTATTGACAAGACAATTTGGTTTCAATATACTTAACAGAACTTATGTAAACACAAATTAGTCCTTCACACCACTTAAATAATATTTAGCTTCATGTCATTTGAGCTAACAGGAACTTGTTAATGACAGAAACTCAAAAATGTATTGTCAGTTTGAAGGTGAAATTATTTAGTATATCTTTATTTACAATAATCCAGTATGATTGATTGGTCTAGGTAAAAAATATAGTGACCAATGTAACAACTTTGAAGGTCGATTTGAAAGTCGATGCGACAGTTCAAAATTTCATAGATTTATTTCTAAATCACACACATTAGACTTAATTTCTGTAGTATTTTGATAATTTATAAATTAACTAACAATTAATTGTATACTTCCCTTTTGTTTTTAAATAATTATAAAGAAAATCTTATAATCAACATAATATTACGCAGCTTTACAATTAAAATAACTGCTATAAAGCCAGTTCTATCTACTATACAGTTTTTGTCTATTCCATCAGGATTAAGACGCTCGTAATTGTAATTTACAAATTTAAATTCATGTTTACTCAAAACATATCGCAACTAAAGTGACTAATAAAATAAACTTACTTACAATTTACATTTTACCTTTATACCTATAATCACGAAAAATATGATGTTAAATTTATAAGGAAAATACAGCGAAAACTTTACCGCATATAGTCTCGGCTCTTGTTATTTATTAACAATATAGATATGATTAAGGATATTAAGATTTCCTCACTTGGATCTGTCTATACAAAATCTTCGCTTGGTTCTGTCTCCTACAGAACCAGCTTGTAACCGGTGAACCTCCGCTTTAACCTGGGCGCAGTGACGCGCCGTCAACAGCCAAAATACAAAGTTAATACATGTCACAATACCCATTGGAATCACGAAGAAAATATAATGTGGCCAATCGGATTCCGCATTTTGAACTGTGAATATAATTTAAGATTAAATGAGAAAAATGAATCATAAGCTTTAATATACCACGAAAATGGCAAAAAAATCAACCACAATACATTATAGAGATTATATTTTAAATAGAAATAACATTTCGGCGGCATTGTTTTAATTAAATTTACTAACTATATTAAGAATAAATAATCTACGTAATTTTTCTACCTTGTACAGATAATACAGAATAAGATATAGATTTATATAGAAAAAGGTAACTTACCGGACCCGAACCAACAAATATTTTTCCCAATATTAGCATCCAATATAGAAGCAACGGGATACTGATCTAAAAGGAACATAACTAGTGTCAAAACTATTGTAACGCTCCATGCGTACAATGAATACCAGATGAATCGACGACATTCTGAACTGGTTTTGCGAAGAGGCATTACCGTGCGAATGCTCCTAAAAACAAATTGTACAAAAACATAAACCAATATAATATATTTTTATATTTACGTAACCTTTACGCCTTTTAAAGTATGATAAAGAGAAATACATTTTAAAAAACTACAAAACTTTGCCGGGTTGGACCTTACAAGCACCGAGTGCAACTTAATTTTATTAGGTCAGTGTCATATATAAATATTATAAATACCTCTAATATAGGATATGTTTAATACAACTAGAGGCTTTCATGATACGTAAAATACATAAAGCCTTAGAAACAGGTATGTCGCTTTTTCCATAAGTATATGTATTGGTTTTATTAATTTAATGTATTTGTAATGTTTATATAAAAATATTTTTAGTTCTGCACTTTTACCCCAAATAAATTGCTACTATGCTAAATTATATACACCTCCTTTCGCCTATTTTATGTATTTTAATTATAACTAACAAAACTTATATTAAATAAAGCATTAAGTATATTACGCACTAATAGCTATATTGGGTATAATATTAATGTAAGATTGCTGCCACCCTCCTCCACAGGTCACGGATATTAAACGCTCAACGATAGGAAAAGCTTCGTGATCATTATCTGATAGTGCGTGAAATAAACGATAAAAAAGAGTGTTGATAAAGTTGCAGGTTATTGGTTAATTATTATCATCGATCAATATAACTAAAATATAATTATATTAAAATATATTTTTTTCTTTAATATATTATTATTTTGGTATATTACGGATAGCAGCTGTATCGCTACAGTTATAGATTTCCCACTCGAGGCTATGATTATACATAGTTTGATATTGGATTCCGTTAATCAACACGCAATGTATCTAAAATTAGAGGCTCTCCTCCTAAGGAACGAAGTGATTTATAGTAGATTTTCTCTGCGTACACTAACGCATATATAATGCCTTCTTTTGTAATAATGAAAATAACATTAGTAAATTCTGAGATTCAAGATAGTTCCTAAAGAGATTAACACAATTGCTTGAACAGTTGAGAACTCTTAAAGACACTTTATATAACAATGTTAATAATAAGGATAATTATAGACGTTAGCACATCCTTCATTTCTCAACGTCTTCACCTGAATATTCTCGCCGAAGGTATTATAAACAATCGATCATAAATGTTAACATATACCAAATGTTTTCATCTTTAATAATTTTATGATACGTATTTTACACATTATATATAATCTATTTTTAGACTATTGCTTTTGTTTAAGCTACTCAAATTTACATTTATACTCCATCTTCAAATTCCCTACTAACAATGATATTGGTTAATTAAAGCCCCACCTCCTTTATGGCTAATATGTTAAGTGAATGTTGGTATTCATTAGGCAATTTATTAAATGTTTACTTAGTCCTTACCTTTAATTGAAAAATGTGTATAATAATATTTATGTAATATATCGAAGCTCTACGCAACAAAGCCTAATTAAATGAATATATCATGTTGTAATGACGGGAAATGATGAAAAATATTTTATACAATCTTTTTATAGTAATGATTTAGGTTTCTAACTAGTAGATTCTGATATATAATTTGGGAAATATACGAAATTAAATTTTGAAGAGAAATATATACACATTAATATCATAAAATATATAAAATACCTCTTTTAATAATAGAAGAAGATTAAAAGTATTTGGATAACATAGCCCAGTCTTAAATCGAATCTAATCTTTTCTATGTGCAGTATATATATATATATATATATATATATATATATATATATATATATACCTGCACTTTAATGATAGTAATACAATCTCACGGTTTAATAAATATGTTTAGCTTCAGCGAAAACTAGAGTGACTAATAACAATGTCAAGCAATTACATTTATGTATGTTTTGTTAGACGTGAAAGGTACAAACTATATAACAAAATTATACATAGATATGTACTTATAATTAGCTGACACGAAAATATTGCAAAAAGGTGTTGTCTGTTTAAGTATAGCATAAGGGTGTGGGAAGACAAAATAGTTTACCGTGAATCCCCCACGCCCTTACGCATTATTACGTACAATTAGTTTCAATTTCTACTGACTGTGACATAAGTTACTCACTAACATTTTTTCGTTATCATAGATAACTTTGCAGACACTTTATTTCTTTAATTATAGTTATTAATACCATAACGACCTTATACGACGTCGTCAGAAAATAAGATATAAGTAAATGCAATTTTGGGAAATACCTACTTAGATTTAAAATGACACCAACTATAAAACCTATATGGCAATTTAAAGACCTAATTAAATTAATATATCATGTTGTAATGACGGCAAATGATGAAAAATATTTTATCCAATCTTTTTATAGTAATGATTTAGGTTTCTAACTCTAGAGTTATTAGAGGCATAGAATGAGACATTTTTTAAACGAAATTTAGAATAGATTTACGTAGATTATAGATAGGCTAGATGTAAGACCAAATGTGCTTATTTATCGACTTTGAAAATAGTTCTAGTTAAAATAGAGCTGAAAAAATGTTACGTACTACTTTAATAAAACTATGATAACACAATGGTCCATTCCTGATTTTCCTGTTAGATAGATAACAAGAATTAATGCAAGGTTCTTATGAAAATAACTGAATCTTACAGTGAACTTCTACTATAAATCATATCTCACAGAAAACGCGCATTTTTATACAGCTCAAGATGTTTTAATTTAGTCATATTATATATTTATAGTAACAATCTATGAACTACAAATATATTTTATTATTAAAGACATGCTTTTAATGCTTGCTGTATTATGAGTGTACCAGAACCATCGAAGATACTGAAGGAAGGCCACGTAAGAATTATGAGGACCCCCGAAGGGCATGCATGAAGAGGATAATGACTGTGGACGAGGCGAAAGAGGTATGCAGGGACCGTAGCGTTTGGCGCTCCGTACTCTCTGACTACCCCGCCAGGGATGAAGCGTGAAGAACCAACAAACAATTTTTTTTTTATTTTTTTCATTACGTTTTGCGAAAGATTTTGTCAAACCGTTTTAAAATATATTCAAATCAAGATATATTTTTCTAATTAACAAATATATAACAGAAAAACCAGATTCTACAATGACATAATCGATTATTCACATATTCATATTTACATTATAAGGTAAACAATACGCAATCTCACCCAAATGTCCACCAGATGTCGAAGCACATGACGTTAAGCCAAGCAAACGCCGCCACAAAGCCAAAGTATATGCTGTACCCTGTACAAACAATGAACGAATCATCGATAGCAGTCAAACACTATAAATTTGTTATACACTATACATATGATGAGGATGTTAGAGATCGAATCTATTAATATTTGGGTTATACGTGAAAAAAAAATATTTAATTTTACATAATTGAAAAGAATAAAACTACAAATTAAAATATATATTCATATATCTCACAACGTACATAAAATAATTTGAATTCTTACCTATACCTTTGCATATCCGCATATCTAAAACTGTGCTGTGCTGTGCTCTTGCTAGGCAAACATAAGCCAACAACATCATACTAACATGACATATGAGGGTTCGTCCATGCAGATTCCTTAATTCTGGTAATGCGCAGTATACAAATAAAGTTATTGCCAGGCAAACACTTGAAATAGTGATAATCTAAAAATTAAATTATAATCGGTTGAGACGAAAGACATTTACTATTAACAAAAACAAGTTAAAATATGCTACACACGCAATATGAATCATTCATCAACACTTTGTTATTATTGCAAATAATGCTATTAATTCTCAGCCTACAGTCAAATTCCCTTGAAGATTTAAAGTAAATAATGAGCATATGTAATGAAATCTTTCATCATTCGTATAAATCATGGATATGTGAATATTTCTTAAAAAAAATAATTGGTTTAAAATAACTACTCTACACATCAAAATAACTACTACATATAACAACTAGACGTTTCCAAGTTTTATTTGACGCTCTTGTTTACAATCCAATCTCAAATTGCTGTTTTATTTCACGTACTTTGTGCAGGTAACGTAAATTTATTAAAAGATCTCACTGTTCCCTAATTTGCACTCAATTAATAACGCACATTGTGTCGTGACCGCGTAACAATGTTTATTTCCGGGTGGGAACTATTGAGAACCCACTGCTCTCAAATTCGAGATATTTTATGTTAACTTAGCGGAACTCAACGCCGCATTGCCTTACAAAAGTGGAAATCGAATCTACAAACATTTGCGTTTACAATCAGACACCGTCTCATTGCGCCATAATGCGACAAACAGTTACATGTACAAATGTATTTAAAAGGCTTAAAAGTAAAGTAATATATTTAATTATACAAATACAATAGACACCTATGTCTGAATATGTTAACCATATGCTACAATTGAATAAGCGACACATTTCATGCAAACTAAATATAGTTTCAAGGATTCTTTTATAGTATTATGTCATATTTAATGAATGCCCTAATAAAGTATGTATAGAATAAGAAATTATTTGTTTTTAATTGAATATTTTGTGAAGAAACTGTTTATTAAAAAATAGTCTGCAATCAAAATTATATATAGAATAGCGTAATCAAACTTATACGTTACCACGAAAGAAAAACGAAAATTCTTCGAGTTCTCCGGTATGAAACAGAGAACACCACTAGCAATGACGTCATTTTCCGGGCAATCCCGCCGGTCAAAAATCTCCACACAATAATTATTTGTAAGCGTATTCATAGTCTGAAGATGAGCATCTCGTGTTAAATGGTGCTTGTCCAGAGGCATAGAAGTATTTAGCCCATATCTTCCATGAGGACAATCCTCACGCAACCCAATTCGTAGACCCATTACGTCTATGAATAATTTGATATATCATATTATTAAATTTAATATATATTTTTTTTGCTTCACGTTTTATCCTGCATAACCTACTGCCTACCTTATCTTACTGTCTGTACTAATTTAAGACATTGCGTGTTGAGTGGTGAAACTCTAACGCCGCACTTTGTATTACCAGAGCTTGGAAAGCGAAAATAATTTAAATATAATCCTCCGAGTGGAAATCGAACCCATAACCGATCACGTTTACACTCAACCCTGTCCTACTGCGCCCGGTCTCATACATATTATACACAAATGAAGAACAAACATAGTAATATTTATTGTTTATGTATAATACATTAGATACTTTCAATGAATAAAACATTAAATGAATAAATTTTATAAAATGATATTTCATATATTATTTATTTATGTTACTTATTTTTTAAATACTGATGGAATCTATCTAATCTTTTATTTATTTTAAGATCCAAGCACTAGATCTACCTAGATTATATAAAAGTAAATCAATAGAATTTTAACTATTTTTAATTAATTAGATTGTAATGTGTTGATTTTAAATTTAAAAACTTAGTTGAGACGATCTTATAAATTTTCGAAATGATCGGACGATAAATATTTTTTGTTTTGCACGAACTTAAATTGTTATATAGCCTTGAACTTTCATTATTAATAGATAAATCTTAAAAGACTAAACGGCACACACTCCTACTTTCACTAAAACTACTTTTCAACTTTACTAATAAGAAAAATAATTCAAACGTAATGTTATAAAATGAATAATATATCATAATGTATAATGAAAATGTAACTGATCGCTATCTTTATATGGAAGATATATGAGAGGAAAACAATTATTGGTGGCATTTTTCAATATAATAGAACCCAAAACAATCATTTTTATTTTTCTACTTGGAATTTCGGATAAAGTTTAAGCGATTTAAATGCCATATACTTTTGAATGAAAAATATTTAATGAAAGTTATATCAGTTTAAAGTATTTTTTATTATAACAAGGTTCAAGCTGCGGGTCATATATACATACGAGTCATATATAAATATTTGTACATATTAAATTTATTTAAATAAACTATATTCTAGAAGTTAAATCCTCAATGGCTGTTTTATAATAGAGATTCATTCATAGCATAGCAGTGTAATCGGAGAAAACTAAGTATCAAGACGCTGTTTTCCGCCCAAGCTCGAAAAAATTGCGAGTTAAATGGCGGAACTCAACGCCACCTTTTATTTTGCCAGAGTACGGAGAAGAAAATAATTTTAAATGCATATACAAATAAACACTGCGCCACAATGGCCTTAATTTTTCTCACATTCACACAGCTTGTTACACATAGCTTGTTACCTAGCTCCTCTTCTTGGCACTATTACTTAGAATTATTTTTAAATATTCGTTAATGAACATACCCAATATATCCTTGTTAAGCTCCATAATAGGGTTTAAATATGTGGAAATATTAAACCACGTTTTATCTCCAGCTTTGTTTGGTACACAGCTACTAATTAAAGTACCACAGTTTCGCAGTTTATAATGTTCCCCGTGTGGACAACATTTTCTAATACAGTATGCACTGAAGGTTTGGCAATTTTGGGTACAAACTTGAGCCACTAATCCCTTACGACCATATTGTTTGTCCATGCACCACTTTCCAGACACTAATTTGCCATATTTCCCACCTGTTCTGCTTAAGGCGTATAATGTATCCCCTTCGATGGATAAATGATAATTGTTATCTTTCAGTTCTACAGCGTATTCTTTAGAACTACAAAATAGATTACTTTCGATTTCAAAAATATCACCAAAACTTATTTTTAAATGCTCCAACCAGTCACTATTGTTTGATGAATTAGAAGATCTGCACTCATGAAAAACTGTATCGTAACTTTTTCCGTTCGGACAACATTTTCGTATTTTATATATTTTCAATTTACTATCTGCTGTTACCGCATTACTGCGGTTACAAGTTAGAATAATACTTCTGGGTGCGTTCTGCTTTAACGTACCATTTACAATTTCGGCTACAAAATTATCATAACATTCCTCTTCTTGAATTAAAACTTCAGGTTCAGTACTGAGTGCATTTGATATTTGTAAAACACATTTACTTGGAAGTCCAAACTTCGCTGTAACAGCGTTAGTCATATATAATGGCTCACCTATAGTTTGATATTTTTTTCTTAAATCATCACTGTTCACACATTGAAAATCTTCACTTGTAGTCTTATTTGTTTCGTTTACTTTTATCAATACTTGATCTCTTGGACAGCACTTACGAAAAACTAGTTTTTGATCATCAACTTCGATTTCGGCAGAACACGCCGTTACAAAAATATACATAAAGAAGAAAAACAACGGCACCATTGTTTAAACAAAACTTAAATCATTGACTTTTATAAATAAATAAAACTACAACAGGTGGAAATACTCAATAGAAGCGGAATGCATTGTTTATTTATTAAAAAATATGAAACGTGCTATATAGTTCGACGGCTGTGGGTGAATGAAGCCGGCTAAAGCTCCTATGATCAACGCCAGACTACGAGCGGGAGGCTGCAGCGCCCTTGAAGTTTGTGACGTATTATTTGGCTTTTCCCTCTCTAAAACCGTATCCGCAATTTTTAACAATTTATTCACTAAACTAAAAGCATCAATAGAATTCTATACATAAGTTTAAATCTTTTATAATACTGAAATATTATTAAAATTTATACCCATACGATGAAATATTTAACAATTCAACACGATTTACACTGTAAAAGCTATGGTACTGTTTTGTAAATTTATGTGTAATCACAGATAATGCGACAAAGACGACGATTCACTTCTTATCGTTTACTGATAATCGCCTTATATTGACGATTGGTTTCTCAGAAACTATATTTATAAATAATATTGTTACTATCATTTATTTATAAGTTTTTATATTTTCGTATGCACGGTAACTCCTTATAAATATTTACTATATTTACTTATATTATATTACTTTTCATATAAAATTAAATTTTTGTATACACTATTATGATAATCAAAATAATTAACATATTATTTCACTCATTTTTATCAGTGAAGAAGTATTATAGTAATACTTCTGATAAAATGTGTGTAGTTCCTATAATAAAATAAGAAAGAAGAAGAAATCAGTTTGAAAAATTTTATTTTTAGCACCTCTACTTTTTTGATTTTTACATTCAGTTTTCTTACCATATTTATCGTAGTACTAGTACTGTAAACTATTATAAATGTTTTTGCGAACTAAGAATGTGTCATAATATATATAAATGTAAATAAACATCAACACCGTACTACAATGGGACAGTGTCTGTCCGCAAACACTCAATACTTTGTGAATTTGATTCCTACTGGGGATAATAGTTGTATAAATTTAGAATAGTATTCTCAACTTCAATAATGAATAGAATATTAGTATACGACAGTTGACTTTTGATACATACAACCTGATGATAACGAAGTTTAGACTCCGTTTTTACTTCCGGTTCAAATCGTTATATGGTCATTCTACGTCACAGAACGCAGTGTACGGATATCCGACCAATCAGGGACTCCCGACAAATTATGGAGGACGACAAATTACGTCGCCAGGCCCTCCGTACACATACTGAAACCATACGTTATTCCGACACAAATATCTTCAGTCGCAAATGTACGCTCGAAGTAGGATCGCCTCAATCGTCCCCAGCCCGGCCCTGACTCCCACGCTTCTAATGCGACTTTGTGCGCCTCCTCCCTCGTCTTGTTCCCAAACTGCCACCCCAAAAGTAGCTCATGAGAGATGATCTGGTATCCCTATATCGCCTGGATGGCCATGACTTTTCCACGCCCATCACAGCAAGATCCAAGGTGCCTTGCATGCCTTGCATTATACATGGTTCAAGACGTTCGCCGAAACAGGGGCACCGTTGAGAGTCATTAAGGTACTAAGCCCCTTTGGTGTAGAACCTACAGGTCGTAACGCTCTGTCAACTCGTATAGGGCAAGCAGCTACCGGCCTAACGTACAAAAATGGCACCAAACGTAACGTGGATGGAGGACTCTTCCGTGGAACATGGAAGTAGATCGAATTTGTTAATAGCAATCTACCCCCACTGTCGTGGGAACAACGGCCTCGCTATGAGATTGCTGTGCCAAATAAGGCGTGTTATCGGCGTAGCGGACCTTTCTCATCCCTTCTAGGATGCTGATCCGATTCGGTTGTTGCCGAATATCTACCGCCAAACTCCCGTTACTCCGAGCAATAAACAAACGGATCAGATCGGGCATCCGTTAAGTCCACTTAATGTTTCCCACAAACATACACATTTTTATTCTCTTTTGATTTATTAAATAATATATGATCATTTTAATTCTATTTCAAAATGGGTCTCTAACGGTAATAAAATCTAAAAAGGAAATTTCTTGTAGTAAAAAGTCAATCTAGTGGCAAGAGACTTCATTCCCTTTCTATCAGAATACAGAGTTTGAATGCCATTCCATAATTTCTTATAGTTTCGCTGATCTATTATAGTTCTTCATCAGATTTTCATACTCATTTTCATACACGCGGTTCATTACACATATTAAATGAAACTTAAAAGACATCAAAGGATTAAGTAAATGGGTAACATTTGAAATAAACTAATAATTAAAAGACACAATTTATAGAATTAAAAATATTGTAATAATAAACTGTATTGTAATAATAAGTATTAATGAATGAAACAATTATTTTTCATTACATTATCATACTAAAATTGACACAAAACATTACTGAATAAGAATTTAAGGTACCTACATTTCAATTATATAAGTATTTGTAAATATCAAAATGGTATACATATTTTATTTTTTTATACAAACACATAAGTCAATTACAAATGTTTTATCTAAAGCTCGATCTGCATATATGGGACAACATGAAGCAATTTAATGAAATAAATTACCAAGTAATATCATTTATAAGATGTTTCTTAAATTCATACATTTCACTTTTTACATTGATTAAAAGCTACTGGATAACTCTATTTATTTATATTTTAAATTTATATTATACAAAATAATTCAATAATTGTAACACAATTAATTCAATAATTAATTCAATAACATTAGTTTATTCTAATAGTAAAATTTTACAACAATTTATGCACTAGATATGAGAATAAAATTAAAAGTAACATCGAATTTAACATCATAATTATTTTTCAAATTTGTACTTTATCCGAGTAGTTGTTATGTTATTGCAATGAAAACAGAAGTTAACATTCCTAAATTATGTAAGTACGTGAGTGCATCGAACATACATATCCGCAAATAGTGAAAAAATGTTACCATATTAATATAGTTTGTTGATGTTAAGCAAAGAACTAAAGGACAAAATTTAATTAGTTACATTTAATACTACAAAATTATGATAACATATATGACATTACTTATAGTAAGTCAGAATTTGGTATCCCAAGTTTTAAGACATTGTAGAATTATATGTATGAATATATATGAATTTTAAAAATATTGAATTTATAAACAATACTATTTTTTATTAATTATTAGTAATCATTAATTAGTTCTTTCATAATAAACTTAATTACAAACATACAACGTTGATGGCATCATAATTATTAAGGTTTTATTGTAAAATAAATATCGAATTTGAGTATTATGATCATCAAAAATTTTTTAAAAGTACTTGTAAGCAATAAATTTTTTTTCACAGTCAATATAAATAAAGCACAGATAACTTATTATTGAAATATTATTAAACGTATTCTTATTTAAGTATGCGCTCACAGAGGTTAAATTCATTCTTTACCATTTAATAACTTTATTTTTTAAGGTTAAAGATGGATAATAGAATTTTATAACTATAACACGCATTGATGAAGGTGATATGTTACAAAACTTTTATGTCGATAAAATTAAAAAAAATAAAACTAAAATTTAAAAGTTTGAGTTTGATTTTCGGAAGGACTGAATAGATAAATGGATTTTAAGACGTATAATTGATTCTAGATACTTAAAATTGGTATTTATACTTATAACTAAAATCTGAAAATGTAACATATCGAGCTTTACACCTACTATTGTTGGCCTGGCGGCCAATTATTATAATTAAGGACTGATTTATTTAAAATGCATACTTACTATTTATCTACATATTCTAAGTCAGCTACCTAACTTTAACTCCTAATTAAGACTAGGATAGGCCGTCAACATCGAAGTTGAATATTAAAAAAAGAACTTAATGACATCCGCAACTTTTGACAACCATGTTTTTATATTTACGTAATATCACATTGGAATCGTCGGTATAATACAGGACAGATATTGGCGAAAGTTTTATTGGAGCACATGATGGTTTCGGCACCTAAATAAAAGAAATATAATGAGATATTTACATTTTATCTTAGATATATACGTATTTTTTACAATAAATAAAATATAGACATAATAAAATATATATTTGAAAAAGTATTTTATGACATACGTAAACGTATTTTATAAATTTTGACTTTAAAAGAATTTATGAAATGTCACATACATATAAGTATTTTTTTTTGACTTGGTGTTAGTTATATTATCAATCATTCTATTTAGATACGGATACTCTCTTATTTGAATAGCTGAGTACGATGCTTTGATTTTTCAATTTAATGCAAGTCATTATTAAAACCGTGAAATAATAAAATTTTGTAATAAATTAAAGGATTTCAATACTATCACCCCAAAAAACAAAAACTGCATTTAGTATTAATCAATAGGTATTTAAGTAAATAAAAAAGCAGCTTGACATTTTAACCCGCTTAGCAGATCAGACCAGGAGTTTTTAGACCAGAGTGGGAAAATGAAAATTAATTCAAATATAACAATTAACCTAGAGTGGGAATCGAGCCCAAAACCAATGGTGTATACAAAAGCTGTTCTTTTGCACCACAACGGCTTCTATAAGTTTATAAATAAACTAAATAATAAATTTTCTCTCAAACCTGAGTCGGATTTAGGAGATGAACCAAAGTCTGCACAATTGCATGGTTAGTAGCATTTTTGTGCGCGTTCAGAGGAAAATTACATTCACCGCTACAATAAAAAGCCCCATATCCGTCAGGTGCGATGATCCAATCCTGTAACGAAATTGATTTAATTTATGAATATATATATATATATATATATATATATATATATATATATATATATATATATATATATATATATATATATATATATATATATATATTTAGATAGGTTATAATATTAAATAATTCTTACTTTTATAAAATCAAAGTAAGAATTTTTTTTTTTCAAACAATTTTTTTCATAACTATGACGGCTTTTTTAATATCTTGCAAGATATGCCTATAGAATTTAAATATGGCAGGATGTGAACCCGTCGTTCGTTCATTCTTCCGAGCGTTATAGCTATAAGCTATAGCCTACTTAAGAGGTATACGTTTTATCGATTTACGTCAAAAACCTTTGTGCGTGTAAACGTGTGTTTAAGTTTGTAAAAACGCCTTTTAATAAGCTTCTTTATAAGAGGAAATTGTAATAACAATTTGTAATAACAATTTGCAATTTCTAAGAAATGAATAATCCACGATTCCCAAATATTTGTTTGAATCTCACGTAAATGTAACAAGCAAATATACTTTAACAATATGTTAATGATGATTTCCTAACCTGCCACTCTAAATCCTTGAAGCTGACGTAAAGTGTTTGTATTTCGCAGCTTCTCGTCGTCCAGTGTGTAGTATCTGGAATTTCAATAAACGTCTTATTGGGTTTATTTCTGAAAGAAAATAATTAAATAAAAAAGGCTGGATACCGATGTGTCTAATAACATTTCAAAATGTAATGTACTAAAGTTTATACTTAAATTAAAACTACTTTTCATAGCTTCGGATGCAACTTTGATACGTGTTACAATCTACTTGATATGTGTTACATCCTAATAATTTTTTTTATTACATTATCATTTAATAAAATAAATAAATATTTACTAGCCTGTTAAAGGATTTCTTAAATAATTCTCTGAATAGCCATTGTTCCGCCATCGTCGAGCCTCACGTTTCTTACGCGCTCCTGCGTCGGTGCTACCAAGCTTTGGGCCATTCTTGAAAAATGCTACCATAAAAGGCTGCTTTCCATCCAAATTTCCACCGTGAGTTTCCTCTAATCCTATCTCTTCTGGTTTTACATGACGTTCTAAAGAACAATTATAAAATGTATATAACAGGTATTTATCATTTTACAGCCTGATCGTTATTCGAATCAATTATACAGATATCACAGGCTGGCTGCCTAAAATCTAAGTTTTCTTTATTAATAATCTTTTAACTTAGCTAAGGTAGAAAATCTCTATTTACTAATTGCATTTTGATTAGTCGCAAAATAAAATTCTACTTAATACCCATATTCATTACTGAAAAATATTTCATACTGGGGGCACTCGTTAACGCTGGATTTATAGGGAACCTGAATGAGCTAATTAATGTCAATTTAAAAAAACTAAAAATAGTATTCTAAAATACAAACAAAAAATAAAAAAAATATGAATATAACTAAGTAATTTTATGAATTGTTTCGTTTAAACTAAAAAGAGTAATAGCAGCCTGGAAATATTAAGGCTACAGTAAGTTATCAATTTTAATTTATAAATCAATTTTGAATTGAATTCTTGTTTCTAGTTTTCAAATCATCTGTATCCTACTAATCCTACTAATATTATAATTTCTTTACATAGTATGAATATAACGCTTCAAAAATGCTATACATAATAACATAATATAGGTGTACCTCCACGCGAAAAAAGCGGTAACAGTTAAATACTGGCTAAAATTCCCCCTTTAATATGCTTTCTGGTGCTTTCGAGCCTATGTTATTTTTATCGTTTGCGAATACGTTTGGCAGTAACATAGGATCAGCCGCCGAAATACTACACTCCTAAACACTTTTTGACCCAAGCATTATTGTATCAAGAATCATAATGCTTACAAATCTTTTTCAGTATTCAAGAGACTCTAAATTAATAAGCCAATTTCGAATTCAAGAAACTGAAGAAGAAGATACGGTTAGCTAACTGGAGTTCGTCCACGTGGAACTTAATATATGTAGAATTATTAACTCAGCTTAACTTAACTCTTTAACAGTAAAAGTCTTGTCAAATTTGGTCCAATCGTTCCAAAGTTCCAACAGACAGACAAAAATAGTAAAAATATATAATTTTTGCATATGTATCGTGTATACTTACTTAGGTATTTCGTAAAAGGGGATATTTTATATTACAAACATACATTCTCATTTTATATATTTAATTATTTACACATATATTTATATAAATGTATATATCTGTATATGCGTGGATGTACATTTACAAGTTTTTATATATATCTGTACAATTAAATTAAATTAAATAAGAAAACCTTTTAATTTAGAATTATAAATAAAAGGTCCAGAGATGTTAAATTACACGCGAATGAAGTCGTTAGTACAGGTATTATTTAATTAATCTGAAAATCTTGGATCCAATTCTAAATAATGATTAATATTCCATTTTCGCAGTCTCTATTTGCGGCATACTTATGTAACATACTTAAAATTGTGTACCTCACGAATAAAGAGATAAAATTTGTGGTTGGTTAACCTGGTTGTGTATGCGGATGCATAGTAATGAAGAAGCCACGGTTATCAACTGGAGCATTCAACCATGTCGCTAATGCTGCCGTCACATTCAATTCTAACCAGCCTTCAGCCCCAGCGCTAGTATTGACTGCAGCAATACGTTCCATCTCAATTCCTCTAAAAGAAAACGATTTTTTTTTATCTTTTACATAGTTTAAAAAAATATTTATAGAGTCTATATATATATATATATATATATATATATATATATATATATATATATATATATATATATGTATATATATATATAACTTTTTTTACCCTAAATTATCCACGCTTATAACTCGATGTGCAACTACAGTGTATAACGCCGTAGGATCCACCGTGTGAGAAGCAGCCTGATGGAGACGCAGTTCCGCTGTGAGGAGGGACGACGCATCGCCTGGCGCACTAGCGACATCAAACCAAACGTGGCGGCCGTGCCCGTGTCGTAATGCACCCAGATGGTGTTCTGAAAAAGATTAATAATCCAATAAAAAAAAATTAAAAATCTAATCCGCACTTTAAATATGTAATTTTATTAAAATGCGTAATGTTTTAACCAAGTATAATGTCAACGACAGAAGACAATTTGAACATGTTGAAGCTATTAATTAATCTATACCATTACATTGATATCGTTAAATTATTATTATTTATATACCATTGAAGTCTTATTAAAATAACCATTAAATACCACGTATATTAATTTATTCAGACATTAGAATAACAATATGCTAATTTTTGAATATATCGTAACAGGTGTCTCTTAGTGTCGTTTGACAAACCTGATGTAACTTGATATAACTGCACGTGCATGATTACATCTCACATTTTATTTTTTTTTAATATGCGGCTTGATCTGAGTTACGCACACAAATACAACTTTTACATATATTATTCATAATTTATAAAAATGAGTAACTATATTTGTCATTAATATACTTCTAAGTATTAACCATTAGGTTTACAGTACAAGAATTAGGCATATTCTTGTACAGTGTTCCTACTCTTCACATACCTCTTATGGGGTAATTATATAGAGAACAATTTAAAAAAATGATAATGAAAAAGGTACGTGGCCAAGATATATGGAGTGCTGAAATAAAATCCGAAATCCATATATTTAATAAAATAGACAGACATGAACAAAAGTCATCATAATATGTATAAACGAACGGCCCGCTCACGGCTTTGCTCATGCGAGCTCACAACTATAGCTATTTCGTTCTTTCACGTGCCCACGTTTTCGCTTAAATCACAGACTTTGCCACAATTAATAATTGTATCGGTATATCAAACTAATAATAAGCCTAAGAAATAACCAAAATCTCTATGACCTACAACTTAAACAACATATCCACATATACGAACATATAATAAACAAGTAAATTCTGTGCATGAAATATTTCAAAAAGAATATTTGTCTGCCTGTGTGTCCGTTTGTGCCAATCGCGCTAGTACAGCAAAGGCATAATAATAGCTTATAGTATAGAGCTGCATATGACAGTTTTCATCATTTTAATCATAGTATTTAATGTTTTTTTAAAAACAAAAGCCCGATAAGTAATTTATACTTATTATGCTAATAATTATGGGATAGATAAGAGTGTCTTTTTGGATGCCAGTAGGTAAAGCCTCGGAACTCAAAAGCGAATAGTTTCAAATATCATAATTTCGTTCGAATGTTCAATGTAGTTCCTGCAGCAAAAAAAAATAGAAACGACACCGTCAGAGTTACCGCTTATTTTCAAATTTCTTTCCAATCTTAATTAGTAGTTAAAAAAAACGTTGTAAAGGTATTCTTAAATGTAAGTATACACTTTTTGTTAGTTTTGTTCTTCACTTTTTATTCCTAAAAGGAGGAAAACGAGCAGAAAGGCCACCTGGGCAGACATCTACAAAATTAGAGTTGTAAATGCGTTGTCGGAAATGGATGTGAAAGGGATAGAGATAGGGAAATCTGGCTCTCATGACATCGAACCGGAACACATCATTACATATTTGGCGGATCGTTTTTGTCGTGATAGTGGTCGCGAGCCAGTCGGAAGACCAACCTCCTATCACGAAATTACTGGGATACCTGCTTCGTACAAGACGCTACCCAGCAGCGGGGCGGAATTGTATTCAACCCCGTCCACACAAGGGAATTCTTTAAAACAAACGACTAACTATACCATTACGAAAACAAAAATATACATCTGGCGCCGGAACGAACATATATGATCCATAATTTAAGTTAACTAGGCATAATTTACTGCTTTTTAAAATATGTATTATATATTGCTTATTACATATAACAAACAGTTCTACTAGGAGCTTTTTTTAAGGTCAAGCATACTGGCATAAAAATTATATAAATCTTCCTAGAAGTATCCTAAGTATCCTAGACAAATGAGTCTCAATTGTGAAACAATGCTTTTAATTTGAAATCTTCTTCTGGGCGTTCGGTGTCTTAGTATCAAAGGTATGCGAGTCATTCATACGTCTGAGTCATTTTTACCTGCACGCTCCAAATTTTATTTAAAAAAACAACATTAGAAATATGAAATTTTTGTTACATGATATTCTGATATTCTGTAAATGGTCATAATTTTGCAAATTATGAATTTTATTGCGCTACTAGTGAATGCCCGCAACTTCGTTTGATCTTTCCTATAATTTTGTCAAACAAATTACTTTGAATTAATATAACTTTCTTAGCTATAAACTGATTGAAGTAAATGAAACATCAATACAATATATATATATATATGTGTGTGTAAACTATGTTATTATAAAAAATCGTTAATCTACTTCAGGAAAGAATAAAGGCTATCTACAATTTCAAATCATGAATTTGAAGGAATAAGTTATTATACTCATTTATTATAGTAAAAACCCAAAATATTATATATTAATGGTTTTGTGGCACGACATGATGTGACTTAACAATGTTGGTTATGAAAATATATATAATTTTTATTTTGCTCCATTTTACTGGTAAAGATATATTGAATAGATATTAATTACAATAAATATTATCTGGCAATAATTAGCAATTATAATAATAAGAACTAGTGAACGATATAAACTTGCAGTAATAACTAACTACTGATAAAACGTAAATAACATTCTGAGAAAACACTCAATGCGCATATATTTGCAAATTCTGCGTTAATGAATACTAACGTACTAGTTTTATGTAAACAAAGTAAATAGCCCGCCTGTTTTACAAAAACAGGTTCAGAAATTTATATGATAACACTTACTTTTGCTCTGGAATGTCATGATTAAATCACTTTCATCAATTGCTTGCTGCTCTTCACCGCTAAGGGCCATTTCTGAACTACGAGTTGGACGAGCCTGTTCATGTTCCTCTGCTAACTGCTTATAAACATCCAGCAAAAAACTAGGTGCCGATCGATCCAAAGGCGGTGCTTGTGAGCGTCTTGGTCTTTCACCTAGTCCCAGAAGCTCTAATATTTCATGTTCTACCACTTGCCGTTCGTGTCGTGTCATAGAGTGATGTATTATAGTCTGATCTATACCATTATCTATATAAAGCCCAGAAAGAGCGGCATCGATTGTGATAATAGGCAGTAATAAACAAGCACACCACAACACAGTCTTTCGTCTCAACATTATTACTGGTGTCGTTTCTAGTGTCCACTGTGCAAGCGCCTATTCAATTAACGTATGAGCAAGACACAAAACACAAATACGTCCGAGACAGGACCAGCCACTGAACCTGCCCACTCAAGGTGGGCCGCCGACCGCCGCTCTCGCCGCAACCTCCCCTCCCTCAACATATACACACCGTATAAAATAATGTAAACATCTGAGAACCGGCCGGTCCGCCGCACGCATTCGCATATCTCAATACTTATACTGATTGGGAATTCGATACACGAGCTTACAAATTAACAAGCTACCGCTAGCCATATTATTTTTAGATTGAATTTATATAAAATCGAAAGTTTAACTAGTATATACATCTAATATCTATAATTCGTTGATATATAACAAGAACCATATATGTACTGTAGTTAATTTATGCGTAGGCGTAGGAAATATTTGATTAAAACAAGAATCCTAAAACTGATCATTGTACAACTCAACACGCTATATCAAGTGTGACAATTAGGTATGAGAAACGTTCAATTATCACAACGTCATTTATTAAGCATCTCGTTTTCCTGTAATAACGTGTATTTTGTCAATTTATAATAAGTAAATAATAATAGGTTTATTTGCTTCTTTACGTTAATTTAAAAAAACCGTTGTCTCACAAATTTCTTTTCGTATTATGGTTGAATTATTAGATATGATAGTTTTAACCGTTTAATTATTTTGGTGTACCCAAAGGTAATGTACATAGATAAAGCTTTTGTTATATTACAAGATATTAAATAATTATATTAGTTAAATACTACTGTAACTAGTAACATAATATCTACGTATATAAATGATCAATTCATTACCATTAAATGTATAGTAGCGTATCGAGTTACTATATATTTAATGTGAATTGATAATTCACATTAAATATATTGTAAAAAATCCTTCTATATAAAAAATATGATTATATATTAAAAATATGATTTTTAAAGTTTTATCTGTCTTGTCTATATGAATTTTGATAAACATTTTTTGTTACAAGTAACATCATAAGTAAAGTAATCTTTAACAACTTTTATGTAATAATATATATTGGAAAAAATAAATCTATTTACTGTGAAACCCTATTAGCCCGTCTGATCTAAGTGATATTAAAACATCGCCTTAAGGAAAGTCCACCAACATAACTAGAATTCAAAGAATGTCGTCCAGCCCATGAAAACCTCAGGAGATATGAATATAACACCTTAATTGTTACGCACCCTAAAGAATTTCTTTTAGCGAAGGAATCGAATCCTAAGGAAGGAGTCTATAGAAGCAGGCCAGCCGATTTCGGTAGCAGTTACAATTACGATATATACTTCAATTTTAAAAAAATAATGCATTAATATTTAATAGTTGGTCTTATAAATAAATCTCTATAAATGAGTTAAAAAGTACGCAGTTGCAGAGATCGAGTAGAACGGGTAATTTTTTTTAATATTTTTTTTTCCTCCGAGTTTTGATCTGCAATCATTTAGTACTATAAGCAGATGTTTTGTGTGGTGTCATCGGGTCGAGTACTAGCTCCAGCGAGAATAGTTTCTCTTTCATTTCTTTATGTCTTATCGACACATGCTTTATATTGTCTTTCCTTTTTAGTCGCTTCTGATAGCTGTGTGTTGTTAGGTTGCTTGCAAGTATTAGAAAACATATTTGAAAAAACGTATAAAAATTTGAACGCAGCGATTCAAACTTTTCAAATTCAAATGTGAAATGTTTGAGATATTTATAGGTTTTTCAAAAATGTTTTCTAATCCTAAGTGTGGAATAACACTTTAAAAATAGTAAACTGCTTATAAGTATATTCGGGTGGCGTTGATGATATCTAGCTGCGGAGGTCGTAATTTCTTCTTGTACTGTGGTTAAATTTAATTTTTATACATCTCCGAGTAGGTAATCCAATGTGTACACCGTGTATAGAACTGGCCCCAGTACTGAGCCCTACAGCACCCCTACTCTTATTTTATAGAATCGGGAGGTCCAGCCCATCTATTTTACCTGGAAGATTCTTTCCGTAAGAAGACTTCAACAGTAGGTAGTAGCTGTTCGGAGGGCATTTTCTGATTTTAAATAGAAGGCCTCAAGAGTTTTTCTTATTTTATCAACCACACGATGCACTTGTTCTACTGTAGAATGTAGAATGACGGCATCTAAAACCGAACTGAAGGTTAGGGATTGCATTACTGTCTTCTTGTAGAGGGATTACTCGACGTAAAAGTAGTTTCTCACATACTTCACATACGGCAGCAAACTGATTGGCCGATATGACGTGGTTTAGTTCACTGGTTTTCTCATCTTGTATATCATTAAGATTTGTGAGACCTTCCAGAAATCTGGGAAATGTTGAACTTTTAGTATTCCGTTGATAAGAACACTATTGCCTTTTTTGGGAGCTTTCTCAAAATCTCTTTAGTGATGAGATCATATCCCGGTTTTATTTTTGAGCTCTTTAATAGTTTTCTAACCTCTCGTACTGTGACATTTGCAGGTCCTGGTTCAGTACACATTTCACCTCTGCCTCAGAGTCTGTATCGCTTACGTCATTCAGTCTAAAAACGTCCGCCAAATGTTTCGCAACTAGGTGGAGGTGGCTTTGCTACCTGCCGTCTATTATATGCCTTCAAGAATTTCCATAACGAGTCATTTGTGGCTTCTGTGGCTGAGAGAGATTCAAGCTGGGTTTCGGGGGTCTCTTTATGCCAATTGTTTATTGTTTTTCTTAAGTGAGAAGACTGCCTATTGAACTCTCTTTTATCTTATGCTAGTATGTTTTGTTGCCAGATCTGACGTAGTCTCCGCCTTTCTAAGACATCTCCCTTAATTTCAAGGGGATAGTTTACCATTTGCAGGGCTTGCTTTATCGAAGGTAACGTTTTCCAACATGCCTACTGAATCAGATTTGTTACATATTTAGTTGCTGTTTCAATGTTTTGCTCAATGTAGACACTAAATAGGACCCAATCTGTATATTTATTGTACAGTTTCTCTGATTTTTCTTGTTCAATAAGCTTTGCGCTTAGTGTGAGCAATACTGGTGTGTGATCAGAGGAACTGTCGTAGCAAGACTCCCACTTCATGTAGTACGTTGACAAACCTTTTACGACAAAGAAGTCCAGCAGATTTTTGTTCAGTCCGTCTGCCAGTAGGTAGGCTCGCATGTAGATTGTTATGAGCTGTTGCTATTTACACTTAGCTTCAATTTCCTTCCTCTCGTGCTGGTTACTCCCCAGTAGGTGTGATTGGAGTTCCAATCACCTCCCTCCACAAACCGATGTCCCAAAGTCAACAAGAAATGTGTAAATATGCCTTCGATTATTTTGTATCTGGCTGGACAGTATACCAAGGAAATATTGAGATATCCAATAACGTCTTACACAGCTGTTGCAGTAACCAGAATGTGGCCGGTTTTATATTCAGGCATATGATAATGTTTTAGGGAATTCCTTACAATAATTGCAATGCCAGCATGTCCTGTTCTATCTGAGTGAAAAGAAATGAAGCATCGGTAATCTTTGAACTTTAAATACGTAGCTGGGGCACAGAGAGCTTCTGATATTAATACTAAGTCCAATTGTGGTTGATTCATTATTAGTTCTTTTTCTATTTAAAGTATTCATTTTGTCAATTTAAAGTATTCATTTTGTCAATTTAAAGTATTCATTTTTTCTATTTAAAGTATTCATTTTGTCAATTTGTCGATCAGTTTAGTTATGAGCACCATCAATGTACTCATTTGTTGTAGGATGTTGTCAAGTTTTGTACTCTGTATTAGTAGCAGTTCTAGAGTAGGTGGGATATTTGGTGACTCTATATGTGATTCTTTATTGCTTCATACAGCTTCAGAGTACTTCTTTCAGATATTCCCATGGGTTTTATTTAGGAGGTTTATATCAGGTTTGGCAGATTGATTGTTTTGGCAGATTTCAGCTGGTAATTTCGTGTCTTTTTTATATTTAATCAATATTAATGAACTACAACTATTGATTTTACGTCTATAGTGTAATCAAGATATGCAAATAATAATCCTATTCTTTTTTTAGTATTTAATATTCGATCAAACATTTATGTTTACTAAGACAAAGTAAGAAAAATATCTATTGACACAGACACCATATAATAATTTTGCATTCATAGCACATTATTCTGTCAACTTATAACAACAGGTTCTGTTGTTACATGCACATACTGCACTAATTCCTTCAATTCAAAATGAACTTAACTTATTTTACATTTCGTCGCCAATATAAATAAATCATAAGTCTGCTGAATATATTTTAATTACAAATAGCCAAATATTATAAACAAATTTATTTACTACTATGAACTACAATTATTTTACATATTTCTCCATAAACTTTTTATGAAATTCTGATCTCAGGGAATCATTGATAAATGTATTTGCCTTTTTTTCGGGTTCAGAACGTGCACAGTTTTTGAACACTACATCATCGTCCCAGCGTCGTTTTACCTATGAAACAATAAAATATTAAAAATAGTGTTTAACTTTATAATAAAATATTTATAAACTTATAATACTATATAAATATATTTTTTTAATTTATCCCTAACAATGTAGTCAAAGAAAGTGATGCACCAATTATTACAGTCCCTTTACAATAAACTATACCTCTTAAAGTACAACCAAAATTTCTCTACTTCTCTCAGCAATAACTTATACAAATGTCCTACAAGTAAATTTAATATTAAAGTTATAAACTAAATTTAATATTAGAAAATTTAAATTAATTATATCTTGGAAACAAAACACTTCACATTTATATTTACAAATATTTGGGCAAACCATTTTGGTACATATTTTCTGTATAATTTTAAAAATTAAAATAGACTTGTGTATCTCGAACATAGCAATGTTTCATTTTACAATTTATTTGTTCGATACTCATTGTCTCTATATTTAAAAAATATATACTAAGAATTTTCCAACAATGCAAGTATACAATTGTTATATAATATTTAAGAGATAACAATTTTATTTACTTTAACCCTCTAACTCTAGTACTCTAAAGCCTAGTCAAAACATGCCCCAGTCAAAATACTGCATAAATAGAAAAATCTATACTCTAATTTTTTGGTGTTCCCTTGATGTTTGACTTACATGAGTTGTAAAATAAGTAAAATATTCATTATGAGTAATAAGAATACCTTTAAGTCATTTTTTTGTCCTGCTGCAGAGTAGTTCAGCAATGGATTACCAGATAAGATATTTTCCATTCTTATCCTTTCTTCTTCTTGTTTTTTTTCAGCCTCCTAAAAAAATAGTTAATTTCTTATAATGCAATGTTTTCAATAATCTCCTTATAATATTAACATGTGTATTCAACATATTACTGGATACAATTTCAATTGATAAAAAAAAGTTTTAAACTCTTCTCAATATAAGGTATATTTGGGAATTCAAAAATACATTTTTTGTAATCTGATGTTTTGACCACTTATTGCTTTTACAATAGTTTCATTTAAAATAGTTTCATTTAAAATTATTAATAGCCTTATAAAATTGAATACCACAGATTAGTGTTAAATAATAATTACTATACAATTGGACGTATAACATGTGTGGTTACCTTTTTTGCTTGTTCTATTGCTCTTTCCTTCTTGATTTTATTTAGCTCAGCTAATAAAGCTGCTGTATCATCATCAGAGTCTTCTGAAGCAGTTGAATCACCTTCTAAGGGGTCATCTGCGTCTAAGCTAGCTGCAGGAACTTGATCTATTTTTAAACGCTTTACAGAAGGTTCGGCAGGTCTTCTTGCTCCTGGTGCTTTGATATCTTTTTCTCTTTCGTCAAGCTCTTTGCGAAAATCTCTTGAACGTAGCTCATCAGTAGTTCCTTGACCCTGTTCCCTATAAAAAATAGCATATAAACAGTATTTTTCTAACTTCTGCAATAGATAAAAGTTCTTAAAATCGTACCTGTATTTCAATTTTGTATGACCTGGAAGATCTCTACTAGAATATTGACGAGATATTGCACTCAAATCTTTCTCACCCCGTCCTTGACCGCCTCTAGCAGGATCAAAAGTTGGTCTCGCAGCAGTGGTCATTGTAAATGTCAGATAACAAAATGGTAATAATAAAGATTCACAAAAGTTTGTTTTTTAAGTTTAAGTTGTATAAAAGAGAACTTCAACATGCACTTGCATATGACACACTTTACATATGAATTATTATATTAAATATTCTCTATTATGGTTACTACTTTACTTCATCCATCTACTAATAATTAATACCATAGAGTTTTTTATGTAAATTAATTCGCGAAACAAACACAGCACAGAGTATAGAAAAGTAAACTTTGGACAGTAACGAACATTCCTCATAGATACAAAATATTTTAAGAAGAAATCCTTTTCTTTTCTTCTTTCGCTATTTAACAATTTTCAATTTAATGATATCAAAATTAACTTTGATATCATTAAATTGAATTAATTGGAAATGATTGCTATAGAAATTGCATTATTATTTTTTATTTTCGATGTTAATATTTTTGAAGATATAATGTGATTTTTAGTATTTTCTTTCTTTGATAATGTATTTTAAATCTGGGAAATAGTATATAAAAAGAAAAATTAAGTAATTTATTAATTATAATATTTATTAATTTTCTCGACTGAGATACTACTACTACTACTACTACTACTAAAGCGATGGCAACATCCAAATCATAATTCGACTAAATTCAATTTTGTAATCTGTATTCTCAATTCGTAATTGTCTCAATGTTGTATGGTGGATTAGTGGTGTCCTTTGGAGCTTTAAGATTTCTATAATTAAAATTTTATTTCCAGATAAAACCTCAGAAACTACCTAATATATTTAGAATTTTGCATTAGTCATCATCATAAGAGATACAAATTTAAGGTAAATCATATATTTTATTACAAGTTGTAAAATCTTAGAAACATCTAGTAAAAATGATACCTTCGCCATTTTGTACTCGCAATGCTTATAGCAACATAAAATTTTATTACAAAATGATATATTTCTCTCTTAGTTCTCATAATAATAATAATAGTCTGCCGTTCTTTATGATTTTTAAATAAATATATGTAATGTTAGAAATATCACTAATGCCTTAGGTATTTGGTACCTTATTTTCGATACAATTGACAGATGAAAAATAACACGCTTTTAAAAATCATATATATATATATATATATATATATATATATATATATATATATATATATATATATATATATATATATATATTGGTACATAAATTTGCTTATTATTAGAATTATTATTATATTTATATTTGTTACAGAATGGCTGAAGATTTGGATGTGGAAGCAATGTTAGAAGCTCCTTATAACAAATCGGTGAGTAATCTAAATCTGTGCTAGATTCTTTATTATTTTATATAAATTACAATTTATCAACCCTGAGATATTATACTTAAGTGTTTTAATATATTACATTGGAAACATATTTAATAGTTTTATAGTATATTATAATAATTGACATATCCATTAGTACAATAGTGTGGTTACAAATATTCTATTTAAAACTACTGTCACAACATGATTCATTACATAAATAAATGAAAAGTACTAAAAGACAGTATATGTATTTATCATAACATTACATTTTTATGATATATATATTATTACACAATATTTTTGCCCTTGTTATAAATTTTGTACTCGATATTTATGATTGATGTAGTCAAATTTTTGCATAAACAAATGTATGCACTGACTGGTGTTGGGTGACATTTTAGGTTAGGCTGTTCAAAAATGTCATAACTTTAAAAATGAAAAATTTGTGTATTTATTATCTTTATCAACTAACACAATATATTATAATGCCATATTTGAACAGTTTTTATTATGACACAATGAAACAAAATTACATTTGAGATTCATTTCTTGTATTTATAGAACTTTGTGGTAATTGTCCAGCATACTTCACCGACCTGAACAAAATGAGGTATCGACTACTATACTTAATTATTTTCATCTTACATTTTTTTACTTCAATTAATTAAGTTTCAACTTATTATCTATTTAAAAAAAATGCATTATAAGTCAGTTTTCAAATTGAAAAGGACCATGCGCTGATGGGTCGTAAATCTTTTACAGAAGTATCCCTGTGTGATGTTAGCGCTGTGTACATCCTTAATCAGTGGTTTTCCGAATGGTAAGTGTAGACCGGGGACCAATTTCAACCACCTCTAGGACCTAACATGATTGTGAAAGCAGTCTTCTCTTCTGTAGCATAGGAATAAAAGCCAACATTTGTGATTTTCCTAAATGACATATATAAATATGTCATTCATGAAAGTTCACATATGATTTCGTATAGTTAATTCCATAAACTAATGCAATTTTTATTTATTCACTCGGCGTGTGTTGCTGTGGCGCTGCTTCTACCTTGTGCTTTGTGTGACAGGATAACACGTCCTCTTCAAAACACCGGTCGGACAAGTATTCTGACAAGCACAGAGACAAAGAAAAAGAAAACAATCGAAGGTATAAATTATTTACTAAATTAAATATAGTACATGTTGCTAAACTATTTTAATTGTACATATACATTTAGATTGTATCAGAACAAATAGACAAAGTATTATTATTTTATATCTTTATAGCAAATTAATGTTTTTGTTTTAGACGAAGCCGGTCGAGAGATAGAAGAAAATCACGAGATAGGGAATCTCGCCGGTCTAGAGACAAGGATGACAAAAAGGATAGGGATCGTGAACGTGATCGCGACCGAGACCGAGATCGAGATCGCGATAAGGATCGTCGCGATCGCGATAAGGACCGATCTAATAGGGATAAGGATAGGGATCGCGGAGACCGGGCAGATCGGGCCGACGACAGACGGGGAGACCGAGGCGACCGGGGAGAAAGAGGAGATAGGGGAGATCGAGGAGAAAGGGCAGACCGGGGAGAAAAGGGAGAGCGCGGTGAAAAGGACCGGGAAAGAGAAAGGGATAAAGAAAAAAGACGCAGTAAAGATAAAGAACGCAGCCGCGATCGGGAACGAGAGCGGAGCCGCGACGGCCATTCTATTCGAAGGGAACGTAGTCGTGATAAGGAACGAGCTGAATACAGATCCAAATCACGTGGAATAGAACCCAAAGTTGATGACCTGCCTCCTGAAGAAAGAGATTTAAGAACTGTTTTTTGCATGCAATTATCTCAAAGAATTAGGGCTAAGGATTTAGAAGAGTTCTTTTCATCTGTTGGCAAAGTTAGAGATGTAAGACTTATTACTTGCAACAAGACTAGAAGATTTAAAGGAATAGCATACATAGAATTTAAAGATGCAGAGTCTGTTCCTTTGGTGAGTAGAATATTTAAATTTAAATATTCCACTAGCAATAAAGCATGACGCTTTTACTTGTTAACAAATTTATTTATAAAATATGCCTATTTATTTCAGGCCCTGGGTTTGACAGGACAAAAGTTACTTGGTGTTCCTATAATTGTGCAACATACACAAGCTGAAAAAAATAGAGTAGGCAATACACTTCCTAACTTAGCACCAAAGACTAGCAATGGACCAACTCGACTCTATGTAGGCTCACTCCATTTCAATATCAGTGAAGATATGTTAAGGGGGATATTTGAGCCATTTGGTAAAATTGACCACATTCAACTAATGACTGATCCTGATACAGGAAAAAGCAAAGGATATGGATTTTTAACAGTAAGTTATTGTATTATTACAATATTATCCTACAAATGTGCATATCAACAGTTTAAAGGCTAATTAATTAGTCTAAAACCCATTTCAAGCTTTATATTTATTCAGAATTAGCACAGTTTTTTTACATCTTTGGCTTCGCAACTTCCTCAGAGGTTTCTTGACACTTGAAACCCACATTTATTTTGCTTTTACTCTGAAATCTAGTGTGGCGTATTTCAACTCTGAATGAGTTGAAATATGCCACATTAGATTTCATACATCATATCTTTTTCCTAAATCATATCTTTTTTATGCTTTAACTGGTGATTTTATCAACTTTCCATACACTATTTTGAACACTTAGTCAGCATTGAACACTTAAATACTTCCACAATTTTTAGATTAATTGCTTAAAATATTTTCTTTCATCAAGATAGTAACTTGTATCTCTGGAACTACTTTGTATCTTCATACAAATAGGCTAAGTTGCTTTAACTATAGTTTTAATTATTTATTATAAAATATTAAGGCCCAAACATATTCTCTCAAAGTAAACCTGTTTTGATTTCTTGTCAATTAGTTTTTTTCTTTGACAACACACACATTTTTGAATCCTTTTGTTTACTCTTTAAGTTTTACCCTTAATAAAATCTCCTTTTAATAGTTTTACTATTACATTACAACAAAAGAAATATTTTAATTTTATAAGATTGTAAATTCACCATTTATTCCCTAATCAATATTTTGTGCCCTTAGCCTTACTTAAATTCAATAGATTGTGAAACCTGCAGAATATTTTTTTTACCTTTTTCTTTTTTATGCACTCTAGGATTTTCTTTGCCTTAACGCATTTAGTGTTAAGACCTATTTGCCTAAGAAATAAAAATAGTTAAAAACATTTTTAATAAAGCAACACTATATCATAATCTGGTCTATGTCCACTCAAACAGATTATTGAAATGTTTTTTTTAAAGTAAGTTCACTAATTGATGTATACATTGTTGGTTGGTTTAAATGGCCAATCATAATGTAAGTGGACCTGTCAAATGTAATATGTTAACTTTTGATTAATATACCTTTAAATCTAACGATATAAAAAATGAACCTAATGGGTCCTAAATTTTTTTTTAAATAATAATTATGATAAAAAAAATCTTATTTACTTTATTCCAGTTCCACCATGCAGCTGATGCAAAGAAGGCAATGGAACAATTGAATGGCTTTGAGCTTGCAGGGCGACCCATGAAGGTAGGTAATGTGACGGAGCGCACCGACGGAGGTTCAAGTACACGCTTTGACGCAGATGAGCTGGACCGCGCCGGCGTCGACCTCGGTGCTACAGGCCGGTTGCAACTTATGTTTAAACTAGCTGAAGGCACTGGCTTACAAGTAAGTTGATGACTGATTTTTTTTAGTTTCACACTTTATTCCATACATTAGTCCCATATAGTAACCACAGACATAATTTTTAGAGAACCTAGTGTTAGAACACTCTGTTCTCTGTATTATTAACACTCATTTTAATCATATAACGTCTTAGTAGTGTTAGTTTTCATGGATAAATAATATCTCGAGTGACTTTGGATTATAAAAAAGATACAATATGCTTCTAATGTTTTGTGTGGGCAACTCAATTTAAAATGTGTATAAGTAGATAACTATTTGTCATTAACATTAATAGTAACAGATACATAAAAAAAGGAAAAGATTTTATCATAATCTTGTCTGAAATTGTACAGCAATGTTCGTGAGAAACTACTTGCTTGGCCTCAAGATATGTTAGGTAGACTTCTTTTTTTATAAAGAGGTCATAAAAATTCTAGCATTCCGCAAATATCATTAAGCTATTAGTATCCAATTAAGCAATCATTTTCCTTTTATTTAAACAGATACCACCAGCGGCAGCATCAGTTTTAATGGGCGCTGGATCCACACTAGTCGCACCACAACCACAAGTAGCACCACCAATTGCCACACAATGCTTTATGCTCAACAACATGTTTGATCCATCATCGTAAGTATTTACTTTATTACTAAGAGATATTAAAAAATAAAATAACCTTTTAATAACACTGAAGAAATAAATATAGATTATTATGAATGGATAAAAAATATACTAAAGTTAATGACAGTAAAACGTTATGCTGCAATATAATGCATAATAACTTGGTAACATATATTTGAAATATATTATTATTTATTCTTAATATGATTATTTAAAAATAAATAATTTTTAAAACATATTTTCTTCTTCAAAGTTCAAAACTTCTGTCAAGTAACATAAAATTTTCTTTAAACAGAGAAACAAATCCAAGCTGGGACATAGAAATCAGGGATGATGTCATCAGTGAATGCAATAAACATGGTGGCGTCCTACACGTGTATGTGGACAAAGCGTCGCCTCAGGGCAACGTGTACTGCAAGTGCCCTACTATAGCCACAGCAGTGGCGTCAGTGAACTCGCTCCACGGTCGCTGGTTCGCTGGCCGCGTCATTACCGCAGCTTATGTGCCTCTCGTAAACTACCACTCGTTGTTCCCCGACGCAATGACTGCCCTATCGCTGCTCCTGCCTACACGACAACGATAAACGTACAATTATGTTAATGCAAAGCAATATTTTATAAGGACTAGGATATCTAGTGGTGTTCTGTATTTTAGGCAATATTATTATTACACATTATATGTGATTTCACTTATTATATTTTTTTTATTTTTCGTCTTGTTGTTCGAAGTGAAACTTCCTAATTAACGTATGGAGGATTTAGCAATGATTAAAAAATTGTCACACTTTCCGACGCTGTGTTGAAAAACCTTTTCTGTGATCATCACTTTAGACCGCAATGGTACCACCATTCATTGTTATTTAAATTGACGAGACATGAAAAAATGTTTTATTGATAAATGGACGTATTCAAATTAATAATAAAATTGAGAGATGATTACTTTATTGTATTGAAAAAAATATCACTTGATTATAATTTTGGTAATATTTTGATATTAACGTTATTTTTGGTGCAAATGTTATACATTTTATTGGATTAATTCAATCAATTTAGCATTATATTGTTTATACCTTAGATGATTGTTTATTAGTGATTTCAATCGTTTGACTTGTAATAGTATACAAATATACTGTGCACATTAGTACTCTTAATTTAATACGACGCAAACTAAAATATAAAAGTTATTTATAACATTATTAACAAATAAATACCTAACCATACTACTCTTCACTCACCTTGAAAATTATTCACATATATATTTATTTTGTGCTAGATATCTTACTTAAAATTATTGTTTTTTTTTAATATTTTCTATATAACTAAGTCGAGACCGAGAGACGATTTTTGATCGACTTGTGTTTATTTACTTAAATAATTTAACAAAAATATAATGTAATTAACCTTATGAATTTTTCGCATTTCCATTCGAACGTGTTAAACCAACAATTATTTTTAAGGATTGCTCCTCCACTTGGTTCTTCACATTACTTATTTAATAACGTAGCTTAATACCGCCACTTATGAGGGTTGTAAAATGAACTTATACTGCATTTTTTATGGATTTATTGATTTTTAAATAAATTGATTTGAGTTCCAAGCTGATGCAAAATTAATTTGCCCGAATCCAATCTATTTCTAAGGTAGCTGGGCCCTTTTGCTTGATAGTTTGGTAAACACCTCCATATATTTGAATGCCTATACTAGTCACCTGTGAAGTATCTAAAACTTCGGTATTAGTTACTCGCTTTCCTCTATAATAAGCTTTGAATTCTGAAAATGGTAATGTGCGTAATGCGAATTCGTCCTTTGGAGCCTGAAATAAACACAAACGTTTATTTGTAACAGATAGTTATCTTGCATTCAGAAACTAAATATGTTTTCTTGTAATACCAATATATGTTTATAAAGTTAAATCATAGGTACCTGAAAATATTGTTCAAAAGAATAGTTCGGCTCGTCGTTTAGGCCCCTGTGACGGAGGACAACTTTAAATCCATTGAATTGTCCTTGGCTGCGACAATGAAGTTGCAACTTGGTGTAGCCGCTTAAATCATGAAACCCGAGGGATCGTATTCCAGCAAAGCCAGCGCCGTTTGGTTGAGGATTTAACAAGGCAAAGAATATAGCTCTTCTAAATAGAGAGTTTTGATGTATTACAAATACAGCTTTCGACATTCCGACACTGCGTACTGTGTCCGATTGCTCTTGCCAATTACTAACATCATCAGTTTTTGTAAAGTCAAATAAATACTTTTCAGGTGACGCAGTAATGTTACTGAAAGAGAAGAAAGCTATTATTATCGTAACACCTACGTACAGGTTCTTTCAATTTACTCCGCATATTGCTGGAGAGGATATAAAATAAAAAAACAGCTTTACACTTTATTTTACATAGCAGAGCTAGAGACAACCTAGTGCCAAGGCACCCCGTTGACTGTTTATAAAACATCGAATACTGTAGGTATGTCTTTTAAACGAACCAAATAAATAATTTGGTAATAGCGCAAAAAAAACCAAACACACTTTTGGAAGCAATTGTGTGATGAGAAAAGTGTGCGAATACTTAGGTTTATCTAACCACAACTAATCCTCATTCAGTAAGGGTCTTTTTTATTTTTTCCTCAAATTTATACAAACACCCCATGTATTAGTGCATGAATAGATGGATTTAGTACAAAAGTTACTATCAACAGGCCGAGATTTATATTTAATTAATCTTAGTTTAGTTACATTGCGCAAATTTGTGTGTGTTGTGTTTATTTGATTAAAACTTTTGAAAACTGTTAAACTATTTCTTTATTACAAGTAAATTTCGATCAACTATTTCTTTATTTGCTTCGATCACCTATAGATGGTTGATCGAAGCAAATAGATATAATTGAATATTGACACAATTAACTTTATAACACTTGTAAAACGATTTAAAAAATTTCAAATCATAAAATTTTTTTTTTTCAAAATTGTCTATTATTAAATATATTAAAGAAAGAGCTACTTCTATTTTATAAATTTTACATGCAATAATGCAAACTATGTAGCATGTTATGGTACTAAACTAAACTTAGTTTAGCATGCTATATATATCTATAACTATAGATAAGTACTTAATTCAGTATAATTCAAATTTAAAGCATTCTCCCCAGACGTTACTTTCAATAATTTATAACAAATTATTGAAAACAACGTCTGGGGAGAATATAATCTGTATTTTGTCTACTTCAAAAATTTCAATTTTTGTATAATTACGTCGTGTAAATGATAAGTACCTACTTGTTATGTTAAATGTTATTGCATTACGTCAAATCGACATGGTGTGAAAGTAACATATATGAAAATTGCTATGAACCCTTATAGTGTTCTTAACAAAAATTACTTACGTGTTAGTACAAGAAACACTAAATCTAAATGTTAAAAAAGCAAAGCACGCAAACGTCAGAAAGTTGATTTCACGTCGGAACATGGTTATGCAAAATCACTCACTGGTACCTTCTAGTTGAATAATATTGAATGAATTATTACAATTTAAAAAATGTAGTATGTATATCAATTATCAGTATTAACAAGTAGGTATGTTATATGTTTACCCACTTTGCTGAGCACTTGACATTGTTATCATTTTTTAATGTTGTTGACTTCTAGTAGTATCACTTTGTTTAAACTCTAAAATAATATTTTTAATATGACTTACATAGCATTACTAATATCATCACTTTTATATATTTTACTCACATTTGATTCAATTCTGTGTGTAGGACGGACGTAATGGCGTCCTCTTCGTTGATATAATTCTCATTCATAGTAGTTAGACAGGTACTTCTTAGTATTGATTATTCGAATAGAAAACTCATGAGACGTGTTTTTATACCAAACACACTTATCTTCAAAATTATAGTATATATAATAACTTAGCCTCTGGCTACAGGCTTCATCAAATTGACGTTAAGTTATGTTGAAAATTGTGAAAAAGTGATAGATAAATGTAAGTATAGGTCCACGACATGTGGAAATTTATGTCATCGAGAACCATTCGAGGGAGTAATAATATAATTAAAATAAAAATTAAATAGCCACGATTTAATCTTTCACTTTAAAATTTAATTACTCTAAACTTTCAATTAACAATAATATGAGTCTTGATTAAGACTAAAAATTAACATATAACTAATTTAAAACATCAAAAAAATAAGTACTTAACCAATATAAAAAAGAATTATGGAATGTACGGTACTAACATACCTTACTCAAAGTGCACATATAATTTCTATTCATGTATTTTTCTGAAATCTATTTTATCCCTTACTCAATTAGTAGAAAGATTAAATTATTTTTATTGAATATTTATTAATAGAAAAGTAGCTGTATATTTAATATAAACCTTTAAACAGTTTTAAATGATTTATATAAGCGCTATGCACTTTATCCAAAATTCATATAATAAAATGAAACACAAATTGATTAAATATTATTTATTTCCCACCACCTGTTCCCTAGTTATTTCTTAAAACACCAATTCTTCTTAGATATCGCACTATAAATGGAGTCGCTGTTAACGTGATTGCAATTCTTGCTGGAGCGAAAATTTTATGAACTCCATATGCAATTACGAAAGTTCCTGCATTTGATGTTACGGCATTTGATATGGCTCCTTCACCGATGTTAAAATATTTTAGTATCGCCATAACATCTACTCCACTGAAAATAAATAGAATTGTCAATAAATGCATATAATGCAGTATTTTAGTAGTCAATGTAAACATATAAATATATTATATTGGTTTCACAATATTACATTTTTCTAGTATTTGATCGTGATAAACACTTCCGATGTTATAATTTTAAATATAATGACAAACTAAGAATTAGTGGGTAATTTACAAATGTACATATATTATAATAATTTATTATTTACCAACCATACACCATATTTTATGATATCATTGAGATTAGTTAAGTTTTCAAAAAGCTAGCACGAAATTTCAACAACATGCAACAGGAATGTTAACATTTATTGTAATCTTAATATTTAAATTATTAAAATATTTAAAATGTTGAGTAAATTACATAGCATATAAACATAACAAAGAAGTATTTAATCATTGAAAAAAAAAGACAGAAATCAGAAGTTTTATATAAACATTTAAAATTATGAGTAAATTACATAGAATATAAATAAAAACAAAGAGGTGTTTCCTCATTGAAAAAAAAAACAAATCAGAATTTTTATACTACTATTATGCAGAGAAAAACTGCTTTTATTATTTCAAAATATCGGACAAAGGAATATAGACATCTTATAAATATTTAGATATTTGCAACTAAATTATCTTAGCAAATTTTCAATTTTTTTGTTTATATTTAAATAGTTAAGATATAAAAATTTGCCAACATTCCAACCTTATGAAAATGCCACATACCTAGAAACTAGGAGGTAGCATCCCCCTAGACTTAGCAGAGATATAGATACATGAAATATTACAACTGTTGAACCATAATCTTTGACAGCTTTTTTTAATTTTTCTTTGGCACTCAATGGAGGTTCTGTTCCTGTACTCATTTTCCTCACCCCAATGGTTAAAACTATGCTTTGAAAAAATTGACATAGCCAAAATTAACATAAATAATAAAAATATATATTATTTGCAAGCAATTTAAGCAGTATATTTAACAATACTAAATAATATTTTTTATTTTAAGTAATTACCCTCTTTATATAAATGGAAGTGTTACAAATGTTGAAATGATGTAAAATTATATGTCGGACTCTCAGGTTGCTAAACATGCAATTTTTGAAATATAAGCACCGAAATACAGGATTGTTCTATGATATAGGTTATTAGTTATGATTCTGATAGATCATGATTCAAATTTAAATGTCATATATTAGGAATAAAGTGAGAAACTATTAAATTTAAGTAGTCTAAAAAATTGTGATAATATTGAAGCATTATTCTATAATTAGAAAATATAGACAGAAGAGTGAAAAATGTAATACATTTTTCACTTATTTTTTTGATTGGCCAAAGCTTTGTGCTGAATGTGCATTTTTATTAGTAAACCTAATACTAAGATCATTTGGGTAATCATTATCTAATACACAGGGGTGTTTTATTTCCATTATTCATTATACTGTGCCAAATATAATGAATTAAGGGAATAAGACTTACTTATAAAAACACAATTGAGCAATTAATGTATTTTTAGAGTTATTAAATGTATTTAGTCTATGTCACTTCTTATTTAAAATATACAAGTAATTTATGTAAGAGAAATATTATTTCATTTAGTCCAGCCTATTACAATAATGTTATTGCTATACATCAAAAAATTTGAAGAAAAATAAGGCCTTTGGAAATATTCAAAGGAAACTATGGTCCAGTCTTAGGTAAGCTCCCTGCGATTCTACATGTGGTCGAAAATGACATGTTGGTTTTTCAAATATAAATGATTAGTCTGGTTATGTTTCATTTAAAATTAAAAACTTCACAAGGACCAAGAATCTTATTATGCCATTTAGTAATTTTTGACAATAATAATTATTTAATTTGAAATGATATTTATATGTTGAATATTATATAGTAAACTATACCTTTTCTATACTTTTGTCCAGAGTATTCGCGTTTCAAAGTCAAATAATGGGCACTATGCAGATGATCTGATAGATATTTGTATCCTTGCCCCCATTGGGACCCTGGCATATTAAGATGTGTGCTATTGCCACTGAATGGACTTGGTACATTACTTTGCATGGACGATGATAGACTCACAGCACCACGGCAGTCATATTTGTTAACATAGGGGTCATATTGCAAAGTTACATCAATCTTAGAAATTTCCTCTCTTGGTTTAAAAGTATTGATAACAGGACCTGACAAATCTCTTGCTCTCATAGGAGAAAATCTACCCATTTCCGCTTCATTTATATTAATCACATTTGATGGCAGCTTAAGAGACGCAACTTGTGGATACTTAACTATCGGTGAAATATATATTGTTTTGCCAATATTATTATAACCACCTAATAAGAAAAAAATAAGTACGATACGATGAAATAACTATCAGGGAAAATTTTAGTAAAATCTTAAACTTGCATATAAAGAAATAATCTAAAAATAAAATTATAAATTTAGCAAATGCGTATGTATATATATATATATATATATATATATATATATATATATATATATATATATATATATATATATATATATATATATATGCAAAAAATTTTCCACTTACCAAAAAAAGTATTCTTGAAATATTTTATACTACTTGTATTAATACCTGTTTTAAAAGAAATTTTCAACATTTTGCCAAAGATATAAAAATAATCCTGCGAGCAAGTCCTACAATATTCGTCCTTGACTTTAAGAGACACAAAAGATCAAATATGTATAAACGGTATTTCAAAGTATAATCACCATATAATATGTCCATAACATTCATAGACACATCTACTAAATTTTTATCTACATCTATACAACAGCTCTGACATATTTACAATCTCTATCTTCTGTCAGAGCACCATAGATCTAAATAAGTAATTGGAATGAAATATCATTTTTTTATATATTTGTATTTATTTTTAAATAATATTTAATAATTTACTATTTAAATTGTTATTACACACGTAGAATTAAAAAACATTTTTTAAAAAAAGTTATAAAAAATTTCATACGTTTTTTCAAAAATATTTTCTAATCCTAAGTGTAGAATAACAATTTAAAAATAGTAAACTATTAAAATAAAATAGCAATCTCTCTTGTTAAACGATTGTTTCTTAATTACCTTATAATAGTAGATATTTGTAAAAGTCTCTCCACAGAGATGCTAACAACGTAAATAAGTTGTAAAAAACGTAGAAGTTTCAAAAGAACGTTTCAACGCAGCCGGTAGTAGATCGCATGGCTTAGCGGTCAGAGCGCTTAGAAGAGACGCGGGTTCAAATCCCGCGTTTAAAGTATGATACGTTTTTCAAATCTAATATTGAAATCATTTTGTCCAAGCGAAATTGTATCAAATTAGAATATAATAAACAAAATTATATACCTAGATATGTATGCTATCATACATATCTAATACTACAAAAGTAGTTTCTTTAATATTCTAGTGTTACTACCCTGCTTACATTTGCAATATAAATCTAAAATTTTAATACTTTCTTCCACTTGTTTAAACTTATAATGATTATATTATTTTATCATAATTCTGTAATATAGTTTATGAAAAAATCTATAATATTTATAAGAGCAAGAGAAAATTAAATATTATAAAAACCATATGAACTTACGAATATATTTATGTCAAATTTATATTTTTCGCGGAATAGTTCGGCAATTTGATAAGGTGACATATAAAAAACCAATCATTTTTATATCTGTAAAATTAATTTATTTATATAAGTAATAATTATGCCCTAATTATGATAGTCTATACAATATTCGGGCCGTATTTATTTCAGCTCTTAAATTAGATATTCTAGTTAAGTACAACTGAAAGTCAAGGTTCATGGTTTAGACTTCAACGTCCGAACTAAGTTATTCCATAGTAACTTAAATTTGCATAACTTAAATGTGGCCACATTTTAACTGAACTTAACTAAAAGTATATGATCATGTCGTGATTTTTAAATATTTGACCGTATTAGAATGAATTATGTGCAAAAAGAAAGGGGACATTCATAACACTTATATTTATTTTTTGAATAAGCAGAATAGGTTTTTTTATTTTTTTGTGGAAAGTTTTAATGCATTACCCTTTTATAATTATGTACATATATGTATATCGCATCTTCTTAACTAGTAGTATTTCAATTATTATCTAAATTTTAGGTCTGATATGAGTGCAATATGGTCTGAAGGGAATACAATGCTTGGTAAGGCAGTATGTGCCTTTAGTTGTTCAACACTAGGAAATGGTATAACCTGAAAAAAAATACAATATGTATACAACAAAATAACTGAACTTAAGAAAATAACTTTAGAAAATAATAAAAAATATATTTCTACAAGTTATTATGAAATAATATCTTAACCTACACTAATTATTAAAATTAATAATTGGCGACCATCAAGATGCAGTGTTATTGTATGTTTGATGCAAACTCCTGGGAATGATTATATTTAAAATATTTTTATTTTTTCTCTATGGTAAGGATCTCTTTGAGTACTCTTCTAGACTAAGCTTATTTTAAAATATGTATAATATTTTACCTGTTCAACTTTAAGTTTTTCTTTTTCATAAAATATATAATCTAAGCAATCTGCAAATCCTGCTGTATAATTAGTATACTGTGGAGTTCCACAAGCACTTTCTAATAAAATGTCTTGTGATAGACTCAGCCCTGTAATAGCTTCATTCTGATCTGGAATAATTGTATTGTTTGTAATTTTTATCTTGAAAAAAGTATATATTACTTATATAAATATCTTGACACTTGGTTCAACTAATACCTTGCTTTATCTCATACAGTACATAATTATTGCTTACGAGATGGGCAATTAAAATAAACAGCAAAATTGCTTGTTCACTTTATAATGATTATGGTGAAAATATTTCGAAATATCTAGACTAAGAAAATTTAATACTATAAATAAATTTCACCTTGAAGTTGATGTTGTGTACTTGTGTAAGTCATATTATATGTTAAATCAAATACATCATTTAAAACACTACATGTACCAGAAGCTAACATTCGATAGAGATTGAATCATTATGTATTTCATTAACATATTTTCAAAGTTAATATTTTTAAAGTAAACTCCGAAATGATCCAGATGACTCATTCATTATTGGTAAAGTGAAAAAACTTAATACCATTAAGCTTTTTTTAGTAGAGAAGATAAATGAAAGTAATTTACAATTAGTTTTTTTCTCCCGAGTAAGAGACATAACTCACAACTATGGCCTTTATATGTAATAAAAGTGCAATATTTACATTATTCTCAAGCTGTAATCAAATACCATGTATATTATAAAGCTACTGACTATATTTAAATTTTATTGAATTTATAATAAAACATTTTAATCAAGAGAATAAAAAAACTTACTGGATCTCCAATCTTTAAGAGAACTGGGTGCTGATCCAGTTGTGTATAACTGATATATCCCGCATGATGGTACACTATTAAAATCACCACATACTATAAGGCTGACTCTACTATTTTTATACTAAAAATAAGAAGAATAAGAAAATACCATAAAATAGAAAGCCCAACACAATTCAATTATGATCAGCATTAATAATTTAACCATATTAAAGAATATACACTACAAAATTTACAATTATTTTAAAATTATAATTAATTATAACTGTAGATTGCTTTTGTTAAGAGATTTTAGAAAGATTTTTTTTTTATAATATTGACAAGAGTAATACTTGTAGTTAGAAATCATACAGTCAACTCATTTTCATTGATTGCTTGAATAATCATATAATAATTGCTTATGATTCCATATTTCATATAGATAAAAAAAATTATAATTTATTGTGGGTTATATATATTTATTTATCCTGTTTATTTAGTACCTTTTCTTCTAATTGTTTTTGTATATGCCTCAACCAATATATAAGAATGCCTCCTTGGAGCAATCTTATATGATCAGCATCTGGATGAAAATATAAATGAGTGTTGCCAACTAACACAATTTCATTTTCATGTTTAACTGATTGTAAGAATGTTGCACACGCTACACTTGATCTATCTAAAACTCTCTCAATTAATGGCTTATTATCTTTAATTTTATTCCAAATATCTTTTAAGTATGCTTCTTTTTTAATAGCCTCCGCTAATAGTATATTATCAGAACCTATGTTTCTGCAACAATATATGATATATAATAAATCAATATATAATAAAATCTAGAGAAAGTAAAAATTAGAGACAATATACCTAAATCTGTCTTTTCTGTAGAAGCAAGCTAATCCTTCAGCCACAGTTTTACCTTTTTTACAAAATTGACCTTCAAAACCATCACATTCTAAGAAAGTATTTAAGCTGCTATGAAATATTTTGCTATCTACTTCTTGTAAGCAAACAATATCAGCATTATAGCCTGAAAAAGATAAATTATATATTATGGCTACTTTAATACATTGAAATTAAAATAATGTCATAAGTGAAAATAGTGTTAGCAAAATGTACAAAATATTACCTTTTAGTTCTTTGACAATTAATTGTTTCCGATAGTCAATATGAAGTGCATATGGAGGACAGTATGGATGTAACACAGTTCTAGTAAAATCTGAATCACAATATAAATCAGCCAATATGTTGTATGAAACACATCTAAAACTAAAAAAAATAAAATAAAGATAACTAATACTGAATTAAGCACATTAGCTAGTTATAACATTCATCATTAATATTTTTTTTTAGCTTCACACTTTTATCCCCCATAGCAGGGTAGACTGAAAGTACCTCATGTCAACACACTCCATACTTCAGTTTTCTCCAAATTCGAGACATTGCATGTTGAGTGGTGGAACCAAATGCGCAATATATTTATCATTATTATAAATTATTGTATTTATTGCCTACTTTGACTACCTTGAATCTATTTTTATAGCAATTATTGAGGTAAACTATTTGATTTTCATGCTACTTAATATCTATATAAGTTTACCTCTTGTCTGTTAATCTTTCTTTTGTAAATATATGTCTAGATTCAAATGGACAATGGCCAGGTCCAGCTTCAACAAGACCGTTTGTCACATATTCAACTGCTGGACCAGAGTGTTTTTCATTGACTGTAAAAGAGTTGAAAATATAAATAAAATGCAAATAATGCCACAAGAATTTCATTGTAAAACTAACCTGGAATGCATTCTAATTTCAACTTCATATTTACATCCTGTACAGTAGGAGTATAATAATAACTATTAGTTATAAATTCCCATTCTATATGGTCTTTACTTATCTCATTTCCTTTTTCATTATGTGATTTGCCCCTATACCAATTAAACAGACTTAAGTGTTTGTCGGTAAATTGTGACACAAAATCCTCTGGATATACCGGAAAACCTACTAAAATTGTTTTTGGTAAATGGAAATTTATTATCCATGGTGCATTTAATACAATTTCGTATGATTTGTCAGATATACAAAGTATGGGATTATAATATGAAAATACATCAGAGCAAGTAAGTTCTTTAGAAAGTGGGTTTTTTTGATTGTCACAAACTATAACTTCAATGGTGTTTTCGTTGGAATCCGATTTCTTTTTTTTTTTGTTATAAATTTTTTGAACGTTTGTTGCTATTCGAATACATAGCGTTTCTAAGTTTTCTGTACATTTTCTACTTAAATTGAACTGCCTTTGTACATTATTTACATTAAAAAGGAATGATATATCAACTTTGTTTTCTTGTTTAATAAATCTAAAGTAACATTTATCTTTATTCATAATGTTAGATTTAGAAATATTTAATAGAGAATGAATGGAGCGCGCAAATTTTAAAAAAGTAATCACCATACTACTTTTAGGTTACGTTAAATTCTGTAGTACGGGTAATGCAAATATCGGATAAAACGTCACGTTTTATCTTTGAAAAACGATACAAACGATAATAAACGTCACATTTATTATCGTCTGTCACTGAATAATAGTTTTCAAGTTTTGAAAAGAGATTATAATCTTTAAATATTTAAATTTTAAAAATTTTTAATTAACATTCCTTGATTGACATACCTGCATTATCTTTTTGTAGAAAAATTTTATTTAGGATTTATACTTCTGGATAATAATATTTTAATACCATCATTTGAAGTTCGTAATCCAATTTAAGCCCTAATAACAATGCTATATGAGGGTGGGAGAGGGGTTTCGGGTAATCGGGAAATATGAGCCATAAGTTATGGCTTATGTATCTTTCACGTTTTTTATTGGAATAATAGGTGGGTTATGGGTTCATAACCCAATAGGAAAATTATATATACATATATATAAAAGGTGGTCAACATTTTAAAATATTTTGTTATAACCCCGGTGGCAATGATATATTCTCCTCTAACTTGATATATATATATATATATATATATATATATATATATATATATATATATATATATATATATATATATATCTGAACATATATCAAGTTAGAGGAGAACATATTATTTCCACCGGGGTTATAAAAAAATATTTTAAAATATTGACCACCTTTTTATGCCTTCGGCCATCCATCAGGCGGGCAATTATAATATATAATATTCTTTAATACCTATGAAATCGTAGCAACACGTAATACACTAGTGACATTAGTTGAATTGTTAAATGTATGTAGATGTACGACGTTCAGTAGGCAAGCCTCATATCACGTGGACCTATAATCTGCTTAAGGTTGCTGGAAGCTGCTGATGGGACTCCTCTGTCTAGACTCTTTAAGGCTACAATGACGACGGCGTAATATGAAGTAGGGGGAGCAATGGGCACATGTTTCGAAACAGATTTGGTTATGTCTAATACTTCCTTATATATTCCTTATATATTTATTATACGTTATTTGGATTTTTTTTAAGAAATATATCATTTGAGTTTTTATTGCAAAATATTTCTACTATTCTATATAGCGTCTTACTAAATGGCGTCAAAGTAAAGCTACCATAGCCAAAGGCAATCAATAATTTCAAACGGGATAACTTTAAGTATACATTTATAGGTAGAAAAGAATCTTAAATGTTAGACATGCTAATTTACTAACTTTATCGTCATACAGAGGATGTCCTAACGAGTATGTATCCAATTTTTGGTCTTTAACGACGCGCAGGCACATCACCCTACACCTACGACATGTGGGCAAGGGCTACCGTGTCAAGTACGGGCATGGCTAAAGATACAAGTACCCAGACGGAAACTCCTTCTAAAAGACGTCCTTCTAAAAGAATCCTTAGAATCTTATCACGTATAAGAGCGGATCCCACTCAACTCAAATAGATTATTTGCTGTCCAGGCTGTGTCATATAGGCAGGATGACGAATTGTAAAGTCATTCCGAGTGAAAGAGCCCAGTCAGTAATTTTTACGGTGATTGAACGAGTTCTTAGTCATTTTAAGGCAGGACGGGTCACTGACAGGGGGGCATGGTGGTAGAATAATAAAGTGCAGGAGGTGATTCGTGGGAAGAAGGCTGCCTTTAAGGTATAATTGACCACCAACTTTCTCCAAGACAGAGTAGATTATATAGCAGCCTGACGTGCCGGTAAAGGAGCTGTAGCCAGAGCTCGCAGTAAAAAATTTTCACCACTATATGATAAACTTGAAACTGCGAAGGGACAGAAGTGACGCAGGACATCACAAAATGTCTTTGTGTCAAAGACTTTCAGGGCCCGCTGTTGTGTAATCATGTCTCGGTTAAGGAGAGATGGAAGTGCTACTTCAAGGAACTACTGAACACTCAGCACCAGTTTTCAACCGAAACACCTCCTAATGTGTGCCTGACGAAATTAAGAATTGTGTTTGACGCATTAAGAATCGGAAAGCCTTGGGACCTGAGGACTTTTCGATCAAAGTGTGGAAGTCATTGGGCTTTCTTAGTGTACTCATGGTTACTGACCTTCTTAACCACATCTTGAACACTGAAACTATGCCATATCAGTATTGGTGTAGCTTTATTAAACCTATTTATAAAGGCGTGTGGCAGTGATAGGGGCATTAAGATTATGAGTCACACCATGAAGCTCTTTGAGAGTGTGATCGACCTCAGGTTTCTTCGAGAGTGTGCTGTCTAGGTATCAATATGGATTACAGCCGGATCAGGTACCATGGATGCTATTTTTGCCCTCCGAATTTTGATGGAGGCACACAGGCAAAAAATGAGAGCTTTGCGTGTATCATTTTTAGATCTGCAGAAGGCCTTTGACTGCGTGCCTCATTAATGCATCTGGTGTGCATTGCGATCCAAAGGGACCATTTAAGCTTGTATTGATATTATCAGAGGTATGTATCACGATTCCGTCTCAATAGTTAGGACTGCTGTTGGCGACACGAAACTTTTCCCGAATACAGTAGGGGTTCATTAAGGCTCGGCCCTTAGCACGTTGTGGTTTAATGTTAGTCTGGGTACTGTCTCGGCTTATATCCAGGACCAGCCTCCATGGCTGATCATGTACGATGATATAGCACTCATTGGCGAGAACTAGGATAAGCTGAAGCAGAGAGAAAAGCTCTAAAAGGGTACGCTTGAGAACGATGATCTTAACCTAAAGTATCGAAGACCGAGTAAACAGCTTGCGAGAGCCCCTACTACAGCACTATCCATATATATCATGCACCAGCCGTTAAATCGGAGAAGTTCATGTACCTTTGATCCATCGTGCATGAGTCTATAGGCATTGATCAAGACGTCCATGCCGGTATCAGCGCTGCTTAGGCCAAATGGCGTGAGATCACAGATGTGGTCTGCGACCGTAGAATAAAGAGTAGATATACAAAAGTATTATCCGACCGGCTCACTTATGTGGAATCGTATGTTGGCCAGCACTTTCTCGGCACACTCAGGACCTTCACGCCACGAAAATGAGTCCGTGAAGTAGCGATAAGCTTCAAGAGCATCGCCTGAAATGGTAGGGCCACGTTGCGCGCCGGCCTGAGAACTATGTCGGACGAATATGCTTTGATATATTTGCCCCTGGAGTTAGACCCACTGGACCCCAAGGGCGCTCCCTTGACTGGTTGTCGTGAAACAGGATATGAGAGCCAATGAGCTAACCGCCCAGGATGCCAACGATCGTGTAAAGTAACTAACTCTTAGTTAAGTGGGATGGCGGACCCTGGCTGAGCTGAAACAAATATCAAAAAGAAAAGCCATCGTGGTGCAGTTGATAGTCTGACTGTAAAAATGATTTGTTATGTAAGTTCGATTTTCAATCGGGAAAATACTTATAGTTAAACTATTTTTATTACCATTCACAGTAAATTAAATTTTAATTATTATACTCTAATATAATACTCTACTGTAATAAGACAAAGCGTGATATGACACACTACTTGTAATATCGTAATAATTGACTATTTTTGAAGTGTTATTCCACACTTAGGATTAGAAAACGCATGGCTTAGCGGTCAGAGCGATTGAACGGTTTCCAAGAGGCGCGGGTTCAAATTCCGCTTATTTTGGCAGAAAGCAGAAAACAATGTGTTACGAACGCGAATGAACAAAAACTAGTTTCACTGACCTGTTATCCTGTTATGTAGAATAAAGCATGGAGTTGTAAAAGAAGAGCGGAAACAAATATTCAAATATATAAATATCTTCCCTTAAAGATAATTACAGAAAGTGATTGATTTATTAAGTTCTGTTTGAATATTGTACAAAAGTGAACAAATATTAGCAACATGCGTGTTCTTTTGATGCTTGCCACAAAAAAGCAAAACCGGTGAAATCTTTCCCAACATTCGTCGCTAATACAACGTAGAGGTACTAGTCACCAGCACGCGTTGACAACACAAAAGTTTTGTTCAGTGGATACCTAGCTTTATAAATAATGATAATTATGTTGTTTTTTTTTAATTAATTAAATCTATCCGTAAGCAAAATGTCCTTAATTTTTAAAACTTATACGTACCACTTTACGTTACACAATTTTAACAAAATAATATTTATTGCTATCATATATTTTTTTATGTTGTCAACTAAGCTGACGACGTGTCAAATTCACTGTACGCGTTGCAAAGTCAGTTGCCAACTCGTACCTTGTTGAGAACCTTTCCCATTTCTTACTGTTTATAGGATTGTCATTAGAATCGAAGTATAGCAGAACTTTATACTGTTAATCTAACTTAACTTTCTTATATATTTCTGAAAAAATGGTAATAAAAATACTAAAAAAACATATTGGTAATTTTATTAAATGTATCTAATAATCATTCAATTGTAGCCACCCGCACCAAGCTCTACCTCTGTGGGATCAGGGGGTCGTTCTCCAAGCAAAGCTACGGCAGCTCCGCGGTCTTCTTCAGGAGGTACTGTCAGACAACGTAAATCCACAACAACTACAACAGCAGCTAGAAATCGTAGCACGGGTGCAGGCTCCGGTGGAATGTGGCGTTTCTACACTGATGATTCTCCAGGCGTCAAAGTGTAAGTAAATTAATATGTTTCTAACCACTTTATAATATAAGTGTTATTTATAATTTGCATTTTGTTTCAGAGGTCCTGTACCTGTGTTGGTTATGTCTCTGCTTTTCATCGCCTCAGTTTTTATGCTTCATATTTGGGGGAAGTACACAAGAGCATAGATTAGTTAAAACTTTGTGTAGTTATTTCTTTATGCATTCATTTTTAATAAACATGTTAAGATTAGGAGACATATATTCTAAGTAATTTTACATATAAGTTTTTAATTATAAATATGAATAAATTATTTCGTTTTTAAACAACTTTTTTTACTTGTATTTTCATGCACTGTGCTTCTCTGCTTCCCTTTAAGATTTTAAATTTTAAAAGGATTATATATATTTTGGTCAATATTTAATAAAAAAAAACACATTATTTCAAAAATATAATTATTTTCACAGATCATATAATTTAACCAAAAGTAATATTAGTATTACTTTTGGTTGAATAAGACAATATCTTAGTTAAAACATATTTTGATATGTAAATCAACCAATATCTTGTATGAGTAACTTTTTGTTTCGACAGGTTCTTTGCAATGTGAAAACAAAAACATTAAAAAGTAATAAGTAAATTAATTATGATTTTTGATTCTATATGAAAATGCAATAATAAAAATACTGTATATTAAGTACATTTATAAAGCTTAGTGTTACTTATAATTCTAAAGATTAAGATTAATCAAGATCATATTTACACATTCAGTCTTACTATTAATCTCAAGATTTTTCTTACATAGATGTACAATAAAAGTAAGAATTATGGCCTTAACCTTTAAATGTAAATTGCAATGCAATTCAAAATACATTTTATAAAAAATAATTGACAATAGAGTATAACTGGCAGAACTTATTTTTTTAACTAATTGGTAAGCATAACTAAGGAAATTTATGTTATAGTATATCATACATAAGCTTCAATTCTTCTGCCTTTTATTCTATCAAAAAATTGATGCCAAGAAACTAAAGTTTTACCAGACCATATCCAGAAACTTGAAGTTATACCAACAATCATAGTCATAAGGTACTTTATCATAAACATTTCAAATTTAGGCCTTTCTACTTCTTCATATGAGAAAGGACATGGTATAGAGTACACTGGAGTAGCACACATATCACGATGCCATGTCCTCATCCAACTATCAAAGTAAGCTTGTTCATAAAACAAACATGCTATAACTATTAATGCTGGAACTGTATATAAAACACCAAAGATTCCTATGCGAATCATTAGTTTTTCAAGTTTATCTGTTTTTGTACCATCATGCTTCATTACTGTTCTTATACGGAATAATGAAACAAAGCCAGCAAATAAGAATATTGTGCCTAACACTAAATATACACATAATGGTGCCAATACAAATCCTCGAAGAGCTTCTGAATCCCACAAGCCAACATAACAAACACCTGACAAAATATCACCTGAAACAAATATAAGATTTTTAGTAAAATAATATTTAATATTATAAATGGACCATATATATATTGGTGTTCGAAAATATATTTTTGAATACTTGATGTTTCAAACACTTTACAGTAGACTGAGGCCACAGGTAGATTGGGGTGGTTTCTGTCATGTGATATGAAAGTACAATATGTCAATCAATCACCATCTGTCTGTTAATTGAAAACTACAACAAGCCACTCACAGTGAAGAGGCACTTTGACTATATGTGAAGAGGGTTAATGACAGCTTCCAAAATAACTATATTTAAACCAAATATAAAGTGAGCCAATACTTGAAACTGCATTGTGCAGGTGTGTATAAATTAGATGTTATCTGTGGCTTATATTACATTGGTCTATAAAAGAGAAGCAATGGTGTTGTGGTGAAGGAACATATTTCCAATGTCATAACTCATAAACATAATTTGGAGGCTCCTATACAGAGTAAGAGACTCATTCTGGAATAATCTATGGCTAGGATATAATTATTCTATGTATCAAGAGATAGATGCACAACCTAACACAGTCTACCTGTCATCACAGACTACTTACTATAAAGTTTTTAAAAAGTCAGGTCTCCAAAAATATATTTTTGAATACAAAAATATACATAATTATTTTGTAAAAAAATAGTTTCTTCCGACTGACTGCTTAGTTTCTGACTTATAGAAGATCTATAAATATTATATATAAATATTTTATTTTTAAGGAAAAAAGTAAAATTGAATGTTTTATATAACTATAATAAAAATAATAATTACCATCAACTTTCCCCATTGCTAAAATAGATATTGTTTTAATAGCTGGGACAGCCCATGCAGCTAAATGAAAATATTGTGAATTAGCTTCTATAGCTTCATGGCCCCACTTAAGACCAGCAGCTAAAAACCAAGTAAGGGTCAATATGACCCACCAGATACTAGAGGCCATACTGAAAAAGTAAACTATCATAAAAAGAATGGTACATGGCTCATGTTTTGTCCCTTGGGTAATAACAGAAATATTGGGTAGCCTTGTACCACTTATTGTTGAGGGAAATGGCCCTTGACAGCTTACACTATCTCCAGCGCTCCAGCCCATCACATAAGCAGCGGCCACCATTAGATAACAAACTGACAAAAATATTATAGGCCTTTCAGGATAACGAAATCTATCTGTGTCTATTAGAAATGTAAGCACAGTAAATAGACAACTCGATGCACAAAAAGTTGCCCAAATTCCAATCCACAGCCTTGAAAAATTTTTTTCATCTTCACTAAAAAACATTCCATTGCAAGGAGCGCCACAGTTGTATTCAATTTTATCTCCCACTTTTAGGGAATATTCTAAATCTAAATTTTCAGGTATTTTAAACTGTACTGGGCAAACAAAACCTATATTTTTCGCACCATGTAATTTAGTAGGATCTCTATCATAGTTCGATTTATAATCAACTTTAGGAAGCTTGCTTCGTAGAGGTTTTCTATTTTCTTGTGTTACATTATTATTTCCGAAACATATTTCGTTATTGTTTAATACTGGGAATCTTGAACATTCTAATTCTTTTGGCCATATAAATGAATATTTTGTAGCTAGCTCATCACAGTTGTGTCGAACAGATTCACATAAATGTCGGCAGGGTTTTATTGGTTCATTTAATATGGTACAAACAGGAGCATACACTGAGCATAAAAATAATTTTAAATCTGGCGAGCAGTTCACTTTTATAAATGTTGTAAATTTGTGGATTTCGGCACCTGCATCTTCTTGTCTAGCATGATTTAACATATTAGGAAAGATTGTTTGATTGTATTTTAAATGCTGACAAAATTGTATAGTAATTGGTTCACAACGCCCATGTTGAGGTAAAGAATCACCTTGATAAACTGTAACACTTGAACTTTTAACTAATAATAACAGTTGGAACAATGCACTTATAAACAAAACCATTTCCATTTTGCCGTTTGCGACAATAACCCGCCCAAGTTTACATTACTTTATAAGAGCACAAAAAAATACAGAACATTTAACTTGTTCATCATTGAAAAACTTAAAAATCGTTTATTTTCCAATGATTTTCAAAATAAAAATTGAAATCATCTGAAGCTGTTTTTATCACTACAACTTTAATTATAACTGTCCGCGAATTATGTACACAGTCTCAGTGCCTATTACTTAAACCACAGATAGTATAAATTGTATATGGAAAATCAGACACAGAATCCGCTAAGATAATGAAAAAAACGAATAAAAATTGTACTTTGAGGATGATGAGTCAGTAACACTTCCCATCATTATTAAAAACTAAGTACAAGAATAAGCTTTGTAGTTAAATATGTAATATTTCCATTTATAGTATGCCCTGTTAAGATTTATTATTTTTGTTTATGTTAGTTCATGCACTAACTAAATAGTTCATTAAACGAAGTAATATTTTAGAATAGTATTTCTGAATATTCATTTATTTTTATTTCCCCAGTAAATAATATACATCAGTATAACTTTTTTCATCTATATAATTGGATCCCCAAAATTAAGGGGATGAAGAAGTATCAAATTTGGCAAAATAAGAGAGTAATAATTTATCAGATATACACATAGTAATAAAAAAATATTAGACATAAAAATCTTGTGTTTGACATACAAATTACAATTATAAGGATTTTACCTTTTCTTATATAATTTGTAATGGTAACACTAGCTTGTAAGCTAGTAGTTTGTTGCTAACAATGTCAATTTCAAATTATTTTTCATATTTTTGATTGTTAATAAGTAGTAAATTTACTAAACAACTCTTACTTAAATTTGGGTTGGAAAAGTCAAATTGCTTTGGTGCCTGATATTTATTAAGAATTATTATGAATTATATGAATGACTAGAGCCTAGAGTTTAATAGTAGTTTCCAAATGCAAACCTTGTGAATGTCGTCACTCCAAATACCACAAAATACATAAGAGATATTTTCTTATTGTTAAAAAATGAATTATTTTAAAAATATTTAATTGACACGCTCGAATCACCATAATTATAAAACCGAATAAGTTTCCCTGTGAATTAAATACCATTGGAATATATATTATGGAGACTGGAAATGATAACATAGACTTTATTAAGTTAGTTAATATTAAAGGCAATGTAGATAATATAACACCACATAAAATAGCCGTAGTTGCATTTATTAGAGAATATGGGTTGCTTAAAATGGAAGGTATTACATTTCTTGGTTATTTAATTTTTATTATATTAAATAACTTTTTCAAAACATTTTTGCATATTTAATCAATTTCAGCTAAGGATATGATAGATCATACAATACCACCAAAATACAGAAAAGATTTTTGTATTCTTGCTTTGAAACTAATTCAGGTAATTCTTTTTTGAAATATAGTAAGTTTTATAATAAAAATGTGTACAGCAACTATATAATATAGTTATATATAATATTACAGTGTCCAGATATGGAGTTTAAAGAACTTGAGACTTTTTTAACAGATGGGAGATATAATCTTTTAAGTGTACATTTGCAAAACTTTTGTGTTCGATTACAAAATATATATGTAAATGGAGTAAATGCACTTGTTGATTGTGTTACATCAACTATGGATAAACTTATGGTTGAACATAGTGAAACCAATCCTTGTGTTATTACCAGATGTAGTGTATTAGGTGAGATTTTGATGTATTTAATAACAAGAAAACTCACATTTCAATCATACTATTATAAAACTGTTAATTTACAGGCTTTTACCTACGTAGAATTATGTTGTACTTGGATAAATTAACTTTTGTACAAGTTGCTTCACTTTACAAATCATTTTGTATATACTACCAAAAAGGTAGACCAGGATTAATGATGAGGTCATTAAGCAAAGAGGTGAGTTATATAAATACCCATGTTATTTATATTTCGTCTTTAATTTTAGTAACACTTTTTTATGTTATAAAAAAATAAAACATGTATTTTGACAATATAAAAACGTAAATTGTTATTTATTTCAATAAAATGTAAATATATATAATGACTAAATATTACTTTCATGTGAATTAATAGAATTACTATACAGTATACTATGACTTTTTTTTATTACTGTATACACTATACTATGACTTTTTTTTTCAAAATTCTTAAATATAATTCTTTATTATTAAATCTCTTCAAAACTTATTTGATTACCTAACTATAATTTTTATATTAGAATGGTAAAGTAACAAATGCTCACTAACACTTGTATTAACACTAATTCATACAGAGTAAGATATGCTTTAGAATAATCTGATAGATGTATATTTTTCCTTTTTTTTCTAAACGAAGAATCAAGAAATACATGATATAAACTTACACTGACATTTACTATTTAACTATGTTTTAGAAACTCAATAATGTTGAAGTTCCATCAGGATCAACAACATCACCTGTACTTCCCGAAGAATCCAAATCTCAAGATATATTTATAAAAATGAATATATTAGAGAGAGATAAGTATGTTTAATTTAGGATGTCCTGTGCAATTTTTTTTCATAATAATAAAAATATGCTAGGTCAATACATAAATGTATTGCTGAAGTCAAAGTTTTTGTTTTTATAGTAAATTTATTTGGTTAAACTTGTAGAAATTATTAATCTATTGGGGAATATAAGGCATAGTTCAAACATCTTTATGTATATGTCAGGTTGTCTGAGATTTATCTTTATACTTTATCTCAAACTTGGTGTTATGACATTCCATTCTCCACTTTTTGTTCAAATCGAGACTGTGTGCTAAATGGTGGTTCAAATCGAGACTGCGTGCTAAATGGCCGTGTCGACGGCGCTATTTGTTATAAACCCAACACACGCGTTGCGTGCGTTGCGTTAACAGCGCTTAGGTTGTCCCTATCTACCACAAAGTTAATAAAGTATTTTTTATAGCATGCGATCACATGTTTGTTTTAATTTTTTTACAGTAATTTTGAGGAATGTCAGTGGTCTAGAAAACAAGCAGAACTTTTTACTGCACAACAAGCTAACTTATTGCAAATAAATGAGAAAAAAGCAATGCCAGCTAAACAGCTTCAGAAAACAATAATGCAAATAATAAATGATATACCTGAATATCCCGATATCGTAAGTAATATGTATACAATTAGATATTTGGACATGATTTTTGTTTTACTTAAGCAGTAATATCATAACTTAAAATTAATTTTTTCAGCATTTTCTTAGTTTCTTAAATTGTATAAGAATGAAAGAATTTTGTGGGGCACAAGATTCCCTTTACAACTGTTTTGATCGCGCTGTTTTCAACATATGTGGTAGTGGAAATTCATTAAATGACAGAAATAAAAACTTTCGTTATGCTGCATTGAATAGAGCTGCAATGCATACGCAATTTGGACACAAGTAAGTATTTTACGGTTGCGTTGTGGCAGCGCCTTTGGTTTATTTAATTTTAGATCCTTATTTTAATTGCTAAAACTTCCGATATTCGGATATAAAAGAGATGCTCAAGTGTCACTGGCGAAATCGTCGCATATCAACGTTGAACAACATTACTGGAATAAACGAATCGTACCGTTGGTAAAAAATGGAAAATCAAGATAATATATAATATGGATCTTTATATAAAAGTAGCATTATATGCAGGTCAGTGGCGATGGAGGGCGTGCGTGAGGCGCTGGCGACTGCGCAGGAAGCGGCGGACGGCGCGTGCCTGGCGCACGCGGCGGCGTGGGGCGCGCTGGCGGGCGGGCGCGCGCGCCGCGCCGCACTGCTGTCCCGCGTGCCGCGCCCGCCGCGCGCCGCCGCCTCCGCCGTGCAGCTGATGGCGCAGCACGCGGCCGTCAATGCGGCGAGACCCTCGGAAGTTTTTCAAGTAATTACCGACGTATACCTAATTATTAAATGTTTTTGATTGCTTAAATCATGGCTCCTGACTTTCTTTATGTATTACCTAAGATTAATTACTTAGGCGATTTATCCTTATTTTATATTTACTTATATCACATTTTAATACATAGTATGTAATATTTTAAGCATTACTTTTAGTACACTCTATATACCTAATAGATTTAAAGATTTTGCTTACGTAATAGAGATTTTTCGATGCTCGGTTTCAATGTTTTTAGCTTCACGTTTTTAATCCGCATCAGAGTAGACAGAAATTATCTAGTGTCAAGATACTCCGTACTTCGCTATTCACCGAATTCGAGACGTTGCGTGTTGAGTGGTGGAACTCAACGCCGCACTTTGTCTTACCAGAGCGAGGAAGTGAAAATAATGTTAAATATAATCATTCCCCCGAGTGGAGATCTAACATACAAGTGGTTGGGCTTACAGTCGGACGCTGTTCCACTGCGTCACGACCGGCCCCATAGCCTCATTAAATGTTTACATATTCGAATATGTTACATAAAAAGTTTTTTAGAAGTGGGTATTTGAAGTTTGTATTTAGAACCCATGCCAATACTTTACACCATGTCGATCAAACGATTTCTTCTTTTTGATTGACTATTCCAAGAGCCATGACGTTTCAAAGTCTAATTAAACTTAAGTTAGAGATTATAGATACAGTTCTTCCTGTTTCAGATTATAACCAAAGGAGATTCTATTAATTATTTGCACTCCATGACTGACTTAACAATGGCGGGACTCGCGAATACTGCCGCGTTATGGGGGCTTTATGGAAAAACGGAAATGGCATCGGTCAACTGCCAGCTGTTATTAAATTTAAATACGAGTAATTAAAGACAATTTATTTATTATAGTACTAATATGCAATATCTTCGATATATGATATGAGGTTTCGGTTTGAAAATTATATAAATAAATATTGTATTAAAACTAGAATCGTTATGTAAGTTTGATTATCATTAGATTAATATTACGATTTCCGTAATTGGTGACATAAGTCAGCTTTTTAATAATTCTACAGAATGTGTAAAACTGGTTGTATAATATTTCACTGCTTTTAAAGTGTTATCCCACACTTAGGATAAGAATTTTTTTTAGAAAATGTACAAAAATTTAAATGTAGTGGAAACCGCCCAAATCTTTAACCACCAAGCCTTGCGGACTACTTTCGGCTACATTGAAACCCTTATACAAATATATATTATCCAAGACTATTTCAAACAAACAAAAAATATATACTTTTTCCAAAAATGTTTTTATCCTAAGTGTGGAATAAGACGTTAAAAATATAAACAAGCATATAACAATTTCTTAACAGCAGAGTGTAGACAGCGTGGCTTCATTTTAAAAAGGTTGTAATATATGTTCTTTGCATTCAGAGTGCAACGTGGGCAATAGTAGCGTGTGGCAGTGGTCGGAGGGCGGGACGGCAGGGGCGGCAGGCGCGGGCGCGGCGGGGGCAGCGGGCGCGGGCGCGCTGTGTGCGGCGGCGTGGCGCGGTCGCTGCGCGCTGGCGGCCGCGCTCGCCTCGCTGTTTTCCGCGCCGCAAGTACTGGCCGCGACTTCTACACACCACGCCGCTGCCGCTTTACGTGCAGGTACCAATAAAGAGACCATTTAACACGACTCGACCTTTTATAAATAAATTCTTAATAAATAAATTAATTAACACACTAAGAAAACAACTACAAGCTTATTTAAAATCAATTTTAATGTATTTCATTATAAGGATCTAAAATATTTTTATTTTTTTTAATATATTTATTATTTATTAGTATCTAAATTATTTATTCTCAACGCCAACTTATTTTTATAAATATTTCAGCCTTCGTAACTGGCAGGTACTCTACTATTTTAAACATGAAGCACAACGTCCCCAAATAGGAATCGAACCCACAACTATTCGCGTTTAAAGTCACGATATCTTCTAATTTAAAACATCATATTATCTTCCTATTTTTTTCAAAATGCAAAATTATTTTGCAGGCAAATGGGAGGAAGCTGATCAATGTATACGGCAGTTAGCATCGTATGATCGATGGGAGAGTCAGTTGTTGAGAGCAGAAATGTATTTTCTGAAAGGCGATGCTACTGACGCTCTGGAAACACTGCACGACATCTTGGACTATTGTAAAACGGAGGACGACAGTTTACACTATATGTCCTTAAAGCTTAAAGCCATGATAATGATGGCGGAAGTTCAGCACACATTCAGTAGTATTCGCTCTACGAATATTATGTTGTTAAATGAAGCTCTATCACTAGCTCGAAAATATCATTTGCACTACTTAGCGGCAACCGCCGAGATGCATATAGCAAATGTGCAATTACACATGGGATGTACGAAAAATGCTCTCTCGTTGGTTCGAAGAGTTTTGCCAATGATTATGGAACATGGAAGCGCTTATGACTCGGCAAGAGGTGATACTATGAGAATTTGTGTTTTTGCATATATATTATATAATTAAAATATATCAAAAAAATATAAGTTTATTAATTCCATATTATATCATGAAAAATGTATCATTGATGAAATGGGTATATATTTATTTTCAGAAAACATTTTTATATGATTTATGCCCGAAATTTATAATAATTACAAAAAAAACAGGTTCACCTTATTTGGCTTAAAATCATCGATCGGGCTGGATCGGGCTTTTTGTCAATATTTTTATCTCTAATCAAGCTCCATTTTTAAATTATATCCAACCCTAGGTCTGTTGCTATATACGAAGTGCCGCGTGGCGACGGCGGCGCCGGCGGGCGAGGCGCGCGTGCACGTACTGCAGTCGTGCTGCGACGCGCTCGACACGGTCAAGGAGAACTTCGCGAAGGTGGGCGCGCAGGCGCGTCTGCTGCACACCTGGTACCTACAGGTATGGAGATTGTTCTTATAACTAATAAATTAATAAACGCTGCTCACTGCTGCCCCCTGCTTCTAATAGCATAGTTGCTAGAAAATTTAATATTTTTAAAGAGATATTCTTTTATTATGACATGAGTTTGTCTTTTTTAGTGGTTACGCTCGTGGCCGGTTTCTAAGAAGCGCGGGCTCAAGACCCAAGTTTCTAATTAAATATTCATAATCGCTGATAATTTTATACACTGCCAATCATTTTTGTTACAGTTAAATAATGTTTACAAATGTAATTTTTATTTTTAGGCACAGCTGTATAACGATATCGGTAACATAGTGGCCCGGAATCAATGCGCTTGGATGTATCGACAACTCGAAACTCAAAATCCAGTAGAACCCCTGGACACATTGCATATAATATTTTGAATTAAAAAAAACTTATTGTGTAATTATGTTACGAAAATTATTAAGTTTTCAATTTTTATTTAATAAAAAAATAATTCATCAGTTTTTATAATTATTTATTTTTAATATAGCTTATCATTTAAAAGGGCCTTTTGGATGATGTCAGACATTGTTATTTTTATATCTCTACATAAAATTTCGGCAACTAATACTTTGCTGTCACTTTGAGCGTCTGATTGCATATAAGCACCTTCCCCTAATATATTAGCATCATTCCAACAGTGACCCAGTGAGACTTGCGATTCACATATTCGACCTAATTGCAATAATAGAGATGTAATATCTTCAAGAAGTGAAGGAAAAGCGGTGCAAATTCTAACGAACGATTTTAGAACTGGTTGGAAAAGTTCCAGCCGTAAGTCGCTTGGGAGGACTGACAACAAAGTTGATAGAGTGTTCACGCACAATCTTGCAATAGACATCGCTTTAGGTAAAGCATATTGTATTGACAAATGTGATACTAAATCCACTGCAAATATTTGTTTCTCCAGCGAAGCCTGACTTAACAATTCTGGAATAAAATCTAAACAAATGTGCATGGACGGTATTCCTTGGACGGTGACTTGCAAGAGCTCTCGGGGATAGCCTTGGAAGTGAACAAGTTTAGCTAATGATGGTTCTGAAATAAATATTTGGTGCAAAAAAGAGCAGATGATACTCCTGACTTCCCGCAATGACCACATAAGTTCTGGTTTTATTCGATCCTCCTCAGTTTCGAGACAGGCTTCCAATAAAATTTGTAGTGCCGCGCTTTCTTGAGCTGCTACTAAGGCATTTTTCAATTCTTCTCTTTCGGAATCACATGTTAATTGGCCACTTTTTTCTAATAATGGCTTGTCTAGCAAATGGCGGCTTAATTGACTTCTAGAGGCTGCTAGACTTGCCTCTAATATTCGAAGAATTAGTTTTAGAATAGGTCCACATCTGAACACTCGTATGTCACAACGTAATACTTGTAAAGGGTCTACCAAAACATTTTCTTGCGTGATTGTAACATTTCTAACGTTGGCGTGATTAATATCGAGTAAAGCGTTTATTGTCATTATCCACAGACAGCGAGGTAGAACAGTGTTAAGCCTTAACCAAACTTCACGATAAAGTTCCTGAATGTGTCTGGGAACTTTATCCCCCAATACACTTTTTACATATCGAACAAATATCTCCGCAAAAGGCCAGATGTCCGTAGGATTCTTATTAAGCATTGCTTTTAAGATTTTACCAGTTTTATATGGATTCTCCTCAATGCTTTGGAATGCTTCGTTAATCGATGTTTCGGAAATATTAATATCCACTTGGTGTCGGCATGTATCGCCAAATACTTGGTCGTCCATCCAGTCGTCTACGAGAGAAAGTTGTGGAAAATGCGTAGCTAACAAACGAAGTAGCGGACTAAAGAGTCCACCGTAACTCATCTGATCTTTTTGTGCCTGATGCAGTAAATATTTAATTGGCAATTCAGATAGAAATGCCGTCGAGTAACTTTTTATTTTTCGGCCATTGGCTAGAAGAGTAGCAGAGTTAGCTAGTCTGACATCTTCGTATAAAAGCAAATAGTAGATTAGAAGCAACTGTGAAGCTAACGACGGTTTATCGATATTGACGTCGATTGGTGGTTCCCCATCAGTTTCCATAGGAGAAAACTGTTTGTTTTGTAAGTCGAAAGTAACGCCGAAAATAGAATTCCTAAACACCTTTCGTATTTCTTCTTCTGTAATAGGTTTGTTAAAATATTCATTTGAAGCTTTGTTATTAATAACTAGTATTGAATTAACGTAAACTTCAACGAGAGCAGGCATTACGGGGTGTAGAGGTGCCGTGCAGTTGCATATTTGTCTGTATATCCAATTTTTTATGGGAACCTTGTGTTTGGTAAAAGCTCGTGATTTGAGTAACTGATGAATACAGTGAACAGGCAGATATCCCGTTATATCACTGTTTAAGTTAGCAGTCACTGGTACTTTGACTGCATGTGCCGTAACCACCTAGAACAAATGACACCCTTAATAATACATTTATTTTTACATATTTTAAATAAAACTATTTAAAAAATCCAATGATTCAAACTCTACAGAATTGTTCTATTAAAATATATACGTTAGTTAAAATAGTTTTATTAAAAATGGAAAGTTTCTTCATATGAAATCAATATAAAGGGAACGTGTAACTAATTTGGCATATTATAAGTTTCTTATTGTTGGTTTCCTTTAATTCTTTTTATTCTTTTTTTGGTTTAAAATAAGGGGGAATATTTTTTACAAATATGAATTGGAAATAGAACATAGAGACATTACAACAAGTACCTGTTCAGTAAATATTTCTTGTGTAAATGCCTGCTTTATACGTGCCAATCCATTAGGTCGAACTGGTACACGCATGCCAAGAGTAGCACATACTAGTTCTCCCACAGCCGCCAATTGTCCAGAGTGAAAATGTATGGCTATTAGTAACAACATTTCTCCAAAAGAAGCTGTGATTCCTGAATTACTATAAAACATAAAAGTACTTAGTAAATTATAATAAATTCAAATATTTTAAATGAATCTTTTTTAAATACACTTTACAGTATTTTGAGGTCAGGTAGACTAACTGAGTCTGTGACTTCTGTAAAGTGGTCGAAACGTCGGGTTTGCAATAATGTATTTTTGATTACTTTCAGTTAACATATGTAAAAATCGCAAATATCAATGATCTTATTAAAATTAAAGATGTTATGTTATGCGTCAAAACGCATATTCAGTACTTAACAGGATAGTCAAAACCTAGAGTTGTAACTCTTTAAGTTCTCTATTTCTCATTTTTTTTTATAGTCAAAGCATGCATGAATGGTATTTTGTCTCACTAGATTGTGGTGAATGAGTGGAGATTGAATATGGATTGTCACTATAGTATTCATGAATTACATCACACAATCCCAAACATAAATAGTATACATTTTTAAAAAACGTATAAAAACTCTTGGAAACCGTCCAAGCGCTCTGACCGCTAAGCCTTGCGTTCTACTATCAGCTGCGTCGAAAGTCTTATCCGTTTTGGTACAACTTGTTTACGTTGTTAGTTAGTTCTACTACCAGCTGCGTCGAAATTCTTATACGTTTTGTTACAACTTATTTACGTTATTAGTAATCTTTAGAAAAATTTTTATAAATTTATGCTACCCAAAGAATATTAAATATTAAAATAAATAGCATTCTCTCTTCCCAAACGATTGTTCTTAATATAAACGTATAAGAATTTTGATACAGCTGGTAGTAGGACGCATGGCTTAGCAGTCAGAGTGCTTGGTCGGTTTCCAAGAGGCGCGGGTGCGAATTCTGCTACGGTCAAATTTTTATACGTTTTTTAAAAATGTTTTCGCATCCTAAACGTAGAATTACACTTAAAAAATAGTATATTATAAATAGTATAATTTTAACATATTTATACCTTTCAAAATATGCTTCCTCTTTTACAAGCCACTGTACCCATTCAATTGCCTTCTTCTCATGCTCTGGTGCAGCTGTAATAATAATATTTCATATAACTAGAACAATATTTCTTTAATACTATCAAGGTTTAAAATATATATGCTTTACTAGTAAAATAATGTAAAGTTTATTTACCCATAAGTGATGGACATGCTAAAATCATACAAAGACTTAGGGACACAAATCGAACACCTGCTGGTGTTGGAGGTGGTTTTTGGGTCACTAATCTTAATAGTCCAGATACTTCATCATCCTGAAATTTTATGCCAGCTATACCTCTTAAGGCACAGTATAATCTAAGTAAAGCTGAAGCTTCAACTCCTGCAATTGCTTCTTTTAATCTATTTAAAAGTTCTTGGCGTAATTTTATCAAAGTTGCATGACCATCACCTTTTCCTCGTTTGTGTGAGTTACGTAGGAATGTTGCAAACCATGCTCTAGATGTTTGATCTGATCCTAGCAAAAGTCCTGATATAAAAGATACCTTAAAAGAATTTAAAAAAGTATAATTAAATAATAAAAAAACAGTTAAAAACAATTTTAAGTAATCCTCCTAAAGTATTGTTTCAAAATTAAAATATTTACCAAGTCCTCTTGATGGTGTGTCAATGTTAGATTTATAACTAGACATGGTAGTCGTGAAGCAGATACAGCTTTAGCTCGTACAGCTGCTCCTATGTAGGGACATGCATCACACAATGTTAAAAGAGTTTTAGCCCTGATACCACCTTCTTCAATCCTTTCTGCATTTGTTACAAGAGATTCAGCAACTAAAAATATAATTTACTTTAAATATATATAAATTTATCTATATAATTTGTATTACTCTTAATCTTACCATCCAATAATGTGTCAGGCATATTTGCTACAACCCATGAAATTATTATGGGACCTTTATTTACATGTAGAAGTACTTCAACAATATCACAAATATTAAGTAGATTTGGTAGTTCGGCAAGGCTTATACATATGACATCTGTAATTTCTTCTAAATACACTTCATTGTCAAATAATTCTGAAGGTTTGACAGGAGAATCACTATTTGTATTTTTACTTTGATTATATTCTGCCAACTGTGCTTGCATTTGTAATATCTCTGAAAGAACTAGACGAACTCGTCTTGCTGAATCTGATTGTTCAAAATCATTAGCTATACCATTAACTATATTTTGAATTAGAAATGATTCTGTTGTCTGTGAGCCACTTTTTTGACTGAAATTAAAAATGTTGTGTACATTAGTTATATTTATTATATGAAAATGAGTACTTCACATATTTGTATATCGCAAATCTTTTACTAACCGCATTTGTTGTTCCTTCTTGAGATCTACTTCGAGTGCATGAAATTCAATAGAAAGAAGGGACACTATAAAATTAACTAAATCTATCCCAGATAAAAGTGTGAGTATATCCTTTTTTGCTTCTGCACAATATCGTGTTACATCTAAGGGTGCTATAAGTGCCATACGGACGAGACATGGTATTATAGGCCTTATTTCATCAGATGAACATTTAATAAGAGTTGGTATATCCACATCTTTTAAGGCTTTAAATACGTGCGGTTGTACTGGTTTCATAAAAACTATATCCATTATAAGGTTATGAAATCACAGGTATAATCAAAGAAATATGTCATATTTTGATACGTAGTAATTAATAAGTAATATATTGTTGAGTTTCTTTAAAATATATATTAGTTTACTGACTATTGTATTTAATTACAAAGTAAACTTTGCGGACGTCAGTGAGACATCTGACTTCAAGTAATATGAAATCGATTAAAGCTATCGAGTTTTCTCAGATAGTTCGACTAAACTAAAATACAGGTTTCGTTTTGTTCAGAATCGATTTTATTGGAAACCATTAATTAATTTTATTATTCACACTACAAGAATATGACTATACAATTACATCTTATGGTAACGTTACGCGCATACTTAAAAATGACTTCTTAATAAATCACGGCTGTTCAAATGTTCAATGTTTATCATTCATAACTTCGTCAATTTTACTATGACAGATCCCGCTGTAGCGCTTAACACTCCAAATAAGTAAATATATCTCAAACAATGATTTCAACAGCAGAAAATGTGAATCATAGATTTTTATCATCCTGTGATGGATAGAGAAATCTTTAACTATAAAAAGATATAAAACAATAAAAGCATAATAACGAAGTTATCGTCTGATGGGGATCAGCGATTTAAGGTATGCCATAGACGTATAATGCAATTGACTATAAACGCGATTAGTTGTGAATTTGATGATGAGACAAACCAAGTTCATTTAGGTATTTTAGGAATTAGAATTTTAAAAATTAAAATTACTTAATAGAGACCGGTGGTGGCGCAATTCATAATCATAATTAATTATATAAGTATTATCAATCGACTTGCATTGGCATGATTTCCTTAAATTACTTATAGCATTACAGGCAATTTTACTTATAGTATTTATTTGATAAATCATTGTAAATGAACTTAAAATGTAATTACATAATTTGTTCGATATAGTTGTTTGATAAAGGTGGAGTGGTAGAACATTAAGGAAGAAAGTATACAAACTTGATGTGCCCCAGCTTTCAATCACCAATGGGGCAGCTGCTGGTTATTAAAGGTTGTTATTATGTTGTCCTTCGGTTGTGTTAAACAATTCAGTATTAGTATTTCATCATTATTATGATCAACATCCCTCTTCGGCACGCCACTGAGCTCGATATTTTTAGCTGCCAGTTGTTGCCAGCTCGTATAAGTATGTCGTCATTCACGTTTAATCTAGTGGTTGTAGGTTTTGCAAATGTGCGCAGCCCACTGCTTTAGCTTGCTAATCCTTTGGGCTCTGCTTGTGATTTTGATTCTCTGTCGGATAACCTAATTTGGCCTCACCAAAGTGCAAAGTACATAATAACAGCGAATCGATAGTAGGACTACACGAATTTGGCAACAGAAGTTACAGCGGAAAATTGCTAGTCAATTTCCTAGAGAAAAAGAAACTATTCCTATTGAACGCCTCCTTTAAAAAGACACACAAACGGAAATGTATGTGGCTAAGCCCTGACTACCTGATCTAAAAACGAGATAGACTGATGTCTTTTAGCAGACAAAAAGCGAATATTTAGAGACATCTCGATGGTCTTGAGGTTCCGAACTCTACGTTCCGACCAAAGTTGTTGTAAGCCGCTGAAATATTCCACCTAAAATTCAATCGATTCACAGTTTTGGAAACGACATGTGTCGTTAAATATTGTCCACGAATTCGATCTAGTAGTGGAAATACTTCGGGATGAAGGACGAAACTCTAGTAGATGTAAAACTTCGGTAAGAAGTTTCGGGGGAACTTCTGCGTTTAATACAGTAACAACAAACAAATATCAAAGCTTGTAAGACTTACTCGGGGATCGATATTATTCATACAATAACTACTAATGGAAAACTTGTCTCCTCTAAACAAGATGTCTTTGCAGAAGCTGAGGACCTTTATGGTAAATTTTATACTTAAAAGCATCTCATCCCCAACGTGTTTCAAATGATCACGAGTCTCTTTACCACGCCGACTCTCGAAAGATCTGCCAGAAATCAGTCGAAATGAAATACTGATTTAACGTCGAAACGGCTTAAGAATGGAAAGGCCGACGATGGAAATGTTGAAGAATGGTGGAAAACCTATTCTTACATGTCTCCAACGGATATTTAGTTCCAAACTGTTTTTGGGCAGAACTCCTAAGGCATGGAGTAAGTGTTGTGGTTTTTTTTAAAAAGGGAGACAAAACTTTTTTTAAAATTATCGAACTATTTTCTATATTTAAGCTGTTTTCAAGAGCTATCATAAATTGTCTTGCGGGTGGACTTGAGGAAAGACGAAAAATGAATGACATATTTGTTGTGAAATATTTTTGGTTCACTGGAGGTACGAGCTACTTTTTTGTTTTCAAAATAAACTACAAAGAAAAATGCTACAAAAGTGGAAATGGCAGACTATGCAAAGGACAAATAATACATGCCTTGCATAAATATTTAGGTGATTTTTATTTTCCTAATTTTTTCTATATCTGTTCTCACCTTTTAAATCTTCCTTGTAATCGAAATCGAAATGATGACTTAAATCGACATGGTCGTTCTCGAGTTTTAGTGTGATTAACAATGTCATATTTTTTTTATTTATAGAGATTTTGGCTATCATCGAGGAATGAAATAGCGTCTGATTAAAATTCTGAAAAAAAATAAGGCAATAGTACTCTTGAATTCCGTCACCTATGTCACATGTCGCCTAAAATAAAATTCTACTTATAAGTACACAAAGAATTCCAAAATAATAAATATATATTAAAAACTAAGAGATTGAGAGAACAGTTTACTTTGCGCAGGTCTTGGCGTCCTCGTTTTGTAGATATATAGGTATGTAAGAATATAAGTATATTCTACATTATGAGCGTTGCTTTTGTATGGACCGAAATAACTATATTTTTAGTATATTTATTTGTTTTATAAAGTACATTTCTTAGGTTTTATTGCACGAAACTGAAATGGATTATATAATATTTTAATGTCATATATAAAATTCTAGTGCTACATTTCAATATTACTTATTTTTAGATATAATTAAACCTTTATAAGTCATCATCATTGGATGCACTAAGTTTTTTAGTTTCCATTTTCGCTTTTGGTGTAATCACAGTATCTGTATGAAAGCATTAATGTAAACGGTTGTTTATTGAATACGAGATCTAAAATTGAGTTTTCTGAACGCTCGTAGCATATCAATCGGAATTTGAATCGATGTAATGAATCGGCCTAGAACAGGTTCGGGGAGGCGGAAGAGGTAGGGGAGAAGAGGCACTGGGGCGCAGGGTCGGCAGGGCGGCAAGGCGACAGGGCAAGCAGGGCAGGCAAGGCGGGTCGGGCGGGCAAGGCACGCGGCTGCTGCGGAGGGCGGCGGCTGGCGCGGCAGTCGCGCGCGAGCACGTGCGCATACCGTCTTGCGCTGCCGCGATCCCTGCTGCCCGCGTCCTTACTCATTTAATATATACCGCTCAATATTCCTGTTTTATATCATAATTAAATTTGCATTAGTTTTATCTATTTATACCGCTAATAAAAATAACATTTATAAAATACTAAAACATGCTATAAGAAGTGGTCCTAAAAATATTGGGTCAATAGTATGACAAGAGTCTTTTACCGAGATTACCTACTTACATCACTGACACCAAAATTTAGGCGGGAAATATTTTATATAAATAAGACGCGGTTGTAATTGTAAGTTTTAAAAATTCGCTTATTTTTTTACATTTCATATTTCTATTAACATAGTAGTGGGTGCTAAAATATAAACTGAAGTAAAACACGAGTAGGTAGATATTAAATGATGATAATTTTACAGAAAATTTTGCTTTTTTTAGCTTCTTAGATTTAACTTATTGTACGTTAAGCGCTATTGTTTTTTTAGAAAATAATATTTTTATAATTTTTGAAATTTTGAAAACAACTGTTAAACATAAATATCAATACCCATATAAATATACTAAACATAATTAAAAAGTACGAACTAATCTGTAATTAGTAAAGTTTATTAGTTTTTCTTAAATTAAGCTTTCTTATTATTTACTATTTTTAAAGTGTTATTCCACACTTAGGATTAGAAGAAGCTTTCTTATTGTTTAAGATATGTTCGTAAAATGTTCTTCAATTCTAAGACTGTGTCTTGGCCGATAATGATAATAAGCGGTATATTATTAACCTACCTATTTCAGGAATGCTTTATATTATATATATAATAATTTAAAATTACACAACAGTTGAATTTTATTAAATACATAAGTAAGTTAAATACTCATAAAGTAAGTACTATCTTCTATTGAATCGCGATATTTTTATGTATTTATTTAATTTGATTAAGTTAGATTGATTTAGGATTAAAAGATATTTCTTGATTTTATTGGTATATCCCTAATACAATCTTGTTAAAATAATCCTATATATTTTAAATTAAAGAATGTACAGTATGGATAGATAAGTCGCGTTATAATTTATTTCAATGTTTATCATAAATAAAACATATATAGTATTACATTCTTTAATATTTTTACTCAATAGGTATTCTCGTTTTTTATATTATCTCATAAGTTTTGTAAATAAATATTTTAAAATCTTCTAGATTTTATATTGCTTCGGACCGTGTTTTTAGGTTACAATTGTTGACTTTTTTCGGCTAGTTATATACTAGTTATGTTTTTTTTGTTGAGTTTTTCGGCTAGTTACATACTACAATAATATTATAATATTATTGTTTTCTATTTTCTAGTTGTTGCTCATTTGGAGATATCTTAAGAGATCAATTTTTAATATAATATAACAATACCATAAAAAACCGGGAAAAAAACCTAAATTGTCAAATATAAATATTTCTTGTAGTCTACAAGTTACATTGAATCCACGACTATCAAGTGCAATGTAACATTTTATTTAATACATTTTATTAAACAAATGAGACATTTTAAACAGTATGAAAATAATATAAAATTTTGAATTTAATATAAAATTTTCACTATTAATTACATTTTACTTAATATAATAAATTTATTGAAAATGTTCATTATCAATATAGGCGATGTGGGTTTTAAACGAAATGTACATTATTGTCATATTTTTTATTTGAATCCATGTATTTAACCGTAACGGGAGTGCGGCTAGGGATAAACGGTGACAATAAGTAAAAATATGTGAAACAAATATCTTGTCATTTGTGAGGTTTTTACGGTCACTCTCATATTTATATATAGTCCGAGTCAAAACGATTGTCAATATTGAGATTAGTAGGTATTACGTATAACTCAGAAGAAACCTCGAATGAGTTGTGTTTAGTAGCCGCTTGAGTTAATGAACGGATATCGGAACAATGTTTCAGCGTGTAATTTATTCATTACACAGGCGTCCTCGATCAGGCCATCGTTAACGGAAATTCTCCGGTTGATGTTTTGTGAGATAGAATATTCGAACCGTCAAGCGTACGCTAATCTGGTGTATTATTTCATGTATCTTTGTGAAAAATAAATTATTATGTAGTGATGTGTTCATCTAAAATATCTTATTTCTAATGAAGTTTAACTGCGACACGAATACTATATATAAATATATAAAGAAAGTCTTAGTATCTGTTTTTTAGTTTACAAGTGCTTAGTAGGTAAAATTAAAAAAAGATAGTGGAATTTAAAAATATTTTAAACAATTGAATATGGCAGAACGTTAAAGCTATGGAGAAATCTACTCAAGCGCGAAGTTCAAATAAATGTTCCTGTTGGGTATGCTTGGTGCCACCATGGAGATTCTCAGATTTGTCAGAAGAAAAGTTATATTTAGCGTACACACAGCGTCAACGACAGCGTGCTGTACTGCGACTGATTGCTACAGGAGTGCTGTTTCAAGCATTCGCAGCACTTGTGCCTGGAGAACGTGATCTACATTTTGCTTACGCATCTGTAGCTGTAGCACTCATTGTAAACCTCATACTCGCAGCGACCTACGCATTTATTTTTCGAGCTCGAACTGCTCTTAATCATATCGCTTGGTTCGTGATGTGGATTCAACTTCTAGTGAGTGCGTCACGAAGACTTGGAGACTCTTACAACGAGTTACTAGGATGGGCAGTAATTCTTCAGTATTTTACAATTGCAACTCTCCCGTTCCATTATGTGATATTAATAATTTATAGTACTCTATCTTTAATTGGGTATCTAACAGTTCAGTACTATAATGCTTCTACAGCTGAAAGTAGATTTGCTGATGATTTTTATTTACAGGTGCGTAAAATTCTACTATTTAAATGGGTCTCAAAATTAAATATATAAAATTTGGATAATTTTTTTTCATTTTAAACTTTTTTAACAGCAAATAGCAAATGGTTGCCTCTTATTAGGAGCAACGTTGTTAGGTGGTACTGCATATGCAGTTTGTGAGAAACAGCAGCGCTGTTCTTTCCAAGAAACGAAAAGAAGTTTGCGTGATAAGTTAACTATTGAACAGCAAAGCAAAGAACAGGTGTGGAAGACCTTTTACTTTTCTATAATGCTGATATTGTAAAATATTTATGTCCTTTGCATATCTGTTTATTGAAGAAGAATAAATGTTTCAGGAGCGACTGTTATTATCAGTTCTTCCTGAACATGTGGCTGTACAAATGCGGAAGGATTTGGGGCTTATTGATACACAATTTAAAAAGATATATATGTCTCGGCATGAAAATGTTAGGTAATTTATTATTTAGATGTTATAATTTTTATTAACGTTTTGATAATAATATGTTAATGAAGAGAAATTTTAATAATATATTATTTATATGGAACTAGCATCCTGTATGCAGACATCGTGGGTTTTACGGCTATCTCCTCAACATATTCAGCGCAAGACCTTGTAGCGATTTTAAATGAATTATTTGCTCGTTTCGACCGCCTTGCTGAGGTTAGTAAGCTTTTTGTCAGTAACATAATAACTTTTTAATAGATTAGATTTATATTTTTATATATGTTTTTATTTTGTTAAAGAAATATCAACAATTAAGAATAAAGATTCTTGGGGATTGTTATTATTGCATCAGCGGCGCTCCAGTAGAGAGACCTGACCATGCCGTTCTTTGCGTCCATATGGGCTTGTCTATGGTAAAAGCGATTAAGTAAGTCTATAAGTCTTAATATTTTATTTAAAACTTGTAGAAGATATAAATTATCTTAAAAAGTCTTAATATTTTATTTAAAACTTGTAGAAGATATAGATTGCAATTATTAGAAAGATATTACTCATATAGTCTTTTGAATTAGGTATGTACAACAAACAACCAATTCTCCAGTAGATATGAGAGTGGGAATTCATACGGGTGCAGTATTAGCAGGAGTTTTGGGACAACGGCAATGGCAGTTCGATGTGTATTCACGTGACGTAGAACTTGCCAATAAAATGGAGAGCAGCGGCATGGCTGGGTTGGTATATATTAAACTAATTTCTTAACAGGAACATAAACTATTTTCTATTAATATTTTACAATATTTATTTGCTTAAATAATAAGTTAATGATAAAAAAAACATATATTATAAATTATTTGCGCCTACGCATTTTATATAGTATTTTTGCGCTTTCAAAGTAATACAGCAAAACAATCAAATATATTAATATTCTACTAATAAGACTGTAAAACTTTTTAACAAAAAAAAAAATCATAAAATAAAAAAATAAATAACTTGTTTAAAATATAGATGAAATAACAAGCGAAAGATAAATTATAAAAATTGAATAAAGATATATTCTTATCACAAGATATCATATATGTGAAAATTAGGTAAGTCGAACTAAGTCATATTATATTTAACTTCCATTTATGTTTTTGATGTAATAATTGATCTACATTACTCGATGAGTAGATCTACGGTAAAGTAATACAATTAAAAAAATACATTTATACATAAATAAAAAAATCAATCAATTTTTTACTTCACGCTTTTATCCCGCATAGCTAGCTAGCATAGGGTAGATAGATAGTACCTAGTGTTAAGACTCACCGTACTTCGTTTTCCACCGAATTCGAGACATTTCGTGTTGAATGGTAGAACTCATCGCCGTACTTTGTATTTTACCAGAGTGAGGAAGTGAAAATAATTCAAATATATTCACTCCCCCCAGTGGGGATCCAACCTACAACCAATTGCGCTTACTGTCAGATACAACCAATTGCGCTTACTATCAGAGTTTGAGGCCGGTCGTGGCGCAGTGGGATCCCTGCGCCACGACCGGCCTCAAACTCTGATCAAAATTGTAATGCAACAAAAATATAGTACAAGCTAAAAATTTTCTCAACTGGTCAGAATAATACTAAAATCTTTTTTTTTATTAACTCTACCGTACATTTCGATTAGATATCATAAGGCGGTTAACCTAAATGTCTTTACTATGTGGATGAGTCGCGCGAAACTGCGTCCTTGACCTGTTATCTCATTGCACAGTCATCTATAAACGCTATAGCCATACTACTTGGCGAGTTTTCGTGACGAGTCGTAAGCGCTACGCTAGAGATTTATGGCAATTTTCCGCGTCAAAGAATTCGTAGACGAATTTCTTTGTGTTCAAATTAATAAAAATATTTTCTCATAGAATTTAACTTAACCAACAATATTTCGATTTTCGGGCATTATGACATAAAAAATGACGTTTTATAGATAATGTGGTAATATTCAACTGGAACTACGTTTTTTATTATTTTGAACTTTAAAATTTAACAGAAATAAGTCATAATATATAAGTATATTTTCTTATATATTCTTATTATTATAATTATAATAAAATTATATATACTCTTAACTCCATTGATATTTTTATAATTATAATAAGATTCGTTGATCGTAAAAATATATATAAGTCAAGTTATCATAAATAATTGTGTAATAAAAAACCAGTATATTTATTTACATCTAAGTAAGGTAAAATAACAAACATTACTAAAAAAATTCAATTGGATTTTATTACATTGGACAGTTTAAATATTTGACTATTGTTAGTTGATATGTAGCAAGATAATATTACTGTAAAATCCTAATAATTGTGCAGAAATATTTCTGCATATGCAAATCTTTATTATATTTCAGGCGTGTACACGTATCAGAGGTGACTTTAAGTTTCCTGAACGACGAATTTGAGGTAGAACCAGCACATGGCGAACGTCGTGAAGAGATGTTGCGACAGGCCGGTATTAAGACCTACTTTATTGTTCGCGTTCTTAAACAGGTACAGTATAGTATTATTTAATAGGTGTTTATAAATAAATAATACAATGTAATTTAAAAACAGTAAGAATAATGGAGAGATCTATCTGTAACAATATAATGAGAATCGAGATTAGATTTACATTATTTTATAACATCTACTGACATAAACGTTAAACATAAATGTACTATGTATCTGTAAGGATATTATTCTTTAAAAATTTAAAAATAAAGAGTATACATTTAAATAAACAAAAAAACAAATAAATGGAAATTTAAAAAATTATACCAATATCAATCAATCCATGGGTAACAAGGATCTTATAGTGAGGGAGGATCCCCAATAGAGAACGATAGCCCCTTACTTTGTCGATTAAAACTTCTCACTATCAAACCATTAACTGTAACGACTGTTATGAAGATTTTCTATCGGCCATGTCTCAGTATTATTGGTACTTTAATATCTACAAATTTATTGCATCGGTATATTCAACAAAAATAGCATTTTATTAACTCACTTTACCACAAAAGTTATTTAAATAGTAATAAATTAAAGGATTCCTAAAATTAAATAACTAGACTTATTTAAAGCAGACAAAATTATCGACAAGTTTTTTTTTATGTCATCTAAGATTATTGCTTGCTTATCATTGTTTTTGCTGCTTACCTATATATCCATTATTGAACTAATAAAATTATATATTTGTTGTATTAGTATTTGTTATAATTTTCTATAAGACTTCAAAGATACTGTGCAAACGTAAATGTCTGCTGAATGATACCGTTCTCCAGATTCATAAAATACTTTTTTTGTTACATCAATAAATAATAAGTTTAATATTTAATTCAATTTACAACATTGGCGTACTGAGGGGTAATTTTCTTACTGTACTTGGTTTTAAATAAAAATATGTTAAAAAAGTCTAGAACGATTTTTGATAAAACGTATAAAAATTTGAACGCAGCGGGATTCGAACCCGCGCCTCTTGGATACCGTCCAAGCGCTCTGACCGCTAAGCCATGCGTTCTACTACCAGCTGCGTCGAAATTCTTATACGTTTTGTTACAACTTATTTATGTTGTTAGCATCTCTGTAGAGAGATTTTTACAAATTTCTACTACTTAAAGATTATTAAGAAATAATCGTTTAACAAGAGAGATTGCTATTTTATTTCAATATTTACTATTTTTAAAGTGTTATTCCACACTTAGGATTAGAAAACATTTTTGAAAAAACGTATAAAAATAAATAACGTATATAAATAAGTTGTAACAAAATGTATAAGAATTTCGACGCAGCTGGTAGTAGAACGCATGGCTTAGCGGTCAGAGCGCTTGGACGGTATCCAAGAGGCGCGGGTTCGAATCCCGCTGCGTTCAAATTTTTATACGTTTTTTCAAAAATGTTTTCTAATCCTAAGTGTGGTAAAGTAACACTTGAAAAATAGTAAATATAGTCTAGAACGATCTTATTATGTTCTCTTGTTTATTTATATTAAACAACACAATTAGGGAGTCATCGCTTTTTATTAAATATTCACTGCTGAATTAGGTTAGGAAGCGGCTTTAGAAAGCTAACGTTTTACTTTGGAATAAATTCATCACAAATATAGCAAAATAAATGTGGGCTGCTAACACTCACACGTGACATTTTAAACATTATTTAAACTACCGGTGCTTTATTAGACTTGCAGAATTGCACATTTATACATATTTATTCTCTCTCTTAAGTTTTATAAAATGACCATTATAATTAAATTAGTATAAATATTCTAATGACCAAATGGTCGGCTTACCGATTCACCGATCGATAAACCAAATATACTATTAATATGAAAAAAAAGTAGCTAACCCTATGAAAAACCTTTATATCAATATATTTTATAATATACACACATAATGTCTAATGTTTATTTAGCTGACGCTAAATTAAACATTACAGCGTATTTTTTATATAGGTAAAATAATACATTAAAATATTAAAGAATTAATTTAAATAGAAGCGCCCAGATATAATTGGGTTGGCTACTAACTAGTTAGGTACTAGTGTGAAATAATCTTAGAATCATAATTTTAAGATCTACACTTAATTCATTTTAGATTTTGGCCTGAAAAAGGAAAATTTTTCATATTGATTGAGCTTAAGATTAAATACTCCTACGATATACCACTTTTTTATTGATTAAGTGCTGTTGAAAGGTAAACTAAGCGTGGCTTATCACGACAAAGCTAAGAAACTTTTTATTTACTTTTTAATTCGTCTATTTATTATTATATCGTCGTCTATTATATTATCGTCGTTATTTATTATTATATTATAATTTCGAATTAATTAAGTAAATACTATCGTAACATTTTTAGCATAATATATTATATAATTATTTATAGTTTTAGGTATATTTAAAAATAATTAGTTTATATATTTGCAATATTTGTGCTGGTTATAAAGATTTAGGTTAATATATTTTAAAATTTTGTAGTACCAGGGTGGTGAAGAGCGAAATGCAACTGAGGGGGAGGCAGGGGATGCAGCGGACGCAGCCGACGCTCTCTCCGACCTCAAAGATGACGACGAGGATTCTGTGAGTGCACTCGTACTACCCCCGACCCACCCTTCCGTCTCCCTTTGGAATATATAGGACACTAGGGCACTAGTTCCGCGGTGCGCTCTAGTTTACATTTCAACTTATCCGTCTTTTAACCATTGCTTTCCAATGAAAATTTCATTCATCAAAATGAAACCGCTTATTAGAGTGGAGCACTTGATTAAGCTACCAACATTTCAGCGATCCATATCGATTTGTTGCTTGTCGACTACATAGATACGCTTCGTACATTATTCGTAGGTTCTATCACCGCAAGACGAGAGCAAGGACAATGAGGAGGTCAAAATACTCGCAATGTTAGAGGAAGAGCTCGTCAATAGAGACGATGACAAGTAAGTCTTACTACGATTATACTAACTAAACATAACTTGCTGCTATATTTAACTTATAAATTCAGTTCTACTCATTTTTCATTCATATTTTTATAGTTTAATTTTTTGCTTCTTTCATGCGCTTGTGTACATTTAAACAATTAAAGTTATCAAATGTTTGTAAATATATTTATTTAACGTACTATAAAAATGTGCGAAGAACACTTTCAGCATTTAAACATAACATTTTTAAATAATCATCAACTAGTGCCGTAAGTATAATATATAAGTGTCATTGATAATTTCTGACCAGGGAGTTGGCAGATGCTACGACGCTATGCTTAACGTTCAAGGCGAGTGGGGCGGAAGCGGTATACGCAAGGCGAAGTGACCCATGCCCGCTAACTGTGGCCGCACCGCCTCTACTGCTCTTGCCCACAGTGGTTGCGTTGACTAGCTTCGCAGTGCCTCCAACCTGGTCACTTTACGCAGTATATCTCGCCTTTGTACTGGAGACCGGCCTCATGAACGTTATCTACTACGCCTGTTACAGATATGCACAATATAAGGTAATTCAGTATTAAGTAATGATATAAAAGAGACGGAATAGTTTCGACTATAACTATTAATCACAGTAGATTTATACGATATGATATAATATTTTAAAATATAGTAAAGATTTTTAACAAATCTCATAAATAATATTTCCTCCTATTTGCTATAAAAAATATATAATATTTCGAATCCCATCTTCGAAAACTTTTTTAGAAAATATTATAAAAATATTGTTTTTTGAGTCGAACTAGACAAAATATTGTATTAAGCTATGTTATTCCCTCTCTTCACGTGGATTTTTGAATAATATAGGAACAATGAGAATTACTAGGATAAATTTTCCTTCTCTGCTGAATGCAAATGCTTTAACGTGGAATATCAAAAAATCTTCTTTATTTTACAGAAAAAAACAATATCACCCTATTGGAAGTTGACTTGTGGAACATTCAACATAGCAATGTTTGTAGCAGCGAACATTGCGCCATTGGTAAGTATTCTTTAACCGTCATGCTAAATGAAATTAATTATATAATCCTCAAAGTAATTATTTCTTTACATTTGGAAATGAATTACATAATTATTACTATTTATAAATTTATAACTTACAATTAAAAAAATACAAAAGTGATGTGCTGAGTTCGATCCTTACTTAGAGGACACTTGAAATTTAAATTATTTATATTTCACTGCTGTAAAGACAAAGCGCGACAGTGAAGTCCCCACTACAAGTAAATATACAATTTCTTCAACTTCTGTTGGAGTGCGAAAACGGAGTAGATCTTCGATCTCTTTGCTTGTCTTATGCGGGAAATAAGCGTGCATAAATTCAACTTTTATCATTAAAATAATGGCAAATTATACTAAGTACTTTATAAGATACCAAAATATGACTTTTTAAATTATATAATTATAAACTTAAAATTTTCATTATAATGACTTTTTTAATAACTACTATATATAAAAATATTAGATTTCATTTATAATTTAGAACTACGATTTCTAAAGAAATGCTGAATGTTTTTGTGAGCAGATTATATGCGGCAATTTCGAGAGTTTGCTGGCGAAGGATGGCTTAAGAGATGATGCACCAGCACACAGTGGAGCTAGGCGTTGCATTCATCCTTCATATTATTATCATGTAAGTTAAACATTTGATGTTATTTAATTAAGCGTTTCGGATATAATTCTTAAAAGTATTGAAAAGCTTTTTAGTTCCGTGTTTTGGGCATTGTTTTTTTATTAATATAGGTAGTCTGTGCACTTTGTAAAATATGAGGTGATACGGAAATATTGAGTTCTAATTAAGCGTTGCATCCGCGTTTTACGTTGTCTTTAGTAAAAAAAATCATATAACTGGGCAATTATGCAATTATTTTTTTTATCAGTATAATTTTTATATCTAAGCTAACAGAGTTTGTGTAATGGATGTAATAAATCATTGTATAATAGAAAGTAGTAAGTCGAGATTGTGATTTGTGTAGTATTCATATCTGAATCACTAAATCTTTTATAATTTTTTTTAGGTTCACGCTTTTATCCCGCAAAGCAGGGTAGACAGAAAGTACCTAGTATCAAGACATTCCGTACTACACTTTCCACCGAAGTTGAGTCATTGCCGCACTTTGTATTTACCAGAGCGAGGAAGTGAAAATAATTTAAATAATAATAATAATAAGTTTATTTATCACCACAAACATAATATAATTCTATTTCACCACAAACATAATATAACTATAAAATATAATATAACTCTTCCGAGTGGGGATCGAACCCACAACCGTTCGCGTTTACAGTCAGACGCTGTCACACTACGCCACGACCGGCAATATAAACATTAATAAATTACAAAGGACGACAAATATTACCCGTTTATCGCGGTTTTACAATAGCGTCGAATAGCGGCTTTTTATTGCGAATTTCGCAATTGCAAAGACTATATTATAAAGGATTAACAATTAGGTATTTGTCTTGTGGTTTGTATTACCAACATAATACTTCGATTGGGTTAGAAGTGTGTATAGCATATTAATTTGAGAAAACCTTGACATTTGACTTTTGTAAAAAATATATAATGCACAACTAGACGGATCGTAGTAATGTAGTATGAAGACAAAGGATATATAGTTACTTACTAATTTTGTAATTTCCAACTCCCTCACTATTTACGGATTTTATTATTTGTAGTTAATTTTCTAAATTTAAAGAATTTTACGTTTAAAAAAAAATTTTTTTTGAAGAACGGATTTTCAAATTAGCCCAAACATCTACTACTACCACTCTTAACAAGTATTCGTTTATCATATAACTTTTTAAGTAGTACATACTGTAGACTAAATACATGGAAATCAAAATATTATTTATCGAATCATCAATTGACTTAAAAGTGTCACTATTGCTGATAATACTAGAAGGACTAATCCTACTAGAAGCTACCACCAGCTCGGACCAGGCAGTGTTGATAAGAGCCGGCGAAAAACTTTACAGTTACTCTTTTGAAATGTAATTTTACAATAGGTATTAAATGTTTATCTGATGAAGCCTATAAATTCATCCTAGTTCAATACTATAATAATTATTCACTATGTTCAGTTTGTGTAACAGTAGTCAATGTTGGGGTATGTTACCTGAAGGTGGGCGCAGGCGCGGCGTGCGGAGCATTGTGGGTATCGCCGCTGGGCGGGGGGGCGCGCGCCGCGCTGGTGGCGGCGCTGACGGCGGCACACGCGCTGCCCGCCGCTCTGCACCCCGCGCTGCTCACCTCGCGCCCCACGCTGGACCGTGACCCCTTCCGTTTGCCCTATAACGCCACTTCTGATTACGATGAGGCGCTCTACGATGTGCTGTAAGAATTTTTTAACATAAATTATTATTCATTTAAGAATTCATAAAAGAAGTAGAGAATGCTATACAAAGTCTGAAATGTGGTAAGGCAGCGGGAGCAGATGGAGTTACTGCAGAGATGATCAAATATGGTGGGCCGCGCATCTTGGACCTGTTCTATTTTCTATGCAATTTATGCTGGAAAACAGGAGAGGTCTCGGATGATTGGCGAGGCGCAGTCATTGTGCCTTTGTATAAAGGCAAAGGTTCACCGATAGACTGTGCAAGCTATAGGTCTATCAGCTTGATTGGCTTGGGCAGTAAAATTTATGCTAAAATTCTAGCGAGAATAATGCAATAGAGATCCGAAAAACGTTTTTAGGAGGCCCAAGGAGGATTTAGATCTGGAATAAGGTGCATAGATCAGATTTCTTCTCTCCGCATGATCACGGAAAAGTTTTTGGCTTTAAACCAGAAAATTTTCTGTGCTTTTGTGGATTTAAAAAAGGCATTTGACAGGGTTGTAAGAAAGAAGATATGGGAGATACTGCCCCGGTACAATGTGGACGGACCTGTGTACGAGTAGGAGCTGGCATGTCGCCTCAGTTTAATATTTGATCGGGTGTCAAACAGGGCTGCGCTATGTCAGCTTGACTGTTCAATTTGTATTTGGATAGGTGTCCCCAAGGAGTGAAAGAAAGTGACACAAGAGTGAAAGTTGGTGATTTGACAGTTAACTGTATGTTTTACGCAGATGATGCAGTTCTAATTGCATCATCAGAATGCGAGTTACAGGCATTGGTCATCACTCTGAAAGAAGGATGTGAAAGTAATGGTATAAACCTGAATGCGAGTAAAACTAAGATTCTAGTATTTGATAGAGATGAAGAAAGAACGAAATGTAAGATTAGAGTAGATAGAAAGATATTAGAATAAGTGAATGAGGTGGTATATCTATGAAGTATGTTTAGTAGAGATGGAAGATATTAAAAGGATGTGGAAAAGCGTATTGCTGCTGGTAATAGCGTTAACGGTGCTCTAGCTGCATTGATGCGACGGCAAAACGTCAGCGTACCTGCACGTCTTGCCGTTCACAATGCAGTGCTGATACCGACGTTGTTATACGGCAGCGAAACGTGCGTGTATTAAAAAAAGAATAAAAGAAAGATGAATACAGCAGAGATGCGATCCCTTCATCGGATATGTGGAGTCGGTTTAACTGACCGTATATGCAGCAAGGAGATACGCAGAATGGCAGGTGTAAGCGCGAATGTCTTAGTAAGAATGAAGAAGAACGTGCTCAGGTGGCTTTAGGAGGTTGAGAGAATGAGTGATGAAAGAATAGTAAGAAAGATTTATGAAAAAAGGTGAGTGGTATGAGAGGTCAGCGGAGACTACTGTTGACTTTTGAAACAGTATCGAAGATACCAGAGGAAGGTCACGTAAAAAGCATGAGGACTTCCCGAAGAGCTTGTATGAAGAGGCTAATGACTGTGGACGAGGCGAAAGAGGTATGTAGGGACCGTAGCGTTTGGCGCTCTGTCCTCTCTGACTACCCCGCTAGGGATAAAGCGAGAAGCTAAAAAAAAATATTAATTTTAAGTAAAATTAAATTTTGTTTTAAAGATATCTTCACTATATATTCCACATGTAGATAGATAAAATTGAAACACAACAAAGCACACAATGTTTATACCTATTGGTTAATTGGTACAAACATAATATAAATACGAAATACTTTATTTTACTAAAAGAGCATTCAATAATAATATGTATATATATATATATATATATATATATATATATATATATATATATTCTCTAATGTAATTATTTCCAACATTATAATGTCTCTGAGCGTCTTGCCATTAGGTTCTCTGGGCCTTGTGGACCCTTACACTAAATGCTATGTTAAACAACATCAATTAAAATAATATGTGTGTTTTCACATATGGCAAAAGACAATAGACATAGCTTTCTATATTATAATTGCTATTGAATAGTTGTCATCTTAAAACTCTGATGAGAGTCGATATTTCACAAGTTCTCTTCCTTAGGTGATGTTATATCACCTGTGACGAGACGTTTTTAAAAGTTGTGTAAGATTTTTGTCATATACACACATATAGTATTGTTGTTAGTGCGCTTGTTAGCGCGAGCTTCTTTTGATTATGTTAAAAAATATTATAAATTAAAAACAGATAACTTGCCATTAGGTTGTGTCTACATGTATAGTTATATGTGTACATATATAAAGGAACATTAAGAAACATGGAAATTAAGTAGTTATTTAGCGGTAATGTCATGAAGGACCGCTGAAACGTGAGCACTGAACCGGACTTTATACTGCTCACAATAACTGTAGAAAACTAGGCTGATTTACATTAAAAACTATTGTATTTAGATTTGTCTAAATAGCTTTCATTAAAACTTTCCAGAGCTCAGATTCACACAGGACGACACATCCTGATGCTCTGCATCATTGCCGTCGCTCTCCTTATATACAACAGATACGTAAGTACTAGGGATGTGATATGTACGTTGTAGCGTTAGTAGTCTATTAATAGCGCTTTGTTTATCGCACAGTTGAAAACCAATGGCGAAACAGATCACTGTCGGCATGCAGACTTTAGTTATATTAGCGAAAAAACTCTTGCCTATACGATGCAATAAGCAATTTAGCTAATGGCAAATTATGACATCCATTACGAATTTTACCTAAAACTCGGTCACTACGCAGTGTAATTTTCTAGTTGCATTAAACAGCAATATAGGTATACGTATGATGTATTTTTCAACAACGCACGGCAGAGCGAGGCGCTGGAGCGCGCGTGCCACTCGCGCGGCGAGCGCATGCGCGCGCAGGCGGAGCAGGCGGGCGACCTGCGCCGCCGCAACCAGGCGCTCGTGCACAACGTGCTGCCACCGCACGTCGCGCGCCACTTCATGGGCGCAAAGCACCACCATAGGGATCTGTACAGCCAGAGCTATGCAGAAGTCGGCGTGTTATTCGCCTCTATGCCCAACTTTACAGGTTCTTGAAAATTCTATTCGTCTTTTTCTATAGGAAATAAAAAGATATTCTGTGCTAGCTTTGATTATATACTGATAACTGATGTCGGGGACTCATTCAAATAAATATTTATAATGAGATAAGATCTAGCTTGTCTAAATAAAATATAACCAAACGCTCTTAGAATAAACTAATTTTAATTATTCAGATTCTTTAGTGTAAGCTAGACATTGCAATTTCAATATGTATGCACACATCAGTTATTACCATAATAGGAGACATCCTACTAGCCAGATTGCCTTGTTAACATGCCGCTATATCACAGGCATGTACATAAATACGTGATATAGTGATAGTTTACACAACTTTTCATGTTTACAATATATTACACTATAATCCGTTATAGTATATATTCTATAAGTTATAATTCTTATTAAGTTAGGAAAATGTATTTTATATACCAATTGTTTAGCATATATAATATATAAATATGTTTAGTAAAATCACTTTTACATATACAAGTATACACGCAAAATCTATTCCTGAGTTTTGTAATATAAAAAGGACTATCCATTTTTATAAATGGCTAAAATTTAATTCTTAAGCCAGCTTTATGTTATGTGTACTTAATTTGAATTTTACATATATTCAACTAAGTAATTCGACCGATACCTGTTCACATCCGTACTCTCACTGATTAGACTATACGAACCGGAAAGTCGTAAAGTCGTTCTCACCCAATATAATCGATATACAGACACCGGTCTTTTCTAATTCCGGTGTTTTAACCTGTTGCAGAGTTTTACTCGGAAGAAACGGTTAATAACCAAGGCCTAGAATGTTTACGATTTCTCAACGAAGTTATATCGGACTTCGATCTTGTAAGTATCTGTTGTTATTCGATAGCTGTGGCCGAAAATACTGACGATACAAATAGATTCGCGATTGGGATAAAAATAATTCACTTTACAGTAAGATAATAAAAAAAAACATAATGTAATGATTTATTTTCAGCGATTTACAGTTAGTTGTTAAGTAATAATTATATTCACACGGAAAATGGTAAGCTTACATCGCTGTTTACCAAAATATAGTATTTCTAATTCGGTAGGATGGGGGTCTACTAGATTCCTTTTTATATTCTTATATGTCATAATAGACTTATAAATTAAGTATTTTGTTGGAAGGTCTTTATAGCTTGATGATGCCTTTTTTCAGTTGTTAGAAGACTCTAAGTTTAGCAAGGACATTATTAAAATAAAAACAATAAGTTCGACCTACATGGCTGCGTCAGGCCTAAATCCAACACGACAGATGCAGGTTAGTACTTTTTTTTAGCTTCACGTTTTTGTCCCGCAAAGCAGGCAGACAGTAGAGAGAGAGAGAGTACCTAGTGTCAAGTACACTCCGTACTTAGCTTTCCAGTGAATTCGAGACATTGCATGTTGAGTGGTGGCACGCAACGCCGCACTTTGTCTTTATCAGGATGAGGAAGTGAAAATAATTTAAATATAACCACTCCCCCGAGTGGGGATCGAACCCACAACCGATTGCATTTACAGTCAGACGCTCTCCTACTGCGCCGCGACTGGCCTAGGAGGAGTAATCATTAATGATATATATATAATAAATAAATTTTTACTTAAATATGTAAGTAGATCATTTGACCGTCTACACCACAAGTAACAGATGATAACTAAGTATATTTTTGGCCAATTTAGAAATTTAAGACGAATAAAAGTAAAAAACGACATTGACGACATTTATATATATTATCATTCATTCGCATGTGCATAACAATTTCAATTGATTACATTTTAACTTTTTGCTCAATAAAGCATGGATCTTACTTTTCATTTCTTTATTTTTAATGTACTTGTGCATATTGATATAGCAAAACATAGTTGTTTATATATAATATTGTATATTTAAGAGCCAAGAATATCAAGATAAATTATTAATATATTATTGTTATGTACAGTTTGCGATGTAGAGATAGGAGTAACTATATATACGTACGCATGATTAGATTTTGTAATTAATTTTTCACGCGAAGGAGACCATTGCAAGCAGTAACTTTTAAATATAATTTTGATATACATATATTGTCTATAAAGTGAGTTATAGTTTTAGTTCTATTTCTAATACTAGAAAACCAAACCACTGTCCTTTACATATCACTCATCTATCATGAGAGACTTTGCGGAGAGATCTGACTTGATCTTCAGCGGCTAGCCTCGGGAAGAGATAACTAAGCAAACAGAAAAATACAAATTTGAAGAAAAAACAATACAAAATATAAGTACACGACCCGCAAATGATTGTATGTCTTAAGTTCATTTCAGTTTCCACTCAGGATCCCATCAAGCCAAGTTCAATATTATGATAATAACCATTTATTATATATTTTGTATTTATAATATTTTGAAGCCCAAGACCTTACTTCAATTTTTAACCTATATTTAATACAATCAAAATTTTAGCATATGGATTGACCTTGTTAAACCTTGATTCGCCGAACGCAGATCTTAGGTTTCAATATATTCTAATTCAATTCAATCTAAATTATAAAAAAAGACATTTGAAATTGTTGTAATATATTCATAGGCATATAATATAGAACACATTTTATTATAGGATATCATTAATTTTTGTACAAAAAATATTAGTTGCAGGTACTTATTTAAAACAAAAAGAACACTAAATTATTGTTTTACTACACCTTTTGAAGGACTCCTCCACGCTTCCTAAGGGTTTTGATTTTCTATTCTTTCTTGCATTGCGTCGGGTGTTTTCCTCCTAAAATGTCTTTTTTTTCAAGGCAGGTCCTAATATATGAGCCAAATTTGATATGTTTAAATTAAAAAGATTTCTAAAATTACCGTATGTAATATTAACAGTTTGTTTAATATTACGTACGGTGCTACTCGCTAGTTCTATTAGCTTTGGTCGTTTATTCAGTCTGGGTGAAAGAAGGAGTCTAGTTTAGTTTAGTTTATAAAGCCGGCCCTGGTGATATGTCAATATCTTCTTCGTAAGTGATAATATAGACTTTCCTAAGAATTTCCTAGGGGGATCATAATTTATTATTATTAATCAATAGGATGGTTTTGTATCATCTACTAAAGTTTTAAGTCTATAGGTGTAAGGTCCTTTCGATTGTTGATCTAACAGTAAGTGCAATCCTTACGAGTTTCATTGATATAACTGGTTATTGGTCTAACCACAAGGTCCCATTGGATGTGCCTCGAGAGGTCAAATGGCAGTTGTGAAACATTTTAAATCCACAGATAAAATTTACATACACATATATTGTATACAACTGATTGAGGTCCTCCGCTCGCGTAGACATACATATATGACATACTCTTTTCATTTTATTTTCCGCAGTTTTAGCTGTTAAAATTATAACTCTTTTGTACTTCACTATAGGTATTCTGTAAGACAAATTACCGCGTTCTGCGCCCAGCAGTTTTTGTGCCTTTTGTGAATTATGGATAACAGAAGAGTTTCTAATTTACTCATATTGAATTAATTTTTCCTTCTTTGTAGATTGATACTTAAACTAAACAAGTAGTTGAGTGTAAAATTATAAGTACAGAACTATGATTATGAATTACAGTGGGTTAATTTTAAGCAATTAAACATTATTAAATTAGTTAAATAACAGAATTGTCATTTGCACGGTGTAAATACGTAAGTCAAAATACCTTATATCTATGTGCCTTAATCAGTGTTTTCGAAACTCTATTGTTTAAATATTTATCAAATGACTATTTTTTTTTAAACATAGTGGCGGTAAGTTAAATACACACTGAATATGGAAACAATCTTGAACGCATAATAACTTGCTTGTTTTAATAAAATTGAATATAAGTTACGTTCGCATAGTATATATATTTTTTTTTTATACATATTAGACAACTACAATTAACAATAGAAAATTGAAATATCTTATGGTTGATTGATATTAGACGGATTATGTATTTAAAATTAAACTTTACATGTCATGGCGACAAGGTATACCACCTTAACTTAAAGGAATAAATATAATTGAAGAAGGAAATTATGTATAGTAACTTTTTTAATATTAGCCATCGGATGGTGTACTGGTGCGGTGGGCCCATTTGGCTTGCTTAGTGGAGTTCGCTTTGGAGCTGCAACGTGTGCTGGCAGCTATTAACGAACAGTCGTTCAACCACTTCGTGCTGCGCATGGGCGTCAACCACGGCCCCATCACTGCTGGTGTCATCGGCGCACGAAAACCCCATTATGATATATGGGGTAACACTGTTAATGTCGCTTCTCGTATGGAGAGCACTGGTAAAGCTGGATGTATACAGGTAATCTATTATTTTTTGACTTTAAAGTTTTGATTGTTATGAAATTATAAACCATTATAAATCCATATCGAATTATGCAGACAAAAATTATCACTGTCCACCAAGGGACCCTGTCCTTGTGATATTCACAAGGTTACTTAAATAAAATGTAAAGCTCATAAATAGAGTATAAAGTGATAATTTGATACATGATTAATTTGATACTTGATAATATTATTAAATTTGATTATAATATTATATGTACGATACAAATAAAACATTTTCTACAATAAATAAATAAAATGAAGTTGACATATATTGTCAAGAGATAAGGATAAAAAACAAAATTCGTAAGTCCCACACATTCTTGGTTTTTACTAATTCCCTTATCATTTTTGCAGCATCTTTGATAAAATTTTTGTGTATTCTCTGCTTTACACTTTGTTTTAGCTTTCTATTAGTTTGAGCATAAATTTACATTTTTGAGGTGGATAATTTTTTGAAAACTTCATGCTCATTTTTCCGTCAGATCAGATGCTTCGTAAGTTCTGATTATTGTCAAATATTATTGTATTTCGTAATCAAAAAGAATGTATCTAAAGTCGATGGACCTTAAGATTTCACATAGAACTACTAAAAAATAACTGGCACCAGAACAATGAAAGTTTTGTTGTTAGTTACTGAAAAAGGTCCCCGCTATGTCTGTTTTCTTTGAAGTATTTGATGTTATTATATATTAACGGAGGTTTGCTTAGCTTAGTATTTTTTATAAATATATACTTCAAAAATTACGGTTTTATCCTATAAAATTGCTATAAAGATGTTTTTATCATGTACTATTTTTGCAGGTGACGGAAGAAACTTGCCAAATTCTGGAAAGTTTTGGTTACTATTTTGAACAGCGCGGCCTCGTGGCCGTCAAAGGCAAGGGACAGCTTATGACGTATTATTTGCAAGGAAAGCGTGAAGCTGGCGCGCCCATTAGCAACAATGTCGTAAGTGTATATATAATATTCTATAAAAATTGATATCTCTAATGATAAGGCGACTATGTAAATCAGACATAATATGTACAGCGCGTGAAAATTATATTTATGGTACTCTATAGCAAAAGTCATAATTTAAATTATATAAACTTCTTATATCTCATTGTTCGTTACATAATAAGTTTATTTAAGAACAATTGTTATTATTTAATTATTCTTAACATTGCTGTAAACATCATAAATGCAAATGTTAACATAATGTGATTTAATAATAGTGTTAGCCAGAAAATATCGTACAAATATTATTATACTTAACCCCGACCTAAATGCGGTTTAGATTGGATGAACCTAATACGCTGAATCGGATGCTTCTGTTTGGACCAACCGTGTTCTAGTCATCTGGTACTGATATAATCTTACCTATATACCTATTAATAGTAAAAATTCGCCCTTTTCAAGTCCATAGGTACGTATCTATAGGGAATAATAAATAAAAAAATTGGTTATAAAGTAGGACATAAATTGCGAAAAATTAGCTTGGAAACAAATTAGCAATCAGTGTTTTGCAGCATTGTAATATATATCATGCGTCACCGTATGGAAATTCCGAAAATTTAACAAATATCACAAATAGAACATACAATGTTGTGTGATAAAAATAAAACTATACTTTGTTTCTTCAAGGACGATATCATGTTACCAAGCCATTAATTATTCTTAAGTATATTCTCCTTTATGTATATTGATCGATCAGGTGTAAGAGTACCAAAATACAGCGCGTATTACAACATGTAAATAAATTGTAACTTGCAAAACAAAGTCAGCAGTATAATTAAGGTTGTCACGCGCTCTTTAGCATGGTAGATATTTGCTTAATTCTTCTTTTATGTTATTTATTAATACTTAATTTTTATAGTTTTTTAGGGTCTTGAATATTGAACAAAAACAAACTAATGAAGAAAGTTCGTTGCGATCCAGACAGTCTACCCGGACAGGCCGACTTGCTCATGTCGCCCTGCCCGGATAGACAGTCCGGATTGTTGATGTCGCTCCTCACTGCATTGGATTTTCTGTGGTTAGATATATAAGCTATATAAATATAAATAAGTTTTTAATTTTTGGAAACCTTATGTGCTGGAGATATAAAATAAATATATATGGAGATAAGAAAAGTTTTCTGATCAGATCAACTTATTTATGTTGTTAGCATCTCTGTAGAGAGATTCTTACGTTAAGTTGTAACAAATATAAGAATTTTGACGTAGCTCGTAGTAGAACACATGGCTTAACTGTCAGAGCGTTTAGACGGTTTCCAAGAGGCGCGGGTTCAAATCCGCTGCGTTTAAATTTTTATACGTTTTTTCAAAAATGATTTCTAATCCTAAATATGGAATAACACTTTAAAAATAGTAAAAATATTAAAACAAATTTGCAATCTCTCTTGCTAAACGATTGTTTCTTAATAATCTTTAAGTAGCAGAAATTTGTTAAAAGCTGCGTCCCGCTCCGTCCAAATTTTTATACATTTTTTTTTAAATGTTTTCTAAGCCTAAGTGTCGAATAACACTAAAAAAATAGTAAAAATATTAAATACTTATAAATATGTTACGCCTATAATATTCGTTTTTATAATTACTGTATATTATATTACTTAAAGTGACATATCATATATAATAATTTCAGACGGACGAACTGTGTGAGGCAAGTGCAAGAGATGCCTTATTAGTAAACGGAGAAGCTAACGTGTCCTCCCAATTACCACAACCAAACACTCAAGGAGAACTCGAACATCCACTTTTACCCTAATTAACATCTAATGAAAGACACTATAATATTATTTTTTAATTGCTTAATTGAAATTTTATTTGCTTAAAGATCGGCTTTTTAGACATCATTATATAGCTAGTATGTACTATATGTTGACTAGTCTTTATATAATAAGAATTCTCTAGTAACTTCTAGTAATCTTTGGTTGTAATTGAGACTATACTATACTTTGTTAATTCTATAAAGTTTATTAACTGTGATGTTTCACTTCTACTTCGTAAGTCGATTTAATGTGAATAATTATTGTTTTATGAATGTCGATGAATTTCATTGATTCTTGTAATGTTATTATTAGTAAAACTCTTAATCTACATTATTATTGATAAGTAGATATATCCTTAATAAGTAAGTATTTAACAACTATTTTTCGTAAACACAATAGTTTATAGTGCATATATACTGCTGTATAAAAACTTAACTCTAAATAAAAAATATTTTTAATACAAGTTTGGACTTACGACATAGATTCAAATCCACAGTTTTTTCAGTTACAACTATTCAAGTAAAGGAAACAAGATGACTAAATGAAAATACTGGTTCAACTGACTATTTGTGGTCGGTATAATATATATATATATATATATATATATATATATATATATATATATATATATATATATATATATATATATATATCTTTTCAAATTTTTGAATCTCAGATAGTCGAGAATGAGTAAAATTTGTCATATTGAATAATTTCTACTGATATTTAGATAACATTATCAGCAAAATGTTATGTGTACGCTGCAAATTTTGTCAATTTAAAATTAAAGACATTTGTATCATTGATATTTGGTAATATATAACCATAAAATAGTAAACTTTGAGCAAATCTTCCTACCCAAAGTGCAGTGCTTTAGTGTTTCTCAAAATCCTACTTATCGTCCCCTATCTCGCTAGAAAACCTCCAGGCTCTGACTAACGAGAGTCGTTACGATTAATCTATAATTTTAATAATCTAAAAATGCATCGAGAGTTACAGTTGAATATTTAAAAATGTTCAAGTATTATCAATATTACACGTTTTACATATAGGTGCTACCTACATCATTTATTTATGCTGTAATATTACTTCATAAGTGGCAGCGGAATATTATGATGCAGCCATACGTGTACGAGGATACGAGTTACATAACATCAATTCGTGGATAAATCTGTAGTCGATGTTGCCTCATCTTCATCTTCGTGTACTAAGTAGCGATATTGTGATATTCGTGTTAGGTGTATAGCTTTACTCGTATTGATGTCGCTTAATTTTTAGCTGTAGATTATTATATTTTAATGCATAACACAAGTGGATAATAAATTAGAATGTTCGTAACAATAATAAGAATTGCGCTTACCTATATGTAGTAGAAATGCCTAGATAACTTAGCCTACGTACGTTATACTTAGTTAAATTTTAATAGTCAAAATATTGATGTAACGTAGATTTTAGGAAATGTCACGCTTGGATTTATATGTAGTATATATTAACATATATATTATTATCAGTGATATTCCAGTTGTGTAGCGTACTTATTAAGTCTTCTTAGTTTTTAATTTGACTTCTTTTAATAATTACACATTTTCTGTGATTATGACTATTAAGATATAATTTTATACGTGTTTTCTCAAGCATCTAAAGGTTTAACCTTTTGTGGCTATAATACTATTAAATAAAAGCAATATCTCTCAAACTATTCTTTTATTTTATGATTGTGATAACTGTGTAAAAGATTTGGGCCATTCTTATTTAGCCGCAATATATAATTGAATCAACCAATATCCTTAACAAGAAAAAAAAAATATAATTAATATTAAGAATGTTGCGCTCCATCTTTCTAAAGTGTCTTAGGAACATAATTTTTAAATGTCACATCTAAAATGAGTGTTTCCGGTTTAGCATAAAATATATCTTGGGGTAGGTCATATTACAAAACAAAGGTCTATCTGTATATATTTAAAAAGTACTGTACGAATGTGCGAATTCAAAGTGTTGATCTAACAGAATAGAGAATTGAAAATAAATATTATCATATTCCCGTATGGGAATGGAACTCGCAACTAGTCATGTTTAGTGAGACGCTGTCCCACATGATACTAGGTTTTTACTCTAAATAATTATATTATAGAATTAAGGATTTAGTAAAAATTACAAAAAATGGCGACGACGAAGAAAATTCTTATTTTATGAAGTCTAATATAGCTGACCGATAAAGAATCTATTTAGTTACAAAATAAAATTACATTAACATGAGATTATTATAACCGGTAAGAAAAACAATATATTAATAATTTTAATTATATACGTGAAGTTATCTATACGTAATGATCTAATTACTTTTGCTTCATATAACAGTAATGGTGATAATAACAAATGTTTGGTAAGACGTGCAAAGTGTAGTTTATACAGACAGTGTGTGTTGTATCGACTTATCGTATAAATAAAATATGCTTGTGATTATACCTTAATAAATATTCATATATGATTAGGTATGTAGATGCCAACTTTAAATTTGCTCGACCGTCTCGTGTCAATTTTATTTATTTTTACCTTCACAGACAATATACACTTTGCTTTTCGCCTATTTTAGCGACATTGCGTTTTGATTGTACGACCTACTGCTGGACTTTATATTTAAAGATTGAAAAACTTTCAATATAGTAAAGTACCTCTCATTATCTCTTGTCAAACTTATACATTTGTAAAGATTTCTTTGCAGGTACATACCTACATGAATTTCGACGTACCTTGATAATGTTATGCGGCGTAATTGGCTAAAATATTTGGCGTGTTTCCTGGAAGTGTGAGTTCGAATCCTTAATAAGTTATCTAAATATAGACTCAGAATAATCACTAATTTACGTTGTTGCTTCAGTGACAACTACTATGTCTCTATGCTATTTTTAATCAAATAAGTATTACGTAAAAACTCGAAAGATCAACGAAAATTCTCAAGACACTACCGCAGCTGTGGTAATTTCTGTAATTGTGGTGCTGACTGTAGTGTAATGTATATTTGTAACACACGTCATATATGGTAGTGCGAGTAAATTATTGTAGATTATTACGCATCAGAAAAATTGATTCTCGGGAATAAGCACTAAATTAATAGAAGAAACTCCTTGGCGCTCCATGGAACAATGGCGCGGGCGTAAAGCCCGCGATCCATCGGTACGTCGGTTATCAGCGAGGGGCTCGGAGAAGTGATTTCTTCTAGTAACTCAAGTGTAGATTTAGAGTATCGCTTTAAAATATAAGGTTGAAAATGCACTAACACTCACCTCTCCCTCCGGGCTCCGTCCCCAAATTACACTTAGTAGAGTTACTCTATATTTGATACAGACAGAAAGCTACAATAATAAACGATGTTAAAGGCTATGCGCAAACATATTATATATTAATAATAAAAACTTACTCTTGCACGGTTTTAACGAGGCTTTAATAAAAGTATTAAGTTAATGGTAAGTTGTAGGCACTTAGACTACTGCCTACTATCACACAAGTTAGAAAATGAAAAATGAAGCTTATTAATTAATATCAAAATGCAATAAAAAATATAACAGCGCTTACTGAGAATCATCATAATATCTATGTATATATGAAGAGATAATGAACTCTTTTCTGAACAGACCGTATCTATAACGGTGTCACTGTTTTGAAGACAAATGGGGAAATTCATTCGACTAACATAGTAACAAACAACATCTCACACAACGCATATGCGACAATCAACTTTCAATGTACGTTTTTCGTGGCCCTATAAAAATATTATTGTTTTTTTTTAAATAAATTACATATATTACGAAATAAGACTCTCGAATATTAACTACTTTATAATTTTTTTATCTTTTTATTATAATATATGCAATGCTTTCATACAAATATATCCAGCATAAGCTTACTTGCAGATTAGGATTATATACGCATTAATTTTTATTCACATGATAATTTATGTTATTGAATTGTTGCCCTTACGGATAGTCAACGATTGATTCTACTGCGTTATATAAGTATATTTGAGATAAAATTAAAAATTTCTTCATATACCTAACCGAAAAAAATTATAATAATTGTATAAAAAGATGCAGCTACAATTAAAATTGTAAAAGTGGCTTTCGAAAAATCAAACAGATTTTCGTATAAAACTTTTGTGCCCCTTATTAGTTTTTGAGAAATTTGATAGAATTAGAAATGTATCAAATTTCTCGAAAACTAATAAGGGGCACAAAAGTTTTATATGAAAATCCGTTTGACTCATTTGTTTTCTGGCTATAAATGAAACAAATTGTAGTTTTATGTTGGTTTTTATTAATTCTACTAAATAAAATCTCAAAAGTTTACTTTTTCATATTTTAAACACAGATTTTCAGATATAATTTTTATTACCTGGACAAAAAATATTTGAAATGGCATCTGTCCTAGATGCAGTCCATTTTCTTTACTGATGCTGTTGAACAACTTCTATGGATTGTACGGGATCGTTATCTTCTAGCGACGTATATTGATCGCATGATAAGCCGTCGTGATTAGAATTCCATTGTAAAATTTATTTGTACGGTGTTGATGATATGTACTTATTATATATATATATATATATATATATATATATATATATATATATATATATATATATATATATAATTATATTATGATATAGATATGCATTCAGAACATCGCAGTTTTTTCTGTTTTGGATTAATAAAAATCCCGATAAACATTCGACACAGCACCTAAAATTTGGATCTCGTGCGAGTGTAATATCTAGTAACTGAAAAATACTTACGTTTTCTAATTCAGGCTCCTTGCAATAAGAACAAACGCTATCTACGATACTGCGTTCCGTAGACCGGACCGTAAAGTAATGGGCACATTCTCGACAACATCTAAGTAAGATTTTCTATTAACTCTTTTTTATAGTTTTTGTTCAAAGACCTTATTAGGCATTCGACTTTTTAAATCACAATTTGGGTGGACCTTATTTTGTTGTCATTTACCTATATAATAATCACAACAACTTAAAACTGAGATAAATGACATGATTATTGATCCTAAGAACATCCTATATTTTTTGTTTATTGATCAAAATAAATGTGATCAAAATAAACATTGCAATATGATAAACGATGGAATTTTCATCTAATAATTTGTTTAATAAATAAAAAAAATACTGAAATCCAATAATGTCAAAATTTGGCTTGGCACCGACTTTAAGCCTGTGAGTTGATAACAAAACCAAATAATAGCAGTTATTTTATGTGTTTAAACTAAATCTTTATTTTTTACTTTTCATTCATTGAAGTCGGTTTTTTAAACGTAGTTTTCTTTAATTTTTTACTTTTAGAGACCGCTCGGCAAAGAAGGTTGTATAAAATAAAATAAAAAGATACCTGCCGAATTAATAACCTCCCCCTTTTGGGAAGTTGAAAAAAAAAATTAATTAATTGACTCAAGTCGATGGCCCTTAAGGTTTCAAATAGCACTACTAAAAATGGCCGACACTAAGAGATATATGTGTATTGAATACTGGTGTACTTTTATGTACTCAGTACCCAACTAGGGAAGACCCCTGTGATGTCGGTCTTGCTTTAAGTATTAAATGTGGAAGTTATCAATTATGTTACAATTTTTTTCTCAAATGATAATATAGTTACAATAATAAATATCTATGTGCATTTTTTATTAATCTCCATCTTCGTTGACATTCAAAGAATCTCAAAGGAGTTGAGTGTCTCATATATGAGTAGTTACTCCTCACTATCGAGAGTAAAAATGAGTGAGAGCGCTTATTAAACCGCCAAGGTATGTTTTCGGAATAAAAAGGAAAGAGTGTGTGTGGTTACAATAACCACAGAAGGAACTGATTATGCCGACAAAAATTACCTAAGTAATTGAGGAAGTGAATTGGAAATAATGATGCGTTCCTAGTTTTAAAATTGTACTGATTTGATTTTAATTTAAACTTGTCTAAAAGTTAGTTATGAAATAATTACGGGTGCTCTATGTATAATTTAAATTAAATTTACATTACAAATATTTAAGAAATATATATTTCCATGTTACTCAAATTAAAATATCGTTAGATAATGATCGTCATGCCTAACTTTTAGATATGCAACGTGATACTATCTACAGCGTACATTACCCTCTCCCCCTACAATGTATACATAAACAAATGTTAGCAGATATCTGTATGTTTGCCACCTTATTATAATATCTTTACTGTACTTATAGGTTAAAACACTATTCGGTATTATTGCTTAGTAGTGGCAATATCTAGCAATGTAAAAAGTAAATGTAAAATCTTAGTTAGTTTGTTCCACAAAGCAAAATTGCATATTATAGGTTTTTTCTATTACTTTTTATTAGTATTACATTTTTTTTAATTCTAGAATTCATATATATATTTTTATAAAGGTAATTTGTAAAAAGAATATATCCTTTTAAGTATTCAACTTAGTAGAAGGTCACTAATATTCATAGAGTGCCTTCATCATAATATCCGCGTAACTTTTTTTAGCTTCACGTGGTCCCGGACGCGGTACTCAGAGAGAAAGGAGCGCCAAACGCTCCGCTTCCCTGCATCCCTCTTTCGCCTCATCCACATTCATTAACCTTATCATACACGCTTTTCGCCTCGTGCTTATTACGTGACATTCCTCTGGTATCTTCGTTACTGTTTCGAAAGTCAACAGTAGTCTCCGCTGACCTCTCGTATCACTCACCTTTTCTTCATAAATCTTTCTTACCATTCTTTAATCACTCATCCTCTCGACGTACCCAAATTACCTGAGTATGTTCTTCTTCATTCTTATTATGATATTCTCGCTTAAGGTTGCCATTTGGCGTATCTCGTCGTTGCATATTCGATGAAGAGATCGTTCTTCTTTTCGATTTCATTCTTCTTTTGACACATGCACGTTTCGCTGCCGTATAACAGCGTTAATATCAGTATTGCACTGTGATCGACAAAATGCCCCGTCCATTTTGTATTTTCCATCTCTACTAAACATACTTCCCAGACATTCCTGATTCACTTGTTCTAAAATATTTTTATCTATTCTAATCTTGCATTCCTTTCTTTCTCTATCTCTTAATACCAGAATATTAGTCTTACTTGTAATCAGGTTTAGAACATTACTTCAGACCCTTCTTTGATAATAGGGACCAAAAAGTCTGCAACTCGCATTCTGATGATGGAATTAGCACTGCATCGTCAGTATACAACAAACAGCTAACTGTCAGATCAACCCCTTTCACTGTGTCATAAATTTTACTACCTGCTAGCTTTTTCATAAAGTCTATCAGTAAATCCTTTTACACAAACATGATGAGAAAACGAGAGAGGGGGAAAGACGAGGTGCACCAATGATCCGGAACCTTTCCCGTTCTCCAGCATGAATTACATAGAAAAAGAACAAGTCCAAAATGCGTGGCACTATATATTAGATTATGTCTGCAGTAATTCTATTTGTTCCCGCTGCCTTACATTTCAGACTTCGTATGGCACTCTACGTCTTTTATACTGATTTCACGGTCTGCTACATAAAGACTCAGCATATAGCTGTCGCTTGAAACAGAGGTGTCATCACATTTATATATCTCCTTGTAGAGCTCCGCCCATCGTTGCAAGACTTGTATTCTTTGATTATATGTCACCGTCGTTCGAAAGCACCTCATTCATTCTACACTTTGGCGAACAATGCCGAGAATCACTAACCTTTCGCAAAAAAGCATCCCGTTTTCGTAGAAGGTGTTTGTCAATCTTTAAAATAGCACAAAAGAAAGAGGGTGTAGAGTCCAATGAGGTCGAATACTAACGGTATTAGTCTCTCTCTCCCTATAAAAGTAGCCAAATCATGTTACAAAAATAATAGTTATATTTTATTCGTTCGGAACCTGGCATTGACTATATAATTTTATTATTCTACGTTACAAGTACATGTTAAAAATATAAGGAAAAGAAAGAAATGTAATAATGAGGCCTTCAGGAAAGAAGCTTTATCTTTATAAAGAAAATGATGAATTATATCCTCAAGTTCTGTTATTATAAATTGTTCTGTATACTGAATTGTAGACACATTCAGAGATTATGACTAGAAGGGTGGCTGTACAGTGTATTTCTATAGATATATAAATTGAGTATTGAAGTACGTTCTACGTAGTACACCGATGAGGTAAACCATGCAGAACATTGCCATACGACGCGCTGCTCAAGCCCCTCGATGTGTGACGAATGTGACTCTGCCTAGAAACCTCCTTCATGAAATGCTGTCGCGGCAGCTGATGGTTTAGCTAGGCGAGGAAGGAGCTCCAAGGGAGCTCACCCGGTCGGGCTTATCGCCCGGGCATAAGACACCATTTCCTCAGACACCAAACACCTCCCCTTTCCATCTTACCCCATCCCCTCTCAGGATAGGACTAAAATTCAGGTCGTTGGTTAACGACCCACCCATATTCCTGGGTATCGATTAATAACAAGGATCAGAGGGCTCAGCCCTGCAACCGCTCCCCCTCTCCCCATGCGGGGTTACGAGAGAAGGTATCACAAGAAGTTTCAAATGAACATATTGCGTCTTTAGCACATTTCAATAAAAGTTTATATCTTATCACAAAAACATTTTTTCCTTTAGTGATACGATTTAAGGCGTTATCACTTTTACCAAAGAGATTTTTTTATTTTCTTTCTTTTGTAGATAATCAGAATATTTATTTCAGTTTTATTCAAAGGATCATCCATTCAAAAATGTAAATGTGAAATGAGAGTCAAGTTTAACATTATAATCAATTAATATATTTTTTTAGCTCCACGCTTTCTTCCGCATAGCAGGGTACCTAGGTGGTAACACACTCTTAAGGCGTCCCTTAAGTATTATTATGTCTCTTCCTGGGGTGAAAGCAGCTTCAGTTCAACCCCCTGACCCCCCCTGACGTTCCATCGTCACGCATTCTCTACCGGGGAGTTGAATGGAGGATGGAGGAATTTACGATGGTAATAATGCATTCGAACCAGATTCACAGTCTGCGGACACGGCAATGAGGCAGAACAACGAAATACTGAAATGTACTTATTATACTTTAGTGTTTCGTACATATTGGTATAAGTATGAAAATTGGTGTAAAATATTTATAAAAACAACTCTAAGTCATTGTATATTCTATATAAAAACTTGAAATTGACAACTATGATTTCACAACAGGTGGCAGGTATATGGTTTCATAATAAGTTCGTTTGAATCTACAAGACATTTTTGAATTATCTAAACAATATTATCGGTATTCAAACATTTGTTTATCCTGCAGTTGAATAGCATATTTAGCATTGCATTTAGTACAAAAATCTTTTGAAATATATAAAAATCAATATCTTTTGGTAATGATACTTACCAACAAACTACTTCTATACTACATTTTTTTAATTATTGAAGGTTTAATAATTTCGATTATGGAGATAATCGCTTAAAATGTTATACCTAATTACGCACTAGAGATACTCTTCTCAGAGGCATCTAACATGTCGAAGAGTTGCAATGGTATACATACAAGAGGCTGCTGGAATAGTGTAGAGAAACTGTACATTAATATTTTAGAACTTAAAGCAGCTTTGTTTGCTTTAAAACTTTTTTTAACAAATAAGTAAATATTAAGAGTTATTAAGAATTTATCAGATTACAGATCACGTAATGAAAAATGTAGATGTTGATAGTTTGTTAAGAAAGCGATCGTTTATTAATAACTAACTATCTTTATAGAGATAGTTAAAAAAATGTGACTCAGAGAGTGATATACTTGAAACAAAATTTAATAAGTGCAAAATGTAGTAAACTTATATCATGAAAATTTGGCCTCGAATCGACAACTGCTGCCGCGCTACTTTATCTTGAGCAAAATATTATTTTCAAAAATGTGCTAAAAACATAATTGCTGATGCTGTTTCAAGATACTGAAAGAATAATACTGTACAAATAAAAATATTAAATCTAAGTGATCTAAGGATTTTGTTAGTAGTATCTATAATTATGCATCAAGTTTTAAATATTATTAGAGTTTTTGTTTTGATTTAGACCAGAAAATATTTGAAAATAATAAATATAAATATTTACGTCAATTTATGTATTTTATGGAACGTCGTAACCAAATTTAAAAAAGAATGCTTATTAAAATAACTGTAAATACTAATCAGTCAATATCTTATTAAATTTGCTAAAATACATAATCCCAAGTTGGGCCTCGCAATTCCAATTATGATGTGATCACATTCTTAAAACTCCTTTTTTCAAATTTGCCAGATTTCAACTAAATTGTAAGACGACTTATTGACTTGTTCCATTTGAATAAAGTAAAAAAAAATGAACAGAGTTAGGTTTTAAAATTTTATTAGAGAATATAAATCAGAATATAAATCATATGGTATTATAATTAACCATAAAAAAGATTTTTTTCTGATATAAGCTGAACTTAGCCGTATTTTTTTTCGGGTTTGACTTTGACTTCCTCATTTTAACTTCCTCTTTATGTGGGTATTCTTAAAAATAAACATAAATAAAATAAACCTTTTCTAGAAGACGATAGATATACTTGTGTGCTAAAATAGAATTAATTTTATAAGTAATAATATTCTAATTGTTGTCATATCTAGTAGTTGCAATAAAAACTTTAATATACCTTTTATAATAAAAATTAAAAAAACCTTAGCTTTTTGATATCAAATAAATATTGTTTATAAAAGACTGAATAATTTACATGTAAATATTCTGAATTAATTTACATACGAATCATTCTTCCTCATCTATCTTCACATACCTGTCTAATTAGCCCTATACCTGTTTAGTGTCTAAATTTTTTAATTAAAAATATTTATAGTACATATTTACCCTTTGTCAAAACAATAGTGGGGAGATGTAATGGTCCCTAACATCTTATGTAGTTCATTGAGACAATTTTGAGAATGCATTTAAAAATGATAATTTTACATTTTTTTCTGAGAAAATCATTAGCATATGCTTACTTTAAAAATTATTATATATTTTTTATTATTTCATAATTTTATTGAACTCTCAACTGTATTAAGTCGCAAATAATAAATGCTGGAAATACAATTAGTGATAATCAATCAAACTTACATACATGTACGTGGAGTTAAATCATAATTATATGATCACTTTCATTCGAACCTATTTACCTATCTCGTAATTTAATTACAATATCCAACGTTTTAGAACAAAGAAATTAGAAATATTTTCTATCCAGCTCTAAGCTTTAAAGATATAAAAGAGAATTGAGTGTAGAAGAAAAATTTTTTTATTCATCGACCTTCTTAATATCTGCGGGTGGCTATCACGTGGCTGTACCTCCGAATTGCAACAAATTGTTTCTTCTTCTTTTTCTTTGTAAATGTTTGTGATTTAATTTCACGTAGACGTGATGGAGTAGGTTGTGCATTCCCCCGTATTGGTGAGACAAACCTTTGGGTTTGAGCACTTAATACTCAACTTCTCAAAAATATGACAGAACGTGGGGAACAGTGTCTGAATCCCTCTGTCAACCTTGCTATATACTTGATAGTCTCATTTAAAAAATGGAACCAATTCAACTGTATACTACTATATTACGATAAATAGAGAAAAACTGTGTCAACCAGAGTTGTGTTTTCCCAGGTTTCATGAAATATGTACTTATCCGCTGATATAATCGTTTGTAAGCGTGATTCTAAGTCAAATCAAGTTAAAGCATTCAGTCCATATATACTAATTATAAATATATACTAATTACAAACTTTTGTTCTTGAACATTTTTTGACAACATTTGGAGATATGAATTTAAATCTAACGTATGATGAAACTGGGAGGCTACTACTACTACTATACTATAAAGATGGCCATCTTCCATAGAAACTTGTTAGTTCAACGACACAACACCATCGAGGTTCATTCGATCCTTTTTCATGAGCACTTTTATGTTAGATGACGACAAGACTGACAATGAAGCCATAGGAACTTGGTAGGTAAACCACCTAACCCTATCAAGTTTCGTCACATTTTATTTGCCATTAATTGATTAATAGATATTTAAAATTATGACTAAAAATGATAAAATAACACAATGATTTTTTAACAGCTTTTATTTAAAGCTCTATAAAAAGAAAATTTACACTAAACACATTAATTTATTATACGGCAAGATTTTCATGTTAAAATATAAGGTTGTGGTATGATTCTACTTTGTAAAAAAAAAAAACAAGAATACACATACAATTAGACGTAAGAAAATAAAATATATTAAAGCAGCAAATCACGTGACAAACTATTATTTTTCATAAAAATCCTATCGTATTATAAATTTATGAGTTTTGTTAAGTGTAAAGTTATTAAAAATATTTTTAGCATTATTTTATGTATCATATTATTATACATATTAATTATCAAAACAAATAAATATTATATTAAATATATTGTCAAATAAATACATTCTAAGTCCCTTTTATAATTTAATTTTACAGAATGAAATATATATTTTTAAAGCAATCATAATACATCAGTCAAAATACTATTATATTATTGATATATAAACTACTTATAACTATTAAAAATTAATTATATAATTTATAAAGTATACTCACGCTTCGTCTACTTTCGCAAGCTCGCTACATTCATTAATACAAAGCTGGTGATGATTTTATCTTAACTCTCCGAAAATATATATTATACCATCTCAATTTAGTATTAAGAGTTAACCTATTAAGTACAGGCGGGATAATAGACAGTGCGGCATAAATTAGCAATTTATAGAAAATAAGAAAAGAGAAACAATAGTTCAATCTGTTTTATTTTGATCGGGTCTATTTTCTTCCCAAAAATATTTGTATATTATATAGTTATTTTCTTCTCAAAACTATAGGTATATATATGTTATTGCCGTACAAGTTTCTAAGACTTGTTGCGTTTGCAAAAGTTTTAAATATAACTCCTAACAATTGTGCTAAATAAAGATTAAAAAGTTCATAGGATTATTTTAGGAAAACTATATTTACTAAGTAAAAGTATAGTTTCTTTAAACATATTACACGTGCTTAGATATGTAAATGAAACTTTATAATCAATTCGTCAGTGAAAGTTATACCTATTCGTTATCTGTTTTATCTGGTCAACAGTTTTAGCAATGGAATAAAATGTATTGTGAATATGTTTCTTTTTTGTAGGTATAATAAGTATTCTATACGATTGTCATCTTCTTAACATGTTTAGCCCCGTAATTCATATTTCGTTAACATTATATATTAACAAAATGTCCCCCAAATTTTTAGAAAATCATATTTTCGATATAATTATTTAATTGTAGTGAAATAAATTTCATCCTTGGTATGTGTTATAAAATAAATACTAAGATTTCCACTTCCGCATTATTTTACCGCAACGTAAGGCCTAGTAGAAAGAATAAAAATAAGAACTTGAATTAATGAAATGCAATCGTTTAATTAGTTTTATGAGAAAACTTATACTTTACTGTTTTCTCATATGATAAATTTAACGTTAAGTTTCATTCCCATACAAATTTCTTTAATTTTTTTATATAGCATTGCAAGCATTGCCTATATAAATTCTTTATAATAATTAAATCTATAACCTGAAAAGGATTACGTTCTAGATAAACCAATTATATAAACTACTATTTGAAGATAAAATAAAATACAGAGGCTAAATTAGCATAAAGTTTTAAAAATCATAAATATCAAGTTATCTTCGAATATACGGACGATACATTTTGTTTACACGATTAAGTTTTTTACTGGAAAACTGAGAGGTGAAGGAGCAGTAGTAGAACATGTAGCAGTAGTGAAGGATGCACCCGAAGGTGCGGGTGATTCACAGCTGATGAGTGCAAAGGGTGTTGGCAGAAGTGTAAGCACTGTGGGCGAGAGGGGCGGGCGGGGCACAGATTGAGGCCACTATTTAATCGCACCGCAGCCGCGCAGCGACCTGTTGTGATCCCGTCATGGCGCGCTACGCCCGTGTCGCACCTCTGGTCGCGTGTCTCTTGTTCGCCTGCGGTGAGTCCTAACCTTTATCTTACGTCTCCAGATTCCGTCTATATCGCGACGTCATGAGTGACGTGACATATCTTCCGCTCATCTGCAATTAAATATTGAACGCGTCCAGTGCACAAAAGTGAACAGTGAAGTTGCACGAAATGACCGTCGCGAGATAGACTGTCTTAAAGTTTCCAATTCAATGCAGTCAGAACGTGATCTCCTTGCATCAAATGACTTAAGAATGTAATCAGCGCACTGCAAACCTTTCAAGGACAATTTTAAAAATACAACTATCGAACGCATGCAAATGGACGTAGTAGCCCTATAATTAAAGTAAATCTTGATTATGATAATAATTATATTTAACTAAAGTATATCTACATAAAATATTCTCCTTTTGACCTACCCGTAAGTCATACTTTATAAAATGTGGGTAGTTAAAAGTCAAATAAATCGGTTTATCGTTACTTGAAATAATTTGATTTCTTGCAATTTACGAAAATATTCAAGTGTTTGGTAAAGTAAATATTTAGCGCTTACTGCGACTGCGCATTGTAGTTGCGGAGAACTTTCACATTCAGTCCATGTTGCGTTGCGGTTGCGCTGCTGACGTCACTCCTGAGCCAAGTCGTAATCGCGCGAATTGTACAGAATGCTTTCCTGTTAATGATAGAAAATACTTTAATATTAATATTTGTTTTTGAAGTTTTATCCGCTTGACATTTTATACTTGTAGTTTCACACTCTGCTTTAAATAAAATTTTTCTCATAAGTAAGTGATTTTTTGGGTAAAGTTAATTCAATAATCAATACTTTCCTGCAATTTCTATTTGTTATTAACGATGTTAAATTTTATGATATAATTTTATTATAATATGGATTATTTCTGTTACAACAAAGACAGATTGTATTATGTAATTATATATTCAAATAAAGAACTACAAGAGCAAGAACAACTATAAAAAAATATTTACAAATTACAAAATTAATGGTGTTTACTTTACTAAAGATACTAAATTTTAGTAAATTAAAAATCCAGTACGACAGACATGCTCTTAAAAAATTACAATTCCTTTTAAGGTCAAGGTCACACATTCGCGCTCAATCTTTTAACTTTTTATTTTATGGTGTTTGTATTCAATTAATTAGAATATTATGATAATATTATGAATATCCTTAATTAAATATCAAATCTATCGCTATGGTCTATTAGTATATTACATAAAGTTACAAAACTCAATTTATAAGTAGTTACGTAGTTAAGGTCAAATATTTGGCACAAATTGAGTCGCAAAATTTACATTTAGATAGCTTATAAATCGTAATTGTACAACACGACGACCTAGCCAAAACAACTAAGCTAGTGTTATATTAGTTTTTATGTTCAAATAATTGTCATTGAATATAGTGTATTTATTATCATTGTTTAACTTACAAAATCTAATATTAAACATTATCAACACTATACTAATAAATTCTGATGTTATATGTTCATAATAAAGATTTAATTTATTTATTATTTAATCATGTGTTCTCTATTTTTATTTTAGCTTTTGTGTATTCGTGTAGTTATGCAGCAATATTTTGATTTATGTAAGCTAAAGGTTGAAGCGGTTGTTTTTTATTCCATATAACTCATCCATTACGTGATGCTATGTAGAGATAAGCAGTAGGTACTTCTTAAATGTCAATCAAATATCGGTGGGTGTAAGTTCATTGCGCTAAGTCACGAGATTCATCTGATCTGCAAATCTTTTGATATTTTTTAATAACTATAATTTTAAATATTGCTCCTGCCGTTGAAGGTATTGAATATTTTAGTCAGTTAATTCAAACATTATTAATTTACTCAGTATCTATGTACCTACGATAAAGTTAAAATATCAATACAACATGTATTATACTGATTTGATTATTTCTACAGTTAATGTAAAATTATTCAACATGTATCATAACTATATAATATTTGTTTTATGGTAAAATTAGAAATTATAAGTCAATAAATTAAATATAATTGAAATCTCAATAGTGGAAGTTGCCAATCTGCTCTATTTTATGTACGCACTGGTGCAATCGCAACGTAGTAATAGATGTGTCGTGAGAACTAAATATAAAAAAGTTTATAGTGAATTTTTCACAAACCGTGAGAAGGTATTGCGCTTATGTCTAACAATTTAGCAGTCGGTGTCATGTGTCATCGTAAATATTCCTATTATTACATTTCTCACGTTCTTTAATTCTTTTGCACTATTGAGCCCAAAAAACTAGTTAAGTATTTCTACATAAGGAGCTATATTATAGTTTTTAATTGTATCTATTAATCAGTATTACAGTTTTTATCCTTAACATAAAATTCTGCTTAATATTTTAATTTCTTTATTTATATACTTACTAGGTAAAACATTATCTTAATCATCAATAATTTTACATTTTTACTTCATTCAACCATACTAACACAATTATTCTTCCTAAAGCCCCGTTATTGATTTACCGTTTCATAATCATTTTATAGACAGCAATCGACCCAAGGGAAGCCTAAAAGTAACATTCCATATTTATGAGTGATCGGTATGCAAGCAGTGCGCTAGGCCAACGTCCGTAACGTTACCCGCGCCGCATAACTATGCATTTACTCAAATCTAGACAGTTGTATTCAGAAGAAAAGAATAATAATAATAATGATAATAATAATAATAATAATAATAATGTAACAATAAACATATAACAATTCAATAAAAATAAAATTTTATTATACACATATACATATATATATTGTACTATTTACGTAAATAATAATGTGATGTCAGGATATTCATAGAAAAGACATCAACGCGCTCGGGCTATAGAAATGCGAGTGTAAATCTTAAGTTTAGTATATTTAAAGTTTCCTTTACATTTTTACATGAGCATTTTATAAAAATATAATAATTATATTTATATGTAAGGAGAAATGAAATGTGGTGTGAAATGTAAAGTCGTGAGATCAAGTCCATGTAATCACTGCCGAAACACGTGGCAGATCCGGGTCAAAGAGGACAAGTTCTCATTTATCGTTCCGGTGGTGACAACTATTTTTATTGCGTCATGTTTTATTCATATACTATCGAAATTGAATAAGTAATAAGAATGAAATTATGTTTTTCTGAAAGTTATACAACTGCCTAAAAACTATGCATATGCTAAGTCACTATACTATACTTAAAATAAATTTCACGTGGCGTTATGTTTTATATCAATATACGTAGATTTAAAACGAATTATGTATTTTTAAGTAATTTTGATTGATTAATTCTAGTGCACGGAACCTTTAATACATCTACAAGTAAACAGACGGTCGACATTGAAAACAGGGTTGATGTATTTCCTGTTTACGTTCACATATTTTTTATTGCATTAAACGAATTAATATAAATATATATATATATATATATATATATATATATATATATATATATATATATATATACATACATACATACATACTTTCTAATCGTACATTACACTTATAACACTTACACTTATAAGCACAATATGTCAGTCATACACATTCTAGTAATGTTAACAAAGATCTAAGCATGATAAATTCTTGTTATAGTTAACAATATATTTATGATACCGATAACTGTACATTGAAAATTACATCTTTATAGTTATGGAGAAATCTTGAAGTAATCAATATTAAAATATATTATAATGTATATATTGTTTCGTGTGTATCGAAGAAGTAGTTCTGTAATTTCCTGTTTAGCTAGCGTATAATTAGCGGTCAAGTAAATCAACTTTTCTGTGGCCTTTTGAAATTATAATAATTTCGACAGAACTCTCGCACAAAAGCATCAAATACCAACAGTTGTGTGATAAATTCAGAAGAACTTAGAAAGAGTCGTCCTTGTCGTTGCTTAATCGCTGACATTTCGAACCAGTCAAATGTCACGTGCGCTCACTTTGCCTTTGACATTTATGAACATCTTCTAGTGACATTTTACCTATCATAATAAAAATGCCGTAAAGTATTTGTAAATGTTTAGTCAAATCTATCTACGTATAACTACTGCCAGTATTTTATATTTTACATTAACTGGTCTATAAATTATTTAACGGAGTTAAGTAAGACGTTATACCATCTAATAAGGTTGGAATTAAGTAATGTTTTTAATATAAAATATCTTATTAAATGTTTATATTTCTTATAAAGTATATGCTGATGGACACCGTTGGCGTCGACAAGCTGATGACTCTAAGAAAGACGATAGTCTGGAGCAAGAGCTATGCAAGGACAAGGACGCAGGCGAATGGTTCCGGCTGGTAGCCGGCGAGGGCGACAACTGTCGCGACGTCATCCAGTGTACTGCCTCGGTGAGTCCAATAGGCGATTACTACTTTTCCATACGTGTACAAACTTTCTTGTTTATCAACTACGTATCAATGCCATATAAATAAGTTTCCTATTAAAGAAATGTTAATGTTAATTTTAAAAAGTTTTTTTTTATATATGCGCTTAAGCTGAGCTAAAGAACCATTCTTTACAAATATGTATGTCGCTACTTGCAGCTTGTTAATATTTAGAACATGTATAAATACAATCTACATCTTATCTATTGATTTAAAGTAACTGATAGTTGTTGTGGTTATCTAAAACAATGACTAATATTATTTTTAATTTTACAATAGGGTATTCAAGCTATCCGTTGCCCTGCTGGTCTATTTTTCGATATTGAGAAGCAAACTTGTGATTGGAAAGAGGCAGTTAAAAACTGCAAATTAAAGAACAAAGAACGTAAAGTAAAACCTTTATTGTATACTGAGGAACCTCTTTGCCAAGATGGATTCTTAGCATGTGGTGATACTATGTGTATTGAACGTGGTCTTTTCTGCAACGGAGAAAAAGACTGCGCAGATGGTTCAGACGAAAACTCATGTGGTAAGATATACTTTATATGTAGCATCAATTCTATGATTAAATTTAAATACTAAACTTGAACACGTATAAGTAAAAAACTGCCTCGTAAGCCGTGACAAACGACTTGCCTGAAATGCCAATCACTTGGCCTAAAAAAACATCTCAATGCTGTGTCGCAACGCACCTTAAGCAAATGGGGTGTTTGTTTTATTTACATTTTACTGAATAGGTTAACATTTAATTTTGTGATGTAACATTTTCTATATATTTATAATGTTTATGAAATGGGAAAACACCTTAATTTCAATGCTAAACTTTCTTTAAAATATTTATGCCGAATGCAGTATATTATATTACTATATATTTTCATTCTAGACCACATAAGCAGTCAAGCAAAACAAGCAAGTGTTGTAATCGTTTTAATTTAAGTTGCACATTTCAATATGCATTAACTTCATTAATTACACAATTTACATGTTACGCTAGTTTATATTATGAGAGTTTATTACTTTTAATCGCAGCTACCACATCTCACTTTAAAAAGTGAAATCAAAATGGATAGTGGTAGTAGTGTTGAATGTTTTGACACGGCGAAAGTACACATACTGGTTCTAGAAACATGTCTTTAATAGAGTCAGATGCATATGTTGATTTAAATATATTGCTTGACATGTGTTATATTATTTTGTTGTAGATATTGACAATGACCCTAACAGGGCTCCGCCTTGTGACACTTCCCAATGTGTATTGCCCGATTGTTTCTGCTCAGAAGATGGTACCGTCATACCAGGTGACTTACCTGCGAGAGATGCACCCCAAATGATTACTATTACTTTTGACGATGCTATCAATAATAACAATATTGAATTGTATAAAGAAATTTTCAATGGAAAACGTAAAAACCCGAATGGTTGTGATATCAAGGCCACATTCTTTGTATCACATAAATACACGAACTACTCAGCTGTGCAAGAAACCCACAGAAAGGGACATGAAATCGCTGTACACTCGATCACGTAAGTAAAGACAAGTTTTAAAACCACTTTGTAACGGTTTATTATATACATTTAATCTTAATTTTGTTTTTTAATTCTTAGACACAATGACGATGAACGTTTTTGGAGCAACGCCACAGTTGACGACTGGGGCAAGGAAATGGCTGGCATGCGAGTTATCATCGAAAAGTTCTCAAATGTTACCGACAATAGCGTTGTCGGTGTCCGTGCACCATATCTGCGAGTTGGAGGCAACAATCAATTTACTATGATGGAAGAACAAGCTTTCCTTTATGATAGTACTATTACTGCTCCTTTATCTAATCCTCCTCTATGGCCTTATACTATGTACTTCCGTATGCCTCACCGCTGCCACGGAAATTTACAAAGCTGTCCCACTAGGAGTCACGCTGTTTGGGAAATGGTAATGAATGAACTTGACCGTCGTGAAGACCCTAATAATGACGAATACTTGCCCGGTTGTGCCATGGTAGACTCTTGTTCTAATATTTTAACGGGTGACCAATTTTACAATTTCCTTAATCACAATTTCGACCGCCACTACGACCAAAACAGAGCACCCTTAGGACTTTACTTCCACGCTGCTTGGTTAAGAAACAATCCAGAATTCTTAGAAGCTTTCTTATATTGGATTGACGAAATCCTTCAGACTCATAATGACGTATACTTCGTAACAATGACACAGGTAATTCAATGGATACAAAATCCTCGTACTGTTACTGAAGCAAAGAACTTTGAGCCATGGAGAGAAAAGTGTGCCGTTGAAGGCAATCCCGCTTGTTGGGTACCTCACTCGTGCAAGCTTACATCAAAGGAGGTTCCCGGCGAAACTATCAATTTACAAACGTGTGTCAGGTGTCCAGTCAATTACCCCTGGCTCAATGACCCCACGGGCGACGGTCATTATTAAATGAGATCTCGCGCCTCACGTGGTGCACATTAGTTGATAGATTGCAATTGATTGCTAGGACATTATATTCGGGATTGTTATATTAAATAAAAACCAAGTTTATTCAGTGTTGACTTATTCGATGAATATGTGTCCGTGTAATTATAAAATGTACTGGGTCATAATCCCGTCAGTAGTCTAAGTACCTACCTATATGTAATATAGACTCACATGATATTTAATAGGTCTGTTTTAATACTATGTGATTTTTGTACTGTAAGTCTGTTGGATAAAATTAAAACACAAAACTTAAAAAATTAATATAGTTTTCTTCAATCCTTACTATGATTTCCCTACAAACCTACTAATACAAAAAATGCGTAACACTGTGACTAAATATAATCATTAATAAATAAATGTCATGAAAAGAGAATGGAATATACCACTTTAAATATTTAATCCTAATTTTGGTATACACATCACATCATCACTACACATATTTAGAGGTACCTATATATTTACACAGATCACGTTTGCTCATTGTTATTCAATGTTCGTTTTTATCGTACCTCCAAGATTAGCAATATTCTGTATACCTAGTTTGACACGTTTATTTTGTACGTGATTTAGTCAGCTGATTCATAATATTTTTTTCATAGAAATTAAAAGTATATTAATTGTATGATCATTGATGAATTAAAAATTGATAATATTTATTTTAGTAAAAAAATAATAAAATAAAATAAATTTAACTTATCAAGCGGCGAACTGAATGTCTTGCCAGGTTGACGAGGTTTATACTTCTTATTCTGTTATGCGTAATAAAGCGTGATGTTAACTGTTAAAATATAAATGATATCTATGCAAATACTTATTAGTATAAAAAATAAAAATCATTTATCAATAATTTACCAATAATATTCAATAATTTCAATTCAGTCTAATAAATGACAAAAAAATGAGCGGTCACAACGACGTCAATGTAATCGACGACAATTTATATATATATATATTGGTATATATATATATACCAATAGCCACGATCATCCTTCACCTTTTACATGTCAATACAAAAAGATATCGTTATTTTTACAGTGAATTGGATTCAACATAAAATAGATTAATCAATTTAGAAGTAACTTAAATGTTATTATTACTATTATTTAATTACGTCTATAAGACGACTTTAATATATTCATTTTTAATTGACATGTATGCGTTGTTGAAAGAAATACTTAATCCTTTACTTTAATATTATATAAAAATTATAAAAGAAAATACCTCGGAGAGCTTTTAATAAAGAATATGTATAATAATTATTCATTTTATAATTGAAGGTAATTTTTAATTAATTCGTGATATGTCTCGATATTGATAAAAGGTTTGCGGATACGGCTCGAATATAACGTTTGTTTGTTAGTCATAATCAACATGAATGTATATATAAAGAAGATTTCTAAATACAAGTACAATTTTACTACTGCAACTGTAGGTCAAACTACAGTGCAATAAAAACAAATATAACAAATTATATTATCACACTTATACTTGTTAAATAAATTAATTAAAAAGTAAATAACTATTGTTACAGCTATTGCTATTGTTTAACTCATCAAAGTAACGAGGACGCAATCAGTTGTGCGAGACAATAGAAGAGGGACGCCACCAACACACCGCCTTCCCCGGTCTGACACATTGGCCTCGGTGGGTGGTTTGTTGCACATCATCACCTTCATTACGACCATCTGCCTATACTATATCGACATCATGCCAAACTTTCTATTCCATTTCGTAACATGTGGTGTAAATCGAAGCAAAATAAGGATAATGAAAATTATTACAAACGCTAGTACCGTCTAAATAAATAGAGAGTTGACATATGATGCGCCCGCAGTAATAATGCATAAAGTAAGCATAGTTAAGAAAAGAAACGAAATACAGCCTGCAATAGTGAAAGCAGTGAAAGTCAGCGAACGAACTGCACAGCCGTAGCATTCTTTATTTGTATTTGTCGACTAAAATATCACGTTACATAACTATAATATTACCTTTAGAAATCAATCAAAGTACGCGTTAAAAATAAAATCATGATATTTTGTTTACAAAACATATATGTTTTATAAAAGAAATTATAATGACTAAATCACATAATTTAAATTCAAATATTCAAAATATATTTAATAAATTTTAAATGTTTTACTTGTGTCGTATAGAGGAAAAAACACATTAAAAACGCGAACCGTTCATAACAATTTCTGAGAAATAAATTTGCAAAGCTATTACATGAGGAATAATTCCATCTCATATGTAAATTAAAAGATAAATCAAAATTTCAATCTAAATTAAAGTAATAAAATGAATCTATTTGTACGTGTACAGGTATATATATTACGAGCGCACTGTATTTTTAAAATGGAAGTAGTCAAATGATTTGTGAGTAGCAAATATACTTGTTGGCCTTATTGATATAGAATTGCTTAGAGCTTTACAAACCACATTTATTCGATGCTAATAGGTATACATAGGAGTGCATGCATTGTCGCAAGTGAAAGGAAATATCTTGAAGGATCCTTGACTCTTGCGCGCCTACTTGCCGCCGTGTTGCGCGTCGCCTCGTCAGTACCATAGCTCTGACGTGCTCATATTCTGCGCATCCATCCTTGTAACGTTAATATTAATATATGACTACAAATAAGTATAAATATGTTACTACGATTTTACTATTACATTTTTATCAAATAGAAAATAGTGTGCAGTAGTTTTAAGCACCAAGCATCAACTACTAAAGTTTCCTTAGAAAATAATATAATATATAAAATAATTCAGTAAATATTTAAAAGATATCTAAAAACATATGTATATATTAAATTGCATAATGTAGAACAACTAAATTTGAAGCGAACCGTTTTATTAAAGTAGGCAGAGTTTTGCTGAGATTAAAATATTTTATTAATATATTCTTTAGAGTAGAAGTAAATGTAATTAAATAAAATAATTTTACAATCGCAATTTTGAAATTATATAATAAATAACTAATTCTTTAAATTAACGCTTTATCTAATATTCACCACTTGGATATTTCATATGTTATGTTAGAAAGTAGTCAAGTGCCCACTATCAATATTACAAAATGTTACCTATATTCTTATTGAAAAAAAATATTTTTATATTACCAAAACTGATTTGTAAAAATTTGGTAAAAATAATGACGGTCATATACGATCCCTTTCCCCTTTTTTCCCTTTTTTAAATTGAATATTTAATTCCAAAGCGAAAACGAATTTGATCTAGGCCAATGCTATTCTTCGAGTTCTTTCCTATAATTTTAATTAAACTGTAAACTTAAAATAAGTCACCTAAATTTATGTGTGTACAAATTTCTATAGTTACTGATAATTAAAAAAATGTAACTTGAATGTGTTATATTTTTTATTTTGAATTGTCACCTGTACTTACCCTACATATTTATAGTATTGATTAATATAATTTATTATTATATTCTCATGAATTGAACCGATACCTTGTACTTATTACGCATGTCTAGCAATGTCTTAATTATTTCCGCTGTTTTCGATTCACTTCCACATATTTCTCTACTACCCGTTTCCTTATTTGTCTCTTCTACAGACCTTACATACATACAAGTATGGATAGGTTGCAAAAACTTATTCCTACTGTTTTTCATTATTTATTACTCTAATATTATAATACTTTAAACTTTCACACGATGAGCTATTTGTTGCATAAGTTTAAGAAGATTTACCATTTAAACTATCGATTACTAGCTTGTAAGTAATATTCAGTTGTTACGTGCACAAATGACACAGATACTTGACATACATGTATTGGTATGTCTCATACAAGTTGCTTTAAAATATTTTTACATATATTAGTATTTTTTAATCAATGAGTGTTTCTGTAAAAATATTTTTTATCTACATTTATCATTACATTTTTCTATGTTACAACTGTTCAATATTCACTTGACCTTTTCTTATAGTAGGCACCTTATTATACGTTTTTTTATATGCCACTAGTTTAAATATTTGTCTATGTTGCTTAAATTAACATCAAATTGATATTATGATGATGAGGAGAATTTTATACAAAACCAACTAAATCGATTAGAATATAAATATTACTTTATATAATACCAGCCGCCGCTGAAAAGTGGGCGAATATATCAATAAAATAATGTATAAGTAGTTTAGAAAATAACTTTTTAAATGGAACAAATAACGTACTATGAAATCTTAAAACTCTTAACATTCAATTTATAAGAATATGATTTGATTCTTGCAGCCTTCCCTGTTTCGACTTTTAAAACGTACAAAATTAGTTATAGTGGTATAACTATAGTAGTTGGACATATGGTATCGCGGACATTTTTGTAGATATTAATACGATCTATAATATTTTAGGACATTTTTTGTTCTATCATCAATGGTTATTGATGTTCGCGATGACAGATTTTTTCACACCTTGACTTACATTATTGTATTTTTTTTTATTTTTATATATTTTTGAAAATGTATATTTATGTAAGATGCAGCTTTTTAGTGGTGAAAGAATTTTTAAAATCGGTCCGGTAGTTTTGGCGTGAAAACGCTACAACATACAACTTTTTCTTCTTTATTATATTAGTATACCCACTTCCCAAATCAAAAGTAATGTCCTTATATTTTATACTTATGTTTCGATGCATCGATGTTTGATTTAAACTTTCTTTAAAATACCCTAAACATTTAATATCTAAAAAAAATTCTATTTTTTTTTACTACCTACACAATCGAAATATTTTGAAATATATCAACAATGTAATAGATTTTAAGCCTTAAAATCATATATATATATATATATATATATATATATATATATATATATATATATATATATATATATATATATATATATATATATATGTGTATAAGTTATTTATACAAATAACTTATTGATTATATTATTTACTATATATAATATATAATACAAAGTATGTATATTATATAAGTAATTCCGACGATTTATATGATAATAGCCTTCATAGCATTCCCTCTTTAAATGACTGTTTAAATTCTCATCTTACTCCATATCCTAAAAATCTCAATGTGGTTCACATAAATACTCAGAGTATACCAGCTCACTATCCTATCTTTTGTCTTCTTTTGAAAATACCAACGTATACGTCATTTTGATATCAGAGTCATGGTTAAAGCCTTGTCTGCCATCGATAGCATATTCACTGCCCGGATTTCATCTGATTCGAAATGATCGCACTGGTCGAACTGGCGGGGGAGTTGCTATTTATCTTCGCGTTCATATATCATATACCATTTTCAATTCTCGATTACTCCCAGTACAACGCAAATGATGCTAATAGACTTGAACATCTTTTTATTGTACTAACGTTCTCACATACAAAAGTAATTCTTGATGTGTGCTATAGTCCATCACTTACAGTGGATTATTTCTAATTTTTTGAAGCTTTACTTGAAGAATTGTCTCCATCATATAAGCACTCAGTGATCATGGGAGATTTTAATACATGTTTGCTAAAAAACGATAATCCGACGGCTAGACTAAAGACCGAAGTAAATGGTGCTAATATGCACATTCTTCCTCTATCCACTACTCACGCATTTCCGAACTGCATTTTCTGTGCGCATTTTCTTATCATGACCTTATTTTTTTGTCCTACAAAATCAAGGATTCTTCTCCAGCGTAACTTTAGTGATATGAGCTTAGAACGTTTAGGTGAGGATGCCAAAATCATTGAATGGGACTTATTTTATAAAAAAAGCACTATAGACCATCAGATTTCGGATTTTAACTCACTTATGACTTAACTTTACGATACTCATGCGCCTGTAAGACCAGTACGTGTTTAGCATTTACCAGCGCCATGGCTTACTGAGGATATCAAAAAAATACAACAAAAGAAAAATTGTGCTCAATTGAAATATATGAAAGATTCATCTAAAAGTAACCGTGAGAAATATGTTAAAGTTCGGAATCGATGTAACAAGGTGTGTAGGGATAGCCAATGTCGCCATATCGATAAATCTGTTATTGAAGAAGATAACAAAGAAAAAGTTTGGAAATTTTTTAAGACACTTGGAGTTGGCAAGGCAAAGCAAAACACCAATCCATGTAACATAGACTTAAACAAATTAAATAGACATTTTTCTCCCTCAGTTACTATTGACGTGACCACTAAATTAACTTCCCAAAATCAAATTCGCGCCTTGCCTGCTCCTAATAATCCTATTTTTACTTTCGTTCAATTCATCGAAAGTGGTGTTAAAGAGAATATATTGGCGATTACTTCTGATGCTGTTGGTGCTGATTGTATCAGTCGTAAGATGATCTTGCCAATTCGTGATATTCTAATCCCTGTGCTTACCTCAATCCTCAATTTTTCCATAATTTCCGGTACGTTTTTCTCTGCTTGGAAACAGGCCCAATTGATACCACTGCCTGCAAACCGCAATCCTGTCTAAAAAAACAACTACTTCACACTAAGTCACGTTGATCATATTACTCAATTTTAGTAATGCATTTAATACTATAGATTTTGAAATCTTACTAGCAATTACGTATTCTCTTAACATATCTCCTAAAGTGATTGATTGGTTTCATTCTTACTTGCATGGTCGTAAGCAATGTATCCGGACTCAGGATTCTTATTCTGAGTGGATGCCGGTGCTTGCTGGCGTTCCACAAGGTGGCGTGTTGTCTCCTCTCTTATTTTCACTATTTATTAATTATTTCTGCCATAATCTTTCTTCTCCCTACCACCTTTATGCAGATGTCCTTCAAATATGTCGTCAGTGTTCACTGCACGATCTTCCGAATTGTATAACATCATTATCTCATAAACTTACAACTATTTGTACTCAAAGCAAATATTAAGAGCTAAATATAAATCTAAAAAAACTCAAGCTATTATAATAGGTAGTCCAAGATTTATATGTCATTACGTTAATGACATTAAATGAATTGCCTAATTTATTAGTTGATGGAATACAAATACCTTTTTACAAAAAAACTCAAGAATTTAGGTATTATTTTTGATCAACACCTGTCTTAGAAGCCCCAAATATGTGAGGTAAGTCGAAAAATATTTTTAGCTGTTGCATCACTGCGTCGATTACGTTTCTTTCTGCCCATTCCTACTAAGGTTGCGTTGGCACAATCAATCCTATTACCAATCCTTGATTATGCTGATTGTTGTTACCTCGACTTAAGAGAGGAACAATTAAATAAGCTTGAGTGCCTTCAAAATCACTGCATTAGGTTCATTTTTGGAATACGCAATTACGATCTTGTCTCTGAATTGCATAAAATGCTCAAGTGGCTTCCTATTCGACTTCGCAGGAATACTCACGTTCTTTGTTTTTTGTATAATGTCCTTTTCAATCCATCGTCCTCTCCATATCTCTAAGAACGATTCAAGTTTTTGTGTGAATCACATGATTTCTCCTTCCGCTCCAAGTTAAGCTTATCTCTTAAATTTCCTCGCCACTCCTCTTTCTTCTGTACAAATTCCTTTACAGTGAAGTCTGTCCGCTTGTAGAACTTCTTACCCATAACAGGTAAGCAAAAACGTTGCTTACTTTTAAAAAAAGGATGAAAAAATATTACTTGACACTATTTTATGAATCCTAAGAGTTAATGTCAACTGTAAGAAATTTATATTTAGTCTTCATAAAGTATTCGTATATATGAATTGGTTCATGTACATGTGTATGTATTTTTTTAATGTATATATGTATTATGCAGATGTTTATATGTGTATATTTGTGTGTTTGATTATATGTATTTAATTATATGTTTAGATTATTGTTATATCTATTTTACTATTTTTTAGTTTATTGCGTACACCCCTTCCCATTTAATTTATCCTCTACCCCAAGATTGCCTGGAAGAGATCGCTCTCTTAGCGATAAGGCCGCCTATTGTGCTACCTTTTATTAGTCATTACTGTCCTGTAAATGTTTTAATAATAATAAAGAGTATTTAATAATAATAAAGAGTATTTTTCAATAATGAGTATTTTCATTTCATTTTCATTTCATTTCAAAGTCGCTTAATAATATCTATGTATATATTTTTTATTATATATATACGGGTATGTCGAAATTGTGAGAAAATGTTAATAATATAGTGTATGCCAAGTACAAGTAATTAATTCATAATACATACCGTATTGATATCATTGTAAAAAGATATATTTTGGCCTACTATAAACATTATTACAATGATAGTCATATTTTATGATTTATTCATTCAACTAAAATTACAGGAAAATCACTATGGTATTGAGTATAAATGATTATTACACACCATATCTCTTATACACGCACTTCCATATGGAGACGTCTCTATTAAAGGAAAGGAACATTATGTGACTACCTTTTACTATTGCAAAACTAATCAGCTAATACATATGTACATGTTGAGAATAATACAATAAGCAAAAATATATGTGATATATGGAAGAATGCAATAGTTAATACCCACAGTTTATTAAATTTGACGATTTATAAGGAATCAAATGTTGTTACTCTAAGTTTTTTTCTTATAGATACTTCATAATCAGATTTCTTTTTATAAAGTTTGCTTGACACGAATGTAGTGAGCGACTTTAAGAAACGTTACTTTCAGAAATATTATTTATTTAAAAAAATATCTTTGATCTTAATACACAATTGTTTTAAAGCTAAATATTAAAAAAACAAAACGTGATTTTTATTATTCAAATTTATTACGATCAATTAATTTCCTTTTAATCAATTTTATTCATAATCCATCCTTCACCTTTTTACTTTAGTGTAGTAATAGTAACAGACATATACATAAATTTTACATAATAAAATATATGTAAAAATAGGTACGTTAATATGTCAAAAGGTCATAGAGATCCAACGTGATAAAGTGGCAGAACAACAACGGCGCCGCGGCCGCGGTCGACGCCGCCGTGCCACGTAGCGACCGCGCCGTACCCGCGCCCACCCGCGCCCCAGCCTCACCGCGCTGCCTTGTCTCCTCTGGTCTTCGGTACTTGTATCTTACATAATGTGATACACCCGGATATTGCCACAAGGCCACCCACAGCCACATCTTCTCACAAATATTTAGTTGCAGTTACCTCATATTGTTTTTTTTATTGTTGCCTTAATCCTTTTATTAAAATATAAATAAACAAAATATTTTTAATGGATAACTGTATTTTTTGATACTATAGAAATTGTATACCTATATTGTCAAGACTATATAAATAGTTAATCTATTCATATCAGTGTATCAACTAATATAAATAAATACTTAGGTACTTACTGATTAAAAATACTTAAGAATTAAAAACAAAAGAAAAGTCTCTAAAGTTGACCCTTCGATTATGGCGAATTTACTGCTTTTACTATAATAAATTGTTGTTTTTCGGGTTCGAGATTTAAAGCCAGAAGTAGATATAAACTGCCTATCTATGTTTAAGAATTATTTGGCACATCTACGTAGAATACAGTTTTACATATTAAAAATTATTACCTACTTAATTATACAAAACCGAAAATACAGTTTTGAATCTTCTCTCCTCATTTTTGTGACATTGACATAAATTTTAAAGAACAGGTTCGAACGATAATCGAAAGTATTTCTTAATATAACAACGAATACACAATAAACTTTATTTTGTGGAGCTTAAAAGATGATATATTTTTATAATATCAATTTTAATATTATAATAAATGTTTGACTATGTTGTTCAATACTACTATATATCTTTGTATGTCAAATTCTATATATATTTAGTAATAAATGAAGATCGTATAGCACAGCATATAGTGCCGTGCTATACGATCTGCCGACCTGATATCCACAACTGTAATGCGTCCTTTAAACCTAAGTGAAACCGCAATTAAATCCTGGTACCACTATCAATATATTATAATTATTCAAGGTTATTAAAGAATAACACTTGTTAGTAGTTATTAAAGAATAAAACTAACTCTTTGCCAGAATAATAATTCAATGATTCATAAGAAGTTATATCACCAAAATTAGGCTGTCGCTATATAAATATATTACCTAAGATGTTTACCTTTCTGATACAAATAAATCTCTTAATTCTATGATAATTTCATTCTTTATTTAAATATAAATAATTTCATAATTTAGTAAAGTGGAACAGTTTCTAGGTACTTTATTGGCTTATTATTTAAAATATTCCACTTGCTTACCTTGACAAATAGTTAGCAGAACAACATAGAAACATTAAATTTTAATGGCACATTTTCTTTTTATTTAAGCTTTTAGGAAAATTTATCCCATGATTTGCACCAAATTCCACGATGTTATATTTTTTGTTAATGATAATGATGAATTAATCAAGTTTTAAACAACTTATTATTTGTTATTTCTATACAACTTTTTGCGCATAACAAAAAGATGCAGCGAACGTGTACTTAGTTATGTAGGAAATTTACTATGTAAAAACTAAACTAGTTTTATCGATATTTGTACAAAATAATTTCAAATAAAGGTATTTATTAAAAATTTGACATGATGGTGTGTATTTTGGGACGATACAAAAGAAAGTTCTTGCCAAACTTGATTATTAATGTACTTTGGAATACATTTTCTACTGAAGGAAATAATTATTAGTATTATTGACCCACCTCAATAAACAAAATAATTACATCGTAAATGAATTTATTGTTGGTTATTTGTTTATTTTAGCAATTATGTATTTAATTATTTGAAAATACTACGTAACTTATCTTTTTGTGAAAATATTTTTCCCCGTCATTGCTTATTTATATTTATAATACAATATTATTAATGGGTAAAATTATAAAATAAACAAATGTCAAATATTGTAATAAGTTAAAAGCTAATCATCATTATCATTTTTGCACATTGTCACACAAAGCGTCAGTCAGCGAGTGCTTATTAAAAGCTGTGCCAATGGAGTGATGACTTATATTGACGGGAGGTATAGTGCGTACAGGACGGGTGGAGTTTCTCGGCTGGTGTCGTGTTCGACTTGCCTGGTTATATAAATAGGTGAAGAGGGGCAGCAGGCACCTCTTGCACTTTCTTGTAGAGCTCGACGCACCGGCCAGTCTTTGCCGAGCGCCATGGCTCGACACGCGTACCTGTGTCTAGGGGTATTACTTCTCGCATATTCTGGTGAGTACTAATTTGTTTTATTTTATTATTCCAATTTATTTTAAATTACATTATATCAACACGCAAATAAAGCTTTATTTTAAACGTTAATGTAAGATTTATTAATAAAGATTGCTTTATAAATATAATGTAGGTAGTTGAAAGTTTTGTAGTTTAAAATTTGTATTTTAAAAGGAATTTTCTAGTGTTTATTGTCCTCATGGAAAATACTTGTTTTAATTTGATGTAAGCTATTACACAATATGTGTCGACATCATATTAATAAATTTTCTTAATAAACTTACGTAAAAATATTTTTAAATTGAAATAAGAAAGAACACCGGCTACTTACGTGGCCGGCGTTGACCTCGATTTCTTTTTAACGTTTTACCTTTCAATGCCGTCTTGAGTTATCTGACTACGCAACTCAAAATAAAAGCTTATTTTTATTTATAATATAAGTTTACCGTGTGTGATATTTATTTCATTTTATATTAAATGTTTTCTAAAGACGTTAACAATTTAGCGCATAAGAAGAACATGCTACGTCGAAATGAAACGGTACTACATTCTTTCACTCGTGTGTGGTAATCGAGGTTTACGTTAAGCTAGTTACTCAATAAGCATGTTAGCTTCGTGCAACGTCTTACGTTTATAAATATATGCATTGGCAACTGATTTTTTTTCAGCTATCGTTGATTTGATGCCTATTCGGGTAATGATTATATTTAAATAATTTTCATTTTCTCTACTCTGATAAAAGAATATGCGGGTGTCTCGGGTAATATTGGGTGTCATCATTTAACGCGCAATGTCATGAAATCTTTTTGACTGAACGGAATGTCATGTCTAGGTTTTTTTCTGCCTACCCTACTATACGAGAAAAAGCCTTAAGCTGTAATTTCCTCCTTTTTTAAAGGTATATGAATATATTTTCTCGCACTCCTAGGTATATTATTTATGTACATTTTATTTTTTTTCCTATAGTAATTAGTGAGACACGAGTGAAAAGACAGGACGAAGACGAAGGAGATGAAGTGAATCCGGAAAAGCTTTGCGACGGTCGCCCAGCCGACGAGTACTTTAGGTTAACTGTTGAAGGTGACTGCCGTGATGTCGTTAGGTCGGTTTCACTTTTTCTTTCGTAAAATATTTTTAAATTATATATTTTATAATTTAGTTGCTAATAACATTATGCAATGCGCACCAAAAATAATTCTATTTTTAAAATGTATATATACATTAGCTTTGATAAATAAAACTTAGGCATATACTTGAAGGCTAGGCAAAGATAATAAATGCAGTCATTTGGTATTCAAGAACTCGATATTCCAGCCAGTGAATGGAACGTTCGCCATCGTGCCTTGAATATTAGTCATAGGTATATTGCGCCTTCCATTTATAACAAAGCATTTCGTCTGGTACAAACCATAATACCTTATTAATTTTTTAACCAAATAAACAATATATTACAGGAATTATAATTAATAAATAATAAAAATATCTAGTTTCATATTTTAATCAAACATTAGGTAGTAGTTGATTATTAATTTAAGAAAAAAAGCCCTTAAGAATATAACGCGTTGCTAGTTAATATTTTTTAAATTATTACGTTATTGCTTGTATAATTAAGATTATATATAGCTATGCTAGAAGATTAGATAATGAATGAATTTACGTAATCTAAGCTGAATATAATTGTGTAACTACAATTGTTATTTCTATTTCGGAACCAATGAAATAAATATATACTTGTAATAATAGGTACTAGAATTTTGACTCAATTATAACTACATTTAAATATTATTGATGCGGGTACGTACAATTTATACATCACCAGAAATTTTAAAATGCTACTTTTTTTGGAAAAGTTCATATATCATCAAGTTCATCATTCATATAGTAAAGAAATCTCATATCTTTACCTGGTATATAAAAAATAACATGTGAATTTGACATGCTGAATGAAGGAACTTTGCTTTTTTGTCTCATCTATCACCAGGGACAAAAATATTTTATATACAAAATATTCTTAGAAGTGAGATTCAAACCACAACCACCACGTGCAATGCTAGTTTAAACAATATTACGCATGTTTAACCAACGTCACTCAAATTACTACTTAGAACGTTTGATATTCTAAAACTAAATAGTAACTTAGATGTCTACATTAGTTTCTCGTGCTGAAAACGTGGCTGTATACAGGTGTGACAAAGGAGGTGAAAATGGCGTTACCAGGCTCGCTTCTGTGCGCTGCCCCATCGGACTGGCTTTTGATATCGACCGCCAAACCTGTGATTGGAAAACACGTGTTAAGAATTGCGATAAATTAGAAAGTAAGTTCCGCCTACAACAGGGAGTGGTCGTGAGAAGGGCTTCCGATATGTCATAGAGGCATTCAGTAAATTATTATCCGCCAGCAAGCCATTTCACGGTCACTTCCTGCTTTTACACAGAAATTAAATATATTATTCTTATCGACACAGGTGCACTAGGTCAGGTCTTAAACAGATCACATGCCCATCGGGACTGGCTTTCGATCTTGATAAACAAACCTGCGACTGGAAGGGTAAAGTGACCAACTGTGACAAACTTGAGAGTAAGTGCGATAAAGTTATCCGCGAGTAGCGAGCAAAATCGAGCTTGGGTGAAGGGGCCGCGTCGCACTGTAGATTTGGTATAATGCATGAGGCCCCGGACTAAGGAAATAGTCCGTACCAGGAAAAACGCACTATTTACGCATTAACATACTTTACACAAGTCACTTATTCCACACAATACAGTTATTTTTACACTTATATAAGTAAATAAATTAAATAATATTAAGATGTATACAATTGTCACTCAATTTAAATTACATAAAAAATATCTAAATTCATCAATTCATACAGCATGTCTTCTGTTTCTTATACTTTTTATGGAATACAACTCGTTTCTTTTAATCATTTTAATACATTTACAGGTAACAGCTTTACATAACAAATTTTCAATAACCGCTACTTTCTACCACTTACTAATTTTACTTAATTGCTATGATCCGCATAGTCATTAGGATACGTCGCTTAATAAGTCACTTTGTATCATACACTGCGCTTTTTAAATTTAACACCACCAACCACTTGCTTTTCTTACTAATCAAAATTTCTTCAGTCAAACGTAGTTATTACGAAAACAATATTTAATATATATGCTACATTTATTTATATCCTATCATAAATTTTCCTATAATAAATTCTTTTGTTTTCCATATAACCTCGTTTGATATTTTTTTGGTTCTATCTTTACTTTTGTTTAATATATATTACATACTATTTTATATACTTCCTTTTTCATCGTATTTTCATTTTTTTCCAATCATTTATTAAAATAAAATTAATAAATTTAGATGTTAAGCGATGTCTAGAAACGCTATTTATTTCTTTTTCAACTCTCTTCTTCCAATACTTTTCCTTCGTGATCATTATTTATTACCAAAAATTAACTCAATACCTTCCTTTCTATTGAGTCACTAATCATCTATACGGACCTTCACCATACCACGGTAAAACTCTGTGCTAGGAACATCTCTCTCCTTATTAAAATTACTTATTTTCTTATGTTAACTTGTCATGCTTCGGCAAACTTTGTTCAAATTCGTCTCTTTTCTTACGACTATTACACTATTACAAAGATGTAAACACAGACGAAGAAAAAACTCTCCGTTGGTCACTTCACTTATAACTTAATAAGCCATTGTAAATCCAATATGTATATACTTATTTACAGCACTTGCAGCGCACAAAATTAGGTAAATTAGAAGGTATACTAAAATTTATTTTTCAGAACCAAGAAAAATATTGCCCATCTTGAAAACGGATGAACCAATCTGTCCTGAAGGAAAATTAGCTTGTGGAAACGGCGACTGTATGGAAAAAGAGTTATTCTGTAATGGTAAACCTGATTGTAAGGATGAGTCTGACGAAAACGCCTGCAGTAAGTATACCTGCAGTAGTCTACTAATAAATAAAACGAGTGTACAAAAAATATATATCATGAAATGTAACGTGTTATTAAATGTTGCAATGAGTAACGTTAGTACTATTTATTGTTGCAGCTGTTGACGTAGATCCTAATAGAGCGCCAGATTGTGATACAAATCAATGCAGACTTCCCGATTGTTTCTGTTCTGCTGACGGTACACGGATTCCGGGAGGAATAGAACCCAATCAGGTGCCTCAAATGATAACCATTACTTTTAATGGTGCTGTAAATGTAGACAATATTGACTTATATGAACAAATATTCAATGGCAATCGCCACAATCCCAATGGTTGTCAAATTCGTGGAACTTTCTTTGTCTCGCACAAATACACAAACTACGCTGCTGTTCAAGAATTGCACCGCAAGGGACATGAAATCTCTGTTTTCTCAATTACGCATAAAGATGACCCCCAATACTGGACAAGTGGAAGCTATGATGATTGGTTAGCTGAAATGGCCGGTGCAAGACTTATCGTAGAACGTTTCGCCAATATAACTGACGCTTCTATTATTGGTGTTCGCGCTCCTTACTTAAGAGTTGGAGGTAACAAGCAATTTGAAATGATGGCTGATCAATATTTCGTATATGATGCTTCAATAACTGCTCCTTTAGGTCGCGTTCCAATTTGGCCTTACACCTTATACTTCCGTATGCCACACAAATGTAACGGTAATGCCCACAATTGCCCCTCTAGAAGTCACCCCGTATGGGAAATGGTAATGAATGAATTAGATAGACGTGATGATCCTACCTTTGATGAATCTTTACCTGGTTGTCACGTAGTAGACTCATGCTCTAACATTCAAACTGGTGATCAATTTGCGCGCCTTCTGCGTCACAACTTCAACCGTCACTACTCTACAAACCGCGCTCCTTTAGGTCTTCACTTCCACGCATCGTGGTTGAAATCCAAAAAGGAATTCAGAGATGAACTCGTTAAGTTCATCGAAGAGATGTTGGAAAAGAATGATGTTTACTTTACCTCTTTCACACAAGTAATGCAATGGATGCAAAACCCAACAGAATTATCACAACTTAGAGACTTCCAAGAATGGAAGCAAGAAAAGTGTGATGTTAAAGGACAACCATTCTGCTCATTGCCAAATGCTTGTCCACTAACAACCCGTGAGTTACCAGGAGAAACTTTACGTTTATTTACTTGTATGGAATGTCCTAATAACTATCCATGGATCTTAGATCCTACGGGAGAGGGCTTCAACGTTAAGAAGTGATCTCGTTAAGTAAAATATTAAAAGACTGTACACATGTAAATAATACTCAATAATGTTAATGAATACAATTTATATTGTGACTGTGGCAGAAATAACCAATGTCAACTCTTAAGTGATCGTTAAAATTATTTTTGTTAAGGCAAAAACAATAAGATATATTTTTTTATTCTTAAAGTTGATGTTTGGTTTACTTTATATTTCGATAGCTGCCGCTCGATGTTTACCAGCAGAGATAGATAAACTTATATTTCATTACCTAATTTAAATTGTTACAATCTTATCGACAATAATAAAAAATATAAAAATTGGAATTTTCTTTTATTTACCTTAATACCACAAGGTTCAGAACGGATTTGGAAAAGAATCTATTTATTTCTGTAATATACAATGGCATAAAAAAACAAATAATAAAATAAATTGAGTTAATTTATAGTATGTTCATAAAGTAATCGAAATGAATCGAATATCCACTCGTCGAATCGACTCTACTTTTGAATAATTAACTGATTATAATTATGTAAACAGAGTGAGTGGCAGAGCAAATGACTACTTAAAACGGATGACATGGTAAACTATTTCCAATATTTTCTTCTTTATTTACATTTTCTTCTTTATTTTCCCTAGACCCTTATTTGGTACTACAAAGAAAACACTATATTTTGATGGTTAATTTTAATTACAAAAAAAATATCAATGTCATATGAACCATATTATGAATAATTGATAAATTTTAAGAATGTTTTATTACACAAAAATGATTTCAAAAGAAAAATCTTTAAATGGCCAATATCTTATAAATGTCAATTTTTTTACATATAACTTCTATCACCTGTCACCTGTTTCATTTTGTCTATTGATATGTCACTCATTCTATTTATACTAAAAAGATAAAGTTAATTCTGTATATAAAATATTTAGTATACATATTTCATAAAGTTCATATAATCTATTTTAGATATATCTACATATATAAAAACGGTGTATATTAGTTATATATACAATATATATAACCGATCCATAAAGTAGGTTTGAAAATGAAATAATAGGGATGTCTGTTACCTTCTATATATATTAAAATATACAAAAAACACATATATATATATATATATATATATATATATATATATATATATATATATACAGTGTTTCCCAAAAGAGATGATAGGATTTTGATAGCTCACAACCGCCATCTTGGTTGTTTAACATTTGACATTTGTGTTGTTTTATAGTCAGTAATGTTTGCCATTTAATCATGAACAAGTTCACGTTACCTCAATGTTTGGAAATTCCAACATTCGAGCGACTATAGCGGTCATACCTCATAGCGGTGTACATGAGTTTTGATGTAGCAGATGGCGAAATCTACTGATTCTCTACTTCTTTTATACTTAAAAGAAGTAGAGAATGCTATACGTCTGTCTATAATGTCTGAATTGTGGTAAGGCAGAGGGAGCAGATGGAGTTACTGCAGTGATGATCAAATATGGTGGGCCGCGCATCTTGGATCTGTTCTTTTTTCTATGCAATTTATGCTGGAAAAAAGGAGAGGTCCCGGATGATTGGCAAGGCGCAGTCATCGTGCCTTTGTATAAAGGCAAAGGTTCACAGATAGCTGTAGGGCTATCAGTTTGATTAGCTTGGGCAGTAAAATTTATGCTAAAATTCTAGCGAGAAGAATGCAAGAGAGATCCAAAAGGCTTTTATGGGAGGCCCAAGGAGGATTTAGACCTGGAAGAGGGTGCATGGATCAGGTCTTTTCTCTCCGCATGATCACGGAAAAGTTTTTGGCTGTAAACCAGAAAATTTTCTGTGCTTTTGTGGATTTAGAAAAAGCATTTGACAGAATTGTAAGAAAGAAGTTATGGGAGATACTGTCCCGGTACAATGTGAGCAGACCCTTGTTGCAGGCTGTAAAATCTCTTTAACGAGACCACTCAGCCTGTGTACGAGTAGGAGCTGGCATGTCTCCTCAGTTTGATATTCAATCGGGTGTCAAACAGGGCTGCGGCATGTTGCTTGGCTGTTCAATTTGTATTTGGATAGTTCTCTCCAAGGAGTGAAAGATAGTGGCATAGGAGTGAAAGTTGGTGATTTGACAATAAACTGTCTTTTGCACGCAGATGATGCAGTGCTAATTGCATCATCAGAATGCGAGTTACAGGCATTGGTCACCACTCTGAAAGAAGGGTGTGAAAGTAATGGTCTAAACCTGAATGCGAGTAAAACTAAGATTCTTGTATTTGAAAGAGACGAAGAAAGAACGGAATGCAAGATTATGGTAGATAAAAAGATATTAGAACAAGTGAATGAGATGATATATCTGGGAAGTATGTTTAGTAGAAATGGAAGATAGGAAATGGATGTGGAAAGGCGTATTGCTGCCGGTAACAGGGTTAACGGTGTTCTCTAACGGTGTGACGGCAAAATGTCAGCGTACCTGCACGTGTTGCCGTTCACAATGCAGTACTGATACCGATGTTGTTATACGGCAGTGAAACGAAGGTGTGTCAAAAGAAAAAGGAAAGAAAGATGAATGCAGTAGAGATGAGATCTCTTCGTCGGATGTGCGGAGTCAGCTTAGCTGACCGTAGATGCAGCGAGGAGATACGCAGAATGGCAGGTGTAAGAGTGAACGTCACAAAGAATGAAGAAGAAGTGGTTTGGGCACGTTGAAAGAATGAGCGATGATAAAATGGTAAGAAAGATTTATGAAGCCAAGGGGAGAGGTATGAGAGGTCGGAGGAGACCTCAGTTGATCTTCGAAAATACAGTATCGAAGATAAAGAAGTATGAGGACCCCCCGAAAGGCATGATGAAGAGGCTAATGACTGTGGACTAGGCGAAAGAGGATGGCAGATGGGCAGATGCAGGGACCGTAGCAAAAAAAAATGTAGTTAGCGCGATAAAGACAGCTAGTTGTATGCAAGAAAACGGGTAAAATTTTATTGTATTCGCTCTAATCTTTCGATATGAGTATTTTAAAATTAGTTCCAGATATTTGATGCATACTCTAAATTGGAACGTACAAGAGAATTATAAATGAGCAATGAGCGAATATTCTTAAAATCCTTGCATGTTCGTTTGACAAATCCTAACATTTTCCAAGCTTTTGATATTATTTTATCTAAATGACTAAAGAAATTTAAATTGCTATCAATAAGTAACCTCTGATAGAATATAGAATATTTAGATAATATTGGTCTTCTGCAACTTGTGAACTTTATATGACGACATTTTTTAACATTTAATTCCATATTATTTTTATTACATCAGGTAGCGAGAGCGCCTAATCCGCTTGGAGAAGATCAGAATCGGATAATGTTTTTATAGGTCTGTAGATTTTAAGATCGTCGGCGAATATTAAATTAGTTGATAGTGCCAAGCTTGTCTCTATCAAGCTTATCTACCTGCTTTACCATCGGTATTTCTTAATGGAAAAGAGACCTTAATATCACTTTAGACCAGAACTCGTCATGGGAGTCACAGATAAGTAGGGTGAGTAGAAAATTGTTTGCATCGCTAGGTTCTCTTAAACGTTTACGCAATTTTCTTTCTACCCCTACTAAAATTTCCTTCCATCCTAATTGTCGTAGAGCTTTAATAAAAGTTACTGATAATATTCACAGAGGTATTGATAGGCAGCAGATCACAGACTTGGTCTTATTAGACTTCATTAGTGTCTCTAGCTCTATTGATTTCGACGTCATTCTTGCTTGTTTCGTCAGCAAATGATATTTCAATCTAATAGAGGAGCCGTAAGCTTGAGCGCCTTTAAAATGTTTGTATGGGTTTTATATTTGGATTATGTAAATATGATCACATATCCAGGTATCGTAAAAAGCTCAAGTGGCTTCCGATCCGCCTTTCTAGAAATACTCAAACACTTCATTTTCTTTACTATATTCTATTCAATCCAGTTTCCCCACCGTACCTTAATGAGCATTTTGAACTTTTATGTATCTTTCGTTCTGATAACAATTTTACATTAAAACTTTCTAAGCACTTCACGTTGTTCTGTAGCAACTTATTTACCGTGGGTAATGGAACTCCTTTCCCTTATATATTACCACCGCCTCCCGAAAGGCCCTCTGCTGCGCCAATACGAGGGTATCATCCGCGTAGCAGTAGACTCTGACGCCTCGTAAGGCGCAGCTCCCACTCGTATTTAATGTTCCAGAGGATTGGACCCAGAACTATTTTGGCTTTAAATGAAACGATTTTAACCGGATTAATCGCGTATATTTTGGTATTCGAATATACATTTTGGACACTTGACGTTACGAACACTACAGTAGTTCGTGGTCTTAAGTAAACTGAGGTAACTGTTATGTATGATATGACGTGTAATCTAGGATAGAATATTATTTTAATAAATCGTTCTGTTTTGGATCTCGGCCTTTCATTGACGTAACATTGGCGCAGTCGGTTTCTAAGTAAAGTAATTATAGGATTTAAACAGTTATTAAAAATTTTCAAAATGCCTATCGGTAAAATAAAACCTTTTTCGGTCGAATCACAAAACTGGGACAGTTACGTGCGTCGCCTAAAACAGTTTATAGCTTTAAATAGTATCGACGACGGACTTAAAGTCGCCACGTTGTTAACAATAATCGGTGGCGAGTGTTACATTTTACTTTCTGATTTGTGTTCGCCCGACCACCCGGAAGATAAAAAATTCGATGAGCTCGTTGAGTTACTTAAATCTTCATTTGGAACCCGAGAAGTCCGAGATAGCCGAGAGACACATTTTTAGACAAAGAACCCAGCTACAAGGCGAAAGCATTCGTTTATATCTACAAGGATTAAAACATTTGGCTAAGACTTGTAACTTTGGGGCGAATCTGGAGGAGAATCTACGAGACCAATTTGTCTCCGGATTAAATGGTGAAGAAATGCGGTCGAAAATATTCGCCGAGAAGGACATCGACTACAAGAGGGCCGTGGAATTGGCTAGCGCTCTCGAGGCGGCGGAGCGGCACGCGAGCACGGCGGGTGCTCCGGTTGGCGGTGAAGGCGCTGGTGCTGACGCGGTGCACCGGGTGAGCGGCGGCGGGCTGGCGGCGCGCGCGCGTTTTCGGGGTCGGCTGGAGTGGCGGCGCGGGCGGTGCAGCGGCAAGCAGCGCCGGCGGCGATCGAGTAGCGGACGGCCGCGTGCCGTGTGCGCGATGCGGTAGGGCTACTTACACGCCGAGTAAGTGTCGTTACAAAAATTTCACATGTGATTTGTGCGGCATCAAAGGACATTTAAAAGTTATGTGTTTAAATAAAAGTAACCACGCAGGGCCTGTTGGAAGGGCTAAGTCGAAAGGTGAGTACTTTATAAATAACAGTAGTGATTCCGAGGGCGACGATGGTAACATTTATAATTTAGTCACGGATGGCGAAGGCGATAGACCTTATTATGCTACCTTGTTGGTCAATTATGTCAAATGTAAATTCGAAATAGATTGTAATAAATGTAGAATATCCGCAATATCCAAAATATTTTATGATAAATATTTTAACCATATTGTAATGCATAATAAAAATTTCATATTGAAGTCATATACTGGTGATACTATCGATACCCTAGGGTATATTGATGGGGATGTACGTTTTGGTCAAAATTCAGCTAAACTAAAACTATATGTTGTTGAAAACGATGGCCCACCTTTGATAGGTCGTACGTGGATTAAAGAATTAAAGTTATCAGTTGTAGAATGTCACAAGATAACCGAACCCGATTCGACAGCTAGTAAATTAAAACGAGAATATCCAGAAGTGCTTGCGGAGGGCCTAGGTACTTTTAAATCAAACCGGTTTTTGTTAAGGCGCGTCCTCTGCCGTTAACGTTGCGTGAGCGCGTGGAGTCTGATCTCGAGCGCTTGCAGCGTGAGGGAGTTAACTAAAAGGTGGACCGTTCGGACTACGGCACTCCCATTGTGCCTGTTATTAAATCTAATGGCGATATTCGCATATGTGGTGACTATAAAATCACTTTAAATCCGATACTTAAGGATTCGAAATATTTTCAATTTAATCGGGGGGCGAGCAATATACGAAACCTGACTTATCTAGCGCATTTCAACAGTGTCTCCTTCATGAGGATTCTCAAGCGATGACGGCCATAACAACGCATGTGGGAACATTTGTATACCGTCGAATACCGTTCGGTATCAAATGTATACCGGAAAACTTTCAGAAAATTATGGAGGACACACTCAACGGGCTGCCGTCTACTGCTGTATTCGCGGATGACATTTGTATTACAGGTAAAGATAGTGATACTCATCTTAAAAATTTAAGAGCTGTTCTACAGAGGCTAAAAGATAACGGTCTTCGTATTAATTTTGATAAATGCCAATTTTTTAAGGATAGCGTTACATATTTAGGATATAAAATTAACAAAAAAGGGTTGCATACTGATACCAAGAAAATAAAAGCAATCGTCGACGCGCCGCTGCCCACTAACATAACACAGTTGAGGAGTTTCATAGGCCTCGTAAATTTCTATGCGAAATTTATATGTAATATAAGCGAGATTTTAAAACCTTTATATGATTTATTAAAAAAAGATGTCAAATGGGTGTGGGCACACAAGTGCGATAAGGCATTTATTAAAATAAAAGAGTTATTGAGTAGCGCTCTGCTGCTCGCTCACTACGATCCGGAGCTGCCACTCATCCTAGCGGTGGACAGCAGCGCCTACGAGCTTGGCGCGGTTCTGATGCAGCGCGGCGCTGACGGTCGTGAACGTCCCATTAGCTGCGCTTCTCGCACGCTCAACGCAGCGGAACGCAACTACTCCCAGCTCGGCAAAGAAGCCTTGGCTATAGTTTTTGGTGTAACTAAGCATCACCAGTATTTATATGGCCGACGATTTATACTTCGCAGCGATCATAAGCCCCTTAGTTATATCTTTGGTAAATATAAAGGTATTCCCACAACAGCGGCGACCAACTACAGCGCTACGCCATGAGGTTAGCCGCTTACGACTTCACGGTCGAGTTCGTGAGGTCCGCGGAGAACTGTCAGGCCGTCCAGACTTCCCTTGCCGCGTTCGTCTGTTGGACGAGGCACAAAAGAATCCGAGGTAGCTACTTACTTGAATTTTGTGCAAGATACTTTTCCGCTCAGTTTTAAAGACATCAAAACTGAAACGGCAAAAGATCCCATTTTAAGCAAAATTTATGGCTACGTCTTGTACGGCTGGCCACCGGCCGTGGATAAGGAGTACAGTGCGTATTTTAGGCGTAAAGAAATTATCTGTATCGATCAAGGCTGCTTATTATGGGGCTACAAAATAATAATACCAGGGAAGTTGCAAAACGCTATCCTAAAAGAGATTCACGATAGACCCGGGTATCGTTAAAATGAAGCAAATAGCTCGTAACTACGTTTCGTGGGCAACTATAGACGTGGACATCGAGCGGGCAGTGCGCGACTGCGGCATGCGTATCTCGCGGTGCAGCCCGCGCCACCACCAGCTCCGCTCCACTCGTGACCGTGGCCGGTTGAGCCGTGGTCCCGTCTCCATCTCGACTATTTGGAGCCCTTTAATAATAAATATTACCTTTAGAAAACATTTTTGGAAAAACGTATAAAAATTTGAACGCAGGATTCGAACCCGCGCCTCTTGGATACCGTCCAAACGCTCTGACCGCTAAGCCATGCTTTCTACTACCAGCTGCGTCGAAATTCTTATACGTTTTGTTACAACTTATTTATGTTGTTAGCATCCCTGTAGAGAGATTTTTACAAATTTCTACTACTTAAAGATTATTAAGAAATAATCGTTTAACAAGAGAGACTGCTATTTTATTTTCATATTTACTATTTTTAAAGTGTTATTCCACACTTAGGATTAGAAAACATTTTTGAAAAAACGTATAAAAATTTGAACGCAGCGGGATTCGAACCCGCGCCTCTTGGATACCGTCCAAGCGCTCTGACCGCTAAGCCATGCGTTCTACTACCAGCTGCGTCGAAATTCTTATACGTTTTGTTACAACTTATTTATGTTGTTAGCATCCCTGTAGAGAGATTTTTACAAATTTCTACTACTTAAAGATTATTAAGAAATAATCGTTTAACAAGAGAGATTGCTATTTTATTTTCATATTTACTATTTTTAAAGTGTTATTCCACACTTAGGATTAGAAAACATTTTTGAAAAAACTTATAAAAATTTGAACGCAGCGGGATTCGAACCCGCGCCTCTTGGATACCGTACAAGCGCTCTGACCGATAAGCCATGCAGTCGTTTAACAAGAGAGATTGTTAAACGATTATTTCTGACGGTATTATAACTGGTATTATAACTGACGGTGATGGTGAATCCCGGAGACTCAGTTTTGATTCGAGACTACTCTAGGCGCAATCGGAAGTGGGCGGAAGGAGTGGTTCTAGATCGTTCGAGTCCGGTGTCGTACTCCGTCAAAACGAGTGACGGTCAAATACACAAACGTCACATGGACTAGATAATGTGTGATAAAAATCGTAAATCACGTTTCTCCTTTACGAAAATCGAGGCCTGCGATAGGCCTGAACTATGTGTAGAAGCAGAAGATGGCAGTGAGGCTAGAGAGCTGAGGGGGAAGGATGAATTAGCCAATCGTTCGTCTCCGGAAAAGAGCTCGAGCTCATGTACGGATCAAACGTCCGTTGCACCGGTGGGTCATGTCCGGCGGCAAGCCGCTGTACAATATTTACAAAAAATTAGGAAAAACGTGTGAGATAAAATATTTAAAAGACCGACGGCCCCCGCAAATAATTATGTAGTAGCTAGTTCATTTATAATACAAGAACTACTTTGTATAATGCACATAGGTACCATCTGTACCAATTTATTGTGAAATAAAATAATTATATAATATGTTATGTTTAGCTTATATCATGTCAAGTTTTAAATTGTTATTGTTGTTGTTTGTCATTAGTATAAGTTTTGTAACACAAACGTATAGTATTTGAACTGCATATCGTCAGTTGTCATTAGTGGTTTATAAACATACTGCAAAATCTTGGATTATTTAAATATAACATAGTTATAGTAATATAAGTATTTTATTATCATATTTTGTTTGTTTATATTGTTTTAGTGTTGAATGAGTCATTTGCGTCTATAAGCTGTATTACCATACCATTTTGATGTATTAGCTTAATAAGTATAGTTAATAATAAGAAGGAAGGTGTTATGTACTGACGTGTAATTTAGGGTAGATAGAATATTATTTGAATAAATCAGTCTGTTTTGGATCTCGGCCTTTCATTGACGTAACAGTAGCTTTCGTCGGTCAGTTGATACAAAAATATATATAGATAGATAGATAATTATTTCAAACTACCGCCATCTGCTTCTTAAATGCCTCGCCTACTGCCCTGGATTCTTGCAGAATGAGCTGACTGTATCTTTGTCTCTGGTGTAGTGGATTTGAGACTTTAATTTTTTTATAAGTGGATCCCAGGTGGTAAAGAGTTTCCAACCATCTTCTCTATTGAATTTTGAATGTTTTTGAATTTCAATAGCCTCGTGGATCATTCTAGGAATATATCTACTTTTCCTAGCGAGGATATGTGGCTTATCAAAGCTGATGTAGTGGTTGGACTTATTCATTGTATATTGCCACAAAGCTGATTGCAATACACGCCCATTCTTGACATCGAATATGTGTTCTTTCACCCTTACCACCACAAGCCACAGTCACAGTCTAGTTTATATACACCTGCACACTGCAAAAGAATATTACATTTCCCGTGTCTCAAGCATTGGCTCACCTTTATATTAGGCTTAAATATGGTTTTGATGGAATCTCTTCTTTAGATGTTGCCAGTCCTGTCTGTAACTTCCTTCACATATAGTAGAAGTACCAGCTTTCTCTCCACTGTCGGTGGCTTGTTGGTCATCATACAACGCTGGCGGGGAACTGGCAGCTTGTTCTGATCAAGGACACCCTTCACCTATCGATGCTGATCCCCTAGGTGTTCTGCGTCGCAAACGTGGGAAGGGCTTTGAAATAAAGATTTGCCAATGGTAGATAGCTGTGTAGGGTGGTGGTGGTATTCGCCATTGAGATATCTGTTGGTATGGATAGGTTTCCTATATACTGTGTGGCCTAATTTGCCATTAGGATTCTTTGTTATTAATACATCAAGAAATGCTAAAGAATTATTTGTCTGTAATTCTATTGTAAATTTTATATTGTTATTAATAGAATTGAGATGGTTTAAGAATATATAAATATTGTCCGTAGGTAAAATTGTGAAAGTATCATCTGCGTAGCGCTTATATATTCTAGGTAGACAATAAGCATCATGTTTTCCTCTAGCTTCCGCTTGACAATCCTGATGCAATCCTTTATAGGTATACTGGTAAACAGCGACTGGACATCAAAACTGACCATGGTTTCATTGCTAGCTAACTTAAGGTCTTTTAGTCCGCTAACAAAATGGTAAGAATTCCTGACATAAGATGTTGTGTGACCACGCAGTTGAGAAAGTACTTTCGCGACATGTTGAGCCAGTTTATACGTCGGCGTACCGATTTGGCTAACGTTTGGATGAAGTGGTACATTAGTTTTATGTATTTTTGGTAGCCCATACAACTTTGGAGGTAACATGACTTTAAATTACTCGTGCCTAGTTATGTTAAACCTCTCAATATTCTATACATGGTGGAACTTACGTTCTTTTGCATAATTCCATTCAACATCACTTTTAGCATGTTAATTAACCAGTGTCCTTTAAAATTTAATGCTACAGATATTGGTACAGCATCTTTTTCTCACTTCAAACATTACTGTTTGATCTACTATGTTTTATAGAAAATGTAAGCTTTATTTACAAAAAATAAATTAGTTTTTCCTACTTTATGAGTTTTTTAGATAATATGTAGATAAATGACTTTCACTTCTTAATAACTTTATTAAGCCCTTCTTTAATTCACCTAAACTTAATTAATATATTTACAATATTTATTTGAAAAAGTATAATTTCCAATATCTTCCGGCTTTTAAATTAAAAACTTTTGAAGCAATCAAAGACAACAAATAGCAAACTTAGGGACACGTACATGACAGTTTTTGTTGACATTTCAGAACTTGACATATAACAATATTTAAATATGACCAGCTGACGTTTATATTCGGCTAATATGAAACTTATGTTTTCACTTAAAATATGTGATTGTTATGTTATGTTTGTGCTAAGTAACTAACAATACCAATTTCGATATATTTAAAAAATATATTGTGTTTTCCTATTAAGTTAACATTTGTAATACTAGTGAAAATCAAAGTAGCAGGGATCCAAAATATACACATGTTTATATTTAGTCATATATTACATACACAATAAATATTTGATTATTTATTATGGCATCACAAATTATAAATAAGTTTAAACAGCTCGATGCTTATGCCAAAACTTTAGAAGATTTCAGAGTCAAAACAGCAACTGGTGCTATTAGTAAGTATTTACTAGAGTTATCTAATAAAGGTGTACTGTAATCATATATTATTTTAATTAACTTTTTTTTTCAGTTACTGTTACTGGTGCAATTGTGATGCTTCTCTTAATTTTGTCAGAACTCCACACTTATATGTCCCCCAATGTATCTGAAGAGTTATTTGTTGATACATCTAGAGGGCACAAATTAAAAATCAATTTTGATATTATTGTACCAAGAATATCTTGTGATTGTAAGTCAAAAAATATTCATCCTCTTTTGTTAACACAAACAAAATGTTTAACAAACATTAATATATGCTACATATGTTTTTAGGTACAGATAAGAAAGGAAAATGTTAAAACACTCATTCTCTTTATATATCTCAAATTGACATATTTTGTGTTAAATTATAGAATCACAAAACAAAGCAGATAAAGAGATTAAATATAACCACTCTCCTGAGTGGTGCAATCACAACCAATAATATTTACAATTGTATATTATTTTACTGTGCTACAATGGCTCCGAACGATATATAGGAAATTATATAAAAATGAAATAAATATATTTATTTTATAATAAAGTCTGTAGTGTTAAAATAATAATAAATTTGCAGATTTAGTATTAGATGCAATGGATTCATCAGGAGAACAGCATTTACAGATGGACCACAATATCCATAAGAGGCGATTAGACTTAAACGGTGTTCCAATCGAGGAATCTAAAATAGAAGAAATGACCATGTCATCAACAGTTAGTCTTTTTTATGTTAATATATTTATGTGTAAATTAATTTACTTAACAGCAACAATATTATGTTCTTGTATGGATTCAAAAGGCACACCCTTAGACTTTTTTTTTTATATTGACATTATCATAAAGAAAAAAAAAATATTTTGTGGCATAGCCTATTTTACATGTAGGTGGGTGGTTCTTAATTGAACTACTGTACTTTTTTAAGTTTAATATGTTAAAAGTGTTAAACATTTTTTTTTCAGGTAAAACAAAATATTACCGAAGTTGAAAAAATAACATGCGGCAGTTGTTATGGTGCAGCATTTAATGAATCTCAGTGAGTTATTAATAAACTTACATGCCTTTTAATGGCTGCTTTATGTATTAGAATTTGATGAACAAATAATAACTTAAATTCAGTAAATAAAATTGTGTTACACTGATGAAAATACTATCTACTTTCTAGCTACAAAAATATCTCATAATGTATGCACAGCAGATATGTTTAATTTATTTTTGTACTATACATTTTAAATTTCAATTACATTTTTGTAGATGTTGTAATACTTGTGATGATGTAAAAGAAGCATATAGATTGCGACGTTGGGCATTGCCTGACTTAGCTACTTTAGAACAATGTAAAGATGATAAATCACTAGAGAAAACTAATCTGGCTCTTAAAGAAGGATGTGAAATATATGGATATATGGAAGTCAATCGGGTAATGTTGTCATCATAAACTTAGCATTTAAAATAGATCTTTTATATCCTACATAAACACCTAACACAACTTTATATTCCAGGTTGGTGGAAGTTTTCATATAGCTCCAGGAAAAAGTTTTACTATAAATCATGTTCATGTCCATGATGTCCAACCTTTCTCATCTTCTGTTTTTAATACAACCCATATTATTAAACATTTATCTTTTGGAACAGATATTAAAAGTGCAAATACTTCTCCTTTAGATGGTGTAACAGGATTAGCCAAAGAAGGTAAATTTTATATTATCATGTTTCTTTTTTATATAAGATAATAGAGGAAATCAAAATATAACTACAAATTATTAACCTAAAAATTTAACTTTATTATGAAATTAACCAATATATTACTACATATTATGGAAGTTTTATATACAATTAGTTTCTAAGTAGTAATATCAACAACGAATTCCAGTGCCAATAGCCATAAAAGTACCAAAAGTACCACCTCCTTGCAGCATAACTTTTCCAACAGAATGAACTAACTCTCGACCCCTCGCACCATATCTGAAAAGTGACGCAATAAAATTATAATAATATATCTCTTGGTAACAAAGAAATATAAATAAAATTTTTACATTAATCTTTGTTAACCTTAAAGCAGTAAAACCGCCGAATAAACCACCACTAGCCATGCCTACACAAAATCCTATCATAAATCCCATTTTCATTTTATCAAAACATGAAGGTCCTTGAGTTTGATATACACCTCCCGGAACTGGCATCGTATTATTATTTTTATTACAAAACTAATTTAAATGTTTCTAAAATGTTAATATTAGATAGCAACAGTCATAAGTATTATAACTATATAGATGTCAATGTCAGCTGTCAAAACTGATAATGGTGTAGAGTTGTCTGTAATCTGTGAAACCATAGCGTAAAACAGTATATCTTTAGACATTAATATATTTTTATCATGAATATTTTGAAAAATATATGATTTGTAGGTACTAACATCTATTATTTATTATTTATGTCTTTTTAAAATACTTTCGGTTGTATAAACAAACAACATTTTTTTTGTTACGTATATGTAAATCATACTTATCGTCAGCCAATTGCAGTCCACTGCTGGACATAGGCCTCCCCAAGTTTGCGCCAAACATCCCGGTCCTCCGCAACCCTCATCCAGCCCGCTCCGGCAACCTTGCGTACGACGATACGACGATACGATATGTAAATCATACTTATAGAGTACGAGAACCACCGTAAAATATGTACATCGATGTAATAAATCAAAAAAGGCTACCTATTTGTCACCTTTTTTTCATGTGCGTAGTGGGCAATGATGATCATAAATATTGCTCATTTTCCCTTTATTATTTTTTGGACACTGACTCGCACAGGCCTTCCTATCACACCTTTTCTCTATATATAAACACTATATAAAGTCTGGTTTAACATTTAACTATTTTATTCAGAGTATTGTACAACTCAATGCCACTATACTACATTTATTTTGACTGTAAAATCTATACGTAACATGGACATAATATCTCAAGCCCTTCTATGCACCGTTATTAACACAGTAATATAAATCATGGTAATAACTATCATTATATAGAGATATAACTAAATTACATAGTGATATAACTAACTAATTTAAATAAAATTTGAATTGCTTGTTACTAATAAAAACTGTTTTCAGATGCTGTTATGTTTCAATATTATCTAAAAATTGTTCCTACAATGTATGTAAAATTAGACCATTCTGTTCTGCACACAAATCAATTTTCAGTAACAAGACATCAAAAATCTGTCTCAAATGTAAATACAGAATCAGGAATGCCAGGTGCATTCTTCAGTTATGAGCTGTCACCTTTAATGGTTAAATATACTGAAAAAGAAAGGTTAGTTGGTTTTCTAATATTAAAATTACTATAAATTTACATAAAGCATTTTTAATATATATGTTTAACTTAAAAACTATTATTTATGAAATTTCATAATCTGTCACTTTTCCATTATATTAGATTAATTTCCATTGTTTTATTTTTAGGTCTATTGGCCATTTTGCAACAAATATCTGTGCTATTGTTGGTGGAGTTTTCACAGTAGCTGGTATATTTGACACTCTCTTATACCATTCATTGAATGCTTTTCAAAATAAGGTTGTTTTAGGTAAAGCAGGCTGATGGTAATTACATTGTTTTTAAAAATGTATTAAAGTCATCAATATTGCATTTGGCATGGTTTTTACAAAATTCTAAATCTGTATCTTGAACTAAAGCATTAACAGGAACATAATTTTCTTTACTGGGATGATATTGTGCTCTACCTAAACTTTTAAGGAATAGGTGTCGTTGTTTTATTTTAAAATTTCTACATAATAATAAATTTGGATTGTTTAATAGTGTGTTATGCGATATTTTAATAACATTATGCAGATAGTTGAATCTTTCTAATAGTGATTTTTGACCTGAAACAAAAATGTTATGAATAAAATTGACTTAAATATATATATTTTCAAATTTAACAAATTGTTTAATTTTCCTGCAACTTTTTATGCTATTTTAACTATTTTGTACTTATATGTTTTTCATTATTATTAAAAAAGAATATATAATATGGCACTTACTTATTAACCACAAATTTGGCTTTAGAAGGATTAACTGCTTCACTTCATCATCACTAAATCCCATTTCTTCTTTTATTACAAAAGTATTTGTATTTATATGATGAAGTTTATATGTTATTATTTTTGGTTGTTTTGTTGATAGTTGTCGTACTTCATTACCACATAAATTAAATTTTTGTTGGAAATATCCTAATCTCCTGTCAATCCTTACAGAACTGAAAAAAGGCATAACACAATGTTTTTTCTCCAATAAGATGATTAATGTATGGTGATAGTGGATAAGAAGGATCTATTCTTCACTTTAAACATATTTTAGAGACATTGCATAAAACAAGGAACTTTACAAGCTAGATAAAACTAAAGCTTTGCTTGTACAGTCAAAACACAATAAAACAAAAATAAATAAAAAAAATATGTTGTAATTCAACTTAGGGCCACAAATAAAATCCCATTACCTGAACATCAACCAAAATGGATTTTTAATTACAATTTGTTGGATATCATTCACATTAAACCGTTTTGACTTGAGATAGTTAATTCTAACTTGAAGGTCTTCTAAAGGCTCACATAAAATTAGAGGATTTTTAGTTAAAACAATTCCAGTATTTTCTAAGCCCACATAATCTTTTAAAAAGTGAATATGATTCTTCATATCTCTTTCAAAATCTAATTTTAATATTTTATTTACTACATATGGTTTTTTTTCAATTTTACTCAGATTCACATTTAGGTGAAGAAGTTTTTGAAGTGTATCTGAGCTGTTAATATAGCCTGCAATATTAAATGATTCAGGGAAATAAGGTTTTATTTCTGATATATCATGGGATGATAGTTCTAATGGTGCTTCGGTTTCTTTCCTTGTAATATGAACTGACCGATCATAACGCTCAACAATTTGTTGTAAATGTTTCCTGTTCTGGTGGAAACTGCGTTTAGATATTGATAATAACCGGTAATACGGTAAATTCATTGCGTTTTATTTATTCTCGTATGTCAAACTTAAATTACGATTAAAAGTTTGATATATACAGTGATGAAAATTGAAACACTAGAATAAAGTTGTTATATTTTGGTTTTCAGTATTATTTATTCAGTTTTTCGCTTTTATTTATTAACTAACCTATTTTTTTAAATTTAATGGCTTGATTATTAACTAATCTAACCTAGAACATGTTAAGAGTAACCTTTGTCAAAACTAAGTTGTCATTTTAAGCTGTTTGACAATATGTCATAGAGCAAAAAGACGAAGTAGTACGTACTTAATGATTTTGTCGGATATCAAACTATCCGCCGTTTTTTGTTGGAAGGATATACACTTTACCATGATTGCAGACCATAGCAATAGGTAGGTACTATGAAATTACAAATGGACGTAAAACAATCACACTCAATAACAAACGCTCTAACACAGGTGTGTCTAACACCTGTGTTAAAGCTTTTTAAGGACGACTTTTAAAGCAATAGATTAATTTATTAGCAATAGATTATTGATAATAAAGTTTTTACATAGTCGAATTATGGGAAGCAGTAGCTATACCAGTATAACTATTTTTATATAAATTTGAGAATTTATTACATTAAAACATAACATTAAAACATATGTATATTACATTCATACCTATAAATAATCTTAAGGTGGTATCGGGGTGTATGTCTGCAAGTCTCTTGTCATTAATTTAGTTAAGATTCCTAGTATTTCGAGTAGTGTTCCTTATACTAAACACTGACCGCCGCACACTTTGACCATGAGGTAGAATCTATGTATGAGGACTCAGAGTGGGAAAATTTTTATTTGGATATCGAAGTTCCAGGGGACAGAGATTAATTAATTTTTTGGAGAATGGATGGACTCGTCTTCAAAAAACGTTGGTCCGAAAAATTTACGTCGATGGGTCCTTAGAGTTCCACTATAAATGAAATAGACTTCATCTTAAATAACAAACGTCATATATTTAATGATGTCTCTGTGATCAGCAAGTTCAAAATTGTAGTAAGTTCAAGTGATTCTGGCGGCGACCACCTTATTGTGAGAGGCATATTAAATATAGATGTCAAAATTCAAAGGACACGACTGGTGAATACTTTGACCATGTTCCGCCTAAATTTCAAACTTTGAAAGTATTCAGCTTAAACGTCAAAACCACTTCCAGAGTTCTCAGAGTCAGAGTGCCTAGCTGAATGCGAAAAAGTAGACGAGTAGAATAACGGGTTGGTAGAAGCTGTCTTAGCTGTAGGATATTGATACTGCATCACTCGAGACGAAAAAAGGCTCAAAATGTTTCAGAACGGTCTACGGAACGGAGTTCATGACAGAAGTGAAGTGAAATCAAACTGCATGTTTTAGTTAACAATATGTCGAAGTAACGTAAACTCAACAGACGCATATTGCAAACACAGTATTGTTTCATCCAAGCCTGGGAATCTGAGAGAAGTTTCTATGGACAACTTTACATCTCGACTCACCAACTCATTACATGGACACTAGAACTAAGTTAGTTTGACATTTCAGCGGAGAGCTCCTGGATATCAGCATGTTCGAGATAAGAATGGCTTAAGAACAACAAGCCGCCAGGACAGAATTACAATCGAATAATTTTTGGAACTCTGGTACTTGCAGTTGTTTAGAAGCTATTAATTTATGTCATCTTTAAGGGCAAAACACCTGTTTTGTCACCCCCTTTTTGAGCATGATAATGCTCAAAAAAGGTGATAAAACTTTAACAAGTTGTTTTTGGTCATTAAAAACCATCTCATACGTAAATTTAACTGTAGCTTCCCGAAAAAGCCCGATTCCGAAGCTTTAGCACTTTGTAAAACATAAATACACTACGGCTGATTATACAAAAGACACAGGAGTACAATCAACCGATGTGGGCTACGAAGACAGCCTTTGATTGTATCGAGTCTTAGGCAGTACTGCAGTCCCCACAATTATACCAAATTGCAAATTGCAGGTATATCGATGCGTTGAAGTGCTTGTACAACAACGCCACCATGTCAGTACGATTGGAGATAATTTTAGCTTGGACTGGAATAGATTTTCCCAAGATAAAGTGTAGCATTTGGAAAGCTCCGGTATACCTACACGTCCACAATACTTTAAAGCCTGAAAACTAAGATTTTTAACCAGTGTGTTGCTAGCGATGACGTATGACACTGAGACGTGATCTCTTACTATTGGCCTCATGAGGAAGCTTGAAGTCGTTCAATGAACTATGGAAAGAGCTACGCTCGTGATTTCTCTACGTTATAAAATTCGTAATGAAATATTCCGTATCATAACTAAAGTCCGATGACTTTATATACCTCTCGAATTTTGCAAGGCAATCGGCAAGCCTCATCGTTCGTTCGAGAGGCCACCAAAAAACGGATGGCAAACGTAGAACAGCGCCTCTCAAAGTAACCTTTCTCTTGTCAGAATTACGAATATTCGTTAGATATGGGGGATATGAAGCCGTTCCAGCTTACTATATATGTCATTGGTTTATTAAAATTAATTGATGTAGTAAAATATACAATTTGTTGATAGTATTTGTTTAGTTCTTTTGAGTTAAATTAGTTATCAGAAATTTATTGTTAACTTGTAATAAGTTAAATAGAGGACGGAGTTACAGATAGCTACGTGAAATGTAAGAGGACGGATGCAATTGAACGTAAATGAACTTTAAAATTTGATGGGTGAAAGAGATCTGGATCTGGTGTGATTAATACCAAAAGAAAGCCAATAGCACGACCAATTTACCGGGCAAACGAGTCGCCTTTTGGGCTGAAGTTCAAAAGGTGAACGAGGATATCAAGGTGTAGGTGTGTTATTGTCCTCTCGATTGGTGAGTGCAACAGTGAAATATAAGACGATCAACTCGAGGCTGCTCTGGTTTCATCAATATCCTTTGCTCTAACAAGGAAACTAGGGGAGTTCTGGGAGAGTGTAAGAGAAGTGTGTGTGGCAAATACAATGTTTGACCACAAACAACTTCACATGTTTACACGGGAACGGATGGAAGAGAAAAGCATGATTAATCTATTCCTAGTGGATCAGCGTATTGGTAACCAAGTTATGGACACAAGTGTGTTTAGGGTACAGATCACTATCTAGTGGTTGCTAGAATAAGAGGTCTACTTGCAGGTTGACGCAGTCGCACGAGGTATCCAAGCTTGGAGGCGAAAAATCGCATAAGAAGCTGGTAACTTCAAGAGCCACCGATTAGAATTAGGAATTAGGAATATGAAGAAAAGATTTCCAAGAAGCAAACAGCTGCGAAATAAATACTGAGAATGTTGAAGTATGCTAGCAGAATCTTAGGATTTGTATGATTGAAGCTGCAACTGAGGTGTGTGGCGGTGGAAAAAAAGGCTTTACTAAAAAGTGTGATAAATGTTGGGATCTTGAAGTGAAAGATGCAGTAGAAAGAAAGAAGAAAGCATGGCAGGGCTATAAAGCCTCGAGTAAGAATAAAAGTATGAGGGAAATTAAGAAGAAAGAATATAAGGAATTTAAGAAGAAAGAACCTAACGAAAGCACTGATAAAGATGAAGCGTGAAAAATCAGAGAATGAAAAAGACGTGAAAATCAGAGAAGATTGACGATGAATATGAATGATTTTAGGGAAAACACGAAGCTTTATGGTGAGAAATTAGTGATTCTCGACATTGTTCGCCAACCTGTAGAATGAATGGGGTGCTTTCGAACGCAGGTGACATATTAACAGAAAGAACACACATTTTGCAACAATGGGCGGAGTTCCACAAAGGAGAGGTATGAATGTGTTGACGCTTCTGTCTCAAGCAACAACCATATGTAGATGCAATAGTCAGTCTTGATGTTGCAGACGGCGAAATCAGTATAAAAGAAGCAGAGAATACTATACGAAGTCTGAAATGTGGTAAGGCAGCGGAAGCAGATGGAGTCACTGTCGGGATGATCTTCCGATTCTTTTTTCTATTCAATTTATGCTAGAAAACAGGAAAGTTTCCAGATGATTAGCGAGCCGCAGTCATCGTGCTTTTGTATAAAGGCAAAAGTTCACAGTTATATTGTGCAAGCTATAGGCCTATCACTTGAATTAGCTTGGGCATTAAAATTTATGCTAAAATTTTTGCCTTTAAACCAGAAAATTTTCTGTGCTTTTGTGGATTTAGAACTTTTGTGAACAGACACTTGTCGCAGGCTATAAAAATCTCTATCGGCACCACTCAGCCTGTGTAGGAGTAGGAGCCGACATTTCATCTTAGTTTGATCCCCAATCAGATGTCAAACAGGGTTACGCCATATCAGCTTGGCTGTTCAATTTGTATTTGTTAGTTTTCTCCAATGTGTAAAATAAAATAACGGGGAATATTTCATCATTAGAATGCGAGTTACATGCATTGATCACCATGCTGATAAAGGGTGTGAAAGTAATGGTCTAACCTGAATGCGAGTAAAACTAAGATTTTAGTATTTGAAAAAGATAAAGAAAGAGTGGAATGGAATGTAGGATTAGGAAAGATATTAGAACAAGTGAATGAGGTGGTATACCTGGGTGGTATGTTTAGTACAGATGGAAGATACGAAATGGATGTGGAAAGGTGTATTGCTGCTGGTTACAGGGTTATCGGCAAAACGTACCTGCACGTCTTGCACATAATATTTTCAAAATCGTTAAAATCCTCAACAATGGAACATTCATACTATTCCACTGAGCGTCCTTCAGTGGAATAGTATGAATGTTCGGTGTAGAAAGCCAGAATTACTTAATATTGTTCCATTGTACAATCCTGTCATTGATGGGTCCTGAGTCACTTTTCAGAGTGTCAGGTATCACCTGTTTAAGAAAGCACAGGAATGATGGGTATGGAGGTAGTGCGATCCTTATCCAACACTCCTCCCCTTATTCCCGTATCCCTCTCTCACCTCACCTCTGCAGAATGGCTATTATTTTGTCTGCAGAATCATGTCATATCTGAATATCCCCAAAAACACTCCATTTCAAATTGGATACATTTCAATCCACCAGGTTCAGGAATGCTCTGAATCGACGTACTTTCGATCGACGTACATCTGCTGAGGTGTCATACGCAGCCTGTGTGACGATGGAGAAGTACGTTCAGTACAAACGCAGTGGTGCACATTAATAACCCTATATAATAAACCCATATGACTTGACGATTTTGCTTACGAACTGGCTCCTCCTTTAGTCTTGAACCATAATTTATTTACTACCCCGCAGATTAAGACTACGGGTGAAAATATAATGCTTGCTTTTCATTCGAAGAACTTGAAAGCGTCTTTACGGATTTAAAGATACAAGTCTAAATGAAAACTACCTTCTTCTTTTACTACTAAATTAAGTATAAACTCCAAAAACATTTTTTTTAAATTAAGAAAACAATATATTCCAGTTAGCAAGTATCCCTGTTTCATGGAAATCAAAATTATTAATATCCTAATTCTTAAACTTGGAAAATGCCCTTCTAAATCTTATTCTCATAGACTTTACTCTTTATTGATCTTATCAAAGATTATTGCTTTTAAAAAATCGTTTGGAATAAATAGTGGAAAGTAGAAATATCTTAGCGCCCTCAAATTAGCTTTAGAAAGTGTTTAAGTACCATAGATATCAGTATTTTCACTACAGATATTCGATGAGCTTTTGACAAAATAGGGTATTTAGTTGGCTTTTCTGGATGTTACATCTGCTTATTATAATGTTGTTCTTCCGGTATAGTGTTCACTAAAAATATAATAATTCAATATTTTGTAATATAATAACGACACCATTAATTCACGAAAAAATGTTAAATTTCTTTGCTAAACGGAATTTGACATGCTGAATATCTCAGTACGAAATGTCAAAAAGGCATAATATATTTTAAGAGCTGTGGCTGTATGTGGTAAGGTGCGCTTCGTTAGCCAAAATAAAAACTACAGTACAATGTCATATGAGACTACCCGAACAACCGATTATAGGTGAAGTGTGTGGAATCTCCTCTTCCTATCTGCCGACCGCAGATTTGTGAGTAAAATGTTACAGCTGGCTTCCCATACTTTAGGAGTTAGGCTAGACCTAACTGAGCTAGCTGACCTCATTCCCCGTGTTAAGCCATTATCATATTTACTTATTGGCTTCCTTAAATTTAGCTATCTTTCTCACTCCCTCTCACTCTCACCATGTAATTCGTTGTTTTGTACGTGGTTAAAGGCGCTAGCGGAAGCTCCTTCTATTATCAAAGATCTAGACTTAATCAAGGGAGATCCTAACACTAACACATTTTTTTTAGATATAGTTCGTCGAAAGTGGTCTAATCTTATTCTCATCTATACTAATGCATCAAAGTTTTCTTAGAAAAGCTGCGTTGGTGCGACATGCTGGATACCAAAATTCAAAATTATTCTAGAATTCTCCTAAGAAATAGAAGTGCTCCCAAACCATCTAAGTTCATAAATCAGGCTGTTGCTTTATTTAAAGCAATCCTGTTTGCACACTCCCACAACCTTAAACAGACGGTAATCCTAACTGACTCATTAAGCTACTTAATGGCTTTAAAGTGAAACCTGTATCATAGTCGACTGAAATCTTCAAGTGTGTTAAGAATCTGTGAAGACTGTACTCATGCTATCTAAAGCGTCTGGATCTTACTTTGGCATGGATTCCATTGAAGTCTATGGAGGTCAATCTGGATTCTGTCTAACCTAAAATCCCAAGGTGCTCTTGGTTTTATTTTAATTTACTGAACGAAATATCTATCCTTGAGGCGGGTCGTGGCGCAGTGTGACAGCGTCAGACTGTAAACGCGATCGGTTGTGAGTTCGATTCCCACTCGGGGGAATAATTATAATTAAATTATCTACACTTCGTCGCTGTGGTAAAGACAAAGAGCGGCGTTGACCACTCAACACGCAATGTCTCGAATTCGATGGAAAGCGAAGAATGGGGTGTGTTGACACTTTCTGTCTACCCTGCTATGCGGGAAAAAAAATATATCTAGCAACCATCTGTCGTCTGCGCCTTGTACAACTGGCTAAGGTCAGGTTCAGTAGCCACTCACGTATGTTGTTACTGGACCTCTTTTTGACATGCAATCTATAACAGTGTAATTCTCTCTTTTTACCAACTCTTTTGTGTTCTACATACAATTAGCAAAGTGATTTGTGCTCTACTGGCATGCTCAAAGCATCATATATAGAGAAATGAACTGGACTGATATATTGGTATATATTCAAACAATTAAAATATATTTTTACTGCGTTATTAATATGTTAAATAAAAAGTAAATACTAATTAGAGAATATCAGTGTAACAGAATAAATTAACCGTACCTAATCCTGTAGTAGATTTTATATGGGGTTTCCCAATAAGAACAATATGTTTTCAAATTAAAATAAAACATGCAATATATATTCGAATTTCGTGTTCAATGGCTTTATTTGATAGGAAATGGCCGCCACGACTTTTTTGCACTGGTGAATACGATCGGTCCAATTTTCGATGACTCGGTGCAGCATTTTGGCTGGTATGGCCGCTATAGTCGCTCGAATGTTGCGTTCAAGGTCTTGAATCGTAGCTGGTTTATTGGCATACACTTGAGATTTAACATTACCCCACAAAAAATAGTCCAAGGGTGTTAAATCGCATGATCTTGGTGGCCTATTGTAAGGACCGTTGCGAGAAATAACCGACTCACCAAACTTATCACGCAATAAATCCATTGTGACGGTCGCAGTGTGGCATGTTGCACCATCTTGTTGAAAATAAATGTCGTCCGCATCGATTTCATACACTTCAGGAAAAAAAAATCGTTCAACATGTCACGATAACGGTCGCCGTTGACAGTAACAGTACAGCCTTCGTCGTTTTTGAAAAAGTACGGGCCAATGATTCCACCGTACCATGATCCGCACCAAACAGTCAATTTTTCAGGATGTAATGGTGTTTCATGAACCACTCTTGGATTTGACTCACTCCAGTAACGACAATTCTGTTTGTTCACATAACCATTGAGCCAAAAGTGAGCCTCATCTGAAAAGATGATTTTCCTATGAAATTCCGTTTCCATCATTTCAAGCACCCAATCAGCAAATTCACGACGTAATCGATGGTCTGCTGGCTTAAGTTCTTGTGCCAACACAATCTTGTATGGATGTAGGCCATGATCCATACGTAAAATTCTCCAGGTTGTCATACTGGATAAGCCTAATTCTTGTGCACGTCGTGAAACGGAAACATTTTGATTTTCTTCGACACTGGCTGATGCGGCAATATTTTCTTCACTACGGCCTGTCCGTTGTCGTGTTGGTGGTCTACTATCGTGCAAAGAATATTCACTTTCCAGTTTTTGGATTATGCGACGTATAGTGAGCTCAGACGGTGCACCATGACGACCATATTTAGCACGAAATGCTCTTTGAGTAGAGACAATACTTCTTGAATTTTGATAGAAAATTTGGACAATTTCCAAATGTTGAGGTAACGTGAACTTGTGCATGATTAAATGGCAAACATTACTGAACACAAAACAATACAAATGTCAAATGTTAAACAACCAAAATGGCGGCTGTGAGCTATCAAAATCCTATCATCCCTATTGGAAAACCCTGTACATATAATAAAAATATAATTGATCGCTGGCTATACTTGAAAGATATAGAAGAAAAAAATGATTGGGCATCTATTAATTTAATAGAATCGAAAACAATGATTTTTGAATGTTTTATCTGTTTGTCTGTAGGTTTGTGCACCCTACATTTGATTTTTGTCAAAGGTCAAGTCCACGCAAACAAAGTTGCAAGCATTAACTAATTATTAGTAAAGTTATGACATAATAGTAATAAATAAGAATATAAAGTGCTAACAATTTATATGCTTAAAAAAAAGAAGTTTAAAACAAACAAAGTAATATATGAAGATCTTTATAGTTTTATGCAGTAAATCATATAGCAGCATTTTTGAAGATTTTTTATGAAAAGTAAATTTTTAAAGTAAATGTATATCTTAATGTTGATCCAGAATCATATTCAATGTTAATTTAGATTTAAATATCATATTCTATCATCATCATATTATAGTCTCATCTTCAAATTTTGCCAATTTTCTGAATCAAGCTTTTCTCTACATGACCTCATTTTTGCGTTATTGAAAGTTCTAAGGAAAGTTCTGAGAGGCTCTTGAGCGATGTTTTTAGTATTGGCTGGTTGCGGTTAGAATTGTTGTCTGTTGACGAAAAAGTTAGGTTTCTTAACTTCAAAATTATTGAGCTATTTGGCAAACATGCGCCATTAAAAATTACTAAAATAAAAAAAAACCATAATTCCTTGCGGAATAACGATGATTTTCGTAAAACTGGCTAAAAATTGCTAATAGAAATAAGGCTTTCTTAAAATATGAAAAGTAAACAACTAACAGTACTCATTTTAATAGATTTTAATAATGCTTTTAATGCATGATAATGATCCACTGATCATCACCTATTCTTTGCTGTTTTATCTAATGCTAATGTCTCCAATTCAGCTTTAGAATGGTTTTCTTCCTATTTTCAGAGAGGTCAGCAATATGACGGCTGGCGTACCTCAAGGCAGTATTTTATCTCCTCTTTTTTTTCTATCTTTATTAACTCCATAACTTCTACTATAACCTCTTGATACCATCTAGATGACGATGAGTTGCAGATTTATGAATATGTTTATTACAATAATATTGATAAAGCTATTCAAAATTTAAATTGCAACCTTCGCCGAATATCCATTTGATTTTTTACTACTACTAAAGAGCTGGGTGTTATTATTGACAATAAAGTGACTTGGAGGGATTGTGTTGTAGAAATTTCTCGTAAGATCTATTTTGTCATCATTCGATTAGGCATTTTAAAAAGTTTTTACCAGTGGCCTTCTGCCTTGCTGCTTCCTATTATTAGTTACAGTAATGCTTGCTGTTTGGATATAAATAATGATCTCAAATACAAAATTGAACAGATTTTTAACATCTGCATACGTTTTAGTTATAATCTATGGAAGTATTACCGTATATGGTCTTATAGGGGTAGCTCGGTCGGCTCACGGTGCCCGATCGCAGAAAGTCTATGTCCTATGTTTAATATTCTTCATCCTTTTTAATCCTTATTCTCCCATTTAATTATCTTCCAACTTCTCCTACCTTCCTCATTCCATGACAGGTCTTTACAAAGCAAATATTATACTTTCCATAACTTCCCGTACTTTGCCTACTTCGGACTTTATATCGGACTCGTTTGCAATAGCTGGAGTCAGGCTCTAGAATTACTTACATGAATTCATGAGGCGTTCAGACGAATTGTGAAGGAGTTCTTATTCAAAAAATCTTAGTTTTAAATAAAATTATTATGTTATGATTATCTTAGTATATATTTATACGTGTTTATATATTCTCTACATCTACACGTAAATTTTCCACATAGCATTGTTGACTAGAAAAGAATGCTTATTAGCGTTATGCCCGCCTATTGTACAAATTTATTGTTAAATTTTATGCAACAAAGAATATATAAATAAAAAAAATAGTTCTACATTCTATGTTAGTATAAATTAGAATTAATACTATATCAGATGAATATTATACTAAATTTTAAATACACTTTATCAATTATAAAAAAACTATTAATGATACATTTTATATAGTTATTTCTATAATAAATAAATAAATAAAACAAATTTGAGGATCCTGCTTTTAAAGAGACTGATTATTAATTTGTATTTATATTGAACAAACCTTTATTTAAATCCATCGTCTAATAGTGTTTATCTGGCTTGTATTGCTGAAAATCAGCTTTTTTATTTTTATTTTTAATTATTAATTTTATTTATTTTCTTGATCTCATTCCATTAAAAAAGAAATGTAATGCCAATGTCAAATATTTAATGTCAAAATATGACGCAATGCTGATCGACTTAAGTGAAATGTACTGATATTCACAATTGCTCACGTTGTGATTTTGTACGCTAGCATCTGTTTCTTTCTATTTTTTTTTATAAAATTAACTCTGTTGATAAGGTATAGTACAATATTTAGTACATTATCACTAGATATTTGTTGTAATTTTGTAAAAACTTAATATAACGTACTGTAATATACTTTCACCAAAATATAACCATATGTTTAAATCAAGATTAATTGCCGTAATTAAGTAAAATATTTCTTACCCTCTATTAAGTACTTGGAAAATAATAAGAGGCTTTCTAAATTACAACTTTAGAATAAAATACAAATAAATACCATTTATGTTAGATACAAAGATAAGCTTCAACCTTCAATTTATATTAATATAGATTATATTACATACATGTAATGCATATTATAATTTTACGAATTATTGTTAATGACTTAGACAAAACTATCAGTTATCATTTTTGTTAAAAATACTTAATGAAGATTTATGAAAGAATAATTAATTCTTAAATGTTTCAATTCAATTAATAAATTAAATATGTAAATATATATGTCTTCAAATGTCTTTCCTTGTATATTAACTATTTATATGGTTAAATATTTTACAAATCATTTTTTATACACTTGACATACTTTTAACATATGGTTCAATTTTCTATAAAAATTGAACCATATGTTATAATTATGTCAAGAATTATAGTATTTATATTATACCTAATGAATTCTGCCATATAATCATATGATAAAATTTTAGTTTTTAGCATTATAAAGTCTAAAATGATTATTTAAGATTAAGTACTTTGTTTACTCATTCATCATATAATCTAGTTAAAAATATTATTATTAGGTTTAGTAATGGTGATTAGAACCTCACTGGGAGAATATTTTTGATCTTCGACAATATTATCTCTGGTCTAGTTAGAAAACACTTGCATTGGGATGAGACATTTTTAATGAATATACAAAAAAAATATGTTATAGTAGAAAATGAAGTGTTAAAATTATACTATTCTCTATAAGCAATATCAAACACAAGAAAGTTAATAAATATTTATTGTCTGAAGCTATCACAATATAGAATTAAATTATAGTTTTTATTATATTATTATAAGATTTTTAAAAAGCATCAAATTTACTATTTTCATATTAATCTTGTAATATATTAAATTCATTAATATAAATTATATATTAGTTTTCTCATAGTAATGTTATAAGTAATTAAAATCACACCATCACTTTTCATCCAAATTAAAAATAGTGTATTTTGAGCTGTAGAGCTCAAAGCTGGATTTTAAAAAAATCTTACTAGAGTGGGATAAGACTGTCAATGTCTAAATATGTAATTCCATCAATAGGAGTTTAACTCAAACATTTTAACACTTATTGATACTGTTACTCTCCATCACAATAATTTCACAACACCCTGTATTTAAACAAAAATTGAATTTACATTTTTTCAGATAGTTTACCATCATGGACACACAAATGTCAGGGAATGAGATTAGAAAAGCTTTTATAGATTTCTTTATCAGCAAAGGCCATAAGTATGTCCATTCATCATCAACCATACCATTAGATGATCCAACATTACTATTTGCAAATGCAGGAATGAATCAATTTAAGCCCATATTCTTAGGGTCAGTAGACCCCAACTCGGACATGGCCCAATATATAAGAGTAGTTAATACTCAAAAATGTATAAGAGCAGGTGGTAAACATAATGATTTAGATGATGTTGGAAAAGATGTTTATCATCATACCTTCTTTGAAATGATGGGAAATTGGTCTTTTGGTGATTATTTCAAAAAGGAAATATGTGCATGGGCTTGGGAACTTCTTACTCAGGTATATAAATTGTCTGGTGATAGGTTGTATGTATCATATTTTGGTGGTGATGAATCATCAGGATTGGAACCAGATTTAGAATGTAAAAATATCTGGTTAAACTTAGGTGTTCCAGAATCACACATTTTGCCAGGTAGTATGAAAGATAATTTTTGGGAAATGGGTGAAACTGGCCCTTGTGGACCATGTTCCGAATTGCATTATGATAGAATTGGTGGAAGGAATGCTGCACATCTTGTAAATATGGATGATCCTGATGTTCTTGAAATTTGGAACTTGGTTTTCATTCAATTCAATAGAGAGTCTGACGGGTCATTAAAATTGTTACCTAAAAAACATATTGATTGTGGTCTGGGTTTAGAAAGGTTAGTTTCTGTTATTCAAAATAAAAGAGCCAATTACGATACAGATTTCTTCATGCCAATTTTCCATGCTATTGAAAATGGTACGAAAATAAGACCTTACAGTGGTAAAGTTGGGTCAGAAGATACAGATGGAATAGACATGGCATATCGTGTTCTAGCTGATCATGCCAGAACTTTAACAATTGCTTTGTCTGATGGTGGATACCCCGATAATACGGGAAGAGGATATGTTCTTAGAAGAATTTTAAGAAGAGCTGTTCGTTTTGCATCTGAGAAACTCAATGCAAAACCAGGATTCTTTGGTTCATTAGTTCGTACGGTTGTACAATTACTTGGGGACGTGTTCCCAGAAATAAAAAAAGATCCTGAGTCTATAATTCAGACAATTAATGAAGAGGAAATCCAGTTTTTGAAAACATTGAGCCGTGGACGTAATTTGCTAAACAGAACAATCGAGAAATTAGGTGATTCAAAAACTGTACCGGGTGACATAGCTTGGCGCATGTATGATACTTATGGTTTCCCAATAGATTTGACACAATTAATGTGTGAGGAGAGGGGTTTGACGATCGATATGGAAGGATATGAAAAAGCCAAAAAAGAATCTCAATTATCATCTCAAGGCAAATCTGCAGGACAGGAAGATTTATTGTCGTTAGACATTCATGCAATAAGTCACTTACAAGAAACCAACGTTCCTGTTACTGATGATTCATTAAAATATAATTATGTCCCGTCAACACCAGACAAAGACGCTGAATATAATTTTTTTTCGTGTTCTGGCACTATTTTAGCTTTACGTAAAGATAAGCAATTTGTAAATAATGTAACAAGTGGGCAAGAATGTGGCATTATTTTAGATAAAACAAATTTCTATGCAGAGCAAGGTGGTCAAATATTCGATGAGGGGTATATGGTAAAAAGCGATGATGACAGTGTAGAATTTACGGTAAAAAATGTTCAAGTAAAAGGAGGCTACGTTCTTCATATGGGTAAAGTAGAAGGAACACTTAAAGTTGGAGATTCTGTTGTTTTACATATAGATACAGAAAGACGCAGATTAGTTATGAATAACCATACAGGAACTCATATTTTAAACAGTGTATTAAGAAAAGTTCTTGGCAATGATTCTGATCAACGGGGGTCACTTGTAATGCCAGATCGTCTTAGGTTTGATTTTACTAATAAAGGTCCTATGACAGTTAAACAAATCAAAGATGCCGAAGATGAAATAAAATCAATTATTAACGATAACAAACGTGTTTACGCTAAACATACTAGTTTGAGTGAAGCAAAAAAAATTAAAGGCCTTCGTGCTATGTTTGACGAACAATATCCTGATCCAGTACGCGTAGTTTCTGTAGGTATACCTGTAGAAGAGTTAGAACAAAACCCCGATGGATCATCTGGAATGGAGACTTCCGTAGAGTTTTGTGGTGGTTCTCACTTGCACCAAACTGGCCACATCGGAGAATACGTCATAGTTAGTGAAGAAGGTATTGCAAAAGGTATTCGAAGAATTGTAGCATTAACTGGTCCCGAAGCAATTAAAGCCATTAATAAAATGAGCATTCTAGAAAATGAAGTCAATGATATCACTAATTTTATTAAAGAAGAGGGTGATAATATTAATCAAAAAGAGATAGTAAAAAAAATTGTTGAACTCACAAATGATGTTTCCCACGCCCAGATATCTTATTGGAAAAAAGAAGAGCTACGTACTATGCTAAAGGCTCTTAAAAAGCAACTGGATGATAAAGAAAGAGCCGCTAAAGCAATGACCATAAATTTAGTGATTGAAAAGGCAAAGGAAATGTGTTTAGACGAAAAATGTCCAGAAGTAATTGTTTCAGAACTTAAAGCTTACAATAATACAAAAGCCCTGGACGGGGCTTTGAAACAAGTGAAACAATTAAAACCAGATTCTGCTGCTATGTTCTTATCAGTTGACGAAGACTCCAATAAAATATTTTGTTTGGCAGCAGTACCTAAACCATTAATCGAAAGAGGACTATTAGCATCAGAGTGGATTCAGTCAATTGTGCCGATTATAGGCGGAAAGGGAGGAGGAAAATCAGAATCCGCTCAAGCATCGGGGAACAATCCAAGTGCTTTACCAGAGGCTATTACAATTGCCCTGAATTTCGCGCAAACGAAAATATCCAATAACTAATGAATTTTGTTTTTAATATATATTAAAACAGGAATAATTATTCACTACCATTTATTTTTTTTTTGTTACTTAATATAAAATTGTGTTTTACATACTGTTAAGTGACTTAATATGTTTTATTCAACAAGGTACTTGGAATTTGCCTGGTAATGTTTTTCGTCAATAAACATATTTATTTATATATTTTTTATTCTTTTAAAAACCTATAAATCAAGGATTCTTCAAGCAATTCAATTTTTGCATTTGCAGTACTTATGTCTTTTTGTAGATGTATTTCTTTGATACAAATATATTTTTTATATTCACTGTACGAATGACGACACAGTATATACAAGTTACCGTGCAATGATTAATGTCACTATATTTATATATCTATGTATGTAATAGAAGAGATGTAATAAAACAACTTTTATTTTATATCATTTTTATTGAACGTTATAGACGAACTTTATAAATATAGTTAAAACAAAATATATCTTATATAATCGACATAATACGCTAATGATATCTACACAGTAAAATTATTGTTTAAACAAATATTCATATTTTTGGTTGGTCTTTTCACGACGGCACCAAATCCATTGAAATAATTCTGACATGGAGGTTGGTGCATAAAGTTAAAGTGATAATAATTTACATTACTCTACTAGTGCTAATAGCAAAATATTTTTACTCCTGACCAAAACCTTCAGTTTCTTCGATAGCATAGTTTAATTTTTCACATAATTGTTCGTAGCTCTTATAAGGGGGAAGGTCGAGTCGGTTGAAGCACGTGTGCGACCGTGGCAGCCAGGTGTCTTTTCCGACCTGCATTTATTAATAATAACAGTTAGCTTACATAAATAACAGAACATAGCCGTACGTACTTACGTACAAGTAACAGGTGCTCTAACTGATTTCTATAACACTGTTTCGTTTAAAACACCTCCAAAGGTTATTATTAAACCACATCCCCAGTGGTAATACTACACTAGTGATGAAATATTCTATAATATAATTAACATAGTATATATTATAGTCAAAAATACGACAATGATTTAAATTTGTGTATTAACTTATGCCACAAATTATGATATAATAATCATACTGTTCAGATTTAATGTTTCCTATAAGTATGTTTTACGGTTGGCAGACAGTTTTTTTCCTATCCTTCCATAATTGCATAAAGTAAATTGCAGTCTGTGGAGTGTTACGTATAATGTATAAAGTACATAACAATTATTGGAACATGAACAAACAAAAGTTTTATATCATTTGCAAATGTGCTACTTGTAAAAATAAACACTTAAAAGTTTTAAATTCTAATTTAAACTGTTTTAGTCTGCTAGTTTGTAGTTTTAATTTAATTCCAAAAACTACAAACCTTTTCTATACAAAATCTTTGTGGCCCATTGGAGCCCATCAATTCCGCGAATCCTCCAACAGGCACTCGACATGTTCCTGTTACAAATTGCAGTAGCCTCGCTCGCTTTTCATTATCCATTTGTCGCACAAACTAAAAAATAGTTAATTTACCATTGTTAATAACCTAACGTATAAAATAAATGTCACAGTTTTAGATATAATAAACGTTTTTGTTCAAAATAATGCAGTACTATATAAAATTTAATTTGCTATACAAATCTATTATAATTGTGATTATTTCTAAAACAAAAAAGCTAGGGTGATATGACATTCTCTCTGACGACCCTGCTATGAGGGATAACGCTTGAAAATAGAAGCTATAAAATATAAGAATGCTAAAAAAATAGAAGAAAAACGGCTGTTTTTTTTCTATTTTTTAGATTTTTTTTAATTTTTTAATTTTTTTTTGCACTCACCTGCCAGAACCACACAACTTGTTTACTGGTACGCGTGTAATGCCTATATATAGTGTTTCGTTGCCAGTCATCCACATCCACCTCCTGCATGCCGCACAACATCAACTCCAGTTCGCGCTCGTCAAAGTACTTCAACCACTCTAGCGGGACCACCTATATATTGAAATTTAATATAAATATTTAAATTTACTTTTACTAGATTCCTGTCGACCACGCGCAACGTGTATATGTATATTCATATAAACGTGTACGTCAACCACATGGTAGTGTATGAGTTACTTGGCTTTATTCATTTAATGTACTATTTTTAAAAAATATTTACCTTCTGCACTCTTTCTCTATATAAACTGAGCCAAATTTCATACTCCTCTATTTGCATAATTTTCGTAAATTAATATATAGATTATAAGCGATGTACAGAGTAAGTAAACAAATCTTATATTAAAAGACCAATATAACATACACATGTTTTATAAGATTTGTTTCAACATAAACATTAAGAAAGATTGTAATAATCGGAAATAAATAACTACCTCATTAAACCCATCAAGAAAAGCGTTTGTTTGTTCCTCAATTCCTCTAGTCATTCTCCATTGTGTTACTAATTGTAAGTATTGTTCTTTATTAGCCTGAAAAAAAAATATTAAAAAAGAGTTATATGCGATCATAAAACTAATGTTTTATTTGCACAATATTTAAATTTAAAATAATATATATAATTTCACTAATCAAAAATATTATCAAAAAACGTCTCGTAAATAAATGAAAATTAATGTTATTACGGACAAACTTACTTCTGTTACACGTTCCTTATCGCCAGAGGGTTTCAACTCGTGGTGTATAACTTGTCCAAGAACTTCAAAATCTACACTAAACCACATTTCAAGGCCACACTCATCAATGTTGTTATCTTTGATCCATACTAAAGAATTATAGAACTCCGGGTCAATAGACTCTATATCTTTCATAGTTAATTTTTTATTTAACATCCTCTTGTAGAAAGGCATAGTGAAACCAGAATAAATAAATCTGCCGTGGTACAAGGCCATTGCTATAAATCTTCCTATAAACTTAAAATATAACAAATGATCTGGGTTAACGTAACTGGCTGGATTAATTTGAAGGCTATAGTTGTTTTTGTTTGCATACTCGAAAAGACAGTACATGGGATTGAGTACTTCATGTGACAGAAGGAAAAACCACTCGCGACTCACTCCTCCGTAATCTAAACCCTCTTCACCACGGAATATTATATACAATCTTCTTCTTAATTCATACGCAGGTAGCCTCATTATCTAAAAAAGGAAAAACAAGGTTTATTTGATTACTTATTTTGTCATATTTTTATTAATAGTGATTTCTATACATAGAATAGACAGTTATTGATATTTTATAAATAAGTAGGACATATATTTTAATTTTATTACCATGTAATATTGTTAGTCAAATTAGGAAGATTTAAAAAATAATATAACGTGCTTTTTTGAAAAAACGTACTAGGTTTTTACAAATGTCTGTTACTCAAAGAACAGCAAAACAACAGCTAAAAATAATAAATTATTAAAATAAAATAGCAATCTCGCTTCTTAAACGATTATTTCTTAATAATAGTGGCAGATATTTGTAAAAATCTCTCTACAGAGACGCTAACAACATATATAAGTTAACAAACGTATAAAAATTTCGACCCAGTCGGTAGTAGAACGCATGGCTTAGCAGTCGGAGCGCTTGGACATTTTTCCAAGAGGCGCCGGTTCGCATCCTGCTGCGTTCAAATTTTTATACGTTTTTTATGTTTTCTAATCCTAAGTGTAGAATAACACTTTAAAATAGTAAAATATAACGTAATGTAATCTATCAGCTATCTTAGCTAATATCTATTTTTAGTTCAACTTTAGAAATATTTTAAAACTGTAACATAACTTTCTATCTAATATCACGAAATAAAATACTCACTTGGTGATAAGAATCTTCGAAGAGCGTTTGCCTCGACAAGGTTATCTTAATATGGCTGGGCAGCGCGTTGCTCTGGCACAGGTAGCGGAACTGCGACAGCTTCCAGCGGAAAGAGCGCTCGTAGGCGCGCGGCACGCCGTACGCGCCCTGTGGCCCCTTGGGCGCACCCGGTCGCGGGTCCTGGAACGTGGTCGTGCGCGTGTTGTGGTCCACAAAGTAGCGCGTGCCCTCCTCCGTGAAGCGGATCTCCCAGCCCGGCGGCAGTGCCTCCTCTAGCGCGCTGATCTCTTGACCCTGTTGGTAGAACCAAATCTAATAAATAAATCTTTTACGGTTAAGATGTATCTATTTTTACATTAGATGGTAACTAAGATATTACGATAACCATCATCTTATTTGTATATTATTGAAGAAGTTAAAAAATAACAATAGAACCTGTGTCCGCGGGTCCTCCCATTGCGTGGTACGGTTCTTGTGATTAACATAGTAGACGCGTCCGTCGGGCTGCACGCGGCGCTCCCAGCCCGCCGGCAGTGCGCCCAGAGCGTCTTCGCCGGCCGCCACAGCGCCCGCCCCCGCCGGCGCCGCGCTCGCCGCCGCCGCGCTCGTGCCCACCGCGCTAACAACGGGCGCCGCCGCCGATGTCGCCGCCGACACGCTCGCGGTGCCACTGCTGCCTGTCGCTAAGGTACAGATACAACAATATTCATTAATAATTATCAAAGCCCAACGTTGGATTCGCTACTCCACTTGCAATATCTCGATTTCAGACAAAAAGTCGTCAACGAAATATCTTGATATAACAGTCTATAACAATTGAGTCTGAGACAGAAAAATCATTGAATCTTTTAGACGTGTTAATTAAGGACCCTATTTTTTTAAAAATATAACAAGCATTTTTAAAAAAATAAGGTCATAAATGGCTGTAACTAATGACGATGGTTTACGTTATAGGACCTATGTTCTTTTTTAATTATCATAATTAATTAATTTAAAATTAAAATGATTATTTTGTTCCCCGAGTATAATAATAATATATAAAATCAAAGGCACGTACTTCATATCTTGCATCGTAACAATACTTTTATATATATATATATATATATATATATATATATATATATATATATATATATATATATTGTGTCGCATAGCAGGGTAGACAGGATGTACGTAGTATCAAGACACTCAGTACTTCGCCTTCCGCCAAATTGCGACATTGCGCGCTTCGTCTTACCAGAGTGAGAAAATGAGAATAATTTAAATATAATCATTCTCCCGAGTGGGAATCAAACCCATAATCAATCGTGTTTAGTCAGACGCTGTCCAACTGCGCCACGTTTGGCTACAATATTTAATATCTTATATAAAATATAATACTACAATCACAAAAATAAGATTCTTGGTGATACTGCACACTATCTGACATTCTGTACAGTATACGAGATAAAATTAATGAGCATCGTAATGATAATTCTGGATATTAAAAAATACCCGTATCTATATATGTTCTGTTACATTATAAATAGTAATAAGAACAAATTGTTATATTTTATGTTCCAAATTAGTTTGTTGTATTACTATCATCAACCTAGATAGCAATAAAATAATAGACTGCTTATGAAAATGCAAATTTATATTTTATAAATTATGAAACTTATAAAAATATAAATCAGAAGAAACATGTCCAGCAGTGGGCATTGTAGGACTCAAACGAACATATAGATTTTTTTGTGGAGGAAACAAGTTTCACCTGCGGTATCGTGTTCCGTATCGGCGGCGGCCGGGTGCGCGGGGTGCGCCGAGTGCGTCGCGTGCGGCGGGTGCGCCGGGTGTGTGTGGTGCGGCGGGTGCGGCGGCTGCGGCGGCGGATACAGGAAGCGCTGGTTGCCCTGCGCCACAACGTGGCGGCGCTCGCCGCGCCAGTGCTGGAAGCGCGCCAGCCGCTCCGTGTCGGGTCGCTGCCACGTCGTGGTGCGCGTGTTGTGGTCTACGTAGTATACGCGCCCGCGTGAATCGCGCCGGACTTCCCAGCCCGGCGGCAGCGGCTGCGGGCGCTCCCATGATGTGGAACGCGAGTTGTGGTCTACGTAGTACCTGTTGACACATGCGAATTCTAAACAAATGCACGACACGCTTGAATTTTGACGTTGAACTTAATTTGTAAATATCCGTGATGTAGAGTTTGGAAACGTTTTTAAGTTGAGCCCATTTGTAAACAATATATATAATACTTCTTTTCACTACAACTTAAATTATCTAGGTGTATATTGAATAGAGAATAAAGCTACCTTCTCCCATAAACATCGAATCGCATAGCCCAGCCCGGAGGCAGAGGTTCCTCAGTGGCGGCGGCACCAGCGGCGGGAGCGGGCGCGGGCGTGGCAACAGACGCATTTGCGGTCTCGTCCTGACGGGAAGGCCCTGCCCCACTATCTACCGTTGCGTTAGCTGTTCCGTTACTCAACGGCGGTGGACCTGGCGGCGGCTAAACATGTTTTTTCTAATTATATTATTACCACAACTTTACCACATTCGAAATTGTTAAAATATTTTCAATGTTTATTATTACTCGATATTTTCATGGTTATTTACAAAAATCCGCAGTTAGTCTGATTTCGTGATTCTTACAGCCAAGACGCCTCCAAAATAGATAATTAATCATATCTGATCTGCTATCTTATTTTTCAATAATTAAGGCAAATCTGGACGTGACATAGTTCCTATCGCCTTCGCACCACACATCGCTGGACTTATCACAATTTATCGAACTTTTTTTTGTTCATTGTGCATTAGTATATTGTATGGTACAACCAAGCAACGAAGATCCAAAAACTACGAGAGCTATATCTAGTGAAGACAAATTTATTGTGGTAATTACCAAGCAAAATAAATTTCAGAAATTCGTGTCGAAGTTAATAAATCTCGGAAAAAACCTATCTTAATGTCTGAAAGACACTAGGCGCCAAGTTGTTTAGTGACGATATCCTACCGAGATTACCCCGAGGAACGTTTAAAAAAGTACTCTGGAGTGAGAATTTTAATTTGAAACATTTGGTTCAAAGAGAAGTATTTTCGTTTGAGGTATTGCTGATGAAGTGTGTAGTCGATGGTCAAGCATGGAAGCGGGTCTGTTGTGGTCTGAGATTGTTTCTTAGGCTATGAAACTGAATATCTGATCCAAATTAAAGAAGTTATGAAAAAGGAGCATTACAAGATAACTTCAAAATTATGTAGTCAATTTAGACGAAAAACAAGCGGAAAAAGTTTTGAGAAAAACGACAAGGCCTCCCCAAATCCTTGATCTTAAGAACAAGACACTGTGGAGCTTTTACGGGAGTGCTCAACGAATCATTCCGGAGCAATGACCTTCTGCACAACAGAATACATTAGAATAAAACTGGAAGAATATCTCGCAAGTAACTAAAAACAATTTATTTATTTGTTGTAAAATGCAAAGATGGATATTTTGATAAAAAAAACTTTCTTGTGTGTGTTTTTAGAACATTGTTTATATCGAGAGTAAGATGGATGTAAACACTATTTAGCATAAACTTTCAAATACGTTAACTTATATTTCAATTTCTTATTATTTTAATGGTGGTTTCAAACTTTGACCGGTACTTGCCAAAAGTACCAATAAAAGTATTATGACACGATTGTCGAAGAAAATCTCGAAGCCCAAATTTTATAAATCCAAAAGAATAACAATAAACGTACAACAAGATCGTAATCAAGATCAAATCACATTAGAGTTAATTTCCACATTTAAGAATATTTTTAATGTCTAAAAATTAATAGGGGCTAAAGGATATTTTTTTAATTTTTTAATTCAAGTACTGTAAAATATTTTAATAAAACGGTAATGATTATAGAGTCTTGTTTTAAATTTGCATATAAGATATCTTATGAACTACACAATTAGCACCACAAATCAAAGATAATTATAATCTATATTATATTATCAAAGTTAAGTTAGTTATATGTATCTAGACAAGCATCAAAATAATTAAATAAAATATTCATTAATTATTTAAAAAAATTTATAAGTTCCAGTTATCTGAACATATTTAATAAAACTGTAAGTGATCGCTGTCTATACTTGAAAGACGATTTCTTTATTTTTTAAGCATAACGCTTTCATTTCCCTTAGCAGGATAGGCAGGAAGTACCTAGTTTCAAGAAGAGGGTGCGAGATTCGCATAAGCCTAGACTACACTAAGGACTTTAAATTGAATCTAAAAATTCGCATTACTATTTCCGCTAAGGATGACAAATCACCACAATATACTTTTCACGATTATATGAATTCAAAACTCAATTGTGATACTTTCAATGATTTACGAGTTTGTACAAAAAATATATCATTTTTCGTTTAAGATTAAAACATTAAATAATACATAATAATGAAATTAAATATTTATTATGACTATATTATTCAATTTTAACAAGTTCAAGATCATTCTTCAATATTGTGAAGTCATAAACATAATAAAAAACTATCAACTTCTTCGATTGTACTAATAAAAATATAATCAGACTTATAATCCCAATGATTAATTATAAGGGCATTTAAGCCTTAGATTTAACTATAAAGAAACTATTTAATAAAATTAACATCAGACTAAATTTACATTATATATATGAATATTCCGGTCGACAATTTTTTTTAATTTTTTTTTTTACATTGACGCTGTAAAGAAAGTTGTGATTGTTATAGTTATTATTACTTAAATTATTCTAATCGTAAATAAATAAATTCTGCCACTTTTATAATTTAACATGGCCATGCCATTCAACTCTTATGTCCGCCAGCGTCCTTTGAACGGCATTCTTTATCTTTCCCGCCATTCGTATAGTTGTTTAGTTAATTAATTAGTTAAAACTTTATTGATCACTGAGAAAATGTACAGTACATAGATTAAAAAATAACAATAAAATGCACAAAGGCGGCGGCACTGAAAGTGATCTCTTCCAGGCAACTAAATTATAAGGGTAAAGCATAGTTTGTAGACTATTTAGGAAAATAATGTTAATAGACCAGAATAGTTGTGGTTAAAAGTGTTGGGAATAGTTAAAAAAAAGTTTTGGATTTTTGAATAACTTGATATACTCGCATAACATTTCTAAAACCCTAGCTAAAATTGTGTTAAAACTGAATTTTATTGTATTAACTACTTGTATGCTTCAAAGCGAGACAGGGAGAGATAAGTCAGGGATGTTTTTGTGATAACAGAAGTTTCGCTCCTGGTCAGACAAAGTATGAGTATGCGTGCGTACGTGAGTATGCGTATTTGCGTACGTGCGTCCGTCCGTGCGTGCGTGCGTGCGTGCGTGCGTGCGTGCGTGCGTGCGTGCGTGCGTGCGTGCGTGCGTGCGTGCGTGCGTGCGTGCGTGCGTGCGTGCGTGCGTGCGTGCGTGCGTGCGTGCGTGCGTGCGTGTGTATATATAAATTTGATATATTTTATATACTTACTCGTAATGTTCTAGGATGCACTAAAGATCTAAGTGTTTCAGAATTGTTTCGTAATCGAATTCTGGCCCGCACACCATCATTGAGTGGACTACGAGAACTGGTTGATTCATTGAGAACTTCATGCGACTGACTGAGGACTGCTGGATCTATTCTTAACCCATCCAATAAAAGAACTAATTCAGCTGATTTTGTTTCTGTGTCTGAACTAGAAGCATTATCCTGCGACACTGTCTTCATCATATCTAAAAGTATTGCAATGATATTAATCTTTATGCAGCATATAAAGAATTGTGATGTATTTCCTTATTTTATGAAATGTCATCAATTGACCTACATATAGGGAACAGATATGTGAATCTTTTACATAAATATATTTTCCCTAATAGTATTAGAAACCATAAAAATTGTTCGTGACTTATAGACAAGTTTTCAACAATGGGATAAACTGAATTCTTGCAATATTCTGGGACATCACTGTAATGTTCATGTTGTCAATATAAAATTTAAAAAAAATGTGTATATAAGCCTTATAACTACCTATTAAGATAACAAAACTAAACATCATAAAATAAAATAAGACTGATTGTAGATTGATGAGTATTTCTAAATCTAAGGGCATTAAATTTACTTTAAATGTTAATATCAGAATAGTTTGTTTAAGATTTATGTATTGAATGCTTTTATTATAATCAACATGAAAAAGACAATACACATAGCCTTTGTTGGACTGCAGGATTAAAGGTAAAAAAGCAATATATTTCTTACATACCTAAAGTCAGTTCTACATTTTCACATTTCCCATTAAAATATAAAAGAATTTGCAAGAAGTTAACTCTTTTTTCACCAATAATGTTGTCCTTTCTAAAGCTATGATGATCAGCCAGGCGAAATAATAATTGTGATAAAGGAGTCACTAGAATTGTAAATTCTTCTTTCCATTTTGGATGAAGTGTATTTTTTAAAACTTCAGTTCTTCTGTAAATTTTTTCATCTACTACAACTTGTAAATATGGATTTGGTTTAAAAAGTCCTGAATTGCGTATATTGGCTGATTCAACTGAAACATAAGTATTTTTCTATAAACTTACTTTATTTATCATTTGTATTATGAAAACATGAAAAAGGATTAAATTACAACTTACATATTAGTATTTATATTATAATGATTCATATTTATTTACATTATACACACCTGTCAAACTCAGCTGATGGTATGCTGATAGAGAGATTGGAGCAGTGAGATTTGGAATGCTTTCAGTCATAATGATAACTTATTTCATGTTATATTTGTAAACTAACTTCCCACATTATTAAATATATCACATATCTAAAATGAAAAAATCTAGAATATAATTTTTATAAAATTTTATGTTAAGAAACATCTTATATACTGTTCAAATATTATGTTGTCTGTGTTTATGATGAAGAAATGATTTATTGAGCATAATATTATTCTTATCTAATATAAGATAAGCATTTGAGTAAAATCATTTATAAGCCATCATTATATAAGGCATAATGATATGATTATGTTAAGTTTAGAAATTGTAATTAATATCTAATAATATTAACAATTATACAAGCACTCTATTTTGGAAATATTTAAATAAGTTGGTGTAACAAAAGTATTACGCAAACACCATTATTCATTAACTTTCATGTATCTAAGTAAAAAACGAATAAATAATATATAGTATATACTATATTAGACTTTATTCATAATATATTCTGAAATGTTGTAATTCTTGTCTATGCGTAAGTTACATTTTGATGTAAGCCATACAAAATAATTCGCTTTATATATTACCAATTTATAATCAAGTCGAATCCAGCAAATTCTTCAGATTAGGTCACTATCTTTCTCCCTTATCACACTGTCTGAAAGGAAATGGACTTAAAATTTACTTGTCACACAATGGTCAACATTGTTGTCACAATTAAATTAAAGTAGAAAATCTCAATTTAGAAGATACTTTTTACATATAGAGCTCTGAATTAAATATTTATAAAACTTATAATCTGTATTCTTGTAAACAAAAATAAGACTAAGATTAATTAGTCATAAGTTAATCATTACCACAGACACTTTTAAACAACTAGCTAGCACCAACAAAACAGACTAATTTGTGCAGTATAGAACACTTAACCAATATAGAGAAATAATATATCACAGATAAGATATAAAATTGAATTTTGTTTACTTAAAATACTTAGGTAATACGTTGTAGTTTCAATTGTTCGCATTGAAGAAATTATTCAATATTTTACCTTATTTTATTAAATTTTAGATTACTTATCTTGTATGTTATATAAACATGAATTATTACGAAAAAATTAAATAGAATATTTAAAAAACATATAAAGGTACGTATTATTGCTAACATAACTAATTGTTAGTTTAATATTAACAACAATTGTTATGGATGAACTTAATATCTTTCGTGGCAAAATTGCGTCAGAACTCAGAGGTAATTAATGCATGGACTACAACAATCTAGTTTAGGCATAGATTAAAATCGATATATCGAAGAAAAACATGTAAATTTGATTTCTTTCAAATTTACAATGTAACATTTTTTTATATATATAGTAGCAACACTGGTTGTCATGTCAATCATAATTTGCAATCACAACATAGACGATGCAAGGTCAATAAAATAAGAATAAACTGGCGTTTTCTCTTTATTATCAATTATTACATATACATAAATTTATATTTTTACTTACAATTATCAAATTTTAAGGTAATAACGTAAATACTTACTTAATATTAATATTTTACTTATTTATATTTACCCGTATTTGTTCCATTTAAATAGAAAATGAGCCCTGTTGAAAGTGTTCCTGTTGCAATTTTACATCATATTGACGATTATATTGAGTTACTATATGATGATATTCCTGAGAAGATTAAGGGATCAGCACTCATATTGCAACTTGCTAGAAACCCTGATAATTTAATAGAACTAGCTAGAAATGGTAAGTCTAAATTTATTTTATGTTACTTCGTTATAAATATTTGTCAAAAGTTAAAAGCTTGTCAAAAGTTATTCTGATTCCAATGTTTAATTTTTTATGTAATGTACCTATGATTAATTGTTTTTTTATATTTAAATTCTTTTAGAAGCGCTCTTGAGTGCCCTCTCAAGAGTTTTAAGAGAAGAATGGAAAAGAAGTATTGAATTAAGTACAAATATTGTCTATACATTTTTTTGTTTTTCAACATATATTGAGTTCCACCCTGTTATTATTCAGTATAAAATTGGTTCTCTATGTATGGATGTCATTGACTATGAACTTAAACGTTATGACCAGTGGAAAGAAAAGGTTGAAGGAAAAAAACAAGTGTTAACACCTGAGAAAGTAAGTAAATAGTACCCTAAATTATAAAATCTCTTTACCAGTTAAGACTTGTTAAATTATTGAAATATGCTGCTATTTATTAATTATCTAATTATATTTACAATTATTTGGATAAAAACAAATATTTTACAGAATGAATTGCCAAAAAGTCGCATTCCAGAACCAAAACGGAGACCAAAATCAGGGACTTGGGCTGTTACTGATGTTAATATACAAAAAACCCGTTCTATTGTGTCTAGTTACCATGAAGACTTATGTAATGCTTCAGATGATGTGCTATCCAAAAATGATGAGGAACAACTGAAAAGGAAATTAAAAACATTATCAAAAAGACAAGAACAACTACTAAGAGTAGCTTTTTACATGCTTCTTAATATAGCTGATAATATCAAAGTTGAAGAAAAAATGCATAAAAAAGACATAGTTGGTTTACTAATTGGAGCACTAGAAAGACACTCAAATATTGATCTTCTTATACTGATTGTATCTTTTCTACAAAAGCTTTCAATTTTTGTTGAGAATAAAAATTCTATGGCTTCTAAAGCAATCATTGAGAAACTAGCTCCTTTGTTAGATTCACCCAATGCAGATTTAGTAAATGTTACTTTAAAATTACTATTTAATTTGACATTTGATACTAAATTACGAAATAAAATGATAAAACTGAACCTTCTGCCAAAATTTATTCAATTCACAAGTGAGTGCAAAGTATACAAAATAATTAGTATGATACAATATCAAGAAATTAGAAATTAATTTACAAAACTAATGACTTTATTTTACAGGTGATGATAAACATATAAACTTAGCAATGAAACTTTTATACCATCTCAGTATGGATGATCGTGTGAAGTTGATGTTCACTCAATCAGATTGTGTCAAATTGGTAAGACTGGCATGATTTTGTTCTCTTAGGTTATATAATCATTCTATCCGCCGCCAGCACCAGGGCGCATCATGCTAGGGTGTCCCCCCGAGCCGACGCGCACCAGTGCGTCCCCGCTGGTGTGAGAAGTGGCGACGAATACGGCGTTGGGGATCGCCACCCAGTACGCCATGTCCGTAACGGCGGGAAGTGGAGAACGGAGCTACAAATAGCTACGTGGAATGTACGAGGAGGGATTCAACAGAAGATGAATGAATTATTAGATGTGATGAATGAAAGAGATTTAGATATTGTTTGTGTGACTGAGACCAAAAGAAAGGGCCTTAGCATAACCGATTTGCCTGGCAACCGAGTTGACTGCTGGGCGGGAGTTCCAGAAAGTGAACGAGGTTGTCAAGGTGTAGGTGTGTCATTGTCCTCTCGATTGGTGAGTGCAATGGTAGAATATAAGGCGATCAACCCGAGGCTTCTCCGAGGTTCGCTTCAAGCTGGAGATAACAAGAATATTCTTGTTAGTGGCGTATGCGCTGGTATCTTCAGCTCTAGCAAGTGAACTAGAGGAGTTCTGGAAGTGTCAGGAAAGTTCTAGGTAGTGTAAAAGGGAACGAAAAATTAATAGTATGTTGTGATTTAAATTGATGGGTCGGAACCACATGACATGGCTACGAACGCGTAGTAGGGAAGTATGGTGATAAGAGAGTAAATGAGGCTGGTAAGCTCATATTGGAATTATCTAACTGAAAAGGATTTGTTTGTGGCAAACAGTATATTTGACCACAAACAAATTCACATGTACACGTGGGAACGGATGGAAGAGAAAAGCATGATTGATCTATTCCTAGTGGATCAGCGTATGTGTAACCAAGTTATGGACACACGTGTGTTTAGGGGTGCCGACTTAGAAACAGATCACTATCTAGTAGTTGCTAGAATAAGGGGTCTGTTTGCCGGTTCGCGCAGCCGCACGTGGTGTCCAAACTTGGATGCGAATATTTGCATAAGAAGCTGGAAGCTTCAAGACCCACCGATTAGAGAGGAATATGAAAAAAAGGGTTTCCAAGAAGCTAGACAGCTGCGAAATAGGTACTGAAAGTGTTGAAGTATGCTGGCAGAATCTTAGGAATTGTATGATTGAAACTGCAACTGAGGTATGTGGCATTAGGAAAAGAGGCTTTAGTAAAAAGTGTGATGAATCGCGGGATGATGAAGTGAAAGAGGCACTAGAAAGAAAGAAGAAAGCATGGCAGGACTACAAAGCCTCGAATAAGAATTAATGTATGAGAGATTAAGAAGAAAGAATATAAGTTGCAAAAGCACCTAACGAAAGCACTGATATAGATGAAGCGTGAAAAATCAGAGCATGAAAGAGACAACAGATTGACAAACAATTTCCGGGAAAACATGAAGCTTTTCTGGCGAGAAGTTAGTGATCCTTGGCGTTGTTCGCCAACCTGTAGAATGAATGGGGTGCTTTCTGAGGACGGTGAAATACTTACGGAAAGAATACACGTTTTGCAACGATGAGCGGAATTCTATAAGAAGATGTATGAATGTGATGATGCCTCTGTCTCGAGCGACAGCAATATGCTGAGTCTTGATGTAGCAGATGGCGAAATCGGAATGCAAGATTATGGTAGATAGAAAGATATTAGAACAAGTGAATGAGGTTATATATCTGGGAAGTATGTTTAGTAGAGATGGAAGATACGAAATGGATGTGGAAAGGGGTATTGCTGCCGGTAACAGGGTTAACGGTGCTCTTGCTGCATTGATGCGACGGCAAAACGTCAGCGTACCTGCACGTCTTGCCGTTCACAATGCAGTACTGATACCGACGTTGTTATACGGCAGCGAAACGTGTGTTAGCGAAAGAAGAATGAAAGAAAGATGAATGAAGCAGAGATGAGATCTCTTCGTCGGATATGCGGAGTCAGCTTAGCTGACCGTATATGCAGCGAGGAGACACGCAGAATGGCAGGTGTAAGCGTGAATATCATAATAAGAATGAAGAAGAACGTGCTCAGGTGGTTTAGGCACGTTGAAAGAATGAGTGATGAAAGAATGGTAAGAAAAAATAATGAAGCCAAGGTGAGTGGTACGAGAGGTCTTGGAGACCTCGGTTGACCTTCGAAAACACGGTATCGAAGATACTGGAGGAAGGTCACGTAAAAAGTATAAGGATCCCACGAAGGGCATGCATGAAGAGGATAATGAGTGTGGACGAGGCGAAAGAGGTACGCAAGGACCGTAGCGTTTGGCGCTCCGTGCTCTCTCTATATATATATATATATATTAGAGGGTTCTAATTGTATTTTATTAAAAAGGTTTTGCAAAGTGCTAGACTAAATTTTTTTGTGTGACAAATTATATTGCACTTGACAATAAAGAAAAGCTGAGTTCTTTTGAGCAAAATTTCTTGTTTTCACAAGAACCACTGTATAGTGACATAAAAAATTGACAGCCTCTATAGAATTCTTAATACAATTAGTTGTAAGCAGCAAACGAAGGACCTAGGATGAAATACTAGGTTGTCTTTGATTACGTTGCTGCGCGGCTAACATGTGTAAATGACACAAAACAAATATTTGTAGCTTACAGACATGCTGTTACTGAACGTGAACAGCGGTGCCAGTAGCCCGAGCGCGCCGGGCACCACGGACGTGTTACTAGCGCTTTGCGTGAGTGTGGCGTGGTGCGCGCGCGCCGCGCTGCAGATGGCGGCGGAGGGGCGACTGCGCGAGCTGCTGGCACGCGCCTTTCGACATCGCAACCACCTGCTCATGAAGCTCGTGCGCAATCTGTCGCTACACGAACAGAACAAACCGCTATTTGTGGTCGGTTAACTCTTTCTCTCATGTTATTTCTATTTTTAATTAGCTGATAAAAATCGTGTTAGCTCGCCACACATATGGGATTATCATTATTTACTTTATCATGTCGGATTATCATTATTTACATGTCATTTATTCCAAATTGACAATTTAAATTGACGCCATTGTGGCGCAGTAACACAGTGTCCTATTGTAAACGGGATTGATCGTGGATCCAACTCCCGCTCGTGTGAGTCATTATATTTAAAATATATATCCATTTCTCCGCTCTGGCAAGCCAAAGCGCGGCATTGAGTTCACAACACAACCCGCAATGTCTCATTTTTTTCCGACAAGCAGTGAACGGCCCGTCTTAACATTAGTTTGTCTCTGTGTACCTTTCTATGCGGTATAAGCATGAATTTGTTAGAGATTAAAGTTAAGCTTCGTTTAGTACTTACTAATACCAGAAGTATACTTATATACTCGTACAACTTATTGTCATCAATGACCATATGTCGATTAAAACTTAAATTTTGTGTATAATTTGTATATATTAATGAAATTAGTGCTAAATATTCATTATTCCTTTTATTTTAGGAATTTGTGGGCGATATAGCCGGTGCCGTCACAAACGATGAGGCACCAGAAGAGTTTGTCATTGAATGTATGGGGACATTAAGCAACATTCTCAGCGTCAACAATAACATAGACGTGTATGCTGTAGTGGAACGATACAATCTTATACCCTGCTTGTTAAAAATATTGGATCCAGGTACACTTTATAGTCCAATAAAAAAATCATAACTGAACTTAGTCTGACTTAGTTAAATTGAATATGCTGAAAGTTTAGTTTTCATTGTGCATCAATCACAATTTCATTAAAACAATTCTCCTCCGTCTTATGAAGTATAAATATATATGATCGCAGCCAACCACCGCTCACCAGAGCTAGTGTTAGAAGCGGTAGTGGCGGCGGGCGCGCTCGGTGCGGAGGAGCGCGCGGCGGCGGCGCTGGCGGAGGCGGGGGGTGGCGGCGCGCTGGTGACGGCGCTGCGCCAGCGCCAGGCTGACGACGACCACGTGCTGCACACCGTGTTTGCGTTCCGACAGATGTTGTCGCATCCGCGAGCCGCTAGCTGCCTCGTTACTACTACCGGTGGGTTTGTTTGTTTTTTGTTCATATAATATGATTATGCAATTATATATCTAACAATGATTGAGTGATGGATTTAAAATAAATAAATAAACGAAAATCTGTCGTGGCACCGCAATAATTTAGTTAAAATGCTATTCAAATTTTAATACTTAATAATATATATTACAATGTCCCATATAAACTTTTGACTTAAGTGTTTCTGACCTTCTTTGATTTAGAGGCTCCTGCATATCTCATTGATCTCATGCAAGACAAAAATGTTGAAATAAGAAAAATGTGCGACTCGTGCCTGGATATTATTTCACAAATGCCAAATGAGTGGGCAGCTCGAATAAAGGTAACCACAAACTACTTTCGCCTCTTTATACTTTACAATTTCTATATTATGTTACATTGATCTAGTATATTGCTAGATAAAAATATTTTATACAAGGCATTAGAATATTTTTCACTCGCTTAAATTTAAAATCCTCTTATATATTACTTTATTTATTTTAATATATAAGTATAGTTTAAAAAATAAATTTATTTGAATCACTGACAGCTGGAGAGATTCCGGTGTCACAACGGTCAGTGGCTGTCAGTGGTGGAGACTCTAGGCGCGGAAGGTGGCGCAGGCGACGCGGCTGACGACCTCCCTCCGTATCTGTCCGCCGATTACCTCACCTCTCACCGTCTCACCACCTCCGGTATGTGCACCACTCCAGCTCTTACAGAAGGCGAAAATTTCAAAAAACCGGTTTGCTTAAAATCAAAGGAGGATCTATCAATAGCGATTTTATTTTATAACTGTACTGTCCAAAACGCATCATCGTCATCGACTCCATTACAGCAACAGGGAGGCAAAGAGAACTTTGTAGCACATACACTGGATAAAGTACACAAAAAGCAAAAACTACGAAAACCTTGGCAACAGACGAGAAGTCCAACGAATAAAAACCAATTAAATCATGAAATTAGACAGCTCAAGCACATCTTGAAACAAATCGAAACAAAGTGTTTTACAACTACCTAGTCTGGAAGCCACATCCTATTCAGTTTACTTCCTGTTGAAAGCTACTAGAAAACTCAAACGGCCTCTTAGTATTTCTCTGCTTCTTAGAAAAACAGTTGGTATCTGGGCACAGACGGACCTGGATAAAGTTAAAACATTCTCAGAACATCTTTCGAATGTTTTTACTCCTCACCCATTCGAAGGGACCCCAGAGCATGCAAAAGAAATTGCTGATTCTTTAGATAATTGTGATAACTTAGACAAAACGACAGCTAAATTAAAAAAAAATCGATTTGATACAAAAGCTAAAACCTAAGAAATCACCAGCATATGATCTTATAACTAATCACGTATTACAAGAATTACCTGAACATGGAAAACGACCAAATGTATTTCTGACATCTTTATACAATGCTATGACAAGGCTTTAGTTCTTTCCTTTTGAATGGAAACATGGCAAAAATAATTATGCTCCTAAAACCAGGCAAACCACCAGAGAGAGCAAACTCATACAGACCAATAAGTGTACCAATACCATCAAAATTATACGAATCACTACTGGTACAACGTATACTATTTAAGCTAGAGGACAAAAAATTGATTCCTGACCACCAGTTCGGATTTCGTAATAAACATGCCACTACCGACCAAGTGCATAGGTTAACGAAAAGGATTATGGAATCTTTCGAAACAAAAACCTATTGCTCTAATGTATTCCTGGATATACATTCCATGGGCTACTATATAAAATCAAAAATATACTTATCACCCTTAAAGGCTGGAGTCCCTCAGGGTAGCGTGTTGGGACACATTCTTTACTTAATTTTTACTGCAGACCTACCTACATCTCAATCTCTAACTACTGGTACATTTGCCGATGGTACCGCTATTTTATCCTCGCATGCCGAGCCAATAATGACATCAGAAAAACTGAAAAGTTGGCTTAACAACATATCCCAATGGCTCAAAAAATGGCGGATAAAAGCAAACGAGGCTAAGTCAGTAAATGACACATTTATATTGAGGAGAGGTACTTGTTCCCCAGTCACTTTGAATGGAATAAATATTTCACAAGCAGATCAAGTAAAATATCTTGGTATACAGATAAACAAAAGACTCGCATGGCAGAAGCATATATTTTCAAAAAAAAGGAACTTGGTCTCCAAACAAGATATACTGGCTTATTGGACGCAAGTCACAAACTGTCCTTTGACAATAAGCTACTCTTGTGTAAGGCTATATTGAAGCCTATCTGGGCGTACAGGATACAACTTTGGGATAACGCATCACATTCTAACATAGAGATAACTTGAATGATTACAAACGTTCTGTAGTTCGTTCTTAACGACCAATTACATCATGATCTAAAAATGACTACAGTAAAGCAGGAAATTCAACGATATACTAAATCCTACAAAGAACGCATAAAAATCCACCTAGACACTTTGGGCACCGCAAGACATAATCCAGTCACAGTAAAAAAAATTGTAATGTAGAGGTGTGACACTGGTCGCATACCGATAGTGCCGACAACAGCCAGCCCCACATACTTCTGAATGTACCAGTAAAGGAGACTGTAGTATAGTAAAAAGACACCAAAAAAAATAAAAAATAGCTTAAGTATTTTCTGTACAAGATGTGTTCATATAACAAATATGTGTATGTTTCCATCCATGTCTGTAAATGGAACATATATGAGAAAGCATATTGCTGGGAGTATTTATTATTATAACAACTGTAAATAAATCATGAAGGCCATCGTGGCACCAGTGCAACACTGTCGGACGGTGTGTAATGCCAATGGTTATGGATTTCGTTCCCACTAGGAGGAATAATTAAGTAATTTATTTTCATTTTTTCACTCTCGTTGGGCAAAGCGCGGCGTTGAAATCGTTATTAAATACGCAAAATCTTGATTTCGAGCGGAAGGCTAGAAATCAATCACTCTAGGTAGGTTGACGCTGACGACCCTGCTATTCAAAATAAAGGATGGAAAAAAAACAACGACAACGCATATTTATTTGTAAAGACAACAAAATTTTAGTTAGCACAAAACTTTTATTAAATATCACCAGATGGTTTGAAACTTGCTTTATTTTTACAGATTCTCAAATATCCCTTAACGACGATTCGGACAGCCTCTCTGGTGAAGTTGAATTCAATCGGGCTAATAGCAGGTATGAAACATAATAAATTAATTAAATAATTAATCATGATTTGTCGGCTAAAGGCCTATACTTGCACAAAAAGTCGTTCAAAACACGTCAATTTCAAAAATATACTTGAAAATTTACGTTTACGATTAGAATCTACGTATATTTACGATGAAAATTAAAATACATTAACATTTTCGAAATTATTGATATTCCTTATCAGTTTGATATGTATGTATGTATGTAATATTGTTGGAATTCATTAACATTTGAGTATTATGATCCATTAAGGCTTTCAAGCACGTGTACTTAATTTGGTAAGTGTATGTTTGCAAGTTTGTTATTTATGGAGGAATTTCTCTAAAACTATAAATCATATCGATATGATTTTTTAAGTTACTTAGGTAACAGTATAAGTATCATTAAAATTTGCAAAGTTGTATAGAAACAAAGGTAAATTATTCGTGAGAATATCTATTTAGGTAGTTGCATAGTTATTATGAAGTTTGCTTAATTTTTTAGAAATTAGATTAATATTTTAAAACAATTGACTGCTATGATACATCATTAAATATGGGCTTAAGCTACATTATTCAAATAAAAAAAAATATTATAAAAGTAATTTATATTTTAATATATATTTACAGGAATACTCAAGATGGACAAAGCGATGAATTACTAGGTTTATCAGACTCACTATCTGGAAAAACTTTAGATGATGATGCACAATTTTCGAAAAACTTGAAAGTGTTTGCTTAATTTATTTTACATCATAATATGTATATATATATATATATATATATATATATATATATATATATATATATATATATATATATATATATACACACACACATAAATAAAATAGATATAGATACACACACAGTCAAACCTAGATAAGCGACACTTCAAGGGGGCACAATCTCATGCTGGTTTATAGAGGTTTCTCACTAACCCGAGTTTCTCGCTAATGCAGGTACATGGGTACCGTTTCTCTCTTATACGAGTACGCAGCAATAACAATTCACGGCAAGTTATGTGCATGATACGCACACCATATATTATGTGCATAGGTATATCTTTCCTATATTCCTATACTATGTAATTTTATTGTATTTGGAACTTATTCGCACTCAAAAAATCCATCAACTCGTTTGGGTTTCTGTTTTTATATTTTGAATGTGTTTCTCTAACTCATAAATTTTGTCGAATATTCTTTGATCAACAACCGCCGCGTATTCAAAGTACTGATGCACCGTCTCCAACGCATTTAAAGCTAGAAATTTTCTTTATTTCTGTTTCCGAAATCTGTGCCTCGTCTTCACTGTCATTACCAGCAATACAGGTATCCACACAATTCTTAACGATATCGTCGTCGGTTTGTTCTCCAGCGGTAGTTACGTCGTCATCAATCAGCAAATCAGCTCGACATTAACATATTGGATTCGTGAGACACAAACTAAGTCCATTCCTCGTTGCTAGGTCCAACTTCAACATCATTTTCCTCTGGCAGGTCTTGCTCATCTGTACTTTTCCAAAATCCAACTTTCTTGAAGCAGTTTTTTATAGTAACGTCACTGACTAAGTATCATGCTTTTCTAGCAAATTCCATAGCTAAAAGTACGTTAATTGCCAGGGCTACTGTTTTCTTCCAGACTCGTAAGAATATGTTTAACGACTTATTGTGATAAAACTCTGTGATTCATTTCTCTGAATTGAATTTGAATTCTCTGTGATTCATCTAATGGTTGAAGTTTACTAGTGGTGTTAGCAGGTAAATACATTACTTTTACGTTTGCAACTGTTAGCAAGTCCGTATGGGCAGCACAGTTGTCAATGAATAGCAGGATTTTTTTTCGATTTATCTTCATTTGTTTGTCAACCTTTTTTCAACCAATCTTTAAATAATATCTTGTTCATCCAAGCTTTTGTATTATTGGTATTATCAACGGAAAGACACCTTTAAAACATCCAGGTCGCTTCGATTTCCGATGATGAGAAGTAGGAGTTTGTCCGTACCACTTATGTTTACACACTGGAGCAGTATAAGGCGTTCCTTGCTTTGTTTTCCTCCATGGTATTTGTCGCCTTTAAACGTAAATGTTTTATCTGGAAGGTACTTAAAAAACAAAGCAGTTTCATCCGCGTTGTAAATATCACCTGGTTCATACCCTTGTAAAAGATTTGGCAGATCTTCAGTCCAGTGGTTGCACACACCTTGGTCCACAGATTTATTTTCTACAGCTGCTTTTTTGAAAGCTATATCATGACATCTTTTAAAACCCTCTAACCAGCCGTTGCTAGCAGAAAAGTTCTGGTTTCCTAGTTTTGTAGCAAACACTTTTGATTATTTTTTCAACAAGGGTCCCTCTATAGGAATATTCTTATCGAGAGTTTGTTTTATCCATTCCAAAAGGCACTTTTCGATATTGGGAAATTCAGAAACTCTAGTCTCTTAATATTTCCATGTCCATCAGTGCACTCAGACTTTATAGTCTCTTGATTTTATAATTTTATAATAGGTAAATCTGGTAAGTTAAACTCCCTCTAAATTTCATTTCGCGTTTTCCGTATCCAAACGCATTCACTATTTTAAGTTTATCACTTAATAACAGTACCTTAATTTTCGTTATGAAATGATGCAGAACAGAACTTTCTTTCGCAATTGATAACTGTAAATTGAGTAAGTCCGACAAACAGGACGGCACACATGCACACATGTCCATTTGAAAAGAGGGCGATAACATAACAACATTATTTAGTTCCACGATCGAATAGGAACAAGGTATTGACGAGAATACAAAACCAATTATAGGAAGTTCTACGAAAGTTAAAAATGAGTTATAAAATAACACATGTTAAATTTGTAAATAAAGCTCGACTGTCGCTTATAGGTGTCGGTTTGACTGTATATGTGTATATATATATATACATACATATATATATGTAAAAATAAAAAAATAATCTTGTTTAAGATAACTTCATTTACTCTAATAGCACATATGCTGTAAAAATAATCTTGTTTAAGATAACTTCATTTACTCTAATAGCACATATTAAAAAGTATTTAATTAGTCATTCCAAACTAAATCCTAGGCTTTATTTAAGAATTATACTAAAAAAGTTCCTTGATAAAAAGCTAATGGTTTGTTTTTATAAATTTAAAAGGTAAACTTAGTAATAATATCTAATACTAGCATGTTATTTAAAATAATTCTAAGTCACTAAAATTCATATTTATATAATATATTTATTCTCAAATTACTTATATTAGAAGTTAAATGTTTATATTTTTTGTTGTGTATTTACGGTAGTCATTTTCAATATAATAAATTACCTGATATAATACATATTTAGAATGTATTATGTATATCATTTATTGCTATTATTAGTTTTTGTCATGAGCTTTATGAAGAAATGTCTAGTGCGAATAAAGATTTTTCTCAAAATATTACTTTTTTTTTTCTAAACCAAAATATTGACAAACGGTTAAATATCTGGCCTACGTGCACGAACGGAAAATACTTACTAGACTGTATAATAATAAGGTGAAGCTTGGATAAGCCTCTGCACCATTCTTTTATCAACGCCAGTTCGAAGGTTTCACGGAGATCGATGTTACGAACATACCAGAGAAAATCTCATCATGTAATCTAATTTGTACTATTTGAAGAGGTTTTAACTCAGTGAGTGCAAAAACAACACTTTCAGTTTATCTCATAGTGATATTTTACTATATTTGCATAACGGAAAGCAAACTATCGAGATAGAAGCGAGCTATGTTACACACGCGTCTGATATGTGCTCTGAAAGAGGATCTGGAGTCTAGTGTTACTCCGAGATATATTTTTTTTTGAGGTTTTTATATAGTCCATCATTCTTTTCGCTTGTCCGATCTATAAAAACGTCCAACCTTGTAGTTTTATTTACGTTCAGTTCTTTATACAAGTGGTAGTACGGTAGTCACGTATACATTCGTCTAAGGTAAAATTAAAAAGAAACAAGAGAACCTATCACCATGTCTAAAGCCGTCATTAGTCCTAAATGGTTCTGCTGGATCTGCTTGAACTCTGACAATGTTTCGAATATGATTCAACCTTATTTCGGTCAGGGCGAATAATTATAATGCAATGTCCATCCCAGCCATTGCCTGGTAAAGAATCATGTTTCACATTAAATCCATGAGTCTTCTCGAAAATCTGCCTTAGAGAACATATTTAGTCTATTAAAGTCTAGAATTTAATAGTATACCAATAAATGATATTTAAAATCAGCAAACGCAACACAAATAACAGCCAGAAATGCCCACCGATGAAGCCAAATTGATGAGCCGAGTGCCACTGTCGTGCACTCTCTGTGTGGACTGTTTTCCTCTACAGTTGACCTGTATATAGTATGGGGTTTCCCAATAAGAACAATATGTTTTGAAATTGAAATAAAACATGTAATATGTGTTCGAATTTCGTGCTCAATGACTTTATTTGATAGAAAATTTTATGCTATTTATGATTTAAACAAAATATCGTTCAAATGACCGCTACGACTTTTTTGCACTGGTGAATACGATCGGTCCAATTTTCGATGACTCGGTGCAGCACTTCGGCTGGTATGGTAAGGTCTTGAATCGTAGCTGGTTTATTGGCATACACTTGAGATTTAACATACCCCCACAAAAAATAGTCCAAGGGTGTTAGCTCGCATGATCTTGGTGGCCAATTGTGAGGACCGTTGCGAGAAATAACCGACTCACCAAACTTATCACGCAATAAATCCATTATGACGGTCGCAGTGTGGCATGTTGCACCATCTTGTTGAAAATAAATGTCGTCCGCATCGATTTCATACACTTCAGGAAAAACAAATCGTTCAACATGTCACGATAACGGTCGCCATTGACAGTAACAGCCTTCGTCGTTTTTGAAAAAGTACAGGCCAATCATTCCACATACATCCACCATCCGCACCAAACAGTCAATTTTTCAGGATGTAATGGTGTGTTATGAACCACTATTGGATTTGACTCACTCCAGTAACGACAATTCTGTTTGTTCACATAACCATTGAGTCAAAAGTGAGCCTCATCTGAAAAGACGATTTTCCTATGAAATTTGGTGTCCGTTTCCATCATTTTAAGCGCCCAATCAGCAAATTCACGACGTAATCGATGGTCTGCTGGCTTGATTTCTTGTGCCAACACAATCTTGTATGGATGTAGGCCAAGATCCATACGTAAAATTCGCCAGGTTGTCATTCTGGATAAGCTCAATTCTTGTGCACGTTGTGGAACGGAAGCATTTTGATTTCCTTCGGCACTGGCTGATACGGCGGCAATATTTTCTTCACTACGGCTTGTCCGTTGTCGTGTTGGTGGTCTACTATCGTGCAAAGAATATGCACTTTCCAGTTTTTGGATTATGCGACTTATAGCGAGCTCAGACGGTGCACCATGGCGACCATATTTAGCACGAAATGCTCTTTGAGTAGAGACAATACTTCTCGAATTTTGATAGAAAATTTGGACAATTTCCAAACATTAAGGTGACGTGAACTTATTCATGATTAAATGGCAAACATTACTGAACACAAACAAATGTCAAATGTTAAACAACCAAGATGGCGGCTTTAAGCTATCAAAAACTTATCATCCCTATTGGGAAACACTGTACATCTTCGTTTCCGATTTTTACGTTAAAATCTCCGATAATTACATTTATATCACCTTTCGATGAGTATATATCTTCTACAGCATGATACCATATTTCTTTTTCTTCCGAATCCGACTCCTCAGTCGGTGCGTGGATGTTAATGGTCGTGTAATTTTAATCGATTTGAATCTTCCTTAACACCGGATTTTGCAAATGCGCTAATTGACTGGTTAAAGATCGATCATCCCGTATCTGCTTAGTTTCTTTACGATGAAACTTGTACCAAAGATGTGGTTTTTATCATGGTAGCTGTAATACATTCAAATAAAATTCTATTCTATTCTCAAAAAAATAAAAATAAAATTCTCGTTTCACGAGTATCATAATCATTTCCTGCATCGCTCTTATATGTACTTAGTGCTGAGTCAGTTGTTAGTTTAGCTCTTTGTCCTTAGTAACTGTGATCTTATTTTAGAAGGGGGGCGTGTCAATAGAAAATCCCAGGGGTTACGACGGGGACGTAGACTCATCGGACTAGTTGTATCAAATAAATGCGGCAAAATTCTGGGTATTATTTTAGAGGCTCTCTGTCTCGGTTTCAACGAAACCACTCCCATACTTCTATACCATCTTCATCCCCTTATTTTATAGTATATAAACTTATTAAAATAATATACCTGTATCGAATTAAAACCACAATATTTAAAATATTTAATAGTAAAAACACAGTACATTTGTAGTCATTACAATAAAAAAAATAATCGCTTCTAAACAATCAAAATTACAAACAAAGAGGTCAAAGTTCACTATAAGCAAAGTTTTTTTGTTGATATATAAAATAGATGGATAATAGAGTAAGTTTTCAGTAGAATAATGGGGACAAAGAATTTTTAAAATTCGTTCCTGACGAAAGTATGCCTATATATTTTTCGTTGTTACTAAACATCAATGAACGAAAAACAACATAGACAACAATAACGAAAATTAACCAATTAGCATAGACTGTGGCAATAACTAACATTAAAATAATTGGAAAAAGAATTCTAAAATATAGATATCAATTTTTTTTTAATGAAAATGATTTTTATTTGGGAAAAAATATCTTTCAGTGTGCGGATGTGATACTTTATTACATATTGGCAACCCTAAAAATTGTCATAATTAAAAATTTAAATTTGATATATATCAATGGACTTTGCATGTTGTTGACTGTGCTTAAACTCGACAAATTTATTTACAAAAATAACAAACGTCGTTTGTAATAAATTCTAAATTAAAAAATTAACATTTTTACAAAACCAAGTAGGTGATCCATAAGTTCAATAGTAGATTAATTTACATTATTTTAAATTCGACATAATATTAGGTGTATACTTGTATAGAGAAAACCGGTTAAAGTGAACGTTCAAGTGAGCGGTAGGTGATATTATTAGTGCACTAACACAACCTACTACCGGACTCCTTTCACTTCCTTTTGTTGTATAACTTTATTATTTTGATAACGTATCTATAGTGAAATTCCTTTCATGTCTATCAATAGCAGGGTGCAAAAGTCAAATTCTGAGATCGAAGTAAGTTATAATATTTTTAAACTACTAAAACTGCTTTTTTAATCCATATGGTTGCCAACACAACTTACCAAAAAATATAGATATTAATATATGCAATATTATAATCTATATTTTACGACAATATAATATTGATGACTAGTTATCATATCTCAAATTATAATATCAGTATTTAATTCTAATTTTTATTTTTACAGGATCTTAAGATGCATCGAGCTTTAAAATTAGTAAGTTAAAACACTAGATAATAGTTCTTAATGCAAACAAGTATGGTTGCATGTGTTAATAATAATTAAAATTTCATTTTTAGTGTCAATCCAATGGATTATTTTTAGCACCTTATGTAAGTTCTTTTCAAGTGAAATGCAATTATACTTCAGCTCAACCTCTTGGTAAAGAACAAAATCTGCCAAAACTCCCTGTGCCAAAGCTCAGTGATACATTAAGTAAATACTTAAAAACTGTACAGCCATTTTTAAATGATGAAGAATTTACTACAACTTCCTCAATCGTCAGAGAATTTGAACATGGTGTTGGGCAAAAATTACAGGTAACTTTTTATACTTTAAAAATATTCTAGGTATGTTTTGTTACATAAACAAGGAAACTTTCAAGATTTCAAGGGGAAACATCCTCTATATTTCTATTATCCTTAAAATTGGTACTAATATATGTGTGTATATATATATATATAAAACAAAGTGCATATTGAAGGTTTCATTTCCAGAATTTATTAGAGAAATATGCAAAAGGTCGTCAAAATTGGTTAGAGGAGTGGTGGCTGAATACTGCATATTTGGAGTACAGAGATCCTGTTGTTGTATTTTCTAGTCCTGGTCTAGTTTTACCTTTTTGTAAATTTAATAATGAACAGGATCAATTACAATATGCAGCAAAAACATTATTGGCTGCACTAGATTACAAATCATTAATAGACAAGTAAGTTATTAAAATTTAAAAAGTTGTTATTATAGATTGCTGTATACTGTCATTTTAGTATATTTGTTTTTTGGATGAAAAGATTCATACCCAAATATTTGTGCATTACTGATGATAATAATCATCATACTTATGCAATTAACTAATGTATCTTCTTTTTTGTAGTGATAAAATTCCAATTGAAATGATGGGAAAAAACCCCTTAGATATGTCACAGTATAAAAAGATATTTGGAACCTGTCGTATACCACATGAGAAACGTGATAAATTGTCATTTAATGATACAAAACATATCACTGTGATGCATAACAATCATGTAAGATTTTTTTATATATTTGCTTGCAGTGTCTAATGTAAAACAAAATTTTATTTCAAAAGAATATAATGTAAAAGCATTGCTTTTAGTTTTTGCATAAATATTTATGTTTTTAATTATAAAAACCTCTAACAAATGATGTTAGATTTACTTGTATAATATTTTTAGATTTTCCATATGGATCTTTGGGGTAGTGATGGTAAACGGTTAAATGATAACCAAATAGTTGAAGCATTAAAAAAAATTGTAGCTATGTCACCAAGTCCTACAGAAGAGGCTATTGGCGTTCTAACATCTGAAAATAGAGATAATTGGGCAAAAGCTTATCAACTGCTTATCAAAGGTAATATTGATATACACTAGTGCATATACTATGTAAGGCATAATGATGCAAAAAAAATACATAAAGATAAAAAAATAACAATTGTTATTGTCATTCTTGTTATTATAATATAGATTATGTTATCAAATATATTCAAAATTGGGTACTGCACACAATCTATCAAAAAGTTATCAGTTATCATAATAGCACTGATGCGCTTACTTTATTTTTTAGCTAAACAACTTACTTTTCTCATTAAAAATATGACATTTATTCATTTTGTAATTAATAACCCTCTTAGAAATACCATTTTTTTACTCACTGCTATAAGCAGTTCACAATTTATCCCATATAAAAGAGCAGTCAAAGAGAACCTAATATCAAAACATTTCATTTCCTAATGCGAGACACTTAATTCGAAATACTAAGGAATTTCTTCTCATTAGAGTCAGTAAATAAAGCGTCACTAGCTGACGTCGAAACAAGTCTGGGTGTGTTGTGCCTCGACAGCGCGACTGGTCTGTGGCGCTGCGCGGACGACGACGCGCGCCGCAATCTCGCTGCCGCACAGACCATACACGGTGGCGGCGCAGGTAGCAATGGCGGTAACCGTTGGTTTGACAAAACTATTCAGGTGAATATGGATTATTTGTGTGTATAAAGAAATAATTGCTTCGCAAGTGGGTAGAATCTGTTCACACACGATAATTATATTATAATCGATCCCATTCTATAATTAATTAATGTAAAATTGTTGTTCTAGAGCAGCAGTACGTAAAGAAAACGTGTCTTAACACTTTAGCCGTGCTATCTATTCCAATATTAGTTATAAATATTTTGAGATAATGCAGGTTCAGGCGAAACCCACTCAACATGCATTATCACAAACTGTACACAAATAATTTAAATATAAGAATTTTTTGTGTCTTTAAAAATATGTTAAAACTACTCCTCTCTAGTTTATCTACTACTCTCTAGTTTATCGTGGGCGCCGATGGTATCACAGGACTCACTTATGAGCACTCTCCAGCTGAAGGACAACCGATTGCTGTCCTCACTGATTATATTGTTAAATATGTGTAAGTTTTTTGATTATAGGTATTATCTACATATTTAGACAAATGTTACGAACGGTTCAATTTGTAAATAGCTTAAGGTAGAGATATGTACATTACGTCGTCGTTGTTTCAAAGGGACATACAAATAGCGCTTGTTTAGTTTTTTCCAGAATAATTTATCCTTTTGTTTGCATTATATTTTTTTAAAATACAACATTAGTCAATCGATGTATTAATATTTTCTATGCATAAAATAAACACCTTTACAAATAATAGTTTTCTGGTCTGGTTAGACATCACATCAATAATATCGTTAAATGATTTGAAAGGGAAACAGGTTAAATTCTCCTCTAAAAAGAAGAAATTTTTTATTACAATTATAAGTGTCGATGAAAAATATACAACATCTTAATTACTATACAATTTATTAATATACAGCCGGCAAGACAAGCAAGCGGAAGAGTCATCTTCAAACCCCAAAGATCCCATTCATCTTAAGTTTAACGTTAGTAATGAAGTAGCCGCTTTGATTAAGAATGCAAAGAACAATTTGAACAAGTAAGTTGAAACATAAACCTACAAGTAATTTATATTGAAAAATAAATTAATGAAATCATTAGTTTTAATTTTTTGTACATTACAATTAAATATTTTTTTTATATTTATTCTCTTTTTTGTTATTATTTTGTATACCTGTTATTATTTTCTTTTCTTTGTTATATTAATATAACTGTTATACAAAAAATATTTTTCAGACTAGTCGACAATTTAGATTTGAATTGCTTCAAATTTGACGAATACGGCAAGAACTTTATCAAATCACAAAAAATGAGTCCCGACAGCTACCTGCAAATGGCAATGCAGTATGCTTTTTACAGGTACACATACTATAAATGTTCTGTATATTCTTAAGTCATCCTTAAGTCATCATCATACACATAACTACGAATGTGAAATGAATTAATTTTTCATTATTGTTATATTACTAAATGTAAATATATTTAGTCCGCCCGTGATACGGTGCGACAGCATCGGACTGTAATACGATCTGTTGTGGGTTTGATTCCCACCCAACACTCAACACGCAATATCAAGCATTAGTCGGAAAACAAAGTATGGAATGTCTTGACACTAGGTACTATATATATTTTAAAATATCGTGTAATTTTCATTTAAATCAAACGGTGATATAGGTAATAACTTTACGGATGGGAAGTACATAACAAGGTCCACGGTGCTGTGGCTGTATTGATGAGACGGCAAAACGTTAGCAAATCTGCACGTATTGCCGTTCATAATGCTGCCATGCCGTTATACGTCACCGAAACGTGGGTTAATGAAAAAAGATGAATGCTGTAGAGGTGCGATTTCTTCGTAGGATATGCGACAGTTTAGTTGAACGTACATGCAACGAAGAGATACGCAGATTGCAAGGCGTAAGCGAGAATGACATAGTAAAAATGAAGAAGAACGTGCTCAGGTAATTTGAGCACGTCGAGAGGATGATTTAAGAATTGTAAGAAAAATGTATGAGACATATAGTATATAATATTTATTGTTCCAATGAATTTTCTTCAGCGTGCACTCGACGGCCGGCGCGCATTACGAGTCGGCAGCGACGCGCATGTACGCCGGCGGGCGCACTGAGACCATTCGCTCGTGTTCACCCGAGTCCATAGCGTTCGCACGCGCTATGACGCAGCGTGTGCCTCCGCCGGCGCGCCGTGACGCATTGCGCGCTGCCGTTGGCGCGCACCGCGACTACACCGTGCAGGTTTGCTAGAAATGGACAGATATGGACGCATGTATGGGATTATATGTGTACGTATCTGCCTGAGTGAGAGTGAGATAGAGTACTTTAAACAATGCATTCCTTTTGTAACGCCTAATACCTGCGCTCTACTCGGCATTCAAAACTTTTCATTGAAATTTCAGTTCTAATATGAGTGAAATGTAAATAATTTAATAATAATATATTTATTTACCGCATTTACTGCATTTGGTAAGTTTGCATTGCATAAAGTATTAGGGAATGTAACCTAATTAAAAAAAGCCTAAAAAATCTAAAAGACGCTAAAGGTAAAAAACATACCTCAACTAAATAACCATGTCAACATTGAATTATATTTACAGGCTCTACAAGGATTAGGTGTAGACCGACATTTATTAGGACTGAAATTAATAGCGATCGAAAACGGAATCGATATACCTAAGTTATATTCTGACCCTGGATATGTCAGGAGTGCCCACATGCGAATTTCCACAAGTCAGGTATATTTTCACTATTTTAATTAAAATATGATAACAATATCATATAACAAAAATCATAATATGAAACTGTTTATTTATAATAAAAACAACTAGGTGAATTCCGCGAAATCGAGCAGTTTTTGTTTTCATAAATAACTGGACGTGCCTCACTCCATTAACACGATTAATATGTATATGGAATGCATTTTCTAGGTGGCTTGCAAATGCGACGGCTTCATGTGTTACGGGCCGCTAGTGGCGGACGGGTACTCCACCTGCTACAACCCGCGTGATGACGACGTTAACTTCGCGACGTCCGCGTTCCGCGCGCACCCCGACACTGCCGCCGCCACGTACCGCGCCGCGCTCGTCAACGCGCTCAGAGACATGCGCGACGTACTGCTCGCCACTGCCAAGCTCTAGTGCTCTAATGCTCTAGTGCCTTAATGCTGCATTGGCGCCTTCACGCTCGTGCCTTAGTGGTCCAGTGCCTTATAAATATTGTATTTATACTTTGTTAATACTTTTTATTAATGAACTTATAATTATTTATAAATCCGCCCAAAAAATGAAAGTCAAAAGAAATGTTTAAACGACTATTGCGATTAAGGATATCTGCATATATTTTTTGTAATATATTTATAATGAAATAAATATATTGTTTTTATTTATGTACCTCTATGTTAAATGTGAGATCAAACGTAGCCACAACCAAATTGCATAAATATCATTTGGGAGAATAAACTATCTGTTAGTATAAACCAAAATAAAATGTTTTTAAAAATATTGTCCTAGCGTCAATAAATTATTGTGCTAGGGACTTAAAGTTAAATAAAAAGGAGCTAAATGTAAAACGTTAATATCTCATAGGTAAATCATACTTTAATAAAAAAAAACAGATATCTTGATAGTACCAGGATATATTCATAAAAAATAAGACAAACAGGCTTAAAACTAGCTTTAAATAATTAGCAATACAATAATATTTTCAAAATTGTCTTAATAGTTTTTTTGAATTAGCTTTCGTACCTATTCCAGAGAATGGATTGAATAAATTTCAAAATAAAAATCCTGCGGTTTTATATTCCATCTTTTTGTTTCATGATTTATTTTAGTCGGAGAAGACTGTTTAGATACTCATTTCTCCCCATTTCCGCCGAATTGGGGAAATCGCGAACTGAGTGGCGGAACTTAATGCTGCACTTTGGCTACCAGAGCGAGGAAATAAAAATAATTTAAATAAAATTTAAACTTACAAATGGCAATAAAACCACACTCAATCGCACATACAGTAAGATACTGTCTCACTGCGCCACTGTGGTCTCATTAATGTTTCCTGTTTATTACTGTTAATGAAAGTAACTAACTTCTTATATTAAAAGCACGTTAAACATTTTTTTTTGTTAAGTGTATCTCCATTTTGTTCCTGATATATTTAATTTTATGTTTATTTTATTATGTTGTATAAAGTAAAAGAAAACAAACTTTCGAATAAAATGAAACATTTTTGTACTTTAAAAGTCTATAATATGTAATATGATGTAATAAAATAGCTCTAGTTGCAATAAATTATAACTCAATTTGATTAAAATAACACATTTAACATTTATTCAGTTACTTACGAAATACGATACAAAGAGCAATACGAACATAAGACAACATTAATTAACAATAGTGTTCTCATCGGTTATTCATGTTAATTATATTTTTACAATTAAAAAACCTGCATTTGTGGTATAAACACTTCTCATAAATATTGATATTAAAAAGAAAATATTACCTCAAGCATCGAAAATTACAGATTTCAAATAACCCTGTAGTATATTGTATTTTTTTCAATTTTGACATTTTGCCGTTCTAATAATGTTAGAATTAAGATATGCAATAAGCTGGTTACTCAGCTTGACACAGATAAAATTAATGTTAAAGTCAATAGACATAGATATACGATCTATTAATAACTATAAAACTATAAATAAATGGAAAAAAGATCATCAAACAAAGTGAAAACAAACAATCATGTTTGGTGAACAATGGTTAACAAATTAAGTGGTCAATTCTAAAACGGTAAATTATATAAGATTATTAAAATTATATCTACTATACTCATAATTTACACTATACATAAAACAATCAAAATAATTTCAATCATTAATCATTTTATATTCTAAAAATCGATGATATTGATCAAGGACATTATTTCAAAATTTCACACATTAAAAATTAAATTCCAAAATCGAGTCATCTGTAGAATTGATAAGAATAATCTTGTACAGAAAAAGATTGCCATATAGAGGTAAATTTACATCTTTAACATACATAGAATAAATGATGTACAACTTTGTTATCTTGACCAGTTTTTGCAAGTTTTAAAATATTTGTTTCATTATTATAACTATTATACAATATATAATTTAAGATTCATTAGCACTACTTTCTTAACATATATAGTATGTATATTTAAAACAATTATTTGATGAAAATTCTATTGCATATGGTCAAATATTAAAAGATACAAGCAACTATTGCTTTAATATAATTATATTATTACTCTAATGTAAGACATCTTAGCCAATCCATTCTGTTTCACAATTGTAACTAAAAAAGTTGGACATAAAGTTGTTTTCAAAAAATTGAAGTCAAACAGGCAAATATTTTTAATTACCTTATACTGCCTATAATTATATTATTTATGTTCTTTAATATATAAAGCAAGACATTTCGTTTCAACTTATTCAAATACAAATATAAACAAAGAATGTTTAAAACAAATAATTTATACTAAAAACATATCATAAAAAAATAGGATAGATTTGTCAAATAATATGTTTTTATATATCTTATAATTAATTTAAAAGCTTTTAAATTCATTACTCTATGATACTATTCCATTACTGATTTTTACTTTCAGTAAAATCTTAACATGTTTTTCTTATATAAAATTCCAATAACCCAATTGTATGGAATGTGAGATTAGAGTGCACCCAAGAAATACAACTACAAAAAACTATAAAAAGCAATATTAAATTATATAAAACGTAGTATAAAGAATAACAAGACAAGTATCAATATATAAATATGTATATACAAATGGCCCAAACTAAAACGAAGCTAGGAAGTATCATGAAAAACTGTGTGTGATATGAACATTATTATGAAAAGCTGCCATATGATGTTCAAAAAAAATTTTATAATTGAATATCTTGTGTGCAAGTTACATTGAAAGAAGAACAATCACTTGTCATAAATGACATCATGTGTTGTAGAAGAATAATTTAATTCCAACATTAAAGCTACAAATGAAGCTACAGTATTTCATTTGTGGAAAATAATATCTACAAATGATGAAAGGGAAACAAATTATATATTTTGCTACATTGACGTAACTATATAATATATTTTATTATTAATCTATGGTATTAATATTATATTTTGCAATTGCAATATTTTTTTTTATTTTCTACTTTGTTTTAGTATTTACATTTAGTTTTGAGTTAACATTTCTTTAATAAATTTATCCATTCTTTATAGCTATTTCATTTTCAAGCTCAAAATATATTGCTTATTTTGATTTGTGAAATGGAAAACAACTTTTATTATACCTTATAATTTTAACATTTTTTTCGCTTTTGAGAATTTCCTAGCTTCGTATGGGCTTGCTTCATCACAAAATGCTTCCTCTCTCCCATATGTCAAAAACAATGTAAGTGAGGGAGAGTAGAGCATTCTTTCAGTACATATAGTAATGATAAGAGAGTGCGAGGGGTGCGGTGCGAGGCGGATGCGGTACAGGGGAGGTTAGCAGGCACAGGGATCGCGCGAAGCGGGCGGCGCGGCTAGCGGGCGCCCTGGCGACGCAGGCTTGTGCTGTACGCCTGACTCTGCCGCATTCAAGTCCAGTCGACCATCCTGGATGCTTTGGTAAATCTTTTTTGCTGTTTCAAGAAATGCTTCCTCAACGTTTTGACCTCTGAAATGTAAGAGACAAACTATTTCATATACAACAATACAGGTATTTAGTGTTTATATCTTTTTACTGTCTTCAAACAATAATCATGATGGGCAAAGAGGCTAGCCATATTTTCCACTCATAAATAGGTTTGCACTGTCTCTTATTAGTTATTGGAACCAAAGTCACATTTTATATACTCAAGTTACTAACATAAAAAACTTTAAATATTCATTTTTGTCAGATTTACAATCCAATTTATTTTATAATAAGTATTAATATATATGAATCTATGCTTTAAAATTTTTGTCTGTTTATACACACATCTTTGAAACTACTGGCACTACTTATATTTACTGGAACTAAACTATAATAAATCAAGGACCATATTCTAATAACATTTCAAAATCTGAAACACCTCATGAAGAACCCAAAAACTCCACTCCAAACCATAAAATTCTGTTGGCATATAAAAATTAAAAATTCATAATAACTGAGGAAGAAAAGAAAATGCCAACATAGCAAGAGCTGATAAACACACAAAATATTTTCTCACATATTCAACATTCAACATCTAGAAAATAAAATAAAGAACTATAATAAATTAAATTAAAAAAATTGTGTGGTGGCAAAATTTGTTGCTAACACAGCTTGCAGCTTTGTGGCACAGTAACACAGCTTCTGACTGTAAATTGGGGGTCAATCTCCATTCAGGTGAATAATTACATTTTACACAGTTTTTATTGTTAAGTTGTCAATAGAAATAATAGCCAAGCCAATGTAGTTAAAGTAGGAGTCGACTACTACTATAGTCTAGTCATATATAAAATAATAAATTATAATGTTATTACCATATTCATTTTATATATGTTTTATTTTACAATATATCTTAAATTATTACAGTGACATACACTCACCCATTCACTGACACTATGTAATTATTACTTTCGCTTTTACTTACGTTTTAGCACTGGCTTCAACAAACATTAATCCATTTTCATCAGCAAATTGTTTGGCTTCTTCATATGTAACATCCCTTTGACCATCTAAGTCTGACTTGTTACCAATAAGAAATATTACAGTGCTGGGATTTGTTAGATTACGAGTGTCTGTGAGCCAACTGCTTAAATGATTATATGTCGACCTGTAATACAATAAATAGCTTAACAATAAACAGCTTAATTATGTAAACTAGTATAAATAATTATTTACATTACTTTAATCACTAAAACATTGGTTAAACCATACCGTCGAGTTATATCATACACCATAAGAGCACCTGCAGCCCCTCGATAGTATGAGCGAGTCACAGCTCTAAATCTTTCTTGTCCAGCTGTATCCCATATTTGTAGCTTGATTTTTTGACCGGCTACTTCAATTATTCTAGTGCCAAATTCCACACCAATTGTATGAGGGCAATCAGCCATGACTATAAGAAAATTTTGGTATTCTTCAAAAATATAAATTAAAACTAACTAGAATTGATTTACATACAAAATTTTATTAGATTTACTTTATATTTATTAAATAAGATCATTATCACAAGTACATTTAAAAAATAAAAAGTACTTACATTTTTTCTCAGTAAACTGGTGTAAAAGACATGATTTGCCGACACCCATATCACCAATTATTATATATTTAAAAATGTAAGAATAATTATATGGTCCAGATGTCATTTTTCTATAAAAAAATTAAATAACATAAATTGACTTAGCTTTATATACATGAAAAACCTAAGTATTTAATGACATTTTTTTTCTATTGTGTTAAATTGGCAAGACTGCATATTTATAGTAAAGAAAAAACAATAAAGAATAGGGAAATGAGTCACTAAATACTAACAAGTACATACAACGTTGCAAACAAAAGGATAGAACATAGTTACTCTATAAAATATGTTAATAAAACTCAATGTCCTTATCAAAATATTGTCCCAAAATCAGATTATTGTACGCACAATTTAAAAAGAAGACATTGCTATAGATGACGAATTATCCACCCTTTTTACCTTCGTAATCTTTAAACCGAAGGAGTTAATATACTAGTTCCGATAGATATTATGAAATTAAAGACTACTTACTAAAGTATGTTGTGTAAGGTAGATATTAACAAATTAAATTAAATCTTTTGTTTGGGTTTGTATTCTACTTTATGACTTGTCACACAATACTCAATAGAATATAGATTGAACTATGAAGGTGTCAGCCACACCGAACACTAAGTTTGCACTTCTTATTAATAATCTGTATTGCAGATCAGTTTCACAAATCTGTACTTTCGACGAGTAGTAGGAGTGATAGACTATACAGAAGAAAATGATCATAGAGTAGTCAGAACAAAATTAAAAACTTGACTGTATAGTCAAATTGAGGTATACATTAAGGATACAAAAAAATCATATAGATTCATTTTCAAAAACGTACAAAAATTTGCATCGAAATTCGAATCAGCACTTCTTGAAAACTGTTTAAGCGCTCTGACCGCTAAGCCAAGTTATAAATCTTGCCGTGTCGAAATTGTTATATTTCTCTTACAATTTATTATTAATTTTATTTTATTATATTATTAATTTTATTTCCTATTTTAATTATTATATTACTAATTTATTTCCTATTTTAATTATTATATTACTAATTTTATTTCCTATTTTAAGCGTGAAATTAAGCTCTAATTTCTTAATATGTGTTATTTTAATTGTGTGTCAAAATAAAATGAGATCTGTGATTTTCATTCAATCTAGTCACTTGACATACATTTATTTTGTTTATGGTTCCATTTCATTACATAATTACTGAGTTACCACTTTTTTTTCCTCCTCATATTTAAGGATTCTTTTAATGTAAATAATGTCGGCAATTTAATGTATGACCAGGTCGGCAAATATCTGACTTCATTTATTTTAGGCACATAAATAATAAGCTTAGTCATTTAGAAAGAAATGATTTTTCGATTTCGAAATTTATATGTTAAGTGGCAGAACTCAACGGCTGTGGTTCGGCGTACCAGAGTGATGAATTAAAAAAAAATTAAGTAACTCTCTCCCGTGGGAATCAAACCTACAACATAAGCAATTGTACTAAAAATATAAAATACCTATATTAAAATATAATATCAGAAGGTAAATAGAAGTACAAATATTATAAGTTATCAAACCAAGATATTTGTTTCTCTCATCAAGATTATAAAAGACTTAAAATAAAATGCAATAGTTTTGAGTGCAACTAAAAATTAGCATTAGTTCTATTTAACGATGTTCACATTTGAATTAGAATGTAGAGAGTAATTAATGACAAGGTCCTGGCCGAGCAGCTTTATTTTATTTTGAAAGTTCTACTTCAAAGAACGCTCAAATTACGAAGGCGGTGAAATAAATGAAATAAATTAAAAAATGTGTATAAAATCTATTTTTATTTCAAAAATTCATATAGATATGGTTGTTACTCTCAAAAAGTTTATCTTTTCTCAATCTTGTTGTTTTTTTGTTATTTTAAGAAATTTGATTGTTGATTTTTAAGCGGCAGCGTCATTTATCAACTGTTAACACTGTTGCTGATATACGTAAAAATGTCAAGTGACAAATTATAAAAGCAAAGTATAAAAACAACAAATAACAAATTTGACATAAATTAATTCTTAATTCTTAAAGAATATTGGTTTACAATACAAAGTAAACTGGTCACGTTAATTTGAGTTAATTATGACAGGAGTCGATGATAATAAACCTGGAGAAAATGAATCTGTATCTAATGATATGGAAAACAATGATGAGGGAGATTTAGTTCATGAAGGTAAATATAATATTGTATAAATATTAACTCATATAGATTATAATATTCTTAACTTAAATAGATTCAAACGCGTTCTATTTTGTTTTATAAAATTGCATTTGCTTTACTAAAAAAATGATTCTTAAACAACTTGAAAAAAATTGGAAAACTAAGATCCAGCATTACTTAAGACTTACTATTCTCTTCCCATTCTTGTATTCTTTATTATAATTTACAGAATATGACATGTTGGATAACCAATTGGAGGAATTAAATTCAGCATTAGACATGTTAGAGCAAAAGAATGATGATATTCACAAGAGATTGAAAGAACTTTTGCAATCAAATAGAGATATTAGGCAGCAGCTGCAAAACGAAAATTCTGAAATAAAACAAGTTAAAAAAGAGTAATAATCTATTAATATTTATGTATTGAGATTATTTCCTGTTCTAAAGGTTTGTCAATACATATACCTACAAAAAATGTAATTATATAATAAAAATTAATATTTATTAACCATTCCATATAGTCTTATTATTTTATAAATTACTTATTAATCAAGATCTACATGAAATGATACAATTTAAAATTATAACTTTTAGTTATATAGTTATATTTTACATTTGCTGTGCACAGAAAGTATGGTTGTTATGAAAATGCAAACATAGGCACATTGCAGTTTTATATAACATTATATGTAATTTTTGAAGAGATAATTTAATAAATTTCTTAAAAATTACTATAATAAAAAATCTAATTATATTCACAAATCCTAAACTTAAACCACTGAGTTAAAAATTTGGCATTAATTCCTTTAAAGTTATTTTAATAATAAACTATCCCAATACAGATCAAAGTGACCAAGATTATATTTCTTAACTTCAAAGAACAAACTCTGTTATTAGTATCATGTTATTACATTAAATAAATATTTTTACTACAAGTCAATTACATAAGCAATGCAGCTTTATCCTTTTCTTCTTTCCTCCCTGATTAGAAATAGTCTATGTAAAATAGTGGAAGTCAACACCATCCATTGTCGTCCAAAAGCAAGGAAATGAAATTCTTATAATTTATTACACAGCCTGATTATGTTTAATAGTTGCCAATATTTCATACACACTGTAATAAAACATTGTATGCTTTTTTGAAAAAACATATTAAAATTTGAACGAATCGGGGAGATTTGAACCCGCGCCTCTTGAATACCGTCCAAGTGTTCTGACCTCTAAGCCATGCATTCTAATACCAGCTGCGTCAAAAAACTTATATGTTTTGTTACAACTTATTTATATTGTTAGCAACTCGGTAGAGAGATTTTTACAAATTTCTACTACTTAAAAATTATTAAGAAATAATCGTTTAACAAGAGATTGCTATTTTATTTTAATATTTACTATTTTTAAAGTGTTTCAAGTAAAGCGCTCTGACCGCGCTTGGACGGTATCCAAGAGGCGCGGGTTTAAATCCCGCTGCGTTCAAATTTTTATATGTTTTTTCAAGAATGTTTTCTAATCCTAAGTGTGGAATAACACTTTAAAAATAGTAAATAACATTGTATGCTATGCCAATTTACAACCAAAGAAAAAGAAGCACTGAATACACTAAATACATAACATGCATATTTGTAAGAAATGTTAAATATTTTAAATAAAGGAATGATTTTGATTACCAAAACATTTTAGCTATCTATGTCATAGTTGTTTTTGTTTCAATAATTGTTCTTTTATGGGATTAGTTTTTTAATTAATTGTATTTCGTGCAAGTATAATTAGTGTAATATTATAAGATATTTGATAATTTCCTGGAGATGGTTAACTTAAGACAGCTACAAAGTAGCTTATTATCAAGCTATGATTTTTTTATTTCATATTAACTTCTAAGAATTCTAATTCTAAAATATTCTACTACTGTCAGATAATTTATTGTCCTAATTTACTCAAAGCTTTACATAATGATAGATAGGTAAATTTTACATACAACAAATATAAAGGCTTAAATTTTTTTTGGAATAAATAAAATTACAGCAAAAGCTTTTAATTAGGTCCATTACAAGAGATTTATTCAGAAAGGTTCAACAACAAGGGTATAAATAAGAGTCTATATTGTGAATTCATTTATAATGAATTGCTTTACAAAGACCATAAATCATACAAATAATATAGAAATTAATTATATTCCTTCTAAACTATAGCAAATTATTAACATTTGTGTATGTTTTTTTAAATATTAGTGTTGGTCTTTTTTAACAAATCGTAGACCACAGTATCCACAGGCATGATCACCTGGCTTGTCCTGTAAAGGAGTACAAATATGATTAAAAAATATAACATTGGCTTATTATAAGCTTTACTATACTTTACTATTTCCCTATAAAATTAATTTTAACAGTATATTTTACATGATACATATTTACCACATTAATGTAAACCCTTGGGTGCCCTTCTGGACCACTTCCACCATCACACCACACTACTCTTTCTGTTACCTCTTTAGGTGGTACTTCTGCAATTAGATTAATAGCCCAATTTGGATTTACTTGCTTTGGTGCAAGAGAAAATCTTGCAAGACGATAATCATCAGAGTCCCATTTCTGAAAAATATGTAAATAATATCACTACTTTCCAAAAACAGTGACATAGGTGAAATTTCTTAATAAGCTTTATTATTTCTTATGTTCATTGTAATTTGGATATTCAACATAAACAAAATGGAAATTATTATGTTTATTATTATTGTATATGGTTTTTTTTTGTTTACTGTAACTAATTAAAACATAATCGTCACATCGAAATGTATGAATTTTTTCTATACTATAAAAAATTTTAATATAAGAAATAGTATACTACACACATACTTGTCCTGTGTGAGTGCTAACATCTTCGATTTTATTTGTTATGCAACGACTTAGTAATGGGCCAAGTCTACTGGGCATGCTTGTTATTATTTGTCGATTTCTTAAAATTGAACACATGATTGATTTTTACTAATAATTCCTATAGATTAAGGATGCTCGTCCCTTGAAAAAATTTCAGTTGAAACCACGTAAAAAGTCAAGAGCAATGTCGTTCTTGACATTTGAGATCAATTTATATAGAATCGATTCTGTAGTAGAAAATATCGATATTATATAAATCGAGTTCAATTTTTGAGTGACACTAATTTCTTTGCAAAGGTCGGGAGTCTATATAATAAATATAATAATGGTTCTGGTAAAATATTAATTTTAATAAACGAATTAAATATCTTTACTAAATGTAATTGAAGTATGTTATCCGATTCACTGCCTGGCCACATTTCAAAACTACTATTTACAATAATTTAAATGTATGTATAAGTTCGTACTAAAATTTCTGTTTTAATTTTACAAAATTGTGCAGATTCTCTTTTATAAAAAATAACTGTCAAATATTTGCTGTATAATAATAATAAATAATGTGAATTGTAAAAGAACAAAATTTGTAACATTATATGATATGACAAAATTTGTAAGATGGTGAAAAATATTATAATTCTTAGATTCACATTTTATAAATCGTTGAAACGTTACTATCGATTAAGAGACCATACAAAGTTGCGCAAGGAATTACTTAATTGCCAATTAGTTATTATACTGTAACTAAATGCATAATTTTGGTGTAACAAAACTTTGTTTCTTAATTACAATTATAATTAATATAAATTTTTAATTTTTTTAATGGTGAAAATTTCAGTTATTTATATTATTTTAAAGACATTAATAATTTAATTTAGATGTTGAAAATTTATAAACATGAGTTACGTTCAAAGTTGCTATTGTAATGAGATTATAACAACGACATTAAACAATACTCAATAATGTTTTTGACCTTTAATTATGAACTGTCGTTTTAACTTTTATGGTAGCCCTAAGCACAGAAAAATAAATCACTATTATATTAGAGAATAAAGGTACCTAAGACTTGACTCCAATGTACTATCAACATGCATGTATGCAAAGTAACCAACATGCGATTGTGAAAGGTATATCTCGCTACATTTATGAACAAAATAATAGTCGTTTTTAGAGAAATATATTCCGACTACCAATATATATATTGCAATGGGCACTTATTGCAGTATTGTTAATCGATTGCAAAGTTTTTCTAATACATCCGAGTCTTAGGAATTCATTACATTACATACTACCTGAAATATATTTTTTTCAAAAATTATAAATAATCACTTCGTACATGAAGCAACATTCTTAATTTGGTGTTTCTATGCGATCTTCTTGATAAAATTTACTCTTTATTTTTAGTACGTGGTATCACTAATTAGTTACATGTTTTACTATGTTCAATATGTCTTGAGATTTTTTCTACTATTATCTACCTATATCTACATGTATTTGAAAAGAAGTGTAGACAAACTAATCAATTAGCATGTATTTTAAAATTCCTTAATGTAGCACATTTTATTTGTATGTATTTGGCTGACATTAAATTCGTACCTTGTAAGCATACCCTAATATAGAACTTAGGGTTAAGACTTTTTTTACTAACTATGGAAAAGCAATTCTACAAATGGGGTTCTTATCATTCTATTACTGTTACAGTGTGTAAAATTAAATAAAAGTATCTAAATATATTATTTTAGATTTTTATTATTTTTACGATTTCTCATCTTACTATTATCTACAATACAATACATAATTGAATACAGCAACGCAAAATAATAAGAATACATGTAATAAATAATTTTATCACATTCAGCGTTTGACTTTAATGAAAAATATATAAAAAGTCGAAGTCATAATAGTTATTAACGATCTAACAACTACATTTAATCAGTAATAGAAAGAAAAATATTTATTAACCATATATAACTAGTCATTCTTAACATTAACTTATTAGAATGATTTGAGTTAAAAAAACGTTTATTTACGCAAATGAGCGTATACATTTCGAGATCGTAAAACAGTAAATACTTCTTGAATTAATCTAGTTCAAAAACCTTTCTTTCCGAGGCAAAGTAATTAAAATTACGTATGAACAAATATTGTTTTCCGTAGGCCATAACGTTGTTTTTAATCTTTATTAGCTTCATCACGGCAGATATAAAACAAATTTAGTATCTATTAATATCGAACCTTGGGTTAGTTTAAATTTGAAATAACCAGTCTTCTGACATTAATTTTACATTTTTAATAAAATGTGTAACTACAAATTTACAAATATTGTATTTCAAAACATCTAAATTTAATTTTGCCAAATTACTTACTAGTACATTTTATTATAGTATAAGTAAAATATATTATTTATAGGTCTGTAGTGAAGTGAAAATTGTTCAAACTACATATAAGTTCTTTAAGAACTTCAGTATGTCGAGATCAATGACGGTTTTTATAACGTCTGGATAAGTATTGCATAAATTTTTGAATATATCTAAATTTTTACATGACACCTATAAGATCGTAAGTAATCAAGACTTCAATTGCTTTTTATTTCTCTTGTCAGAGCAATAAGTATACTTCTTCATTATCATATTTTGATGAAATTATTTATAATCGAAATAATGTTAATGGTTTGATGCTGTTTCTGTAGATTGTCTCCCAGTACTCGATCTTAGCTCGCGACGTGGTCCAAAAGTAGAATCTTCAGAAGATTTACGACCTTTCTTTTTACCGCTTCTTCTTGAACTTTCGTTTGAATTTTCTCCTGAATTAGCATCATCAACTAGAATATCCTCTTTTTCCAAATCAAGTTTAGTACAGTCAACCTTTTGCGCATTTTCATTATCATTTTGTATGTCTCTTTCAAGTAAGGGGCTTTTTTGAGTTTTATCATCTCTTTCAGAATGTGTTAAAACTAAGGAAGTTGGTTCCGAAGGTCGCATTTCAAAATCGCTCGCTTTCATACCAGTTTTTATAACAGTTGAAGGTGCTATTAAATCCTCCAAGTCCATTTCACCTGTGTTTGCAGAATCTGACTGCTTGTCAAGGTTCTTTAACACCTCTGAAGGGCTTTCTTTTATTTTTTTCGAGGCTGATTGCATAGCCAGATTTTCTGGTTCATTGCTAATTTCCTCTATAGTTCTTTTGTGCGCAATAGTTATGGAGGAAGAGCTATCATCTGCAGGAACACGTTGTATATATTCTGTAGGTTTTACAAGTTTGTCATATGCATCTCTGTCTATATCTTTAGTTTTCTTAGCTTCGGCCGAACTAACAAGACTTGCACTCAGCGCACCAGAAGCCATTTGTTCTAATAACATTTTACTAATATCTATATCCTTTTTATCACCTTTCAGTAACTTTTCTTGGACTGCAGCAAATTCGGGCGGCATCTGCGATCTGATGGGATCGAAAGGGTTTTTTTTCTTGTCTGACTTTGATAAATCTGTAGCGATGGATTCATGTGATTCGGCTTCACGAATTCTTTTCTCGTTTTTCAACGCAGATTCATAATTCATTGTCTGCTTAGAAAGAGATTCTAGTAGGTAGGGATCTGGTGGCAAAAGAATTTGAGGCAAATGGCTTGATTGAGCGCGGTCAGATACTTTTTGTTGGCGAGATGCTGAAGAATTTGTGACAACGGTAGAAGATCTGGGAGCAGTAGTTTTAGTACTGCTACGGGCACTGTGACTTGAAGAACTATGTAAAGAGGCAGCACTTGAACTTGCTGCCAAATTACCACTTAATAATCCTAAGGCATCATATCCAGACATGCCTGAATGAACGCCGAAAGGCGTTAAGCCGCTTAAACCTAACTGAGGATATAACATATTTGGATTTGGAAATACAAATGGAAACTGAGAATTACTTGATTTGGAAGAAGATGATGAACTTGCATTTTCAGACGGTTTCCTTGTTTTAGACTTACTGTCGGATGCTGCAGTCGCAGTTGCTGCACTTAGGGTATTCATATCGAGAGAAGGAAAACCAGGTAAACCCAAACCAGCCAAATTGGCAAATATATTGCCTCCGGTAATATTTCCTAATAAATTAGGCATGCTACTAAACGAATTGAGAAGGGGATTATTTTTAGGGTCAAAACTACTTAAGCTGGAGAGTAGTTTTGGATCAAATCCAGTTAAATTAGATAACGTGGCTGCCAAAGTTTTAGGATCAAACGCACTTAGACTTGACAAGCTTGCTAGTAGTGCTGGGTTTAATCCAGAAAGATTTTGATTTAAGTGGTTCGAATTTGACGATAATACATTGGTTGAAGCGCTGTCTAAAGTGGGAGGTCTCCCTTTTTTACGTTCAGGTACGGAGCTCGTTGGTTGCATCGGTGAATGTCTAGGATTACGAACATCTTGAGGCAACTTTACATGTTCTTTTATTCCTTCCGTCCATTTAGCATCAATATCATACATAGGGTTTTCTGCAATCCATTGTGCTAAATGTTTCAGTTGTGGTGCCTTGTGACCCACTAAACGCTTCCCTGTAACACGATGAACAACCGGAACATGCTCGTCAGGTGCCAAGCGAGGTGGCATTCCACGTCTACGAGTATCAACATTTGCTTGTTCGGCAAGCCACTTATTTACTTTGGCTTCGTGTGAATACGGCTTAGGAGTTGTTGACGTGGAAGTCGAAGTACTTGCTTTTTGACTTTTGTTATTTTGTTCTAGTGATTGCTGTAAAAAGGATGATAGCTCCTTTGAAGATGAATGTGGAGAAGGTACGTTGGTGACAGTTACCGAAAATGGTTTCTGTGCTGGGGGCGTGCTTGTACTACTCGGTGGTGCTGCGGGTGTAACTGTTACTTCAGGTAGTACCGATGAGCTTTTACTTCTCGGTGTATCGTACGAAGTAATGGAACTTGGACTGCGACCTTTGGCAGCAGAAAGCCCTAGTACAATTTCATCTAGCTTTTTCCGTTTCTTTTCTTTACTGACAATCTGTTCTGGAGCCGGCTATGAAAAAAATGAAAATTGGATAAATTAAATGTAAGCACAACAAAGCAGGCACATAAATCATCAGAAATTATTATGTTATTTATATACATACCACATTTTTTCTTTTCATTAATCTCGTCAGGGTATCGTCTAATCTGCTACGAGTACTTGTATTATTGGCAGATGAGTTGTCCGCTTGTGGTGTTCGACGACCCAATGAAAAATCTTGAACTTCGCTCAGATCTAAAGGTGCAGAGAGGTCGACGGGTGCAACGGCGGCGGACGAGGCGGGGGAGGGCGACGGCGGTATGGACGGCGCAGGCGAGGGCGCCACGCGTTGGTGCGCCGGCGGCGGCGCGGGCGTGGAGCGCCGCGAACCCGAGTCGCTGGACGCGTCATCTCGATCCAAATTGAGAACTGTCGGTGGCCTGTGGGTCTCTCTTGATGAAGAGTGTGCCGCTTGTGGTGAAGAAAGCAGGGCATGTAGTTTAGCTCTTTCCGTTTCTACATCTATGGCGATGTGACGCTTTTGGCTTTGTTTACGTTCGTCCATGGCCTCTGCGCCTTGTGCACCTTCATTGGTCAATTTAGAGCTCCCACTTGTAGAAGGCCATTCACAATTTTGTACAGCGTGTGCAATGTGATGTAGCCTTGTTTCTAAAGCTCGTTCAGAAAACCAATGTTCTGGTGATAAAGTTTCATCTATTCTTCCTAACTTTGCCAATGTTTCTAATTCGGATAGAGCGTCAGTATCTTCATCGTTATCGCGATCCAGAGCGTTAGATGTACGTTTACTTCGTCGCAAAGACATTCGAGGTTCTGATTCTGAAACATTTTTTTCTTCATCTTCAGATGTAGCTTTCGGCGTTTCGGCTTTCGCTGTACTTTTATATTTTCCATGCCATTTTCTCGCGGCGTCCGCAAAAGGCATTTTTGGATCGCAAAATAGTTTATTGTAAGTGTCTCCTAATCCATGCCTGTAAGTAAATATACCACGTCAATAAGCTTTACTATATTGACAATAACAAAATAAAATTCTATAAAAGAAACTCTATTTTGAGGTATATAAATATAGTAAATATTCGATAATGATTTTTTCCTATATATTTTATACTTGCTTTAGGTATCATTGTTGATTTGTAAATTCATATATTATTTAAAAAGCGTAAAGCTTACTTAGCGACTTACTTGCATACACCTAGCACCAAAAGTTTGTCGTGCTTTGCAGGTTGCCACCAGGGGGGCGCGTCCAAGGATCTTTCACATAGTGCCAAGCGTGCCTCCAGAGCGGGATGTGGCGCTACTTCTTCCCGTAATACGCGAAGCAAGTCAATTCTGTAAATATAACCCAAGTTAGAACTTTGATCTTTGTTAATAAGATCATAGCATACTATAACATTGTAAGCATTTTCAACAATCAAGGTTAAATGTTCAAATGCAGAAACGATTTTTTTTATTATATATTTTTTTTAAGATTTTTTATTAGACTATAAACACTTCTCTTTTTAAATTTACCCAATAATAACCACTAGAATAAAACAAAAAGAGAGAATTCTATCTCACCTTTCTAAAGTAGCAATAGCTCTTTCTTCACCAATTGGTTCTGCTTTCAAATCGGCTCTAGTAGGTAGTTCTGCTTCTCCTACCGCGAGTCCACACTGTCTCTTGCACATTGCCATAAACGCTTTGAGGTAATCAGTTAAAGCGTCATCACTTTTAGAATCGAGTCTTGCCAACGATCTAAACCGACTCCAGCGTAAGCTTTTAGTTGCTGGATCAAATTCCACTCCATATGACGCCACTGTTCTTCTAAAAGCTTCTTCGTCCGCACGAGACCACCGCCATTGAGATATTTCATCTCGAGCAAGTTGGTCCATGCGTTCCCGTCGTTCCATCTAAACAAAAAATAATATGATAGTTAAAAAAATCTTAATATTGTTATAGCCCATTTAGTATCAGAGAGAAAATAAACTTAACTTTCAAATGTTTTGTTTAGTGTTTTGAACAAATTTCAAAACTATATTTGAATAAAAAAATTATTATTAAACTATGTAAATTTGATTTGTTTCTAAAATAAAACACATTACAAGTATGACATGCCTTAGCCCGCTGCTGGAGCTTGAGTTCCTCGCGCTTGTAGTTCCGCTGGTAGGCGGTGATGAGGCGGCGCAGACGCGTGTTGAGGTCCTGCATAGAGGGCCACAGGTGCGTGGCGGAGGGCGCGGCGTCGTCGTCGCGCGGCGAGGCGGGTGAGGCCGCGCCTGCGCCGCTCGACACATCGTCCGTGCACTCTTCATCGCCCGCCACGCTGCCCAGCACCTTTCTCTCTTCGCTTCTATCACCCAAAAAAAATCATAGAAAATTTTCGATTCTTAATGTTTTACATATACTATAAAATTAGCTACATACTGCTCGAGTATTTTTAGTTATATAGTAATCTATCGAAAATATATAATACTCATTGATATCTATTACTATAATAATAATTATTTACTATAATAAAATTATTAATTACTTATACAACTAATAATAATTATTCTTTCTTATTAAACATTTTTATCCTATCGCTACACAATGATTTGTCTCACACACAGTTTATGAACTGGACTTGAACAAAGAATTCATTTTATCTTGGTCTAACATGGCTTAAACACTGCAATGATCTTTTCAAGTTTCAATTTCATCATCTTCAACAAAAACCTATAAATCACAGACACTTAGATTTATTTCTCATATATGAGTAAACTATGACAGACTATCTAATTAGGATACAAGTTACATATTAGAATAAAAATGTTCTATTTATATTAAATAAGACTCACTTTATATCAGTGCATTCCGCGTCATCGGGAGGGCCAAGTTTGTCCACGTAGCAGAGCTGCGGGTCGGAGCGCATCGCAAGGTAGTTTTCGTAGCCGTGCTTGTATGTACCCACCAGCAGCGACACGTCACACTCCGAGTCCCACCAGAGCCGCGGCGGCGCGCTGTCTACGCCGCGAGGCACGCGCATTCCCAGGGTGCTGTTTATTACAAATAGTCATGATTTATTTGAAAAAGAAACTACAAAAGTGCATCCTAAATATGACATGTCCAAAGTTACTGGTTACATTTTTTACATTCTAATAAATAATAATGTATTATGTAATAAAAATAATATCATAATTGATCAAAACAATGTTTTATTATTAGACACATTGAAAATAAAATAAAAGATGTACTTTGTTATAATATCAATGAAACAGGTTGTTATAATAACAGAGCTATTGCGAGAGTCAAAATACTTAAAAAAGAGTGAAACAAATTGAGACACTACAATTAATGCCATTGCTACAATGTTGCAACAAGTATGCCATAAAAAGTAAACTCAGCACAATTGCATAATGTAACTTTGTTCTCTAAATTGCTATAAATAATAAAATTATTTAATTAAAATCACCTTGCATGTGCTCCGTTATCTATTTGTATAGAGTAGTCCCCTATAACTTCATGTTTAATATAATACATCATACGAACCCGCAGCAAGACTCTGAGAAAAAATAAATTTTAACATTACTAGAATATCTCTTCAAATTTTGACTTGAATAGATTTATAAGGCTTTTAAAAACTTTAAATAAATGTATTTAAATATCATACTTTTTATAAATTCTATTTTTCGTGCATAAATTATTTAATTTTTTAAAACACTTTAACATCAACCATCACTCACTTATTTGCATGCCTATATAAATGTTTTTTATAGCTGCCTTCCAAATAAGCTTCACAATCATATTTATCTATTGAACTCCAGTGTCCTGAGTCCTCCCATTTTTGAGTATCATGAGCCTTAGGTATATCTTTCAATCTATTCTTTTTCTTTGCATTTCTACCTCGTGGTACTGGATTGTGTAGTCCACTATGATTTCTAGATATTGTCACCTCGCCATTTTCACATGGCTCAATGAGATCCCAAATAAAATTTCTTATCTTCTCATCTCCTTTATAATGGCGTAAGCAGTAAAGAACCTACAAATTCATAAAAAAGTACATTATTTATGAATGTACCCAAACTGAGTTTGATTGATTTACATTTTTATCAGTATTAATAGATGTTCAACTCAGAGAAAATCAATATTTTCTCAGTATTAGCATGGCAAATCATCATAAAAGCTACTACACAAGTAACATTATTATATAATATTGCATACTTACAATAATTCGTGCACAATCTTCAATAACTGGAAGTGTCCATCCTTTTCTAAATTGATTTTTGTCAAGTGTTTCTTCCCATCGTGCCCAACTATATAAAATGTACATTCAATTTCAATTAAATTGTAGGAAGTAGTATTTATAAAAATAATATATAAAAACTAAATAATTCTAAACATTTAAATTACAAAACTTAAGTATTTACCCAAACGTTAGTAAGCCGCGCTCAATCTTAAAACATTCTGATCTTGTCCAAGATCCATAAACTACTTCTTCATCAACAGGCACACCCTCATGTCGAGGAACATAATCATCACTTGCATATCTTCTACCCTTTCTGCCTAATTTTTCTTTTTTCCTTTTACTCCTAAGACTTATACCTGATAAAATAATATTTTATTACAAACAAAAGATAAAACATTCTTTATTTTAATATAATAAAATAATAAACAATAAAGAAAAATTAAAAATATTTTATGCACAGACGTAAATGAAAATACTTCATGTACAAGAAGTAATAGTTAATTAGAAGTGAATAAGTAATTATTACCTTCCTCATCTTCATCAGAATCTGGTGTGGCTTCCATATCAGACATTTCCATTGGGCCATCATCATGACCATATCTTTTTATTATAGTTCTTTTTCTTGGTTCTGTAACAATTAAATCTTCATCTTCTTTTTTTTCAGTTGTGTCAATTTCTGCCTTTTTGGCCCACTTGTTCCAAAAATCAGGGTCCCTTATGTCAATATCAGATCTTTGATCAGTAGCTGCAAAACTAGCTTTTGAAAATGTAGAACCTTTTTCAGATTCCATTTGTATCACTTGAGTTCTGCGAGCTAGAATCATTTCAATGTCTTCTTCACAAAATTTATCCCCAGCATTATCTTCATCCATAACAGCACCGTAAGCTCCTTTTTTTAAAAGGTCTTCAATCTCTTTCTTTGACAATTGTTTAAGGCCTGTTTCTTTTCCTTGTGAAGTGTTCATACTTTGCAGAATTGCCTTATCCAAACCTAGTTTTAATGACGCTTTATCAAACATCTCTCGTTCGTAAGTATTTCTGCATATTAATCTATATATTTTAACCATTTTTTGTTGCCCAATACGATGACAACGTGCTTGTGCTTGCAAATCATTCTGAGGGTTCCAATCGCTATCGTAAATTATTACCGTGTCGGCAGCAGTTAAATTGATACCTAAGCCTCCAGCCTTTGTACACAATAAAAAGACAAATCGATCAGAGTCCGGTTTAGAAAATCTATCAATTGCCTCTTGTCGTAAGTTCCCTCTTATCCTCCCGTCAATACGCTCATAGGGGTACTTCCTAAAAACGAGGTAATCTTCTAATATGTCAAGACATCGCACCATTTGGCTAAATATTAGTACTCTGTGTCCACCAGCTTTGAGCTTTGGTAGTAATTTATCGACTAAAACCATTTTTCCTGATGAATCAATGAGCGCTTTATAGTAAGCCTCTTTATCTTCTCCATTAGCTTGTTTATAGTCAAATTGTATTTGATCCTCTGCACCATTTAGTAAATATGGATGAATGCAGCATTTTCTTAATTCCATCATAGTATTCATTAAATTTGGAATGTTTGCTGCTGATGCGGTGCCTTTTTGAAGAAAGCTGAAATTTCTTTCTAAAATGGCTCTGTAATATTTTTTTTGAATGTTCGTCAACTCCACCTCAATTATAGTTTCTTCTTTTGGAGCAAGTGTCTTCTCAACATCTTCCTTTAATCGACGCAGCATCATTGGTTTAAGAAGTGCTTGTAGTTTTAACACTTCCGATTCTGATTTTAACTGACCGAATTCTGTTAAAAATGCATCACTGCTAGAAAACTGGGAAGGTTCTAAGAAATTAAGCAATGAAAATAGTTCATTTACATTGTTTTGCAAAGGTGTCCCTGATAAAAGGACCCTATGCTCCAAATGCAGTTGTCTTAAGCCTTCCAATAACTTACAATTTCTATTTTTTAATCTATGAGCTTCGTCAATTACACATAGTCGCCAATTAAACGACTTTAATTCCTGAAAATCTGTTACAATTATTTCAAATGTAGTAATCAATACATTAAATTTAGTTATTTCTTTAATGGGTTCTCCTTTTTCATTTTTATAATGAAATTCATATTCCTGAAGCATACTCTTGCTTTGTTGTGAGCCGTGATAAACCACAACATTCATTTCCGTCCAACCCTCAAATTCTCTCTGCCAATTAGGTATAGTTGACAAAGGAGCAATAATGAGAAAAGGACCTCGTATTCCATATTCCCAAACTGAATTAACAAATGTTAAACTTTGTATAGTTTTTCCTAAACCCATTTCGTCCGCTAAAATACAATTTCTATTGTTATGCCAAGAAAATAATAGCCAGTTTAAGCCCTCTAGTTGATAAGGCCTTAAAGTATTTCCACCTTTATATAAAGGAGATTCTTTTAATTGGGTCCATTGATCAGCAGACGGTCGTTTTTTGAATTTCCATTTTTCTTTAGGAGGTAATTCGCTAAATATTTTATATTGCTTTATTTTATCAACATCTATATCTTCTTCTAGTTCCCAAGTACTATCTTCATATTGCAAACTCTTCCACTTCACCAGATAATGTTTTACAACGGTATTATTAGCCGGATCTTGGTTTTCAGACATATCTAAAATTCTTTCCACTTCAATATAGTCAGGATTGAAAGGTTCATCATCCAGAAGTTCAAATATGTTCATCTGTTGAGCTTGTTTTTGTTTAAAACGTTTTATTTTAGAAAATATGCGTTTGTCACCTTTATACAACTCTTCTTCTGTTTTCCATTCACAATGCAAGTATGAAAAGTTCCTATATTTTACATAATATTCTTCAATGTCTACTATTACGGGTTTGAGCGTGACTTTATTTTCAGATATTTCACTTTCCTTCTCGGTATCTTGGCTATTAACTTCTTTTTTCTGAACTTCTTCTTCTTGATTACTAATTTCGTCGACTAAATTTTCATTCTCTTTCGTAATTTGTTCAATTTCAATTGGGTTTTCGTCATCTGGATTATCTTTGACTATTTGTGGATTATCAATAGCTACTTCTGTGTCTCGTTTTGTTAAGCTGTCATTAGGGGATGGCACTTCTATTTTTATTTCTCTTTTGCCCATTCGACAGGCCAGAACATGTTGTACAATCATAGAATCTTCTTCAGTAATATTAACATACATGTAGTTGGGTTTCGGAGTCATTTCCAGTCTATTAATATCTTTGGTTTCAAGTCTTAAGTCATCAAAGTCTTTATCTTGCTTAGGAGTAACTATTGTAAATTCATCATCTGATAATCGAAGAAGAACATCATCTGTATATTTTTTACGCTGAGTATTTCTAGCTGATCGACGTTTCAAACTATCATCACCCTCTGGAGGAGGTGACGGTGGTGGTGTAGACATCAAATCATCGGGTTCACCATCGGAATCGGGTATTAATCCACCGCGGCGTTTTCTTTTACCACTTGGTGTTCTTTTATTCATTACTTTTTTACAACTTCCTCCCCCTGATGACCTCTTTTTAGATGACTTTTTCTTTAGATTTGACAGATCAAATTCGTCCTCTTTGTCGATAAGATCTTTTTTTGCTTCTGCTTCCTCTAACAAATCTTTTATAGCTATTTTTGAAACTGGTATATCATCAAAGTCAGTTACATTTGTATCGTCTAATACTGATGTATCCTGTGATAGTGACATATTTGTCTTCAGTGTTTCATTACCAACAATACTTTTGAAATTTTCGTCAGTTAAATTGTTATCTATGTTATCTTTATCTAAAAGCTCATTGAATGTAGTCGTATCTGCATGAATTTCAAGAGCCTTTTTAACATTTCTTTTTCTTTTTGGTGCATTGGGATCTTTTGGTTCACGTTTTTTTCTTTCTTTTACGGGTTTGTCACCTACTTGCTTTGCCATTTTTAGTTCCTTAGGTACACGAGGTTTTCTTTCTTTATTTTTACGCGGCGCCCTTGGTTTCTTAATTTTGCCACTTGTCATTTCTTCTATAGATATCGCACTACTATCTAAATTTGTAATATCTTCACTTGCTTCGGCATCTACTTCAGAGTTACTTTGTAAACCTGTACCAGCAGTTACGCAATCTTCAGACACAGGTAGCTGATCAAGTGGTTGTGATAATGTGGTAAGTTTTTCTTTTTTGGCTCGTGGTTTTCTGGGCTTGGCAGGACCTTTACCGCGCCCTCGACCTGTAGTGCTTGTGACTTGCGGGCTTTCCACCATTTTTGATCCATAAATAGGATTCTGTAACAAGCAATTTGGCCCTCCATTACATTTATCATTTGTTTCATGTTGTTGTAACATTGATAATCTTTCTTGTAAGCACCTTACTTTCTCTTGATTTTCATTAGATGGAGGTAAACAATATATCTCTTGAATTTGTTGTTGCAAGGATGCTCTTTCCTGATGGTGTGATGTTGGATAAATATTGGGATGAGGCATGTTATTAGAACCCATTATTATCATACTTGGATTAATGTTATGTGGCATACTAGGCAATACATTTGGTTGACTTGGTGGCATATTAGGACCTAAATTTCCATGCATATTCTGGGGATTCATAGGTATTCCCACCTGAATGTTTGGCATTGTTGTAGGAGCGTTAACTTGAGCACTGGAAATATTACTTGGTGAGTTGTGCAGTGAATGTTGAACATTTCCTAGCATATTTGGGACATTAGGAGGTAAACATGTCATATTATTTTGTGAATTATGTACTGGTATGCTTGAGGACACAGTATTAGTTATATTTGCATGTTGTATTGAATGAGGAACTGGAACATTAGTTTGCATTGTTTGCAATGTTGGTGATGAGCCTTGTGTAACAGTTGCTGCTTGAAAATTTGGAGTAGAGTTATGACTTTGATTACTCTGCATACTATTTGGGATATTTTGCACAATTCCAGGAGCCACACTTTGGGGTAAAATATTTTGCATATTTTGAAATGTTCCGCTTTGGTATGATTGATTTCTCGATACCGTAATGTTTGTTGTATTTTCATATTTATTATTTATTGAATTTACTGGTGGTGTATGACCTAATGTTATGTTTACTTGTGCAGAAGTATTATTTGATGTATGTTCACTCATAGCATCTATTTTGTTAGGTGTATTAGACAAAAGTGGACTTTGGCTTATAATAGATTCATTGGCATTGCTACTACTGTTGTTTTGTTTATTGCTATCAATTTGTACATTATCTGATTTGTTCTCATTCTTCACAAGAGCATCATTTTGTTTCACTTCTTCTTTTGAGTTTCCAAGTGTTTCAAAAATTCCATCAGTAGAAAGCTGATTTTGATTTACATTTTCCTTCTGCTCAACAACAGCTTCTGTTGAACAACTTGCAGAATTTGATGTTGTTAATGATGTAGTCATTGAAGGGTTATTTAAATTAACCAATACTCCTTCTTTAGGAGTATTTGATAAAAATCCAAGAGGTGTCTTTTCAGGAATTCTCTCTATATCAATATGATTTTTATCTAATGTTTTATTATTATTACTTGTTATTGGAACTGCAGGAACTTTAACTTGTTCTTGCTTTAAGCTAGACATAGGTGGAGTGTCCAAAGTTTTTTGAGATTGATCAATGCTATCCACTGGCACAGGCACTGTATTACTTATTGGTGGAGTTACTTTATTTTGAGTCCATTGCGTTGGGGATGATACTATGTTATGTCCTACAGCTGGTGAAGATTGATTTCTTTGAAAAGTATATTCTCCAGAAGGTGGTAAAACCATTTGCTCCAATGCTTGAAGAGTATTTTGAGATGGAAATGATGAAGAGACAGGGGGTCCTGAAGTTGGAGGTGGTTGAATATTTCGCGAACTGAGTGGCGAAGCACTGGGTCCCTTAACAGGAGACATCACAGGCCGTGGGGACACTTGAGGCTGTGTTTGTGCTTGTCTTGGGGACATTTGAGCTCTTGGAGACATTTGTGGTGATAGCTGTGGAAAAGGTGGTCTATATTGTGGACTTCCAGTTTCCAATCCTGACTTGACAGGCCCATACTGGTTAGTGACATTCACATCAAGGGGATGCTGTACTTGATGAGGTTGATAGTTGATAGGCACAGTATGATGAGGCGAACCATAAGGCATCTGAGATGGTACAGCATGAGAAGGACCAACTGATGGCGGAGGACCTTGAGGTTGTCGTGGAACATGATGTAGAGGTGAAGGTCCTGCATGATGTATATGTGGGTTTGAATGGCTTTGTATTCCAGGGCCCAAGCCTCCCGTGTGCCCTGGCATACTTTGGTGAGGCTGGTGTTGTTGTAAAGAGCTATGACTCTGTTGGTTATGAGGTATTCCATACTGGTGTGCATTTACATCCATTTGCTGATGATATGTAGGATGCTGAGATATTCGAGTTGCTGATGGAGGATGCATTTGCGCATAATTTGGATAGTTCTGAAAGAAAAAATAATAGACCAGTACATATTTTTAAAATTTTTACATATATTAATAAAAATATTATAATCTTAAAATTTACCTGTTGTTGACCATAAAGTTGTTGTGATGGTTGAGGAAAGTGAGGTTGTCTTGGAAGATAAGCACCATTTTGGGCTTGTAAACTTCCTATGCCAGCACCCTAAAATTATAATTCCTTTATTAGTAACTATAAAAAAAAATTAGGAAAAGATTTTAAAACATTTTTTAATGTTACCTGTTGTGGAGGATATTGGTGCATTTTTTGTTGATGTTCATATGAATGTCTGTACCCTGATGTAATGGGTGAGTATCTATTTCCTCCTGGTGCTCCTGACCATACACTCATGTCACCAATACCTTAAATTTTTATCTTATTAATATAAGCAAGGTAAAATTATATTAATAATATGTAGTATCCAAGTAAATATATACCTTGTTCAGGTATTGTGTACATTGGTTCTGGTCCTGGGTGGTAGCCAGGGTAGGAATGTGATGGATGAACATGATGTGATGGATGAAGTGGTGCATGTGGAGGCTGAGGGAGTCTAGGCCTTGGAGGGTAACCACCATAGTCATGATATTCCGGTCCAGGTGGGCCTGTTCCTGGATTTGGAACTGGCTGAGAATTACTAGGTATACCACTAGCTCCCCCACCTCCAAAAGATGCCAGCTTTTGTATTGTTCCTTCTGGTGCCACACTATTAGGATTATAAGGTTGCCTGTAACTGTAAAAATATGTTAATAACATTTAGCGCTTTTTAATATCTATTTTTAATGTTTCACAATCTATTGAATATACCTATTTTCAGAAGAATCTTTATTTTCCCCTGTTACTCCAGATGTAGAGCTACCAGCGAAGCTGTCTGTTCCACCAAGATCAGTAAGTCCTTCCAACATACCGCTTCCATCATCACCAAATAAGTTATATGAGTCCATCACTCAATTAAGAGTGAATTAAAATAAGTTTGGATTTAAGATTCCAGGGAGTAATTAGATCACCCATTTTAATTCTGAAATATTAAAAAAATACTAAATCACATAAATAATAATTTGATTCATCATTCAATAATAAGTTATTTAAAAAAAACAAGCTTATTATTATTATATTATTTATTAATAAGTTCCATGAACTTTAAACTAAAACGACACCCAATTATCTGTGAAGAAAAAAAATTAAATACACAAATTTCGTTTTTCGGTTTTACATATATAATAAAAAAATAAAAATAACATGTATATTATTTTATACATTAAGATTACAGTTTTTAAAATCAAAATATTAGTAGTGTATTTTAGTAATCAATTCTAAACATAAACAATTATCTAGGTTATTTTGGTTTAAGCAAATTATTTACAATACTTTTGTAATAAACTTATAATTAGTTGTTTAATCTCTTAAAAGCTATTATCAATATTTACTTTTATTTCAATAATTACTTTTTATATCTGAACAATGTACAATAATTATTTTGAAGATCTTCAAATGTTGTAAAATTTGTGCATTGTTCACAAGTATATTTTTATATAATATTACAATCATGAAGAGAAGTGTAACATAACATTTACACCCTAAATCCATATTATTGTGTGTTGCAAATCCATTTAATTCTTCACTACATTATACTATAATATGTATTAATTAAAACAATAATTCTTAACATAAAACAAACCAACTTACTACCTTTCCAAAATATACATACATATGTACATATAAGTTAATTTTCAAAAATATTTAAAAACATGTTCTAGTGTTTTATTCAGCTGCTTATATTGAAGAATTATATTCCACATTTACTTCATCCGTCGGAAACTCTTCTTCTTGTGTTTTGTTGTACAACCAAGGGGAAAAGCTATACGCTTATGGCTATAACGTAACATACAGCGTTATAACTTCTCCCGTTCAGTTATACAGCATTAAAAGATTTCTTAACAAATTTACATAGAATTAATGATAAATTGTTTATAGTGTTTCTTATTTATAGTGATGTACATGTATATTGTGTTTATTCAAAAAAATCAGCGCGATTATTGCAAGTTACCTTTGCCTACTATAAGCACAGCCATAGAAATTTTAACTAATACTTATAAATAAGAATATAATTTTTACAAATACAATAAAGTGATCCCTATATTTATTGATTAAAATCATATTAATTAATAATACAAAATTTCAAAGGTAGTATATTTCATAACAAGTTATACTTACTGTAAGCGCCACACAATACGATTGATCACAAAATGGATACCATATTTCAAAGAACCGAACGCTATTAAAAAACAAATAAAAAATAACCTTTTATAATTTAATCGGTCTATATAAGAGATAATAGTGATTATTTATCAATTGTTAAGGTCTCAATGAAGCAATTGGCAAATTGTCTCACAATATTTAGATCATTATAAGCGTAGCCACTACACTCCGTCCATTTTGTTTCTCTTTGCAACTTGAGATTTGAGACTGCAAATAAGTGTTGCCAAACTTTGAAAATATTTAAGTATATTAATTTGTTTAAGCTTAGTAATGTTAAACTAATAATCAAAAGTAAATTTTCAGTTATTTTGTTGTTTAAAAATTAAAAATATAATTTGTAGGCGAACAGTCATTATTAGCCTCTGTAGAAACAACTTAATCATTTTCTTGACATTCATTTTTATTGATTGGTAAAAAACAAACTTGTTCAACCAAACCGAGTTAATGGTTTTTCTTACATATTTTTCACAGTAGTGAGTAAGATATATTAATTCATAATCACGAACGCCACAATAAAATCCACCTAAATGTAGAGAAAAAAATATTAAAATTTCAAAAATCTTTTTCATAAGTTTTATTTTGTTATCCGAATTCTATTTTATTTAAAATTATTTAATAAATTGTAAAGAAGCTTTATTCTTTGTGTTGCCCTTTTTTAAATTTATTATCCTAAACAAATACATACTTTATTTTATTGTATTTTAAATATATTAGTAATATTTGGAAAATCAATAATTACGAATAGTTGATAAACATTTAAATGACAAGGGACAACATTCCAACCTATGCCCATCTGACAATTAACACAGCGCGCGGTGTTGCTTTTAAGCTTGATATATTGAATTTGTACTTTGCAGATTTATTTCTCGGCATTGTATTGTTTTGACAGTAAACTAAACCTCAATACTTCAAATATTCATTCCATTTTTCACCATTTGCATAGGAACTAAACGCTTTTTGAGTTAGAAATAATTTTATCCTAGAGAAGACAATAAAAACAGCATAAATGATGAAATTAGTAGACCAGGTTGTAAGGAGTTTTAAGGTGGCAAAAGTGTTTCGAGAAAATACAGACAAAATAAACAGTATAGATTTTTCCCCTACGGGTGAAACTTTAATATCTTGTAGTGAAGACGATCAAATTGTAATTTACGATTGCGAAAAGGGAACCCAAATGATTACTGTAAATAGCAAAAAATATGGTGTAGACTTAATACATTTTACACATGCTAAAAATACAGCAATACACAGTTCTACAAAAGTTGATGATACAATACGTTACTTATCACTCCATGACAATAAATATATAAGATATTTTCCTGGACATACAAAGAAAGTTGTTACTCTTTGCCTCTCACCTGTGGAAGATACTTTTTTGTCTGGATCATTGGATAAGACTTTACGTCTCTGGGATTTACGATCACCAAATTGTCAAGGCTTAATGCACTTATCAGGGAGACCTGTTGCAGCATATGACCCTGAAGGTCTCATATTTGCTGCAGGTGTAAATTCCGAGAGTATTAAGTTATATGACTTACGGTCATTTGATAAAGGTCCTTTTGTTACATTTAAATTGAATCAAGAAAAAGAATGTGACTGGACTGGACTTAAATTTTCCAGAGATGGTAAAACAATGTTAATAAGTACTAATGGATCTATAATACGACTTGTAGATGCTTATCATGGTACCCCACTACAAACATTTACTGGACATCTTAATAACAAAGGGATTCCTATTGAGGCATCATTTAGTCCTGATTCACAATACATATTTAGTGGATCAACAGATGGAAGAGTTCACGTTTGGAATGCTGATACAGGTTACAAAGTGTGTGTTTTAAACGGAGATCATCCTGCCCCTATACAGTGTGTTCAGTTCAATCCTAAATATATGCTACTTGCTTCAGCATGTACTAATATGGCCTTCTGGCTACCAACTATAGATGATGTTTAGTTTATATAATATCCATAAATATTGGCATTTTTATATATAGTGATTCAGTACTACTTTTGTAAAAATAATTCTACATTGTAGTATGATCTAGCATTAATGTGAAAAACTCATGATAAAAGTATTGCACATGAAACTAGAAATATTTATTTGAATAATTACTTTACATTATTATTACAAATATTTCATAGAATATATTTTTTTATTTAAAAAACTAGTAGCAGTATGTAATAAATTTTCCTACAAAAAAAAAATGTATTTTAATGGTTCTGTAAGTCTGGATTTTTGGATAAATGTTTACTGCTTTATTTAATTATTTTTCATATTTAACATAGTAAAAATCTTTAAGGCATTATTGTTAATGTACACCTTAAGTCCCTAGAAACAAAAAATATTTTAAAAATAAGATACAGCAATAAATGACATAGTAACACAATTGTTACTTTGTGTATTTGAATCTCCTCCCTAACATATTATAAAACAAACAATCAGCAGATCTTCCACCTCTTTAATATTTATTCAATATGAATATTTAATTAAACTATATGAAACATTAAATAAACTATATGATACATCTGTCACTTAAATAGTCATTCATTAACTGTACTTATGATTTAATGTGCATAAAATTTAACATCTCTGGATTGTTATATTTTATAATTCAAAAATAAAAGTAGTCCTTATAATAACACCAATCTGCCAGTGAGTCCCGTCAAAATCAGCCCAACCGTTCTAAACAACAATTGTAATAAACAGATAGACAAAAATTCCCACCATGCAAAAAAATATTATTCTAGTAAACAAACACTTTGTAAGAAGCGGTTATTTTAATATAACAAATGGACACTCTAATTTTATTTATTTATATAGATAATAAAGTTTCTAATGCTTAATAAATGAGTGGCTTCTATGTAATATTTTCATTTTCTCAGTTTGGTAAGATAATTCGTAAAAAATACGGCAACAGGAAAAACAGAGCATATTGACTTTTCACATTATTGTTTCTGCCTTCCCCATAATAACGGCAAATACATTAGATAGTGGTAATATGTGAAATGATAAAGTAATAGGTCAAGATGTGCGATCCTAAGATGTCAGTTCAAGCCATTGGGGTTACTTGAGATCTGTCCATATTAGACTAACAGGGCATACGTATCTAAAGTTACTTATAATAATATTAATTTAATATTAAATTTTTAATATCTTGATACATATTAGTATTTATGGGAGCTACGGACTACCTACTCACTTTAAAATAATTAACTAAACTATCTTAATAGTATTCTGTAATAAAACAGGAGATTTCCCGAAAAAAACTTATTATTTTCTCTACAATTTTTACTAAATTCAAATATTGATGATATTAAGATAGATAAACAATATATCAACCATAAATAGTACCTTAAAATTACTTGTATCTAGAGCAGTAAATGATCTGAAAAAATAAAGTCAGAGTGTCAATATCACATTTTTCGTTTAAAATTAAATAAAATATTGAATTCACTTTCAGGTGTCTGTGGTTTCATGAGTTTTGAATATTTTTACGTTTCATGTGGTTTTGATATATAACTTTGTTTATCACGAGATGAATATATCGTACTGGAAGATATAGAATCTTAAGATTTAAAAAATAAGTGTTACAAAAAATATTTGGAATTATTCATAATGGAATCGGGAAATTCAGCGGTTTCTGCCGAATCTAAGGACGCTTTTAGTTATATAAATGAAAGACCAGTGGATGATATATCTCTAGAATTCTTTTATAAACCACACACTATAACCTTATTGGCAGTTTCTATAGCTTCTGTAATTTACACCGCATTTGTCAGGTATTATGCAAATATAACGATATTAATTCATTTGTACAAAAAATTGGAGTAGTCAAATATTTTCCAAGAATTAGTACGTAATTAAGTCTACCTTATACAGCATTTTATGGAAGTGTTATTATTATTACTATCCACTTGGTTTATTTTATTACTTAGTTAAAAATATTTATATTTATAATATTTTCACATAATATTTGACTCGTCTTTGAAAATAATTAACTTAAATTATTTTTTTATTTTCCCAGAGATGAAAGTAGCACACAAGATAACATTTGGTCAGGAATTTGCTGTGTAATCTTTTTCTTTTTAATAGTATCAGTACTTACATTTCCTAATGGCCCATTTACACGACCACATCCAGCTGTTTGGAGAATCGTATTTGGCATGTCTGTTTTGTATTTACTGGCATTACTATTCCTTTTATTTCAAAGTTATTCAACAGTTTATGAAATAATGTATTGGATTGATCCTAACTTACGCAATTTCCACATAGACATGGATAAGGTGAGCAGAATGTTATCTTGTATTTCATATGCTCAAAAAAATGAAGGATACTTTTAATTTTACTTATTTTTTATATTACCTTATGTTCATTAAGATCAAATTACTTTTCTAAGAAATACATAACATTGTTGTTCATGATGCATGTATACATTATATGTTTATGTTTATACATACAGATATAACACTTTGTATATATCATATTTTATTAATTATTCAATTGCTATTTCTGTTACAGGAATATGCTGTTAATTGTTCTGATCTTAGTTTACCCAGAATATGGTCTCATGTTGATGTCTTTGCTTGGGGCCACTTTTTAGGATGGATGTTTAAAGCAATACTTTTTAGGCATACTGGTTTATTATGGGCAATATCAATAATGTGGGAAATCACAGAAATTGCATTTGCACATTTACTACCAAACTTTTTAGAATGTTGGTGGGACTCTGTTATATTAGATGTTCTAATCTGTAATGGCTTTGGCATATGGTGTGGTCTTAAAATATGTAAAGCATTGGAAATGAGAGAATATAAATGGGTCAGTATTAGGTAAGTTTCAATTGGAATCATGAGTTTAGTATGTGATAATTGAATAAACAATTTTTATTTCTTTTTTAGAGATATATCCTCTACAACAGGAAAAATAAAAAGAGCCATTTTACAATTCACTCCAGTCCACTGGACACCTGTACGGTGGCTTGATCCAACTTGTACATATATGAGGTTTTTTGCACTGAGTCAACTCGTAGTGTTTTGGCAAATATCAGAACTAAATACATTCTTTTTAAAACATATCTTTGAAATGCCGCCTTCACACCCCCTGGTTATAGCCAGGTTATGCTTAATTGGAGTCATTGTTGCACCTTCAGTAAGGTTGGTATTGTTTCTTTGAAAAACATTTAACATACAAAAGCATGAATTCCACCCCACATCATTACTAATAGAGTAACAATTTTGGAGTAAATAGATGGCCTTGTTATCAGGATGTCCTTAACTAACATGCAGGATCCTATGCAGGATATATTGCGAAGATGCCTATTTTATTTATTTTTGTTTGAAAATATTTTTATAATCAATTGTTTCAGTATAGTACATCATTTGCATATTTTTTTAGACAATATTATACCTACGTAACGGATCCACGTTGCAAACGTGTTGGCACACAATGTTGGGTGTATGGAGCCATAATGGTCACTGAATCAATGTTATGTATCAAAAATGGGAAGGAGCTTTTTGGACAGGCACAAGTGTGCAATGTGATAGTGTGGCTAGTCATACAAATTCTAGTCTCTATCGGCTGTGTGTATGGAGTTGTGCTTTATCATAGATATTTTGAGGTAAAAAATAAACAATAAGAATTTTATAGCTATTTTGTCTTGCTTTTATTATTATTAAAATATGTGAAAAACTTTTGCTGGAAATTAAGATAAAATCGAAGTTTTTAAAATTTAAATACAAGAATCACTACTATTTCTGTAGGTGTATACAGATATTTTTTCTTAAATAAAAGCATTTCAGATATAATACTACCGAAAAACGTAAAGTCACTGTGTTTTCTCTGCCGATTTGCCAAAATGCGAAAAGCGTTTCCATTTAAAATTATGAACATATAATAATTGGCATATAGACTTGGTGGCCAAAAAGAAGTTATTACTAATTGTTTAGTAGGTTCCATCCTAATTAACATTGCAATTGTGTATTCTTTCAGCCAAGTAAAGAAACTAGTGTAGGTAGTCCGAAGAAAGAACAATAGAAAAATCTTTTTCTGATGGCAGGTAAAGCTGTGTATTATTAATGTTCTATAAGCAAATGTAAATATTCTAACATAATTTTTGATATAAAAACTAGTCAAATTGTCTAAAAGTCAGTACTGAAAATACATAGTAATCAATTAAACTTTTCTATTGCTTATACATTTAACTGTATTTTTATTGAATTATCTTTTGCTAATATAACTTACATATTTTTATACTATAATAATTTATTGTCATTGGCTCTCTGGCCCTTCATAATGAATATATTTCGCGGCACGTAAAAAGGCCGCTAGTGATGCTCCTGAGCAGGACACGATTATAGTCGTAGACTGAGCGCCCGTTAAACCACGTTGCCCCAAGTACAACAGCAAATAAAATTTATTTTTATGATAATTTTACATAGGAACCAATTTCTTAAATTAAATAGTGATAAAATTACGAAAATCATCTGTAAGGTGGGAACAAGCCTGTAATTAATTTTATTTGTTTTACAAAGATGTGCTCTTATGAACTTCATATTATAGAACGTATATATTAGGTTTTACTCGTAATTTATAGATATGTCGTAAATAAATAGGCGGCAATTATACTTATCGACACATTTAAATTTATATATGGTATGTACTTTCTTCGTGAGTATCCAGTATTTGAAATGTAATAACTAAATAAACTCATCGATTTATTTTTTTTCATCAAATACTATTATAACGTCTAAGTACTTTTGGGGCGTGTATGCCCCAAAAGTACTTAGACGCGCTAATATACCCCCTCCACTAACGCTCATATCCTTTTTACTGGACGACAGCTGTGGTTCGTAATTAATTTGTAAAAAATAATTTTGTTTGTTTCAGACTCATCATTAAATTATTACTATTAGCTAATTCTTAGCGTAATGCTAAAGGCGATCACCGAACTGATGAGAATACAATAACCCGTTACTACGTCTGTATGGTAATCAAATTGAACATATTAAAACATGTGAAAAAATCTTAACTATAGGTATATGAAAAATTAAAATATTTCTTTTTTCCTTAGTAACGGACTAAACAAAAATTTTGATATTTATTGATCGAACTAAAGATTTTTATATTATTTTAGTAAAATATTGAACACCAAATATTACTTATTACTTGAACACTAGGTACCTCGTAGTTATTGTTGTAAATTAAATACTTATTTACGTTTACGTAAGCATTGCTCATTAAATATTGTAGTTATAATTATGAATCTTCCAAATATTATAATATATTAGTTATTACAATACGGCTACACTGTTACAAACATGATTTACTTATTTTCGAGGGCAACAACTCGGTTATAATAAGAAAATCTCTTTATATAATATATTATATTATATTATATATTTTTTCGTTTAAAAAACAAAAAATAAGAAAAAAGAACTAACGACAATATCACATTGGTAATTTGTAAATCCTCCTGTCAAATATAATTTCTCATAAACATAATTTGCTGAAGTTAGGTTGTGCTGATCTTATCCCCTTTAAGTTTAGAATATCTTTGTTCACATGATCTCATTAGACTTAAATGCATTGTTGCATTCGACTCGCAAAGTGTCTGTTTGTGTGGGAAAAAGGAAATGATATGAATCTTAAGGATTCATCTGCTTATTAAAGGATCATAGGAAATGCATGTGGATATGCTGAAATCTTTAAAAAAAATGTGTACTTTGAAGAAGATAATGTTTACAAGGAAAAATGTATTCAAGAAAACTGACATTTATGATAACGATTTTTCTGTAACTTCGATGCAGTGCATGGTGTAAATTCATATCCGTTACAAAATTATAAAAAGATTAACTATGTATGTCGACGCCCCCAAGTAAATTCGATGTTAGTTTTACCCATATATTGCAAAATTCGGCATCTACTTAATTAGGAGGTCTATAACTTAGTATTGTAAATATTGAATTAAATGTATAGATTACGATTACAAGTATTTTTATAAATGACGATGAAAAGTATTTTACCCTGAGATGATCTCATTATCTTGCATCCAGTTTTTATTCATATATTAAACATGTATTAAACCATAATCTGTACGTCACATTTTCAAACTAGGAATCAAATAAGGTTAAGAGGAAGTAAATGATTAATTTGTCTGTCTCATCATGATACGTCGAATTAGAAATAATATCTTCGCTTTTAATTATCACATATCTATTACATTCCAACATTTTAAAAATGTAAACCACTAAGTGTAATGTAAAACTGTTGTTTATTTTAGTAATATTTATTTGTATTATATGGTAATAAGTATAATACAGTTTTACTCAGTTTCAGTAGCGTTGCAATTCTCATAATGTCTATATTGAAAATAAAGATATTTTGTCATTTTTGTAACGATAAATAGATATTATAAAACGATAATTTGTAGGTAGTACTTTTCAATTCTATAAAATACATATGAAACTTCGATCAAGAAATATCGACCTTGGGGCGTCGTTGACAAAATATTTGGATTAATGAATTTAAGAGGCCAGTAATTATGATTAGTACAGTATTAGTATTTTGTGTGATTAAATAAATGTTTCGGTTACATACACAATATTATCTATTCAGTAACAATAAGTAAGAACAATGTAACTATGTATTTATAAGAAAGTTTTTTGGGGCTTAACAAAAATACAATAGCAAACGTTTATGTGAATAGAATTTTATTGTGGTCGTGAATAAAAAAACATTAAACAAACTTTTTTTCATTTTGTAATGTTTATATTATCAATACTTTCTAAAATAATATCATGATATCTTTGAATTTTCTTACCCACAAAAAAATATAATTAATATATATATCATAAGACATGTTGGATGAATATTACACGTAATATGAAATGCATATTTTTTAATTACTTACATTTCGTTTCAAAAAAACATACTTATTGAAAAAATAAATTGATTATCTGTTATGATGACAGATAATTATATAATAATAGAATTAACATCATTTATGATCATTACCTTGCATAAGTAAGATGAAATGTTCGTTAACATACTATTATAAAGTTGTTATTCTAAAATGTAATTTGTGTTTTATGATGTTAATATGTATTGAATAATAAGTTATATTTTGCATAAATAAAATACTAGTAAATAACTGCGAAATATAACATTGTTGAAATAAACATTTATTTTATTACTAAAAAATATGTTCATTTATAAACGAAGACTTATTACAAAAACAGCGGAGAATTTACTGCTGTTACTTGTAATTAACAGATAACAACAACCAATACTGGACGAAGAGAAATGAAATTTGGAATGTAGGGAGGGTTCTTTAGAATTTTTTTTAGCTTCACGCTTTTTATCATAGCATAGCAGGGTAGAGAATGAGAAAACGAGATTTTAAGCTTACAGTCGATATTATGGAAAATGGAAATGGCAACAGAGTGACTAGGATCGTAAAGACCTGCCAACGATTAAGAAATAAGAGTCCATCTGACAACAGCTTTCTACATAAATAAGAATAGAACCCACTCTAGGAAATTTCGTGAACCTTTAATTTCATACAGACTTGCAATACTATTTATAATATTTTTATATTAATATTTACATAATTTTGATTAGTTATTGCTGTTATATTTGTTGTAATTGTTATATTGATCCTAATTAACCTTATTTGGTCATCATAGATTTTATGATGCTATGTTATTAATTTATTTTAAATTTAAGTAGTAAAGTGTATGAACGTAACATTTTACATCATAAAATGTTCTCTATTTAAATCTGTTTGCCTAACGTCGTGTAAAACTTTCCAAAATCATTTATTCTAAAATTATAATATTCTTTTATACCAAAATGATTAAAATTATATTTCTAAAATTGTATTAAAATTATTTAAAGTTTATTTCGATTATTATTAAAAAGAAAATCTTGTATATATAATGGTGAATGTAATTGTTGTCTAAAATAATTAAAATTATATCGTACACATTAAGTATATTTCCATATACATGTTTATTAATATTTGTTATAAAATGACTTATTTTTTTACGTAATGTTTATAGAAATATTGTTACAGCTCAATTAAAGTTTAAATATACTATAAGGCATGTATTGCTAATTCTCAAATATCAATTAGTTGCCCGGAACAACACCCGCAAGGGTAGAAAACATTCAAGTCTAAATTTTTAAATTTTGGATTGATTAATAAACAATTTTGTAATTTATTTAGCAATTCTTTTATACGAACCAAATCGTTTTGCCTAGCATCTTGTTTAAAGTAGGGTACTAATTGTTCGTCTGCAGCTAACCTCAAAAGTAATTTATTTAATTCGTCTAAATGTCGCTCTAGTTTATCACGTTCAGTTTCGAAAATTTTTAGTTGATTACTTCTCTCTTCTTCTCGTTTCTTTAGTAAACTTCTCTGTTGTTGGTAAAGAGCTACATATTCGCATATCGTATCCGTTTCGTTTTGCAACTGTAAAATGATGTGTTCAAGTCTATGTTTCTCATCTGACAAGTTGGCAACTTCGTCCATGATGTGCAAAAAGCGTTCTTGAAGTTTTACCATAGCATCTTCTTTTTGTATGCATATACCATCTATAGATTTCGTTTTTGATTCAGTTGAGACCTGGCACGTCATAGATAACAATTCCTTACATTCTGTATTGTGGTCAATATGATTATGATTTTCTTCATGAGACAATTCACAATTATTTGTGGGTGTTGGATCTAAGTTTGATTTTATTTCTTTACCGTCGTGTAAATATTTTTCGTACTTCTCTTCTTTGTTTCGATATTCGTTTTGTAACCTTATCATTTCATCATCCTTAGCTTTTAGTTTATTATGTAAATTTTTTAAACGTTCTTCAACTTCTACCAACTTAAGAGTTAATCCTTTATTGAGCTCCTTTTCATGTGTCCACTTTTCTGTTAATTCTAGTTTATCTTTTCCCTGAAAAAAATATCTTTTAAAGTTACTTTTCGAGACTACTTCATGTATATGTGTATAGCAGGAAACTGTATAACAAAGCAAAATCATAACAATAATGTATAAAATTTAACTATAAGAATGTCAATAAAAACATGTTTTAAAAAAAACGGGTAAATATTTGAACGCAGCGGGATTAGAACCCGCACCTCTTGGAAACCGTCAAAGCGCTCTGACCATTCTCTACAGAGGTGCTAATAACATAAATAAGCTGTAACAAACATATAAGAATTTTGACGTAGCCGGTAGTAAAACGAATGGCTTAGTGGTCATAGCACTTGGACGGTTTCCAAGAGGCGCGGTTTCGAATCCAGCTGCGTTCAAATTTTTATATGTTTATTCTAAAATGTTTTTAATCCTAAGTGTGGAATAACACTTTAAATTCTAAAATAGTAAACTATGAAAACATACCATTTTGACTACCATTTGCTCCAGTTCCTCTATATTAAGTTTTAATTTTTTATTCTGTTCTGTTGCCCTTTGTGCTGCTAATTTATCACTAGTTATATCTGCAGAAAGTTTATTAACATCAACATTGTTATGGTTACACATATTTTCATTGGAACCAGTGCTATCTCTTTCATGTTGAAGTATTTGGATGTTTTTAAGGGCTTCTGCATATTGTATTTGTATTTGATTATATTTATTATTTATTTCTTCTAGTTGTGTCTAAAATCATTAAAAAAATACAATAATTATAAGAAAAAATATCAAAAAAACTAAAAATGCTCAGTAAACAACAGTTATGGTTAATAAAAAAGTTTTGTACAGCTTTAAAGCTATACACAAAATTTCTTGCATTTTAAAATTATGGACATATAACCAAACATAATACTTTCCAAAATGGAAAAAATTACAAGATAAAAACTTTTCGCTTGCATTATTTTTCTTTATATGATAAAAATATACCTACTTTAATCTCTTGATATTCTTTATCAATATCAAATTCAATGTTCATATTTGATATATCAGTTTTGCATTTTATATCATAGTTTTGTAAGCGTATTTCCATATCACTTATTTGGTCAACTAAGCTACTTTCTCTATTGTATAAATTTTCTAAATCTTTAGAAAGATTTTCATTTTTGAACATTTCTGATTTTAGTTGTTCATTTAATTCATGTACATAATGTTCATAATGAGATTGTATTTGGTCTCTTTCCTTTTGCAATGACTCAATTTTTTGTTCTAGATTAACAACATTTTGTGATAAATCATTATTTTCTTCTGTACCTTTATCTTGCCTTAAATTTCCTGGAGAATCATTTGTTAATTGTTGAATTTGAAGTTGCAACAAATCTAATTGGTTCTGATAAGTAAATAATTGATTTTGAAGCTGTGCATTCGCAAATTCTTTAGAAGTTAACATAGACTTTGTAAATTCTAGCTGCTCAGCCAAATTGTTGTTTTCATCTTTTAGAGATTGATTTAGAGTGTTTAATTGTTTAATAGATTCATTTTTAGTAGCAATTTCTTCAAGTGCAGTTGTATATTTAGTTGAAAAATTTGTAACATCAGATTGTAATGATGTAACTTTTTGCTTACAGATGTTATGATTTGTTACTTCTAAATCATAAATATATTCAAGATGTGTCAATTTACCATTTAAATTATTTATTTGTGTTTCAAGATTATTTCTATTTGAAATTAAAATTTCAGCCATATTAATATCAGATTTTACATGGCAGTCATTGAAATTACTTTTATGGGGCAAATATTGAGCTTCACTATTGACAGTACTACTTTGATCTTCATTTATGCTATCAGTAATATTTTTTATATCATCATTTATAGATTCTTGTAACACAGGAGTATGGCTTAATGCAGCAGTTACTTCAGATTTTTGATTCGCTACACATTTTTTTTCTTGATGATCCCTTAACTAAAAGAAAAAGATAAAAAGTTATTTGAAAAATTACAATGTTGTAAAGCCAAATCAGAAAAATATTTAAATTCAATCTTACTTTTTTACGAGCTTTTGCCAATTTTTCAGCTCTTTCGTCCATAGCGCACTAAAGCTTTCCTAACGTAATAACAGACGAAACCAACTACAAAATATGTTTTAATATTGATGATATATCACTTAATTTACAAATCACAATCATAAATTTGACATTTGTTATTTGACAAGGACAACTCACAATTGTTACTTTTTTTCTATTATAACTGTAAAAAGCCTTTGGTATGTCTTTATACAGCTTAGTATACACTTAATACTTTAATATTAAGTTTTACAGTATTATAAATAATCGCTTAAGTAGTTGTTTTTTTAAAGTCAGTTTTATTGTATTGTGGATTCTGTTAACTATAGTCATGAGTAATTCATCGTTGATTTCAATATATACATATCTCATATCTGTGGTCTCGGTCTGTGTGATTGTCAAGTATTGTCTTAAAAATTGGGTTTTCTTTAAAGGTTAGCTGTGAATTGTGATTAAATTTGAATTACTGTAAACTGTCATTAAGTCTTATACAAATACTAAAATTGGGATGATTCTCTAATGCTGGTCTTCATACTCTCCAAAAAATATATTTAATATATATTTTAAATAAGGCTAGCAATATATTATAGATATTTGTGTAGTTCTTTTTAAATAAACATTTGAAATACATAACATATAAACGGATTACACAATTTTCATACATACTAATATTTATCGACTATAGAGAAAAGATAGGAATAATAAGCGCATTTATTTATATATTTGAGTTATAATTTAATTTAAAAAAGTTATAATTTAATAAAATTATGAGTAACAAAAATATAAATTATAAAAAAGCTTCTGAATATTGGGCCGAAATTCCTCCCACTGTAGATGGAGTACTTGGCGGTTTTGGATTTATATCTGATATAGATATTGATGGATCAACTTTGTTTTTAAAATCAATACTTAGTTTAGAAAATGCACCAGAGACTGGTATTGCTCTTGATTGTGGGGCTGGTATTGGCCGAATTACTAAATATTTGTTAGCTCCTAATTTTGACACAGTAGATGTTATTGAACCTGATGAAAAATTTATAAATTCTATTTCTAATTTTGTTGGTGAATTTAAAGTAAAATTAGGAGTATTATATAAACAAAGTTTACAAAAATTTGAACCTGAGAGAAAATATGATGTCATTTGGAACCAATGGGTTCTTGGTTACTTAACGGATACAGATTTAACCACATATCTCATAAATTGCAGGTTAGTAATATTTGTTCTGCCAACATATTACTAAAAATAAATAACTAAATTATAATGTAAAATATTATATATTTCTATAATTATAAAATATGTATTTAAATATTTTTATTGCTTTTAGGAATGCACTGTCTTGTAATGGAGTGTTAATAGTGAAAGAAAATGTGACTTCCACAGGAAAAACAGAAGTTGATGAAACAGATTCTTCTGTCACAAGGCCTTTAAAATCATATTTAAAAATATTTAAAGCTGCGAAATTAAAAAGGATTAAACAGTGTAAGCAAACAAATTTTCCTACTGGGATATATCCTGTCTACATGTTTGCTCTTATTCCCAATTAATAAAAAAATATTTATTTTTTTTGTATCCACATATTTATATGAAGTAAATACAAAAATAAATAACATCTTATTATTTATATCAAATCTATATTTTTATATATCTAATAATAGAGTAGTAATGGTTTTAAAATACAGATTTACTAAATTGTTTTAGTTTGTTTAATAATAATATGCTTGATATAATTAAAATTGAATTTACTGGATGATACATAAATAGCATGGTATTACATGATGGTATACTTTTAAAAACTGCAATAATATAAAGTATTAAAAATAACCCATATTCTGGAATAAAACTCCAAAGACAAGATATAGTGCAATATATCATTGTCACATGACTAATGACAATATTCCTTTAGTTAACTACTTTGCAAGGAAGAGTCAAGTTTCACTTGCACTTAAACATCATACTTCTATATAACATAGCTAGAGTTCTATATAATATACATAGGGATTAGGAAAGACTGGCCTTTCTTTTGTCTGAGCAAGTAGTGGTTGAGGTTGATTGAGATTTTAGTTTTTATTTAGGTAGCCTAAATCTCTGGATCCAGAGTCCCATATATTCAGTCTAAGTCTTCAATCCATTTCAGTTTTCCCATATTAAAAAAAAAAATTCATATAACACGCATCGAAGTACTATGTACCTAAAATTAAATTGAATATCTATGTAATCTTATGTATGTATATATGTATCACTTTCTATTAATATTTTTAGGTATAACTGCTTACTTCCTTATATTTCTTTTGTGTGCAATAAAGAGGATCCATCTATCTACTTATTCATATACAACCATGGTTGTGACTATTCACCACCGTCATGTATAATATATCTTCGCATATCTCAAGGGTCGAACCCTCAATCACCGCGCTAGTTAATCTTATGAGATACGATTATTATTTATATAGTTAAGTAAAACAAACAGCAACGTATGTAAACGCACGTACCTAATATTTAACTTTACTAGGAAAAGTTGGAAGTTTGGTCAGGAGCGTGGCTTATTGAGTGAGGGGTAGTGTCAAAAATCGGTGAAAAAAGTGAAAAAAGTACACTTGTCAAGATACTTCATAGTACTTATACTATTAATATAAAAAAATACTTCTTATTAATTATGGTGCTTCCAAGTTGATGAGATGATGATGAGTTCATTTCCCCAACGTAATGTTGTAAGGAGAAAACAAAAGTTAACAGTAATGTTGATAGGTCAAGATTAGTACTGTTTCCGAATTTCATTAATAAATACTGTATTGTATATTGAAACTGAAACTGAAACTTTGAAATTTGAGAAGTAAATTCAAATCTCAGCAAAACTTCCACTCAAACCGGGACTAACTTTACATACGTTTGATTAGTAGAATGTTCGCAAAAATTTATTTTAATAGCAATTTATTAAGATATTAAAATAGGTATTCCTAGGGCTTTAGAGATTTAACAATAAGTGTAATTAAAAATATCAATAACTAGAATTCTTATTTAAAAAAGATATTTTTAATTATTTTTACATTTCATTTTATATATTTATCAAAATATTACAACATTAAGAAAATACATCTGACTTACTTGTCTAGTAACATTCTTAATTGATTACCCACTGGATAATTTAGATGGACATGAAAATATATAAGCTAAGACTGCATTCAAAACGTTCTATCAAGAGTATATGAGACTGTGCTCGTCAGTAGCAAACTTGCAGTAAGTGAAGCCGACGTCCCTAGTATATAATAGTTACGATCTTTTTTATTTATTGGATTAAAACAAACTAACTATCATATCTTCGTATCGGAGAAATATCAACATTATAGTTATTAATTTTAATATAGGTCCTAATATACTCTCGATCGCTTTCTGTTAGTAACGACCAACTTTCTAGTTCCACTAATATTTCTAAGCTCATACAACTTTGAATCAATCTCTCTGCAGACAATATGGTTAAGAAATCTGATTGCATTATGCGCAGTTCTTTTAAATATATCATAGGATTTTTATCTAAAATTTTCATCATAAATTCATCTGTAAGCTGTACGGCTGTTCCAATTTGGATAAACTCGACATTGAGACAATTTGTTAATAAAAATAGTAACTGTTCATCGCTAAATGTTGATACACATATTATTTTTTTTAAATTACGAAATGGCAATATTTCTAAAGTTTTTGTATACAATGATGTATGTTGTATTAGAGTACAATTATAAAATGTCAGTGATTCAAGCAAAGGACACATTTGGCTAATATACATAAGTGCATTTAAGTCTATCTGGTCAACATGCTCCAAGTGTAATTTTAATAAATTACAACCTTTTACTTGTAGTACTTGTTTAACTTGATCTGCATAAAAATCGCAAGATAACAATTTTAAATCACATAAATCTTTTAATCCAATTAAAACCATTAGATCACTTTGTAAAGTATTATGGAATACTGTCATACTACAAATTAAAGGACACATTTCCACAGCTAACTGCAAGTGATGGCTAGTGGCGTATCTACTAACGTATATTTTCAATTTCAGAGGGCATGCTTCGGGACAATTAATATGAATAAACTCTAACACTTTGCCTATTTCGTCACATCTACCAATATCTTCCAAGTTATGACAATTAATTAACAAATTAACATATCCCTCCCATGTAACAAATGTATGGTATAATTGAATACTTTTCAATTCTTTTAACTTGCTTAAAATATTGACACTTTCATTTGTAATACACTTCGAACAAGATACGTCGAGTTTTCTAATGTTAGTACAATTTTTAGCTATACATCTCAATATGTTATCTGTGCAGTCATAATTTATGAATAAATACTTGAGATGGTGCAACTGTTTCAATGCTTGTATTATGGATTCTTCCATATCAGCAGTCTTCCAACCACCGGAAAGAGAACCTAAGTTTAAATATTCGAGCCCGGTGAGCATGTGGAGCTTAGAATAAAAGACCGACCGCATCATTTTAGGAATAGCGTCAATTGAGATAAATGTCACATTTCTAGTTAACAAAACTTCAGTCATCTTAACAATTACGTTCATTTGACTAACGAACTTTCCCATTGAACCACGAAAACCCAATGAGTGCTTAGTCTTCTCTAATAAATCAGATAGAGATTTTATTGCTTCACTGGTAAATTTATCGTAAAGCATCCATGGTACATGAATATTCAAATAACAACGAATATTTTCAATGTTGTAGTTAAGGGTCATTTGTGCTTTGTCTGGATTATTCTGAGCTAATAAGGCTGTTGGAATCATGCGAATTTCTGCTTGTTTAGCTACCCATTCTCCAAGCTTTATTAGGGACAATTTTTCTAACTTTTTAGGCTCTTTATATCTTGTCATGTTGAATCTGCAATATTAGAATAAAATAAGTAACAACAAATTGCGTTGGATATAATTTTTGATATGAAGCTGTTTCATTTTTACAAATAATACCCAGAACATTATCATTTATTTTATAATTTTAGTAAAACTATTGAAAAATAAAGTATTGTAGATATTTAAAATGCCATTGTTCACTTCAATAAATAATAGATTATTCTTAAGCTACAAATACCTAGACATTACTTACATATTGTATTTTCTTTTACTCACAAATTATTTAATTTATATACTTTATTACCACTATCACTTGAATATTTTCCAGGTAAAACATATTAAATGTTATAATTACTATTAGCTGTTATTATTTTACTATATTTACTGACTGTTATTATTTTACTATTAGCTAAAAATATCAATGCTCTTAATACATAACACTAGCCAACATTATGTGGCTATTAATAACTAAGATTCAACATTTAGACGCTTGAAATGGCATTTGGCGCAAAAGTGTTTGTAGCTATGCTTGAATACGCTACATTATCTACGTAAAATTAAGTGTCAATAGTTTTTTATCTTCGTAATTTAATTTTTTAAACATATTTTTTTGGTTTTGTTGATATACAAAAAATACACGATAAAAGACGGGAAAGGAAACGAATTAATTAATTTAGTTATTTGATTAATTAATAGAGCAATAATTAATTTTTAAGTTTGTCACTGTCATTCTAAATTATATACTTACGCCGTGAAGTTTGTTATAATAGTAGCTTTTATGAAACAAGAACTCAAGATCCTCAACATATTGTACTGGAAACCATGATTACAAAGCGATATACGTTTTGTAGTCTCGCAAGTGTCATGTTATTCGACTTTACGGCAGAGCTGCGATGATCAAGTGATCAGTGAAGAAAAACCCTGTCGCGTCTATCAGAATAATTTCTCAATAATATCTATAAAATATTTATCTTATAAGTTTCGGAATGGAGGAATTTGGTGTCTTTCTTCTGCATTTATAACATTTTAAACTTTATTACACTCATTGTAAAACTGTAATCAATGTCGATTTCTACACGTCATTATTATTATCCAGCGAAGCGCAGTAGGTCAGTGTCTAGCTGTAAACGCAATTTGTTGTGGGTTCGATTCCCACAAGGGGAAATGATTATATTTAATATTTACTTTCATTTATATGCTCTGGTAAGATAACTTAATACGCTTTGATTTTTAGGCAGGAAATAGCAAACGAATTCTTTTGACTCTAGATTGTCTCTGATTACCGTGCTATGCATGGATGTGCAAAAAATATGTATTTTAAAATATCTATTTTTAACTAAGATTGCTAGAACTAACTACTAATATCAAACGGGATCAATATTAAGTACACATATAATACACTTTTGAAGGTAAAAACTAATGCCCTCAAAAACATCCTGTAAAAAAACCCAAGTCTCGCAGGTCAGTCCGTAAAAAGTTGTGAGATCCATGTAATAGCAAGTCGGTTAATCTATTTAGTCTCTACTTAAAAGACCTTCCGTCTTAAGTTATTACATAAGCTATTATAATGCCAATATTATTATTTTTTTACATTTTAAATAAATAGATCGACTTAGCCATCGCATGATTTCATTATTAGTATGTATCACACTACACAGCGCGACGGGCTAACAACCGAATTCCTCACCAGAGAACTTCCGAATATGATAATTGAGGTGAGCATCTTAAAGAAGTTAATGCTCTTAAAATTTTAAAGACGAACAAGAGTATTAGTGAATTGGTTGCACTAGATCCTGTATCGACTTCCCGGTTAATTGAGAAGCTTATATGGACATTTAAGCTTCAGAGCCACTTTGTTATACGTCGAGTCGAGTCGAGCGCGATAGAAGAATCTAATAGAGTCTAATATAATTTTAATATTCATTGTGTTTTCATGCGATGGCCAAGTCGATCTATAGAGAGACTGTGCTGCGAGGCTTGGGTTTTTTACAGGAAGTCTTTGATGGCATCTCACTTCCTTTTGTAGAGTCCTACTTTTTGGTACCATCTACTTCTAACAAATTTTCTTAAAGACTTTGTCTTATGATATTTTCTTATTTTTGTATGTAGTCTTCTTCTTTTTTTTTTCGGTACTACTTATTTTAAGTTATTATTTTTACATAATACAAGACACGTCTTTTGATGTGTTCAGATCAGAAAACTGAACAACTTTTCTTTAGGATCATAAGTCCAATTTTTATCGAAATACACCTTTACTTTTTAATTATTATTATCTATTAAATTACAAAATATTAAGATTTTCCTATGATAAAGACAATAAATTCTATTTATATTCTAAATTTGAAGCTTTTATATCAGCTAGAAGTGCCTTGGACTTTTGTTGATCGGTGAGTCAGTCAGTCAGTGAGTGACAAAATTAAGAAACTTTAACAAGTTGTCATTCTTAAACGACTGGTTCAAATTGACTGAAATTTTACATATATCGTGTTTTTACAATGCCTGATTAGTTACTGAAAATTCAGGCTTCTTATTTTATCCACAACGAAATTATAGGGGTCGAAAATAGCCTGAATTGCATCGAGAAAAGGATGGTAAGGCCGTGCCACTTTTGTTTGCTCGACTTGTCAGATCTTAAATAATTAAAAATATTACACATGTCATGTTCCTGATGCCATCATGGCATGCTATATGTAAATTTCTCTAGGCGGTACCTAGGTAGGATACTAGGGGGTTTTAGATACATTTGCCATGCTTCAATCTTGTTATAACTTAGAGGCTGATAATAATTTAAATATATGGCGCAACTCATCTTCGCAATTGATTTTGCTTATATTAATAATGAAACAATGGTTGGTTGGTTGGTTCTTAGCTTATGGCGTTTCGAGCATGCCGGTAGAACACAAATCTCTTCGCCAATGTCACGTTGATAGGAGAACACACGAAGGAGGTTGTACAGTAAGAACGTGAATTGAAACACTCCTAAATATTTTAATCATAAAGAAGTGATCCCATAAAAAGTCTGCATCTACAACAACACAACACAAAATACATACTTACATAATCTACACAAAAACTGGTTAGTAAAGAAACAATATAAAACACATTAAGTACAACTAAAATTTAATCATGTTTTTTTTTAATATATTTACAAAGAAATTTACACAGAGGACTAAACACAAACATTAATAAAGAATTTATATTTATAGGACGAGGAACTTTAAGTGGGAGGATTTCATAGAGGGGATAAAGAAGGACAAGAGGGGATTAGGACAGCTAAAAAGGGTATGGGAGGGGGTGCCTTCATCGAGGCCACACTCACACAGAGAATGGTCCCTGACCTTGATCTTAGCCAGATGTACAGGTGTACATGAGTGTCTAAAGCGCAAACGACAGACAGTTGAGATAACCCAACGATCTGCATGTTTTAATCTATAAAACCACGGTCGTTTTGGGATCTTTGCTTGAATGAGTGCATAATTTTTACCTTTTAGTCGATTGGACGACTCCCAATAACGATTCCAAGAACTATCCAGATGAGTTTTTGCAAGAGACAACAGATCCTGGGCCAAAATAGAGAAATTTTCGAGTGTTCCGCACTGAACAGCTGACTTAGCACAGTTATCTGCTGTAACATTACCCACAATCCCAGAATGACCCGGGATCCAAATCAATGAGATATCCAAACCCTTACGAATACATGCGAACAAAGCTTCACGAATCCTTAAAATAATAGAAGATACTAGCTTACCATGAAAAGGTTTTTGTTTGATGGCCAATAAGCAACTTAGAGAGTCTGTAAAGATAGCAGTCCGTGGGAAGTCATGTGAAAGCGTAAACAGGATAGCTTCCAATAGAGCAACAGCCTCACCTGTAAACACTGATGATTCGGGGGGGCATTTAAATTGTAAGATAATTTTGAATTTTGGGATCCAGCAAGCCGCGCCAACACAGCCTTTTATTGAAAGCTTGGAAGCATCAGTAAAGATGAGAAGATGGTTAAACCAATTTCGCTGAATTAACGAATTAAAATTTGTGTTGGCACCCGGATCATCTTTGGACAAGCCAATATCCGTGATAATGATTGGGGAATGAATTAGGGCATGATAAGGAGTACAATAAAGTGGATTACATGGAAATCTTTTCAAGGGATGAGGGAGATTGGTAAATCTAAGGAAGCTGTTGAGTAAATATGATACCGATTTATCACGATTACAAAGGTTGGATAAAGTGGATAGTTTAGACAATAGGGGATGGGAAGAGAGCTGTAACAATTTACCTATAAAACGATCTGACAGGAATTGACGCCGGAGAGGATGAGGAGGATCAACACACTCCACTTGAAGTGCGTTCGTAGGAGTAGACTTCATTGCACCTAAAACTATTCGAAGGCATTTGTATTGTATTCGATTTAATTTATCATTAGCAACCTTATTAAAGGGGTCTAAAACAAATAAGCTGTAGTCAATGGCACTACGGACTAAAGAATTGTACAATAGTTTGTGAGTATAGGGATGTGCACCCCACCATACACCAGATACTGCACGTAGAGTATTAATAGCTTTTTCACATTTTTTGCTAAGATATTCAGAATGTGCCATTCCGTTCAGTCGTTTGTCAAGAACCATGCTAGGAATTTAATATTATCAGAAAAATTTATAATTTCATCGCCAAAGTAGATTCGAAAATTTGGAATAACTCTTTTTTTTGTGTATAAAACAGCCTTACATTTCGGTACCGACAATGAAAGACCATATTCAGAGAGCCATTGGTTTAGATAATGCAAAGCAGTGTTTAAACGAAAATTGATGTCCTCTACTGAATTTGAACTATAATAGAGAACAATGTCATCAGCATACTGGAGAATGTTGCAAAAATTGTTTACAGACAATTCAAGGTCATGCGTATAAATATTATATAGCAGAGGACTAAGAACCGAACCCTGGGGAATACCCTTCCAGACACGTCTGGGAGGTATAGTGAGGAGAGGATGTTTTACAGAAATAGTCCTGCCGGTAAACAGACTGCATATGAAATGAGTCAACCTCGCGGGAATATTCAGATATTGCATTTTCTGCCTGAGTAACGGAAGAAACACATTATCATATGCGGAGGCTATATCTAGAAACACACCAACTAAGTAGTACCTTGGCGAAGGCTACTCGAATGTCCGTAGTGAAGATGCTGAGACTGTCAATGGTACTCATCCCCCTTCTGAATCCAAACTGAGAGGGAGCTAATATATTTTTGCTTTCCACTATCCATTCCAATCGATTTTTTAAAAGCCGTTCAGCAATTTTTGATAAAGTAGACGATAATGCAATGGGTCTATAGGAGCTAGGATCGGAAGGATTTTTACCTGGTTTAAGGATAGGGATGATAACTTGAGATTTCCAGGATTCGGGAATATTGCCTGAATGAAAAATACGATTTATTAATTTTAGAAAATACTCTTTGGATATTTTATTTAATTTACTTAAAAAAGAATATGGAATACCATCTTCACCTGGTTTAGTGTCTTTTAAGCCTATAAGAACACTCTCAAGCTCATTGTAAGAGAAAGATGTATCCATTTCCACTAAGGATATAATTGGGGAGAAATTTTAAAACGAATCATGGCAAGGAACAAATGGAGGCGCCAATTTGTCAGTAAAATCGTCAAGCCAAAAAGCGGGGTTATTGGAGCAAGGGCTGAAATTAATATTAGGAGATCGGCGAAATCTCTTAACATTATTCCAGACAATAGACGAGGAAGAGCGGGGAGAGAGGGATTCACAGAAATTGATCCATCCAAGTCTTTTCTTCTTCCAAATCAATTTTCTAAACAACGCGTCACTGCGCTGATACTCAATAAAGTTCTCCACCGTCATACATGCTGCATATCGCACGACTCAGCAAATGTACGCCGTTTGACAGAGTCAGAGCATTCCTGATCCCACCATGGATTGAAAGGCATCTGATACTGAGTGAAGTGTTTTTTGGGGATATTGTGACTAGCAGATAATAAGATAGCATCAACAAACATAGTAGACAGTTATATTCTCATCTCATCAATAGACTCAAGATGAGAACCCAACATGTCATCAACAGAGGATGCATATTCTAACCAATTTGCATTTTTAAGATTGTAATTAGGAAAAGGATAAGGGGAGAGAATAGGTGCCTGACGATTAGCTAAGGACAGAAGAATGGTAAAGTGATCACTACCATAGGAGGAGGAAAGTACAGACCATGATAGTTGAGAGGCAAGGGAGGGAGAAGAATGGGAAAGGTCTATAGCAGTCTTAGGATTCTGATTAGGATTAACCCTACGAGTCGGTGAGCCATCATTGAGGACGGAAAGACCAGCATCATCAATCATTTCCACCAACGAAGGAGAGAATCCATCACAGTAATAACACCCCCACATCGTGTGATGAGTGTTAAAATCTCCCAAGACAAGCACAGGATTAGAGAGAGAAGAAATAATAAAATTTAACTCAAGAAATATGGAAGAAGAGGGACGGGGGATGTAAACAGAAAGACAGGAAATATGAAGGACTCTCACAGCAACAGCATTAAAATGAGGACTGTGATTAGAAAGAGGAATCAAGGAATATGGAGTGGAGTGCTGGACGAGGATAGCACTACCTCCATACCCGTCACTCCTGTCCTCCCTCAAACATGAGAAACCCGGGACCCTAAAACGGGATTCCGGCATTAACCATGTCTCCGAGAGGGCAACAATGACAGGTTTATATAGTGAAATAATAGAAAGCAATTCATGTTTTTTAACACGAACACTCTTACTATTCCACTGGAGGATGGACAGAGGGGCCATATTTAAGAATATTAAAGATTTTTGCCAGATTTTGGGCAACGTTGGACGGTAAAGGGACATCATCTAATTAAAATACTTATAAGGGTTTCAGTCAAAGCAAGTAGCAGATCTTTTCTGGATTCTGATGGTCTATCAGGTAACGCACAGCCATTAGGAAGGGAAGAAGGACAGTCCCCAACAATTGCTTGATGAGTGAGGCTATCATATCCCTTTTCAAGAGGAGCTTGGGGACGGGGAGAGCGGATAACAGTTTTGTGGTAGGATATTGTGGGAGAAGAAAGAGCTTTCCCCATATCAGCTTTTGGTTTGGAGGGAATTGGAGTGGAAAACATTTCCTTAGTTACATCAGCATAAGAACGCTGAGCAAGCGGTAGTCGGGAGGATGCTTCAATGTAAGAGATATTCTCTTGAGTCATTAAAATTTTAATAGCCTGTTGTCTTGCAAACTCAGGACAGCCCTTGTCTGTGGCAAAGTGTTTAGAAGTACAATAGAGGCAAGTAGAAAACTCTTCAATTATCTTGCATGAGTCACCAATGTGGGATTGCGAGCATTTGTAACATCTGGAACTAGACCGACACTGTGCTTTGACATGACCAAATCGACAACAATTTAGGCATTGGATGGTTGAAAAGTAGTATGGTTCTACACGAAGGGAGGAGCAATAAGAAAAGACTCTCTCAGGCAACAGTTGTCCTCGGAATGTTACTACAACTGACTGAGTCAGGATCCATGTAGTAACACCCTCACTCACATTTTTTCTGTTTAATCTTCGCGCTTTCACTACTTCACCACATCCAGATGGGTATTTTAATGATTGAACAAATTTTTCCATTCCCCAATCAACAGGAACTCCTCTTACAATACCCATTCTTGTTATATTAAAAGTTGGTATAATACAAACATACTTACATAGACTTAGAACTGGATTAATCAAAAAATTATTTGCAGCTTCAGCAAATTAGACGCTAATTTTATTGCGGCCAACATTTTTTACACCATCATTAACTATGTCTGTAATTTTATTTGTATGGAGGAACTGATCAAATTTAATAGCTTTCATAGAGGTCCCTGAAGCAGGATCAGGAGTATCCCTTGACACATATACTATAAAAGGGCCTTTGTCAGAATTAATATAAGATTTTGCACCATCAGACAAGGAAGGATGAACATACACATTTTGGATAGACGGAGTAGCAGAGGAAAAATTCACAATAGTTTTTTTATTAGTAGGGACAATATTAAAAGAGGATGAATCATCCCCTTGGCGTTTTCTGGAAATTTGATTTAGGGAAGGATCATCACCGGGATCCGGCGGGCGATCGTTATCCATTTATATAACCTTAAAACACTAACTAACTTACCTAATATGACGATATAAAACTAATATTAACTAAAAACCCAACACCGTGTTAAAAGAGATCAATTCAAAAACTTAAAATTCAGAGATTATTAATTAAAATATGAAACCTCACTAATACGTGTATCAACCAATACAAACGTCAAGCGAGTCCAATGAAACAATTAATAATTAATTATAAAGGAAAGTGTTCAAGCTTCTCCTTTGTTTCGTCCTTTAGACCTACTAATAAAATAAAAGAATATCTAAGATATCAGTTAGATTTTACTGATAATTTATTAAAAGCTATTAGCATATATTAAGTCAAAAACAAAACCTCTAGATATTAGTCTTTTCTTATTATATGATTGTTAAAATTGTCTGTGGATACTAGACAAGCAGTCAAATGTCAAATTGTCGGTCATAGCCGTGATTATCAATCACGTACGATGTTCATGTACATAATAGATAAGCAAAAAAGATTATCCAGTTATATCTTTCACAAAAAATATTTCTATAAAATACTATAATTTTTACTACTTATTTAAATATGTCATTACCATTACCAATTCCGCCATGTGCTAAAAGAGATGGATTAAGTGGTATAGGCTGCGAACAGTTTGAATACGCAAGTACCATGGCTACAACTTTATTGGCTCCTGTAAAAACAGAACGAGAAATATTCGAACATTCTATGTTTGAAGATGATCCTAATGCTAACGTTCAACTGCACAGTGAAGTAGGGAATCAGCCGCGTTGGGGTCCTCGACACCGCGGTGCTCAGGAACTCGCCGAGCTTTATAGTCCAGGTGAGTTATTTCCCATAAACATACATGCGAAGGTTATTATCATTAGTAATTATTATACATCGCTTCAATACGAATAATTAAGCAACTTTTAACATTCCAGAATTTCACATGTTAAATATTTTATAATATATTATAAAAATAGTATTATTTATAATCAAGACAATATAAATATACTGAATATTTTTATATACAATATTTAATTATAATAATTATTTAAATAGTAAATTATAATAATATAATTGCCAGGAAAAAGGCTACAAGAAGGTGTATGTGTACTGATGTGTTGTACCTTATGCATTTGTGCAGGCCTATTAATGGCCAAATATATTCGGGCAGACGCTTCATTACTCTTGGCTGCTATAGCTGGGGTATTGACTGCTGATTTTGCATCAGGAGTTGTTCATTGGGCAGCAGATACATGGGGAGCAGTTGATCTGCCTATTATAGGCAAGGTATTATTTATTTGAATAGTTAATAGACTAAGAGTACACTTAAAAAAAAAGCTAATAAAAGATATAATTTAAAATGGAAATCATTTCAACATTATGTTCAATCTACTTTAATCTGCCTTACTCCTGTACTAAATGGTATGACATATGTGGTCAAACATATCTTGTTATAACTGGTTAATGTGGTACAAATTTCTAAAATTTGTTGCTATTTTTAATGTGTCATTTCTCACTTAGGATTAGAAAATAGTTTTAGGAAAAAAGTACAGGTTAGAATCTGTTCTAAATTTTTATGTTTTTTGAAAAATATTTTCCATTATATTTGTAACTTGAAATATATGATAAGTTTTGAAAGAAATATAAATACACAATGAAATAGTAACAACATCCAACCATTGCAATTCCAAAAAAATATGTAAGTAGAAAAAAAATTACAAAAATGTAAATAATTTGAGTGAATGTTTATTTTATTTCAGAATTTTTTGCGGCCTTTTCGTGAGCACCATATTGATCCCACTTCAATTACGCGTCATGACTTTATAGAAACTAATGGTGACAATTTTGCTATAACTATACCAGTTCTAGCTCGGATTGTATGGCAGTTGCTAACATATGATGCCTCAAACATTGAAAACCAGTTTCATTGGATTGCTTATTGGTACTTGTGCTGTATATTTGTTGCGATGACTAATCAGGTAAAGTTATAAAGTTATATTTTTTTATTTTTGTTTATAAGTAAATTGCATAATTTGGATCAAGTACATCAGTTGTACATTTGAAAGCATTACATGCTTATCAGTTAAAACTGATATTAGTTGTTAAAAAAAAAAAATTAAAATATTTTTAAATATAGTCATTCATCCTATACATTTACAGTTAGATACTATCAGACTGTGCAACAATAGCCTTTCTAAATAGTTTTAAAAACAATGAATGGTTTGTATTATAGATCCACAAATGGTCGCACACATACTTCGGCCTGCCCGCGTGGGTGGTGTGGCTGCAAGAGTGGCATGTAGTGCTGCCGCGTCGCCACCATCGCATCCATCACGTGGCGCCGCACGAGACTTACTTTTGTATCACCACAGGATGGCTCAATTGGCCTCTGGAAAAACTACGGTTCTGGTCCACCCTGGAATTCATCATTGAAGCTCTAACGGGTTGCAAGCCTCGCGCAGATGATATGAAATGGGCCCAGAAACGTTCCTAGAATCTGTCCATTTTTTTTACATGCTGCAGGTATGAATCGTAATTTAATAACTTGCTATGAGTTCATCTCGCTTTATGAGTTTTCTGGCTTATAAGGATAAGTATTAACTATTATTATAGAGTATACACTATATAAATGAGATGTGCAAATAATTTAGGCATTTTACGATGTTTATTTTATTTATATGGAATAAGTTATAAAGTTTGGGATTAGAACTTATTTATACATCTACATTCAAGTGTCTTGATTTTGTTGTTTTAGAACTGTAATTTAAATGTTAACTTATTTGTGGCCTTCTTTCTTAGGATATTAAATGCAGGAAGACTGGCTTAATGCAAATACGAAAACCTAAAATTGTATTAACTGTTGTAATATATATATATATATATATATATATATATATATATATATATATAAAATAATTATAATAAAACTGTGATATGACGTCCCAATATGAATTAGAGTGAAATTCGCTCATGCTTTTTAATATAAATTGTTTATTAATTTATTTACAAAAAAAATTTTTTTTATTATTTTGTCTAATGTAAATTGTTATGAAAATTATGATAAATATTTTCATTGACATTTTTTTCTTTATTTAGAATACATAATCTTTAAATAAATCAGCATTGTATACCTAATTAATTTTGTACAAGTATATAGTACAATAGTAATATTTATTTTTCGTTATATAGGTTTTATTATACAATATATTAGTTACTGTTGTCTTTAATGTTGTGAAGTACCGTCTAAGCTTTATCATTATTCGCACTCACATTTATTTTATCTTTCCTTTTATATTTTTGTTTTTGAACACTGCATGTGGAACTCAGTTTTACTTGTATACATAAAATAGTATAATTTTAAGATGATACTTATTGAAATTATAATCTGCTTTTAAATGCAATAATGTATAAAGATTTTTGAAGAAAATGCTTTATATCAATATATTTTTATTGGAAACTCGATTTAAAATACTAAGTATGACTATTTTAAATGAGAGAAAGTTGTAATTTTAAGGTACAACCGTGTTGAAAAGTTGTAAACTAAAGAATATTTTTATTATCTCATTTGCATAATAAGTACTTCTAAAACAACGTTTTTACGACGTTGTTATGAAAATTGCCTTATTAATTTTATTTAATATAATAAAATGTAGCTAAGTAAATATTGAGCATGTCATGTACCCAAATCAATATTATAAAAGAAGTATAATTAAACTACTAATATTAATATTTCGGAAAATTTTAATTTATTTATTATATTATAATTTTGAGAAATATTTCTTCTGGTGTCAATTAAGCATAACTACTCTCTTAAATTATTTTGTTACTACATTCCATCTTTCATTTCTTATATTCAAACATAGGATTGTGTAATACAATTGTATCTATCTAAAATACTAACTAATGGAAATAGTAATGTATCAGTAATGTGTTACCCGAAATAAATTTTAGGTTTTGAATTTTGGTTCTGATTAAAAATCTAATGAAGTCAGTTATTTTTATTGGCATTTTAGATTAATAACATTTATAATTATAAATTATTTTTATATATAGACATGTAATCTAATTTGATGACAATATGATCATTGAAAGGTAGTATTAGGATGTAATTGCAAGCTCTAAGCAACTTTGTTACTAATAATTTTTAATGTGTATTTGAAATTATAAAATTATAATAATTTTCTTAATTTATAAAGTACCCTAAAAGCAGCTTTTCGGACTGGTGCCTCAAAATTTATTGGATTAACATATATTAGTTGTTTAATTTTTTAATTAATAATTTTATAATGCATATCATATTTGTAAAGTAATTAGCGTTAGGATTCTGAAAACGAACAATTTCTGAACATTCATTTAATTGATAATATGAATAGATATATTTTCCAATTACGATTAAGTGTAATCTATTCATGTTTCAGGGGAAACAATTGTGTTCTCGAAAGTTTCATGCTAAAATCAAATACCATTGTTTGTTTGCAACTGATTTTGTGAAATACAAAATATTTCAGTCACAGTTACACTAATATTTTGTCACTTTATACATAATTTGTTTTATATACCGTGTCATTTTAATAACCAGGACTTTGCAAATTTTGTGGCACCAAACAAATTTTTGGCTGTATGAATTTGTCTATTTAATTGGTACACTTAATTTTAAGTACAATAATAATAGCACTAGCCTATTTTGATATAACTTTATTAATTACTTATACACATTTTTTCAATTTAAATACACATTTAGCAGAAACAAAATAATATATCTTGTTAGCTTATATTGCTTTGAATTTTTATTATGTAATTTACTTTACAAGTCAATTTAATAAAATCTTAAATTACTATGAGTGGTTTCATTTCTGACCTATTAGATCTGTTATAGCAGTAAAGTATATTGTACACCATATATTTATTAGTAAATGTTAATTTACTATTTTATAATTAAATATTTAAAACTTTTAACATCAAGTATATTATAAGTAATAACAATTATAAAATTGTTTAATTTCACTACTAATACAGTGTTTCCCAATAGGGATGATAGGATTTTGATAGCTCACAGCCGCCATCTTGGTTGTTTAACATTTGACATTTGTGTTGTTTTGTGTTTAGTAATGTTTGCCATTTAATCATGAACAAGTTCACGTTGCCTTAGCGTTTGGAAATTGTCCAAATTTTCTATCAAAACTCGAGAAGTATTGTCTCTACTCAAAGAGCATTTCGTGCTAAATATGGTTGTCATGGTGCACCGTCTGAGCTCGCTATATGTCACATAATCGAAAAACTGGAAAGTGAATATTCTTTGCACGATAGTAGAGCACCAACACGACAACGGACAGGCCTTAGTGAAGAAAATATTGCCGCCGTATCAGCCAGTGTCGAAGAAAATCAAAATGTTTCCGTTCCACGACTTGCATAAGAATTGGGCTTATTTAGACTGACAACCTGGCGAATTTTACGTATGGATCTTGGCCTACATCCATACAAGATTGTGTTGGCACAAGAACTCAAGCCAGCAGACCATCGATTATGTCGTGAATTTGCTGATTGGGCGCTTGAAATGATGGAAACGCACACCGAATTTCATAGGAAAATCATCTTTTCATATGAGTCTCACTTTTGGCTCAATGGTTATGTGAACAAACAGAATTGTCGTTACTGGAGTGAGTTAAATCCAAGAGTGGTTCATGAAACACCATTACATCCTGAAAAATTAACTGTTTGGTGCGGATTATGGTACGGTGGAATCATTGGCCCGTACTTTTTCAAAAACGACGAAGGCCGTACTGTTACTGTCAATGGCGACTGTTATCGTGACATGTTGAACGATTTTTTTTCCTGTAGTGCATGAAATCGATGCGGACGACATTTATTTTCAACAAGATGGTGCAACATGCCACACTGCGACCGTCACAATGGATTTATTGCGTGATAAGTTTGGTGAGTCGGTTATTTCTCGCAATGGTCCTCACAACTGGCCACCAAGATCATGCGATTTAACACCCTTGGACTATTTTTTGTTGGGGTATGTTAAATCTCAAGTGTATGCCAATAAACCAGCTACGATTCAAGACCTTGAACGCAACATTCGAGCGACTATAGCGGCCATACCGATGCCGAAATGCTGCACCGAGTCATCGAAAATTGGACTGATCGTATTCACCAGTGCAAAAAACGTCGTAGCGGTCATTTGAACGATATTTTGTTTAAATCATAAATAGTATAAAATTTCCGATTTTATGCTATTTATGATTTAAACAAAATATCGTTCAAAGCCATTGAGCACGAAATTCGAACATATATTACACGTTTTATTTCAATTTTAAAACATATCGTTCTTATTGGGAAACCCCATCTAATAAACACTCAATAGTATACCTATAATAATTAAATCTATACATATAAAAAAACTACAAGGGCTTCTGTACACTGAATATAATCTAAAAAAATACTATTAAGTTGCAGGAGCACAAAATATAGTTTTTGTATTTGTTGGTGAAATTCTAAATCCTTTACGTGGAACCCTAGAGTTCTTTCTAATCTTTAATAGATAGTTACGTAGGGTCTTAGGCAAAGTTGGTTAATATCATGATCATTACTGTTGACATGACATGGTTTATACGGCCGCACTGTACTAATACACCGTTTATCTAAGTAGTCAAAATCTCTGTAACGTAATGCCTTCGAAGGCATTTATTTGGCAAGAGCCTACCTGGTAACTCAGGAGAGAATCCCACTCTAAACGTTTGATGCTAGTTAGTTCTCAAGAAACTGAAGAAGAACATGAGATGTGTTTCCGGTTTTTTAATTCTTAAATAAAAATAGTTTAAATATTACTTACTACATTAGCTCTCGGCCAGTCAAAATAAAATGTACGTTTGTAAGATTTTATCTTTATTTATATGTATAAGTAAATAAAATTGAAAACCTTTTATTTTAGAATAATAAAATAAAGATCCGATAAAGTTAAATTTCACGCACATAAAGTCGCGAGCACAACTATATAATATAATAATAAAGTTTAATTTAACGCTATACTATAAAGAATATAATCGCTGAACTATAATAATTCTGCTGAGTGTAAGGGCGGGACTAGGTAAATAAAGTAGATGTTTTAGGTTTGAAGATATATTTATTACTGCTCGTCAATACCTTTTTTTTCCGAATGTGTAGTATGCTGTTGGCCCCATCGGCCTTGACAGCGTCACCGGACTTTGGGGGAGGCTGAGCTAGAAGAGCTCTGACTTTGGCGTGGAGACCTCGCGAGAGGAAACCATCAACTTAGAACACGGTGTCACAAGGGCGCCTCCTGTGAGGCACGAACCTCGGCTTGTGTACACCGTTTGTAGTGGGGGACTTGCCTGTCCGGAACAGGCCTTTGGCATCGGGCGGGTACGAAACTGGGACCTCGTCTCCACCGGCGGGGACAGTGTGAGTAGCGTGTGCGTTTGCCGTGACGTGTCGGGGCCTACGGGGTCCCCACAATTGTCGGTCCGTATCGTAATCGCAGGCGCTTACCACCGACGGGTCCGGATGAGTAGCAGCTTCTTCGAAGTAGCTACTAGAAAGTTTGCGTTTTGTCTCTGTGGAGATCTACATTACGCATGTACCACGGCGCGCCCGTGGCCATGCGCAAGAATTTATTTTGGAACACTTGAAAACGTCTGAGATCAGTGTGTGCGAACACAACACTGGCATATGTGAAAATAGGCCTGATACACGTCGTATACAGGCGGATCTTGTTTCTGAGAGACATTTTGCTTCTGGAGCAGATTAGCGGGTAGAGTCTACTGAGGACGAAAGCCACTTTGCGGTAGACGTAATCTATGTGGGGCTAGAATGACAGTTTACTGTCGAGAACTATTCCTAGGTATTTTGCGATTTTCGCCGTTGGGATTTGTTTGCCTTGCAGTTTGACTGCCGGCAGGACCTCGTATCGACGACGAGGGAAGAGAACTGAGGCGCTTTTGTGGCGATTTACCTCTATAAGCCATTGGTCCAGACGGTTTAACGCGGTTTGCAGGTGTTTTGCTATGTTAGCCGTATCGTGGCCACTAGCGAAGAATGCGGTGTCGTCCGTGAATAGGGCTAGATGGGTACTTGGGGCTTTGGGAATGTCGTGAGTGTACAACGTGTACAGAAGCGGAGACAGGATGGAGCCTTGAGGAACTACCGCTCTGATAGGACGTTTAGTTGAAAGGGTACCTTCGACCCAGTAACGGAATGAGCGGTTAGTGAGATAATCTCGTAGGATGTGCACTAGCCTGTCCGGAAGCTGTGCCTGAAGTAACTTATGGATTAGGCCATTGTGCCAGACCTTGTCGAAGGCCTTGGACACGTCTAGAAATATGGCCGCTGATGACATCCATTTCGATTTGTACAACAAGTTCTCCGTGAGGCGGTGCACTTGATGGACGCTCGAGTGCTGGGCTCGAAAGCCAAACTGTTCTGGGGGAACGATGTTTTTGGCCTCGACGACGGCCTGGAGACGCGTAAGTATAATGCGCTCATAGATTTTGCCCATGGTGCTTAAAAGGCCGATCGGGCGATAACTGGTGGGGCTGGATTCCGGTTTTCCCGGCATACGGATACCTATAACAATGGCTTCTTTCCATTAGTCAGGAAACGAACACTCTTTCAGAAGAGTGTTGAAGATTGCTACGAGCAGCGAAATTATCTGAACGGGCAGGTCGTCAATACCAAGTGTCATCTGCTTATATACTACACTACATGCCCTACCAAACAAAAAAAAATGTTGGATACAACAACATTTTTTTTATCAAAATACAATATGAAAAAGTAAGATAAAATTGAATATAATAATTAAAATAATTTAACCAAAAATGTGAACAAAGGTATAATAATGCAGTGCTGAAATGTAATATCAAATATCATAATATGTACTTAGGTACAGTCATAATCACAAGTCTTAAACAATATATTTAATGATCATTCAACATAAAGTCTTGTCCTATTTTTATAAACAGTTTTTCTTGACTAAAATTCAACATTCGGTGATAAATCGCTAACAACTGTATATGGGCTTAAATATAATGGATCAAGTTTGCTAAAATTTTCATTTTTAACTAATACTAAGTCTCCTTGCTTATATTCAACTGGGTTTATACTTTTATCATATTTTATTTTTCTTAAAGCTTTACAATTTATAAGGTTTGTTTTTAGCATCATTTTGTGACTTTTGTAGCCGGTATTTTAGTTCTATTGCATAATTATCAAAATTGTAAATTAGATCTATTGTCGATCTAAGATTACTTGGTAAGTTACATTGTTTGCCAAATACTGATTCGTATGGAGTAAATTTTGTACTCGAGTGTACAGAAGTGTTATATGAAAAACACCAGTAAGGAATCCATGAACTCCATTCCTGACTATGACTGTTAACTTGCATTCTCAAATAAAATGTTAAATGTTTATGACTATTCTCAAGTGATCCTAAGGTCTGATGGTGGAAGGCTGTAGACTGTAATTGACTATATATTTAAAATTTTACAAACCTCTTCCATTGTAGAATTTATAAATTCAGTTCCCTTATCGGTCACGATCTGCCGAAGGATGCCATATCTAAGTATAAAATTATTTACTAGACTTGTAGCTACTGTACGCGCATCCTTACCTGCTATCGGATATGCCTCGACATATTTGGTGAGGTCGCATTGAAGCGTTAAATGTAATTATAATTATTATCTCTTGTCAATGGACCTACCAAATCTAAATAAATCTTATCAAAAGCTGAATTTCCACAATCCGTTATGGTCATAGGTTCTTTTATGGTATTTAAATATTTATAACGTTGACAATTACTACATTTTTTTTACAAAAAGCTTAACATCATGCTCTAATCCTGGCCAAAAATATTTTTTACGAATGTTATTTAACGTACGTCTTATTTCTGCGTGTCCGCTAGTAGGCAGGATATGATAATCGTTAAATATAACTCTTTTCGTATCGTCGTCTATAATTTTTGTAACTCCTTTAATTACGCATAAACGGGGTCCGGACCACTTACGCATTTTGTTTATAACCTGAGCTGGCTATTTAATAATTTTAAAGTTATTCTCATCTTTTATTACATATAACGTATTTATTTTTAAATCAATACAAAATGATCTCCTCACAGAGACAGCTCGTGTACACTGGAATTGGGTAAACAGTTTCACAAAAATTGTACGATTTGACGACGAGTATGCATAATCACCACGCTCTAATGATACGCATTTTTTAACCTTTTTCCATTCTTCTTCATTCACAAATATCAACTCCGTGTAATCCTTCGGTAGTTTTAACATCTCTTTAACTCTTGGGTGATCAGTCCAATCATTAGCAGAAATATTAGAAACCGAAGTAGAATTACAAGGTTTTTCATCAAGCTTCTTCTTTTGTGCCCTTGTAAGTACTAACAAAATATGATCATTCATCGCCTTTAATTCTTCACTACTAATTTCTATGCGTGACAATGCATCTGCAGCTACAGTATCACATCCTTTCACATAAATAACCTTAAAATCATACTCTTCAAGTATTAGCCAAAATTTTAACAATCTACTGGAAGGATCTGTCAAATTATATAAAAATATTAAGGGTCTATGATCCGTTTCTATAATGAACCTTCGTCCTTAGAAATACTGTCTAAAATATTTAACTGATCAAACAATCGCTAAAAGCTGTTTCTCAATCGTTGGATACCTACGTTCAGCTTTATTTAAACTACGACTGGCGAAAGCTATTGGTCGACGATCAGCATTACATAAAATTGAGCCTATTGCATACCCTGAGGCGTCTGTCTGTAATATAAATGTGTTATTATAATCGAAAATAGGATACTGTAATATTGGAGGGCTCATTAACATTTCTTTTAAAGTACTAAATGATTTCTGACAGTTTTTATCCCAATTAAATGTTACATTTTTACGACACAAATCATGTAATGGAATACATATCTCGGCGAAATTTGGAATAAACTTTCGATAATAGTTCGCAAAGGCTACAAATCGTTTGAGCTCGTCTACGTTTTTAGGAACCGGATAATTAATTAATGCCTTAATTTATTCTGGATCTGGATTAATGCCGGCCGTTGAAACCGCGTGTCAGAGATATAAAATTTATTTTTGAAGAAAATTGCACTTATCAGGATTTAATTTTAAATTAACTTTTCTAAGCCTTGCCAAAATATCTAACAAATTTTTATTATGACTATCTAAATTTCTTCCGAAACAAATTAAATTATCCAAATATACAAAACATTTATCGTATTTAAGTCCCGACATTGCTAGTGTCATTAAGCGTGAAAATGAACCAGGGCTGGTTTTCAAACCCATAGGCATACGGGTCATTTGATACTGGCCAGACGGTGTTGTGAATGCGGTATATTTCCTACTGTCAGCATTTAGCTTCGTTTGATAATTAGCTTGTGTTAAATCTAATTGAGAAAAATAAATAGCTCCTGAAAGTGAGTCTAATATATCACTTATATTCTGAAGGGGAAATTTGTCATGTATTATACAATCATTTAATTTCCGAAAATCTATCACTAAACGCCAGCTTTTCTTGTCTTCTGTAGTCGTCTGTCTGTATTCTGATTTTTTAGGTACTAATAGTAGTGGGCTAGACCATTCACTGTTAGCGGGTTCAATAATATCATTACTAACATTTTTTTTACTTGTTTTTCTATTTCATCACGTTGAGAAAACGGTAATCTATATTGTTTAGTATAGACCGGATTCGTATTAGCTTTTAATTGTATATTTTATTCGTAAAGATTACAGGTACCTAACTTGTCTTCTGGCAAGAAAAATACGTCATCATATTTCGCACAAATATTTTGTAAACTAATTCTTTCTTCTCTGTTTAAATGATTCAATTTGATTAATGACAATAATTTCCGAACTCTTTCTCCGTCCAAATTTTCTTTGTTAAACGAACAGATATTATAATTCGATAATAAATCGATTTCAGGCCTAAAATAAGCAAGATTTACTTCTGTTTCGCGAGTATTTAAAATTTGAAATAATATTTTTCCCTCTTTCGGTTGACATATACTTCCAGCGATAAATACACCTTCACACAATTCTCTCGGAAATATAACACACGATTCATTCAAATAAGAATCAACTTGAAAAAACTTTTCACACCTCGGAGGTACCTTTATAAATGTATTTTTACTTAATTTCCCTAAACCTAAAGAGAGCGTAATTGGTTTGTCGAAGCTATTTAAAGTAAATGTATTATTTTCGTAATTTAATACACAATTATAATTTGTTAAAAATTCGTGTCCGATTAAACCGTCTTGAATACAAGGCAAATTCTTTAAGACTTAAAACTTGTGTTTGAATTCTATTCCACATAAGGTAAACGGTATGTAAACATAGCCCTCGGTGTACGAGGTGCCACCAATACCATTTACGGCTACGCGTTCTAGATGTATATCTCTTACATCGTATTTAATCACTGACATCGAGGCGCCCGTATCAACTAACATTCTATATTTGGTACCTAATATTGTAAACTCTACGAAATTATTATACGTATTGCATGCTAGAATAAAGTTAGGATCGAAAAAACTCTAAGTTTTGGCTATTTTCTGAAGTACTATCCTGTCTATCGTTTTGGGCTTGATTCAAAAGATGCCTTTTTATATCGTTATTATATCTACCTCGCGAAACAGCACGTTCAAAATTATGTCCGCGTCCTCGAGAATTACTTGTGAATCCTCTATTGTTTCCTAGGTGGTATAAACTAGATGTTTGATTTGGCATCATCGGTCTAAATGAACGATTTGGCGTGTAATGTTGGCGTGTATTGTTTAATATTCGACCTCTACTATGCACCTTATAAGATGGTTGGTACCTACCTCGATGTTGAGTTGTGAAAATTGTTTCAGCTGAAGTAAAAGAGCCTTGACGCGACAGTTCCTCGTCTTTGGCTGCTCTTATGACATCTTTCAGCTCTGAGTGGCAGGCCGCTAAAATAGTACTTAATCGACTGTTTCTCAAACCTTCGGTGAATCGCTGTATTGCTAAGTTTTCGTTTACGGGTCTCAATATTTTAAACGCATTATTCTCACCGTTAGCTTGGGAAATAGTCAATTCAACAAATAAATCCTCAAGTTTCTTACCAAATTCCTCAATACTCTGCGAACCTTGTTTAGATTTTAACATTTCTATTTGTAGTGCCGTGGCTGACTGCTTAGTCAACAGATTATTTTTCATGTCGACAATAAGCTCTGTGGAAGATTCATAGTTAGATAACAAACGTAATTTGGCATGTTTAGTTAAACGAGTTTTAAGGACAAAAGAAATAAGTAACTGCTCATGTACTTTCCTAATGGTTCGGCTATAGAATTCTACACAATCTATTAAGTTTTTAGTAACTTCTTCATTTCCTGTCATAATAGGTAGAAGAGAAGTAGCAGTTTTCATGTCAAAGTCAGTCATGATGCTAAAATCTTGGTCACTAACTAAATAAAATGTTTGGATTTTTTGATAACGATTCAATTTCCTCGCAAGCAACTAATAAGTTATTTGAGGTAAATTCCTTTTTTATATACCCTTTAGAAGCATTAAAGTTTAACTCGTCACGATATTTTGTATATTCGTCATATAAACATTTTGCCTCTAAATATTTCTGTTCTAACATCGTTTTAGTTTTTTTTCCTTTACTTAGTTTAATTAAATTTATTTTTATATTTTCAATTTGATATTTTATATCTAATATGTGATCCATTTAAATCTTAAGAAACATAATATAATACTTAGTACAGAAATATAACAGAATTGGACTTAAAAATATTCACTTAAAAATAATGATAAAATATGAATATATCTATTGTCTATAACACCACAACACCTTTGCTGATGATACAATTTCACTTCTCCTTTTATATATTTTTCACACTTTTACACTCCTATTTTTCTATGAGCAGGTCAGGGCAGGGCAGGGCTATTGATACGGCTCCAGGCTAAACGACACGTTCCTGATTTCTTTCTTAAGCCTTTGATTCACGCCTGATGCTCAAACGACTGAAAGCGCTCATGGCCATCTCCTGAAGCATTCAGTTTTTGTGGCAGCGTTTATATAATTTATATATAGCGAACATTGCCCCCAAAATTAAAAGTAAAAGAAAAATATCCAAAATTATATTTGTTACTTTCTGATTTTGGTGTATTAGCTCCACGTCGACTGAATTCACGCCTCCGGCGGCATTTTGTGCCATCACAATTTGTTCTTTACTTTGTTCTTTGCCCATAACTTTGTATAACGACGCTACTAACGTTCGAACAAAAAATCGAATCGAAAATACACAAATGTTACACAGAGCGACATCTTATTGTTTTACTGCACTTCGTTAGAACCCGAAACCGAACCTTAAATGGCAGGGTCGCAATGTAAGGACGGGACTAGGTAAATATAGTAGATGTTTTAGGTTTGAAGATAAATTTATTACTGCTCGTCAATACCAAGTGTCATCTGCTTATATACTACACTACATGAGTGATCCGCGCCCGCCTACTTAGGGCAAGAGACATGGCGATCAGCTTTCAAAACTGACCGCCTGTCCTGTTAGGAAAGAAGGTGACGATCGAGGTGGCAAAATTGAAGGCCTTCTTTGCCCGTTCCACCGCTTCCTTCTCGAGCACTAATGACTCGTAAAAGGATGCGACCGCGTTCCACGACCCCTCGCATGATATTTGGCTTTTATTTTAATTACAATTATACAAGAACAACAAGTGAGATAGTATTTCTAATTAACTTACCTTTTTGTGACTAGAGGTTTTTTTACGCAGCCTCCGGTCTCTGTTATTTGTACCAAATCCTATACACTAAAACCCAGCGAAAACCCTATCCAACAATATTAATAATACGTCAACAATACGTCTCGTAATGACGGAATCACTAACGCATGGATACAGTAACTTGAATTTCGCGCGCGCTATTTGAATCTAGCACCCAAAAATGCTTAGTCTAGTAACATCCATGGCGCCTTTATATAAAGTTCAAGAATTTTCTAGCGCGGTGTGAACAAGCGAGATAGCAATAGTCTCGAATTCCCGAATGCTCGCGTAAGTAAGATACACGAGGCTTCCAGAGTCATATGCCCAGCATAAAAGCCACGCTAACCGCAGCGACTAACCTCGTCGACCGTTTACATACAAGGCAAGCCGATCCTCTGGTAATTCCAAGTCAAGTATCTAGTCGCAGTACTGGATTCCTGATTAACGTACCGGCCTCGTACGTCCCAAACAAGGCACTCTACGTCTTGAACCGGCTATTCCCCCTCATCAACAAGCGGGGTAAAATGTTACTTTGGAACAAGCTTACATTATACACAACTTGTATAGGAAGTAGCTTGGTTGGCTTCCGGTGGCTGATCGCAGGAAGTCTAGGATCCTTTGTTTAATTTAATCACTTCTTTTTAATCTCAATTCTCCATCTTACCTGTCCTCTCTTCATAATAAATCCTTGCGATCCCAGTCAAGCTCAGCCGTAGTCTCTATACCTTTACATACATCGGGATTCATATCAAACCCATTTGCTGTCACAGGAGCCAGGCCCTGGAACGACTTGCCCGAGTCTGTTAGAAGAGCTCCCTCACGTGAGGCGTTCAAGCGCCAGGTGAGAGAATTTTTCATAGGCAACAATTCGTAATCACACATTATCTATTTTATTTTATATGATATATTATTAGTTGTGTTTATTTTTATTTATTTACTTAATCTAAAAATCGGTAATGATTATGTTGTGTGTATTTTTTTTTGCACCTACAATATTTTCCCACATGACAAGGTTGGCTGGTAGAAAATGCTTTTTAGCCCGCCTTTTGAGCATGTTTATGAAATTGTGTAATAAAGAATATAAAAATAAAATAAATAAACTTAGGTGGCTTAAATGTTAAACAAATATTAAAATAAAACAAACAAATTACTATTTTTTATCAGAATGTCATGTAACTGTAATAATTACGTCATTATTTCAGATATAAATCTGTATAAAGATCTTAAAATTTCTGAGGAATAATATTTATTCCTATTTAATCAAATGATGGGTAATTTAAGTAGGTACTGTAATCATTTTTAGGTATTATGTTAATCCTAGCCAGGATAAGAACGCAACATGGAGAAGCCAGGACCTAGTAGAAAAGCTAGATATTTTGATTTCACCTTTTTAAATTTCGGAGTTTAAAAAAGTGAAACCTTTGTTGGATTTCAGTTGAAAATGCGCCAGTCAATAGTTAGAAATTATCGACATTCAAAACGATCAAGATTTACGCAACAAATTAATAAAACAAAAACACACACACACACACACACACACACATATATATATATATATATATATATATATATATATATATAGTATTTCATTATGTTTCACGATCAGATGATAAGCAAAAATAATATATTTTATTTCTTGCATAATTCGCAATGGATGTAATTTTTCAAAGTGTATCAATACTTAAAATTTTAAACTATAACTGGGAAGATTACTATGATAAAATCTTACTTAAAAACACATTTACATCACAAATATGTTATTTGTCAAATACTTAATATGAATACACACACTAAATTTTACATTTTCTTAATTATTTTACATATTACATAAATTTACTTATTTCATTCATTGCAATAATTGATTGGATATTTAACTTTACACCAAATTTTGGTCTTTACAAACTCCATGTCATATGGTACCAATGATTTTAAAGTTTAAAGGAATCTTAAGAAATAAAAATAAAATACTATATTAAGAATTTATTTATGCTTTCACAGCATACACTCTTGGAGGAAACAGAGACTTCTTTCTAATCTCCTTTTGGGTCTTGATTTTGGCCTCATGTTTTGTGAGAGCTTTGCGCATGGCGCGAGTCTTCTTTGGCCTTAAATCAAGTGGCTTGTATTTCTTATTTTTGTAATGGTTTCTTAGGTTAACCTTCATTTTCTGATGGTATACAATGTAAACACGAGCAATTGCTTTTCTTACAACACGGCTGAAAAAAACATTCATTTCAGTTATTTAAAAAAATATTATGTATAAATCTCAGAAGCGACACCAAATTAGATATGATTTTTAACAGTCTATCAGATATTTTTATTTAACATATCCAATTAAAAAGTTAATTACTTTAATGTTATTTCACCAATTTAATCCACTATGTATATGATCTAGCATACAAATCAAATAATTTAAAGATTAAAACTACAGTTTACAAAGAAGAGTTTAATAAACTTGTCTACAGTTTTGTGTTTTATACTACATTTTAGTTAGTAGTTAAAAATGTTTCATTGTTTATTTATATTGCAAATAATATAGATAGACAAGGGATATATTGGCAAAATTAATATCAAAATTAAAAACTGCTTTATTGATTTGCTTAAATAAAATAACTTATCTCATTAATAACAAAAATAGATGCAAAATATTTTTTAACAGTAACTATATTTTGTTGTAATTTACTGATTGCATTAAAAATTACAAAGAAATATGTTGTTGTATTTCAGAAATCTATCACCTGCATTCTACCTATTTATCACATCCATAATTATAGAACTATAAGTAATTTAAATATACTTCATATTTATATATTTACAAAAACATATCAAAGTGTTTACTGTATTAAACTTAAATATGGTAAAACAAGTTTTACCCATTACAAAACAAAAATCCATATAATTTATATGCCTAATATATAAAATAACATAACATGAATTATATTAAACACTTTTACAATTGTTGCTATTTATACATACATTTTTGATAGTTTAGATGCAACTCCTCCTGTAACCTTAGCTACTCGAAGATTGGTTAGCTCTGTTTTTAACTCTTCAAGTTGCTTGAAGAGTTCTTTTTTGTCTTTCGTGCGTAACTCTGAACACTTAACCTTCCCCTGAAATAAATATCACGATATTATAAATTATTGAATGAATTAAACGATAGATTTTTTCTTAACCTAACAAGTGTAGATCTTTCTTAAATAATAGTAATAATATTAATGTTTTTAACATTTAACTATAGATAATTCAATGTTCACTATATTCATTTACAAACATTGAAATAACAATTATTTTTGATTTTATATAGTATTAATGCGGTCTGTTAGCATAAAATACATTATAATAATCATTATAATGACTAAAATATAAAAATAAATTCACTAAATGTTTATTATACACAAAAAACAAAGTATTTAAATACATCATTCAATTTATAAAAAGGATGCTTCAAGTAAATATGGATTTTTCTTTAATTATTTTTCACACACCATTTTAAAGACACCTTCTGTCAGCACATAAACTGAAGTAAAGACAGTTTTTATTTTTTACAGATACCGTATAGCTAAGAAATGTCATTGTTAATAGTTGCCCAACAAAAAAATAGAAATTTACAAAAACAAAGTATTTTCTTGACTAAACTGAAAAAATATGACTATTAATTATTTATTATTCTTTAATATAATACATATAATTCGCTTACATAGTCAAAGCAATTAAATAAACAAAAAGTACTAGGTTAGAATCGACTGGAGGTACTACGTATCAAAAAAGCTTAAAAATTTATTGATCTTAAACGAATACGTATATTGTCACTCTTAAATTTGATGTCAAATTGGCCGGCTTCGGCGGCGTTGCGGTGTATTTATATATTATAATTTTAATATCCGATTTGTTTTCAAATATCCACATATACCATTTATCTATATTATATGAAAAACAATGTTTTTATATTTAGTATTTATATTTGCAAATTTTAAACTTATAACGGGGAGCCTAGATAATGGATACATTGCTTATTGCCCTTGTATGGGTACGTTTATGTTATATTATAAAAATACCAGTTTACAACCACATTTTCTATTGAAAATATCTATTTTTCCATATATCAAATATACCTAGATTTCATTCATACTTTGCTCATTATAGAATAAAGAATGAAACAATTTCATGATTTTCAGGTAGATTTGGAAACCAAGCAGATCATTTCTTAGGCGCTTTAGCATTTAGTAAGGGTATTAATAGGACGCTTATACTGCCTCCATGGGTCGAATACAGATATGGAGAAACTAAATCTATACAAGTTCCATTTGAAACTTATTTTGATATTACATCGCTGAATCTGTATCATTCAGTAATAAGTATGGAATTATTTATGAAAGATATAGCACCAGATTTATGGCCCCCACAAAAAAGAATATCATTTTGTTATACTCAAAGGATAGGAGATGTACAAAATAGTTGTAATGCCAAATCAGGTAATCCTTTTGGTCCATTTTGGGATACCTTTCATATAGAATTTGTTGAGTCAGAATTTTATGGACCTCTTAATTATGATGCAACTAACATGAATATGATGGAACAATGGAAAAATAAATATCCAGCAGACAAGTGGCCTGTTCTAGCTTTTACAGGTATGTTTAATTTTGGAATTTTTAATTTAACTTTTTCACCACTATATCAATAGAGAGCAACTAAATTTAACATAGTTAATTGTTTATTTAGGTGCTCCAGCCAGTTTTCCTGTCCAGATAGAAAATGTCTCTTTACATAAATTTTTAAAATGGAGCAAGGATATTCTTGAAAAATCTAAGGCCTTCATAAAAAAAAATATGAGTGGTGGAGGTTTTTTGGGAATCCATTTAAGAAATGGACAAGACTGGGTAAAGGCCTGTCAACATATACCTGATAGTCCTAAATTATTTTCGGCTCCACAATGTGTTGGCTATAAAAATGAAAAAGGAAAATTAACTATTTCAATGTGCCTCCCACAAAAAAGTGAAATTTTAAAGTAAGATAATTCAGATTGTATTAATTTCATTAATTGTAAGTAATAATAATAATTATTATGTTGATGTTTTAGGCAAATCAAGAGAGTGCTCAAAAAAAATAAAGACATAAAGTATATATATATTGCATCAGACTCTAATCATATGAAAGATGACTTGGAAAATGCTTTAGAATATTTAGATGTGTCAGTAGTAATATTAAGACCATCTAATCCTCATCTGGACTTAGCTATTTTAGGACAAGCCAATTATTTTATTGGTAATTGTGTTTCATCATTTACAGCTTTTGTTAAGAGAGAAAGAGACGTGAAAGGACTTCCATCACAATTTTGGTCTTTTCCAGATAGAAAAAAAATCAAACATGAAGAGCTTTAAACTTATTGATATAAAAATATTACTAAGGTATTTTTTATATGTTGGTGTAATTGTACAATATATTATGCTTAAGTATTTGTATCTTTAATCCATATATTAATACATGCACAAAAAACTTTATACTTGTTTTACAAAAAATATGCAGACAGAAAAGTAAGAACCTTGGCATAGTTATAGTTATATAGAGAAATGTAGAATGCTCATATACATACAGTAAATTATCATACAATACAGTAAATTATTAAAATGAATTTAATACACATTACCATGTGGTTCATGTGCGGTAACCATGTATTTTACATGTTGACAGAAATTAATCTAGCAATTGGCATATTTATCTAATAAATACTCATAGAACATAAGGTATATCTCTTTGGTAAAACAAAGTCTTAAATGATCTCCATTATGGTTTGAGGGGTTTTCAGAAATTATTATAGCATATAGGTTTTTAAAATTGTTTTATTTTAACAAAACATATTTATATATCATATTATGCTAGGCCAGAAAAGAAATCTGAAGCATTTTTAAAACTACTGGAGGGTAAATTATTTACCATATCTTTTCTTTTGTTCTGTTTATGGTTTACATCTATAAGAGTGTCAATGGATTCAAAGTATGATATATTCCAAAACTTTACATCATTAGCATGTGAACATGATGCAATATATTGGCCATCATGACTTATATCAAGTGCTTCAACAGGCAAAGTGTGTTGACCCACTACACCTAATTGTCTTTGTGGGAACATGTGAGTTGCTCTAAGTATACCATCTTCTCCAGATGAAACAACTATGTTTTGTGTAATAGGAATCATACACTGTATTGAGTGTTTTTGTCCAACATATTCATCACTATGGAGCCCAAACTCTTTCCAATTAAACAAATAAAATTTACCAACTGATGATCCAACTAATAATTTAGTATCGGAGCGAAATAGTCCCATACATATTAACTCTGAATCATACTGTTCTGATGTTGTATATATTTTGCTAAAAATAAAAATTACTAAGTCAATTGGATAAATTTATTTATAAAATAACTAAGAAGTCACTATATCACTGTTAGTTCAATAGCAATTATCTTTGAACAAACCTACCTTCCTTTTAAATCAATAGTTGTTAGCATGCCATCACCACCTGCACAAACTAAATATTTTTGTGCTTCATTTGTTATCATGTCGGAAACATATTCTTCACCAACTTTTATACTGAATATAGCATCTTGTCTTCTTAAGTCCCATAATTTTACAGTACCACTGTCATCACCTATAAAAATGAGGAAGGGAAAGCATATTATATATGTAAAAAAAGAAAAAAAATGATTTCAGAAGAAACTGATAATATTAAATATTTAATATTAAAATTTTATAATATTTATACTGCTTTTTATACTAAGATCTTAGATCCCATTACATAAATAGTAAAGACTAAGGCTTCCAATCTTGGAATACTGAGATCTTGGCATTGCAAGATCTTGCATAAATTTCTGATCCCGCAAGTTGCGAGATTACAGGTGTGGGATTCAAGGAATTTTTACAGGTTCTTAAATTGGCAAAGGTATATCCTCTAAAATACATTTTCAAACAAATGCTAAGGATGACTAAATACCAAATAGAATTAAAGTTCCTAATTACTTATAGTACACCAGATGATTCAATATTTTTTTTTTAGTTTTTGTTTCAATTTTCTGTGCTGAATGGTAAATTAAAATAATAAATAGTAATTTAAAATGAAACCACAACAACTACGGACAATTGTGCAATGTTTGAAACATCCAGTTTCCAAAAATGTATTTTCTAATACCAAAATATGCATGATTCATCTGTTTAAAATAGTAGAGTTATCAATTATTTTATTTGCATAATATAAACATTAATATATATTTCATTTGCCTAATGCAAATATCAAGATCCCACGGGATTGAGAATTCAGTAAATAAAATAAGTCTCGCAAATACTAAGATTGAACATAGGCAGTGAGATTGGAAGTCCTAGTAAAGACTGTGTGTAAGTGATATCTTATAGTAATAATTCATTTGAACAAACCTGTGACTATTTTATTTTGATCTAATGACAGTAAATTATAAATTGGTTCTTCATGAGCATTTTCAATACATTGTTTTAAATTTCCAGTTTCTATATCTGTTGCTATTATTGCTTTATCCTAGAACAGAGTAAATGTAATATTTGGAAACTGAGTTGTATATGAGTAAAGGAACAATCATTTTTACTAACTTTCCCTGTAGTAAACATCACAATTCCATCATCGTCAAATTCTACATCTCTGCAAGCTTTTGTGTGAAGTTCTAGAGTGTTAAGAAGTTTAGTCTCTTCATTATTATACTCATATAATAAAACATCTCCTAAGATATTAGCTAATGCTATAATATTTTTTGAGGGATGAAATGAAATATCGACAATAAAATCTTCAGATGTAATACTAGGAGGGTGATCACGTGGTCGATTTTTTTCAGCTTTGATTGCTTTGATAACTTCATCTTCCTCATTATCATCATTATCGTATTGCTTTTCTTCTTGATCATTACTATTTACTTCTTCACCATCCTCTAAAATAAATTTTTCATACAGAGTATAAAAATTATTTTACTTTCACTAAAGAAAAAGGAAGTTCAAGTTTACAGACCACTCGAGGATTGACCTTGGTCGAATTCAGAATCTTCATTAAAACCCAAACTACTATCGTCAGAAGAATCTGTATCTAAACTTCTAAAATCTAAAGTCATTGTAAGATAGTTTGTTTTCTTAATCCTTAAATTAAATCAATTTTTCTATACATAAAACGATTAATTAAAAAAATCCTGAAAATATTTTATTCGTCAACAATGTCATTGCTAATTGACTTTGATGTACACATTTTCTAAATGTGACAGCTTTATAGAGCAGATATTTTTTTATAACTGTATTTGAATGTCAATGTCAATGTCAATGTCAATAATTATGACATAAAAAATACTGTGACATTCAATTGTAACAACCAATTTAACTTAAATAGAGCTCACTTTCAATTTTAATTATTTAAGTCGTGTTAAGCTAACTGATGTAGAAAGCGTAGTTATTCATTTAATAAATAAGCTTAAATATATATATATATATATATATATATATATATATATATATATATATATATATATATATATATATATATATATATATTTACATAAATATTACAAACAGTATTCTTTAGAGTATATTTTCATAAACGACAAATAAAGCGTATAGACTCGTTATATTTTTTCATATAATAATGAATAGTGCCTTCGTAAATATTATTTATGGTGTCTTTAGTTGTCAATTTTTTTCTATGACAAGTTAACAAATGTCAAATTGCGACTCTGCTATGGAGAATGGATTTGACACAGAGTACATTAATTTGAGATTCATAGTACACATAAAGCTGAAGTCAATATATACAACTCTTTCAATTAGAAATCTAATTTGAAATTGCTAGTTAGTGTTTGTGCTGTCAAGGAAATCATAATAAGTAATATGAAAATTTAATATTATAAAAAATAATTATAATTATGTGTCTTCAACAACATTTATATGATGAAATTCAAATTGTCCAATTTATGCAAAGTATAATTGATAATTAAATTTCTTTTTTAGACTAACTTAATATCTCAAGTCTACGCTAATGATATCCAACAAAATAGTGGTAGCCGACTGGATTAAAGGTAAATTATTATATTTATTTTTATTGAGTTTCAGTTAAGCTACATAAACCCTAAATTTAATATATAAGGTACCCATCATATCATTTAACTGGATTAGTATATCGCTTAACAAATTTAAATTACAGATTTTACAGTATATTCCCAGGTATCTCAAAATTTATTCATATGTGTTTTTAATAAGGAAAAGATTGTATAAGAGACAGATTCTATATTATTAAACAGCTAAACAAAAAAAACTTAAAGTTTTAAATTTTGATTTACTTACATACCAAACATGGCCATTCCATACCCTAATGGAAAGCTTACAAAAAACAATCAAAGAAAAGGTCTAAACAGATTTTTAAGACATCATATAGGTAGAACCATAATAATTTTTGTTGATTACTGTTACCTAAACAATCATTATGATTGTGCAGTCAATACTAATACATTACCACAATATATTTTTAATGCATAGGAATGGTCATAAATGTTAATATATACTTCTTCTTTGTTGTTCACTGCTTTTGGAATATTTGTAATTAAATATATATATATATATATATATATATATATATATATATATATATATATATATATATATATATATATATAAATATATATATATATATATATATACATATATATATATACATATACATATATTTTATAAGTGAAAGTTAAACAAATTTTGAGATCAGTTTGTGTACAAAGTATGTTAAAAAATTGGTTTGTTTACATAATGTCTTTAATATGTATATGTTTATATATTAAAATCATATATATTTATATCATAAATGGATGAAACTTGTCAAAGGTTTCAAGATTTTTGAAAACAAAAAAAATATTTGAAGTATCAAATACGTCGGTCATTTGTTTATAAACTCGCCAACGTCGCTACAGCGCAGATCCTACCTACCTAATTCGACGGGCACGTGCACTGTACACGCGACTCGCGTGACCTACTATTGGTTCGTAAGCTCGTCACGTGGTATGCTCGTGGCAATTTTATTATCTTTTTTACGTTTACTGATTTCACGTACTTCTGTGTACAACGTACTATTGGAAGTAATGAAGAATAATATATAAACTTACTAAAAATATAAAACGATTTTAATAAAAGAATGGAATTGAAATTATATGTTTTGTTTGAACTTACTAACGACGAATAAATGATTAGAATTACGTAGTATGCTTATACAAAGAATAAAGTAGCATATTTTAGTAAATATCGATAATATTTTATTTTATTAATATATTTTAGAGCAATACGCCTAAACACAGACACACACACACACACACACACATACACACACACACACACACACACACACACACACACACACACACACACACACACACACACACACACACACATATATATATATATAAATATATATATATATATATATATATATATATACCTCTTTCGCCTCGTCCATAGTCTTTGGGGGCTCCTGTTGTTCACATGACCTTCTCTAGTATTTTCGATAGTGTGTTTTCGAAGGTCAATCGAGGTCTCCCCAGACCTCGTAATTTGTATGTATATTTATGTTCCTAATTTATAGATATAAATATTTAATATTATTTTAACGTAAGATTTAGAATTAGAGTTTATAGAACGTGGACTCCTAGTAGTGGCACCAATTTCGTTGATTTTTTACTATTGTTTCAGGTTCAAAATGGAGTGGGTTCTTCGAAGTCCTCAGATTCATAATACCTTCAGCAACCTTGGATTTTCTCACACAGATGGATATCACATAAATGAAAATTGCAATGGTATGTGTAACAAAAAAAAGAGTTGTATAGATTTTCAATCAAGCAATCTCAAAGCATTTTCAAAGTAATATATTTTACAAATTATTTGCAGCTGCCTTAGAATCAATACTTCAAAACATATTAACAGAAGATAAATATTTACGTACCTATAGAAGAAGTATTAGTTTTGGCCAAAATATTCAAAAGGATCTTGTACCCCTTTTAATACACACTAACGATGATAAGACGGTTGAATTATTGATAAAAATATTAGTCAATTTGACTATACCAGTAGAGTGCCTGCTATCCGTAGAGACTATAGGAAAAACTGATATAGGTAGACATACCATATTTGAGATTAACAATTTACTATCTTCAACAAAAATTGCCATTACTGATCATCGAGCAACAAAAGTCATAATTGACTTTTTAAAAAAGAATACAGAAGTGGATCAAGAGCCTAAGCTGACACCTGAACAATGTACGAATATTAGCAACACTCTGCTGTTTTTGCGTAATATATTGCACATTCCTGAAGACATTAATTGTCTCAATGCGTACGGTGGGCCGCCGCACACCATACAAAATCAATTACTATGGAACCTGTTCAGTCAGAGTATCGACAAAGTTCTAATAAAATTGATGACTATCCCCGATGCGGTAAGTGACTGTAAGTAAGTAAACATAGGCAAGCATGCAGACATGAGCAGTTATGATTTTGGGGTAATTTTTATTTTTTCTTTTAATTTCGTAATTTTAACGCTGAAAGTGGCTTTGAACTTAATAACAATTACCAAAAGTTTCATAAAAAATGTTAACTTCTTATTTATATATCTTTTATCTATTATTTTATGTAATCATTTTAAGTAAGAGTTCAAGATGTTTGTTTTGTATTCCTTTTTATTTACAGATAAATTGGGGAGTAACGATGGTCCAATTGATTGCTCTTATTTACAAAGACCAACATGTGACCACTCTACATAAACTCCTCAATTTATGGCTTGAAGCGTCTCTTTCAGAGAGTTCTGAGGATAATGAAAGTAACACTTCTCCGCCGAATAGAGGTAATTAAAACGGACCTAATAATAGGCAATAAAAGTAATTCTTGAGGTGAAGCGACAATTAGATCTATTAGTATTTCTTATTGAAAATTTTTATGCCATGACTATTTGAAAATCAGTTTCTTCCAATAAGAAACAATAAAAGAACAAAACAAAAGTAATTGACGGAGTAATAAAAGTAAGAGGGATGTGAGAAGCTTAAAAATATTTTTTTTCCGAAAATTTTATAATATTTTAATAACTCCTTAATGTAAAAGTATTAAACGAAACAGGCAGTGATGACTCTTCTCCCATGCTGACGTCAGATCCGACATCCGATTCATCGGATACAGGGGGTAGCGGCAAAAGTAACGAGGAACCAAACTCTGTTAATAATGGTTGGGACAACTCGTCTAGAAATAACAGTGAGAGTGGTAACCAGACGTTCCAATCGCAGAGTAAAACCGACAAAACATCTGATGACTCCTGTGAAGCAACCGAGAACAATGCATTTATTAACAGTCCTAATGAAAGCACTGGCAAAAAGGTATGTTCACAAATGCTGTAATGTATGGTTATGCGATATTTTTATATATAAAGCAGATAGGTATATTCTTTATTCTCGTACAGATTTTACTGACGGAGAAAATTATGTTGCAATTATAATTAAATACTTTTTCACACATGAAACAAAAATATTTTTATTTATTGAAATAAAACAATATTTACACAGGATTGTTTAGATCTTGGAGGTAAAAAAGCGAATACCATGATATCTAAAAATGATAAAAAGACAGTTTCCGAAAATTCAGACTGTGGCTACGGAACGCAAATAGAGAATCAGGAGGCAATATCGACGTCTAGTAACGAAGATGAACTGCCGGCTAAAAAACCAGTGCATCAGAAACCCCATAATCCCAAACAAAGATTGAATAGCAAAGTGCGTCCCTGTACGAATTTGCAAGAAAGAAAACGAAAAAAAATTGTCAAAAGGGGCAAAGCCAATATGTGAGTATTGTAGCGTAGTGGAATTTTGATATCTTATTGTAAATCTATAATGTTATTCTTATCATGTATTGCAGATTCTGATTGCATGATAGCAATTGCTTGTTTTAGTAAATAATTTGTATAATTAATAATCTTTTATTATTTTATATGAGGTTGCTTCTTTTTTAGAATCAACGTACAAGGGCTTTCACACAACACGCCAACAGACGATGACATATCGAATGTTTTAAAGGAGTTTACTGTTGATTTTCTACTGAAAGGATATAACTCTTTAGTTCGAACTCTTCATACACAAATCCTTACTAACATTCAACTAGAAATCGACACATCCCATTTTTTTTGGCTTGTAACTTACTTTTTAAAGTTCGCCACTCAGATTGAACTAGATTTGGAGCACGTTTGTTCAGTTCTGTCATTTGATATAGTTTCGTATCTAACAGCTGAAGGAGTCAATTTATGCGAACAATTTGAGCTTGCCATCAAATTAGATGGAAACGATTTGAAACCTAGTATAAGGAGATTACATTTGGTGAGTTTTTAACTAATACATTAAATTACTTAAAGAGTTCTTAAACTATTTTATGTAAAAGATTTAAGGCGTTAATTTAAATTTCTTTTATATAATAATTTTACTGCTATTAATTATTTTTGTTGTTATTAATATACTTCTATCATATTCAGTTAGCTTGTTTAAACAAAGTCGTACTATAATATAGACACATTATTAAAAAGATCTAATATCTTATACTTATGATTCTTTTCTAAAAAACCCAAAAAATACAAATATACTTCCAAAGGTTGTAACTGCCATTCGGGAATTCGTTCAAGCTATTGAAGTGTATAAAAAGTCGGCCCACATTTGTAACAACGACAAGGAGGCTCTCCTTAAGTTACAGATAAAGATGTGTGAAGCTGAAGAGTTAAGGTCACTTTTGATTTTACTGCTGAGACACTATAATCCTAAATACCACTCTAAACAATATTTACAGGTAAGACTATTTAAAACCTGATGTTTCGCTAATGTAGTTAAGTAACCATATTTTTCACTATAACTTTTATGTTTTCAGATATTTTTAAATGTCCTTCCTGCATAAATTTTTCTATTGTCTTAAGGACATTTAGATTTAGAATTTGTAAGATATAGTCAAAAATGTAATATATTCGGTTGGTATATAACGTTATTAATTTAAATGTCGATGACAAATCGTATCTTCGATATTTGGGGTCGTTAAAATTTCGATATATTTTAAAAAATACATATGTTACGTATTTTTTTGGTTGTGATAAAATTATAACTTTTATTAATATTGTTATAATTAAAAATATTAATTTGTTACTTTAGGAAAGACTTAAACAGTATTACAGTAGACATAAATAATAATATATGTTACTGACGGAACGGATGGGAAATATTATAAACATGGTCACGTGTAGAGTTTACGCTCGTTTTGGGCTCATCACGTGCAGAGGGTGGAAATGCTTGATAACAGCGTTGAGGACGTTTAAATTCAATTACGTATTTAATTTATATAGAGATGGAATGCAGAATTTTAGATTTTAGAATTTAATATGCATAAATATCCATTAAATTAATAAAACAATGTAACACCTACTACCGTATGTTTGATATCTGTAAATAAAGTGACATACACGTTGCTAAAGCAATGTATTGTTAACGCTTCAGTGGATACAAGTATAATCTAAAGCCTTAATTAATATTTTTATTTGGTATTTTTTAATGTATTACGATTTTAGGATCTTATAGTGACAAATCACATTCTATTGATGTTTTTGGACAGCATCATGAAATTACCTGACTACAAAGGCAATGGCACCATGGTGGAACACATCAGACAGTAAGCTCAATTTGTATATAAACGTTTGTAACATGTATTTAGTTAGTTATGATTTTCAATTCGTATTTTTCAATTTTCGAATTTGATTTTTTAATTTAACATACTAGTTAATCCTAACGATTGTACGTTTAGAGACTGAAGTTACTCTCCTCTATTATAATAGGTGGCACATATTTTACTTAATATATATTTTTATATAACTAAATGGAACAGACTTTGAAATTTTTCCTATCCAAATGATGGGTCTTATAAGGAAATAGGTTTCATTGTCATGGAATTTGAAAACGTGTGTCAAGTAAAACAGGAATTTTGATTGGGTCATGGAAAAATACTGTTGATGCTGATGAAAGCCTGTTTTCAAATATTTTTCAAACTACATTTAAATTTATAATGTTCTGATGCGCTCTTATACTATCCATCATATATTTATTATTTTTTATTTAATAATTCGTACTTTGTTTTTCTTCTTTAATTTTTTATTCATAAATTCTATATGCAATTATTTATTTGATATTAATAACAAAAATTGTGCGTTAGATTTGCGTCAGCGGAGATAATGTACCAATATGGTCTGCTATTAGAAGATTACGAAGGGAATGGGGAGTTCGTTAACGACTGCATCTTCACACTGATGCATCACGTTGGTGGCGAGCTCGGCTCCCTTATATCCCTTTTCCAACCAAAAATATTGAAAATATTTACTTCTATATGGAAGTCGGAGTTTGAAATATGTGATGTAAGTAAGCTCATCTACAATACTCGTTTATACAATTACCATAAGAAATACTAAACAACATTGACGCTTTGAGACATTCCAATAACTATGATAGTGGCTCAGCGTGACAGCGTCTTATTGAAAACCTGATTAGTTGTGGGTTCGATTCCCAATCGGGAAAACGATTATACTTAGCATTCGTTTTCACTTCTTGACAGTAGATTGATTGTAGATTTCTGACTACTATGCTATGCAAAGTAAAATGTGTAATATTTCATAAAATAAATATAAATATATATATATATATATATATATATATATATATATATATATATATATATATATATATATCCTGTAATAATTAGTATTTTTTTAGGATTGGTCTGACTTAATAGAGTATGTAATAAACACGTTTATAAAGAAACCCTATAAGTTGCAAAGTTCAGCGCAACTGCCCTTGGACGTGGAAATGTTTGACGAGGATAAAATGCTCAAAGAGATTCTGGACACTACCGAAGAACCGGAACTCTCGCTGATCGAGAAGAAGAAATCTACAATTTCTGTCAGTGGAAACAGTATTCAAAGGTAATGTCATGACACATTGTGTCTATTGACATGATTTTCAATGAAATTTTTGACTTTGTATCAAAACATAAGAGATGTTTTGAAAATATTTACTTCTATTTATAATATACAGTGTTTCCCAATAGGGATGATTAGGATTTTCGATTCGATTTTTTTAGGATAGCTCACAGCCGCCATCTTGGTTGTTTAACATTTGACATTTGTGTTGTTTTGTGTTCAGTAATGTTTGCCATTTAATCATGAATAAGTTCACGTTACCACAACGTTTGGAAATTGTCCAAATTTTCCATCAAAATTCGAGAAGTATTGTCTCTACTTAAAGACCATTTCGTGCTAAATATGGTCGTGATGGTGCATCGTCTGAGCTCGCTATACGTTGCATAATCCAAAAACTGGAAAATTAATATTCTTTGCAACATAGTAGACCACCAACACGACAGCGGACAGGCCGTAGTAAAGAAAATATTGCCGCCGTATCAGCCAGTGTCGAAGAAAATCAAAATGTTTCCGTTCCACGACGTGCACAAGAATTGGGCTTATCCAGAATGACAACCTAGCGAATTTTACGTATGGATCTTGGCCTACTTCCATACAAGATTGTGTTGGCACAAGAACTCAAGCCATCAGACCATCGATTACGTCGTGAATTTGCTGATTGGGCGCCTGAAATGATGGAAACGGACACCAAATTTCATAGGAAAATCATCTTTTCAGATGAGGCTCACTTTTGGCTCAATGGTTATGTGAACAAATAGAATTGTCGTTACTGGAGTGAGTCAAATCCAAGAGTGGTTCATGAAACACCATTACATCCTGAAAAATTGACTGTTTGGTGCGGATTATGGTACGGTGGAATCATTGGCCCGTACTTTTTTAAAAACGACGAAGGCCGTACTGTTACTGTCAATGGCGACCGTTATCGTGACATGTTGAACGATTTTTTTTCCTGAAGTGTATGAAATCGATGCGAACGACATTTATTTTCAACCTGATGGTGCAACATTCCACACTGCGACCGTCACAATGGATTTATTGCGTGATAAGTTTGGTGAGTCGGTTATTTCTCGCAACGGTCTTCACAATTGGCCATCAAGATCATGCGATATAAAACCCTTAGACTATTTTTTGTGGGGGTATGTTAAATCTCAAGTGTATGCCAATAAACCAGCTACGATTCTAGACCTTGAAAGCAACATTCGAGCGACTATAGCGGCCATACCAGCCGAAATGCTACACCGAGTCATCGAAAATTGGACCGATCGTATTCACCAGTGCAAAAAAAGTCGTGGCGGTCATTTGAACAATATTTTGTTTAAATCATAAATTTCCTATCAAATAAAGCCATTGAGCACGAAATTCGAACATATATTACATGTTTTATTTCAATTTCAAAACATATCGTTCTTATTGGGAATCCCATATTATGTCAAACTTTAAAACATAACTTGAGAATACTTTATATTTCTTGCAATAATTTAACATCATTTCATTTTAATAGGTGGACGGAAGATGAGCTCTCATTGTTAAGTTGGAACTATATGCAGTGCAACAGCTCAGTTGACATAATTGGGGACATAGTAAAACTATTTAAAGAAGATGGCATAATCAAGAATCGAGATTCCGTCGTGAGGGAGCTTTACAATCAATTCGTAATAAGTAAACAAGATTATGAACGTCTAGCGAAAATTGAAAATGAAAAGAATTCTAATGCTGTACAAGAGAGTAAAGATACAAGAGAAGACGAGATCGGAAAGCTGTGTGAACAGCTTGGGCAAGACGGAAAAATTAAGTTCCTAGATTGGGTTCAAATGGTTCTATTAGAAACTTGTTTCGCTAAAATATACTTACAAAAATCCTCCTCAAATACATTCAGACATACCACAATGACAATGTTTGATAAACATACAAAAACATTTGAGACCTTTTTAAAGAAACCCACCGATATGCCGGTTATGTCACCTGTATCATATCATTCTCTTCGTAAGTTTAAATGTTATTAGTTTTATTGGAATAATAGTTTAAACTTTTTTCTATCAATAAAAAATTGTAATAGTAATGTAAAACAAAATTTGACTTAGATTCTATTTTATACGAAATAAATAACTGTTTTGGTGCTATTGTAAATACGCAGAATTTTGTTACATATTATTTTTAGTTTTAAACCAGTCGGTGCCATTGGTGCCGTGGAATTGTCAACAAGCATCTATTTGTAAGGATTTGAAGTTCCTGCAACTGTTACATAAGCTCGGGTTCCACATGCCAGTGGATACGGGCAAAGTGTTTATACGAATACCACATTTTTGGACACCAGACTTTCTGTACGAGGTGGCTGGAAAAATATCACCTATAGATGTTCGTAAGTAACAAGTATACATTAGTATTTGAAAAACTTTGTACCCCTTTATATGAAATTTACATAAAATTATTAGAGGAGCACAGAATACAAATATTTTTTTATATATATTATATTTTTAATATTTCATAAAAATATATAAAATTAATAATAGAAATTTAATACTAAGGCACCGCATTGTTAAGATGCCAATGGGACATGTACTTTCGTAAATTTACTCTTTATGCTATTTCTCAGCCGCAGTCCAACTATATTGTAATAAATATATTTAAAAATCCTTTATATTTATTAAGGATTTTTAAATATAGTAAATAAATAAAAATTGATGTTTTTTAAACAAAATATGTAAACTTAAGAAAATATTTTTTTCGTACTGTAGAAAAGATTCGCCGATCGATGTTTATGGAGAAGTAATTTTGGAAATTAAAATCAAAATCCACATTTGCATAATATTTAAATATACTTAATATTTATAAAATTTAAAGAGGCCGGTCATGGCGCAATAAGTAGGCGTCTGACTGTAACATGATCGGTTGTGGGTTCGATCCCCACTCGGGAGAGTGATTATATTTAAATTATTTTCACTTCCTCGTTCTGGTAAAAGAGTGAGTGGAAAGTGGGGGATTGAGTTCCACCTGTTAACACGCAATGTCTTGAATTCGATGGAACGCGGAGTACAGAGTGTCTTCATGCTAGGTGCTTTCTATCTACCCTGCTATGCGGGATAAAAAGCGTGAAGCTAAAAAAAATTAAATCTTTATTATAATAAATAATGACGTCAATCTGTAGGATATTATTACGAATTTTCATGCACAAATAAATGTGCTTTTTAAATAATTTGATATATTATTTTGAAAATTAATATAATAATATCATTTTCAGCAAAGCTTAAATTTTCCTTAAGCGACATATCCCAATCAAGTGTAGACAGCTCTGCTCAGACTAACACTTGCCTTCTGGCAGAACTATCCAAAGACACAACACAGACACCGACGCCTGATAACTTTTATCAAATACATAATAAGAAACAAACACATCTTGCCAGCATTGTCAACTTTACGCCCATGTAAGTTTGTGATTTTAAAATTCACTGTTTTCCTGTTCAAGCATATTGTCTTTTATTACAAAAAAACATTGCAATTTATTATTCTTGACTATATTTTACTATGTAATAATCTCATTTAAATTAATCGTATTGATGTTAATGTTTGATGAATTTATTTCTTTAATGTTGTGTGCAATAAAGAATATATCTGTCTATTTATGTACCTATGTAATACCATACCGACGTAAAAATATTAGTTGGTATATTTTCTATTTTAAAAAACTTGTCCTCGTATATTTGTTCATAATAAATTTAATAACTATATAAGCTTATGTAACTTTATAAAATATAAATAAAAAAATTGCGCAATCAGGCCCGGCTCGTCGTTTTCGACAATCGACGACGATGTCAACAAGCCTAGCTGGTTAGAAGTAGTTCAGAAATCACAAGAATATAAAATTACACTGGATTTAGGAAAGTACGTATTTTGTTACAATATATAAATTTAGAAATAAAATCAGTTCAAATCAGCGTTTTAATGATGATTTATAATGATTTAATATTCGATGTATGAATTTTAGATCGTAAATTAATGTAAAAATATTTCTTGTGTATAAGTCTCAGTACAATACTCTTAATAATACCTAATAAAAATAAGGATCGCATTGAAATTATGACAACTTAAATTCATCAAGTACTATATTTTCTATTTCATAAGTTAGCAATACGCTAACTTAGAATATTTTTAGATTGATAATTTTTCAACTAATTTAAAAATAATATTTTATAATTTTGTCATTCATATTTTTTCATTATTTTATTATAAATAATATAGATCTATAATCGCTGAAGAGGAAAACTGTACAAAGAAGGTAAATAAAGAGAAGCCACTTCCAATTTCGCCGCAAGTGTCCATCCCGTCGGCGCCCTCGCTTTTGTTGCCTACCATCATGAGTGTCAAGCATGAACCCACAGCCTTCGCGGTTAATCAGGCTGAATCTGAATATTATAACAACAGGTCTGAATTAATTTTACTACTATTATAAAATACATGTTAAAGCTTATAAATATATATTATACATAATCCCCCTTTCACGCAAATATTAATAAATACATTTCGAATGTATTTATGTATGAATTACGTATACAAGCTACTTCGCAAACTATAAGACTACTTCGAATCCATCTTAACATTTTCATTTCCGCGACGTGAGGCTCCTGCGTGTGCCGAGATAGTGCTGGCCAACAATATAAAAAATATTGCTGCTATATAAGAGAATCGGGTTATACATTCATCTCTTGAGTTGAGGCGATATTCTTCGGACATAGACGACATCGGTGAACATATGTCATTTGGCCCAAGCAGCGCTCCCACGGGCAATGACATCGTGATTGATACCTCCAGACTCATGATTGAAAGATTCAAGATACCGGAACTACTCAGACTTAAATCAATATTGCCTTTACTTGGGCACCAGCGTATCCTAGGAATCTTTTACGCAAAGACATTTCACATCTTGTTTCGCTTTATCCCGTGAACATGCCAATTTGTTAATGAGCTTCTGCCCTCCGCAGTTTTAAGTTTATCATATAATGGTCGTTTGACTGCGGGTTCTGGCTACAGCTATATTACTGACACGTTTGACTGCTATATAATATACTCTGACTACAGAATAGTTGGTGGTCTGCTACTTCTTAAAGGCAGCCTTTGTTTCGAGAATCACCTCTTGCACTTTGTCGTTCCACCATCACGACTCCTTGTTGATGACCCGACCATCTCTGGAAAGACCAAGAATTGGTTTATGCGCCGTAATATTTGCTTACTGGGCTCGATTCCAGCAATTTTGGTATTCTTACTTGGCTTCTTAGTAAAGTAAAGTAAAGACCTAGTCCATGATCAACGAGAGTCATGGTTATGGTCCATGAGAAAGAGAAGACGTTATTCCGTTAGGCATTCACCAGTAAACGACTTTACAGTAACCACCCTTTCTATATGACACAGTCTGGTCAGCAAATATTCTGTTTGATTTGAATCGGTCCGCTCGTATACGTGACAAGCTGAGAAGCTTGCTGAGGATTCTTTAGGAAGAACGAGTTCCTGACGGACCAGTCAGAATTCTTAACTATGATTACTTCGGTAGCCCCTGAAGCATGCAGAATATTGTCAAACTGCTCCAAGAGTTACTTTTTTCTGTTCGTTTTTAAAGTATTTGTATCTGCGTTCATCACGAACAGTAGGATATATTCTAAAGTTTTATGCTTGTAATTGGCGTTAATTTGTTATTGCCTATTATATAGTATTTATTATTTCCTTATAATATTATCAGGTACTATATGACACATATGATGTTGTGAGTTATATAATAAAGCCTTTAATATTAAGAAATGCATTGAACAAGAAAATGTAAACAAATTAGATTGACAGTTTTTTCAATGATTTAACTCATAAAATGAAAGTGCCGGTACATAGTAGTATGAAATACAGCATACATTCACTTAATTGAGGTTGAATATCGAGAGTACGATTAATCGCTTTATATAAGAGGATGTTGATGCAATAAGTAGCTGCATGTTCTCGACCGGACACGGAACTTTATGCGCTCATTTTGTATATTATTGTTTATTTTAACATCGCAGTCAGCACAATTTAACTGTCCACATATCTTATTTTTATTTATTTGGCCTCACAACCAATTTTAAGGTAAAAAGATAAAATATTTACGTTTGTTGTTGTTATGTTATTACACACTTATAGACTGCGTGCTAACGAAAAGCTCGTTTTAACGAAACTAATATAAATTTGTAAAATTGGAAAGTTTATTATTTTGTAAAAAAAATTAGAATACTTAAAAAAATCTTTTATATGATCGATTAAGACTTATTATATTAAATATATAACTGTTACGCAGTGTATGCGAGACTGCATCAGTGGCGTCGGACCTTACCCGTATGTACGTGTCGGACGAGGACGAGAAGCCTGAACTAGTGCGACCGAGTTTGGAGGCGAAGCGCAACGCCAGCGCGGGGAAACGCCCGCGAGTGCAGTTCTAAAACATACCACACACGGCCGCCATTGATTCCACCAATGTATCAAATTCTATATAAAATAACACTGGCTAAATTTCCATATTACACGACTCCCATCGACGTTGTTAAATTTTACTAACATTGTATTTATAGTAAAAACAATTATTCAACAAACTAAGAACAATAGAAATCTATGTTGAATCATAAAAGACAATGAATTTGTGAGACACTAAATATTGTAGATTTTAGTATTTATTTCTAACCTGTGTTACCTTCATAAAAATTCCACTCTTCACCAATGGTAAAATTCCTGTTTACATATTTTAATTACATTCCTTGTATAAAATAACAAGGATAGCTTATATTTTTTTGATTTTGTAATTGTAATATGTGGATATTTGATTTTTGATAAACGTTTGAATTTTTTAATGTATTGCAAATAATATTATAATTTAAAATTATTATGTAATTATATATAATAATTTAGTAGTGACATTAAGTCTTCTATCGAGATCGTAATTCGCTAAAATTAGTTTGTAAACTGCCTAATGGTAATAATAATTATAATCGTATTGAAATCTTTTGCTATATGTAATCATACGATTTTACGTCGTAGAGTCAATAGTTAAACCTATAATAAACACTTTTGTGTTATATTGTCGATAAAAGTAATTTTACAAAAATTTACATAAGTAATGATTAACTAAATATAATTTATATTTAAGTTAATGAAATAATATGATACTATTGTTAATATAGTATTATCGTTTTACATCTAAAAGTAATTTATTATTAAAAAAATATAAACGCTTAAAATCTTACATGATTAAAACATTTCCATCACGAGAAGTTTGAAATTATTCGAATAATTTTTCTTAAGTATTTATACATATTTAAAACTGTCATTCAAACTTAAAAAGATGGCTCTATTTTTTTATCATATATACAAAATGCATTATAACAGAAGTGACGTCCGTGTGTAACCCGGTATAAATATTAGGTATGTAGTGTTTAACACTCAAATTATGGTAGACAGGCTTTTGTGATATTGAATAAAAATGAAAGATATGACTGCAAACGTATTTAAATACGTATTTGCAATTTGAAAAAGTAATAAACTTTGACACTATTTTTATAGTTATGTAAGCATAAATATAGTTTAAATGTTATTGAAACAAATTAATTTAGTTTATTTGTAAGTAGATTATACTGTTACTTGTTTTATAAATGTTTTTAGAGAACTGTTGGAACCTCAAAACTATTAGAAGTGATTTTGACAATACATTTGAAATGTTATACATACAATAGACATTTTACATTCAGTCTCTTATATTTTGCGTACAAATTTTTATATAAATGTAATGCATATTAGTTAATTTCATAAAAAATATTTTTTTCCCATAGGATTAGAATTTATGAAGTATTTTTTCATTGTTAACAATAGAGTACAGAGATATGTATATCTAATAATTGTCGATTTTTTAATGAATTTTAATTAGTTTAAAAGAATTATTGTGTGGTGATTGTTTTTTCATTTAATAGTTTAAGAAATCTTTAATTAATGATAAAGAGAATAACAGTTTATGGACAACATGCAAAATCGTCATATCTGAGTTTGTTACGTAATAAGTATAGTTTGAATATAGAAAATAAAGAAATATAGTTAAGAAATAATGATATTTTATTTTCATTAATTATAATAATTTATAACAAAATCAACAGCATTTCCAAGTCCTTACACATGTAATAACAACTTTAACAAACAACAAAAATTCAGACACACATAAGTTATTCAAATCTAGCCTTGAAATTTTGGGGTTTTTACACTACAAACATGTAAGCATATTTTTTTCTCATCAGTGAATACTTTGTTAATTATTGCTGCGTAGCAAACAACATTTCAGGTACTAAAACTTATCTATAAGTTAATCGTTAGTGAAAGCTATTGGGATGTCCCACATTTCCATTTGGATTTACTTTGTTCCAATAATTCTGAATTGCCTGGTCATAACTTTTAGATTCAAAAGAGTTATGCCCATCTTGATCAGCGGGGAAGCCGTGATAGCCTTGTTGTGCTTGTCCGTAAAACGCCCCTGACGACCCTTGTGACTTGTAATCGCTGCTTGGCGCATCGTAACTGTTTTCATTGTTACCTCCCTCGTACGATTGACTTCCTGAATCGTAGTAGGATTCGCCTGATGGAGCGTCATGTTGTTCTTCTTGCACTTGATATGAGCTACCACTATCTTGTTGGCGGTCTTGGAATTGGTGGCCGTGTCCGGAGTCAAGGGCTTCGTGGCCCTGACCGTGTAAGTGAGATACGGGAACTTTGATAATTTGTGGAACTGGCACTGGATATGGCTTGTTGACGTGAACAGGATATGGAACCTTTTCCACAACCTTTACTGGATACGGTACGGGAACCTTGACTGCAATTGTTTTAGTTATTTTGATCACTTTAACAGGTGTTTCGGGTATTTCCACGTGCTCACCAAGATTTTGAAGTTCTGTCTCATATCCCTCTACGGGTATGGTATGGGAATGATGCGAGGCGAGGCAGATGGTAGTACAGCATAATAATATTATTGATTTCTGTAAAATAAAAAATGTATAATAATCAGAACTGCTTTATATTAATATAAAGGAAAGTAAGACAAAGTTGTTTCTTTGTTATCATAGCATACTTGTAAAGTTTATATAAGGTTATTCAGAATGTTTTATTTTCGAATCTGAAGTTACAAAAACGGAAATATGCCTTGCATAAGACATTATGTAATATAGTTATTTCCGAGAGTAACAAGCCGTTAGATATAGTCTCTGACGTAAACTAAGACAAAAAATACTAACCGGTATCTCCATTGTGCTACGAGTGAGTGTAAGTCCAAGGTGCAGCTAGAACTATCGAAAAACAAGTGTGCTGGGTTGCTTTATATAGCACCTTCTCTCAACAGAGAGGCTTTACTATTACTTTCTTTAGCATTCGCTTGAAATCTATGTTCATTTTAATGTTAGATCAGCTAGGCAGAACATTTCCTAAACATCAGCTAGGAACATACATTAATAAACACGTCTTATTATTACCTTTTTCACTATATACATAACTTTTATAAATTAGTGGAGTGTAAGTAATTTGTATTAGTTACATATAGTGTCATAGAAAAAAATGTAATTGTTGTCGTTTCACTTGAATACCACAAAGACAGGAAGAATCAGGATAGTAATGACATATTGAACTGATTAAATGTTTAAATCTAAATAGATATTTATAAATACTTAAAATCTTACGTAATTTTGAAAACGACTTTTACTAGGAATATTGAACTATAAGCATTAGAAAACATTTTTGAAAAAACGTTTAAAAATTTGATCGCAGCGGGATTCGAACCCGCGCCTCTTGGATACCGTCCAAGCGCTCTGACCGCTAAGCCATGCGTTCTACTACCAGCTGCGTCGAAATTCTTATACGTTTTGTTACAACTTATTTATGTTGTTAGCAACTCTGTAGAGATTTTTTTTACAAATTTCTGCTACTTAAAGATTATTAAGAAATAATCGTTTTATAAGAGAGATTGCCATTTTATTTTCAATATTTACTATTTTTAAAGTGTTATTCCACACTAAGGATTAGAAAACATTTTTGAAAAAACGTATAAAAATTTGAATCAGAGCGCTTGGACGGTATCCAAGAGGCGCGGGTTCGAATCCCGCTGCGTTCAAATTTTTATACGTTTTTTCAAAAATGTTTTCTAATCCTTATCGTGGAATAACACTTTAAAAATAGTAAATATAACTATAAGCATTTTGAGATTTTGAGATTTTGGTATCTTGGTAATAATTAAAAGAGTTATATTAATAAAAGTTTATATTCACAAGATATTATTGTTATCCATCCAAAAACCTTTTTTTGCATGAAGTATCCGCCTGTAGGAGCTTACTCCTAAGCGCGAGTAAAAGAGTAGTTTCTAGTAAAAGAGAAAATAAAATACATTTTCAGACCATAAATACGTATATAGTTTTAATTTGAATGGAGTTCTGTTTTTAACATTAATCTAATCTGATTACTCGAATCACTCAAGTCACTTTCTCACTGTAATCATTAATCAACCTGCAGTCTTGGAACAGGAGAATTATATCCAAACACGGTTTTTCGAGGAGGACGATAGAGAGGAGTGATTTTATTACGGGGGCGCCTCATAGGTACACGTAAATTAAATTTATTCAGTAACTGAGTATAAGATTTGTGAAAATTTTAGAGACAAAAAATATATCTAACTACTTTCTACGTTCTTCTAAGAAAACCATTCCGAAATGCTTTGATTGATTACAATAAGATGATATATTCCGTTTAGAAAAATTAGGTATCTTACGATGTTTTTGTAAACGTTCTATTGTGTACAGAATAAGTTGCATAGTAGGATCTCCACACGACTGAACAATATTCTAAGACACTGTGCACAAGGGAGTGGAACAATAGTATCCGAACCCTTTTATCACGTAAGCCTAAAATGTTTCTTCATATCAACCGTAGCATCTTTGAGGCTCGCCTTATTATTTGTTTAATATTTATAAAAAACACACTTAAATCAAGGATTTCTTCAATTTCTTTGATATTATTCCGAGCGACACTATACTGGAAAGTATTAAAATTTCTCCTTGGACCATATCTTATGAAAAAACTCTTTTCTGAGTTGTAGTTGAGTTTTATGGTATCTATAACTTTACTTATTTTTAGGTCATCTGCAAACATAAAAGTTTTAAAGGACTTGATTACAGTTGGTATATCATTAATAAATATAGTGAACAAAATGGAAGCTAGGTGAGATCCCTGCGGTACACCAGAAGTTATTTTCCGCCAGCCAGAATAAAATCAATTTACTACTATAGAGAATGATCAATTTTCCAAGTAAGACTACCCATTGCCAAAAATTACCAAAAATACCCCAAGCAGATACTTTCTTTAACAATTTGTTATGAGATAGAAGATCAAAAACCTTACTAAAATCTGTATGTATAACTTATGTCTAATGCCGCTACTAAGTTTTCTGTGAGATACTTCAAATTTATACATGTTGATCGAGAAGGAATGAAGCCATGCTGTTGAAAGCACAAACTCTGCTTAAAGTGGCGTATATCTTAGCCAGAGTTGACAAAATGGTAATGAGTCGGTAATTTAAATTGAAATCAACATTGTTTGCCTTAGGGGTTGGGACGACTCTTGCCTTTTTCCATTCTGTTGGAAATATTCCCGTTTGTAAAGTTATATATAATTAATAAAGATTGAATTAAGTATACGATATGTTTTGAAATTGAAATAAAACATGTAATATATATTCGAATTTCGTGCTCACTGGCTTTATTTGATAGGAAATTTTATGCTAATTATGATTTAAATAAAATATCGTTCAAATGACCGTCACGACTTTTATTGCACTGGTGAATACGATCGGTCCAATTTTAAATAACGTTCTACTAATAAAATTTTACTTTTCTTTCCATCGACGAACTCTTTTATCAGCCATTTAAATTATCTGTTTTCTGCAATTTCATTTTGGATTGACAAAGTTGCTAAGCATTGGTTAGTTGCAAATGTGCTTCTTAATCTAGATTGAGAGATTGTCGATCGCAGCTTCATCTTGGAAAATTTCCTTTCCCCACTAGCCGGTTGCTACAGGTATAGTCGGTTATATTTACAATGCTATCCATACATTTGGACACAACTTACAGGAACTATCCTGTAAGTTGTGATCTTTAGACCTATCTGCGACCTGCGGCGCCCTACTCTAACATCGCTACTGGTTGTAGGTTCAATTATATTTTCTTTTCTTCACTCTGATAAGACAAAGCATGGCGTTGATTTCACCACTTAACATTCGATGTCTTTTTCGGAGAAAAACTGTCAACGGAGTGTCTACTTTTCTATGCGGGATATGAATAAAATTATTTTCACTTCCTCGTTTTTTCTTAAGCAAAGTGCAACGTTGAGTTTTGTTTGTAATAAATGCTCAAACATGAGTCAGCATATAAAATCATTTGGTTTTAGATAAAGACCCTGAAAGAAACAGTTTTATCGTGAATTTTTAGCACAAGTGGAATTAAAACATCAATTTTTATGATTAGGCCACAATCTTTATTTAGTTGGGACACAATTAAATGAATAAAACACTGAATAATTTAGTATTATATATTTTATTGGATAAATAAAAAATCTTTGGGTATACACTAGACTTTTAATCTATCAGATAGAACTCGTACAATTGATCCGGAGCCGCCAACATTAAATGCTTTTTCATGCCATAACAAAAGATGTCCACTTGACCCTTCAGATGGATATTCAAAACCTCTATAAATATATTTCATTAGAATATCTATATCATCCAGTGACAGAGTCCCAACAGCTTCTTCAATCTGAGCTGATTTTATTGCAAGTAATACTTTTAGAGTTAATCCTAATGCATTGTCCTAAAAAAAATGTAATTGTCAAAACAACCTCTCAAAAATATGTTATTTTTTTTCTAGTTTACATAATATAAATTACCAATTATATAATGTTCAATCTGAAATGCTGCTTTAGCAACAGAGGACACAACACATAATTATGGTTTTGCAGCAGAATTCTACAATAACATGTAAAAAGCAATTGTCTGTTCAAGTCATTGTCATATATACATTATAATAGTAAATAGATTGTCAAAGATTGTTATTTAGTTTGAAGGTTACCAAAATAAAGTGAATTTAAGTGGGTAATATGTAATTATGTTCTGCTACCTAGCTAATAGAATACTTATTGTGAACTCCAGTGATTTATTTACATTATATACATAATGTTGGCGAGGAATTAAAAATTATATAAAATGGATAAAAAAGCTATAAGATTTAAAGAATACAATCCAGACTCGGGTTACTGGGACAGTTACATAGATCGATTAAATTTTGTTACGAGGCAAATGGTGTTAGAGTGGATAATGTTAAGCGCGCAAACTTTTTCACAGTATGTGGCTCACGAGTGTATAATACTTTAGTTGCGTTAATTACGCCGAAAAAAGCGACCGATGTGACTTTCACGGAAATAGAAATTTTAAGCAGACATTACAGTCCTACGCCTAATGATATAACAATGTCATTTAAGTATTATAAACGGGATCAAAAGCGTGAATCAGCTTTACACTTTATTGCGGATGTAAGAAAACTCAGTTCCAAGTGTAATTTTACAGACTTAGAAAGAATGTTACGCGACAAATTCGTGTGTGGTATGAGTGATAGCAGATTACAAAACGAACTATTAAAACGAGACAATTTACGGTATCAGGACGTAGTGGATGCAATGTTGGCATCAGAGAGCGCAGTTCGGGACTTGCGTATGATTCATGGTGCCGCAAGCACTAGTACCAGCGCGACCACTTATCTGGCGACATATGATGCTGGCGAGGTAGTAGATGTGAACACGGTGCAAACACCAGTGTCTATTCGCTATGTTATTGGTGTGGGGACCGACACGCAGGGGAGTGTCGTTTTCTCTATGCGATTTGCCCTTTTTGTAAGAAGTGGGGACACATAGAAAAAAAATGTATTAAGAAGAAAAAAGTTAACAAGAAAAATGTAAATTTTACTCAGATTGAAGAGAATGGAGACTTATTAAATGGCATATACAACATGCGAAGTATTACACGGGTATCACCTTATGAAGTGGATGTTTTTATTGCTTTTTTTTTAACGTGCCCGTTCGTATGCAAAAAGATACAGGAGCAAGTTTGTTCCTCATCAATGAACGCATATGGAATGTGATCTGTAGTTATATGCCGCACAATAATTTACTACACGTTTAGGTATCATTGCGTACATGGAATGAGTTTCTCGTAAAGATGCTCGGACAAGCATTGTTGCAAGTGCGTTACAAGGACATGGTAAAAGATATGAACATGATTGTAGCTAAAGGTAATGGACCAAACTTACTTGGCCGCAATTGGCTCGCACCTCTAAATATTGATATATTGAAATGAAAATTAATTTGATTGCTCAAGACGACCACGAGCATATGGAAAAAGTGATAGCGAACCATAAAAATATATTTAGAGATGGCCTTGGTACTTACAATGGTAATCCAGTAGCTATACATGTTAAAGCTGGTTCAAATCCCAAATTTTTTAAGCTCGTCTTGTGCCATATGCTTTGTAAGAACGTGTTGAAAGGGAGATAAATAGATTGGAACGACAAGTAGCTTTGCATCCAGTGGCATTTTCAGAGTGGGCTACTCCAGTGGTCCTTATAGTAAAGAAATCTGGCGAAATAAGGCTGTGTGGGGATTATTGTAGTACCGTAAATGAGGCGACGGAATCTGACACGTACCCAATGTCAACGGCTAAAGAAGTTTTCGCTACAGTTGTGGGTGGAAAGTTTTTTGCAACGGTGGATTTATATAGGGCATATACACAAGTATAGTTGTGGAAGATAATACATCTAAACTACTTATCTTAAATTCTTGTAAGGGCCTATACACCGTACATAGATTGGCTTTTGGTGTTAAAGCATGTCCCGGAATATTCTTCGTTATTCGCAGGTGTTCCAGGTGCAGTATTTATTGATGATATCATCATTAGTGGCACGACAATGCTTGAAATGCGAGAAGGAATAAACGTAGTACTCTGCAGAATAGAAAATGCTGGACTACGTTTAAATAAGAATAAGTGTGAATTTGCTCGAGAGAAAGTAGAATTTCTTGGTTTTGTCATAGATGCAGAAGAAATACATCCAGGATCTAGTAAAATAAAATCTATTTTGAAAACTCCTTGGTTGTCGCGTAATTATATCGAGAGCATTAAGACAACATGTATTACAAGTTTTACATAAAGTACATACAGGAATAGCACAAACGAAAGCAGTTGCTCGAAGTTACGTATGGTGACCAGGTCTCAATTAACATATTGAATTGTAAATTGGCAGCTGTTCAAAATATTTAGAAAACCGGCACATGCCACCTAAAGTAACTCACGACTGGATAACACCTACCAGACCGTGGTCCAGAATTTACATTGATTGGCCTGGACCCTTTCACAACAAATATTTCTTGATCATGGTGAACGCATATTCTAGGTGTTTATGGTAATAATAATAATAAAACCACTTCGGCAACAGCTATAAGGTCATTGAGATCAGTATTTGCAACCCATGGTTTGTGTTAGGTGCTGATATCAGACAATGGTAATTGTTTTGTATTGAATATAATATTGAAATATTGAACGATATGCAAATTTTTTTGAAGGATAATAATGTAAGGCACGTAACTACAGCACCATACCACCCAGCGACGAATGGGTTAGCTGAGCGTATGGTTCAAACAATAAAAAATAATGTAAATAAAATGGATGGTTTATCATGGGAACAACATATAGAACAATTAATAAGAATGAATCCAGCGGCAACTCAAACTGAGAGAGGGGGAAAATAATGAAGATGCATCACCTAAGGTGAGCACTGAGAATACATATGAAGCTATGGACAATATTACTGAAATGAAAGAGTAGTCAAAATTCAGAAGAGGTTATTGCTATACCTGATGCTACAGAATGGGCCAAAATGTTAGGAATTCCTTGTATGTCTGATAGCACAGGGAAAATTAAAAATAAGTTAGTGTCCAGGCCAAATCACCATATCAAAGGCTAGTTAAGATCTAGATAATAGTTAAGATCTAATGTTTTAATTTATTGGTATATTGTGTTTAGAGAAATTAAGTATTTTGTTTGTATGTTGATTTTTAGAGTGTTGTAAAGTTATCTTGCTGGGGAAGTATGTCATATATACATTATAATAGTAAATAAATTGTCAAAGATTGTTATTTAATTTGAAGGTACTTTGTTTGTTGTGATCGATGGTTATTTGCTTTGTTATCAAAATAAAGTGAATTTAAGTGGATAAGATGTAATTATGTTCTGCTACCTAGCTAATACAATGCTTATTGTGAACTCCAGTGTTTTATTTACATTAAATACATAATAGTCATCAAAAGATGGTGGGATATACAACACAGCATTATTCATTTTCTAGTATGTATCAAGCAAGTAACAAAACAAGGTTTTAAATTTTTTTTGTAAGTTTGAGTAATCACGAAGCTGTAATCTGAAGAAACGTCACATACAAACCCCAACATACTTCATTTGACCCATTGGACACTATATGACAGTATATACTTCAGGATAAATTTAAAATAATTGTTTTAAGTTAGAATAATAATATAATTTACAATTTTAGAAATATATTTTACTTACTTTAATCTGTTGATCAGAAGACCCCAAAGGTGCATTGCTTAATACATGCTTAAGTGCTTCTACATATCGTCCTGTATTTAATGAATTAAGGAATAAATTTGTATTAAAAAAGTAGTTAATAGGAAAGTAATACTGTTGCATGAGTTGTTTTGTTAAAACTGGTGAAAATGATTTTAAGAATAGTCATGTCTCCGAGTGGAATTTAAACAAACAATGTTTGTCCAGTCATACACTATTCCACTGCACCATGATGGCCTCATAAATTAGTCATTCATAGGTAAAGGCAAACTCTGTCCTTCTATATATTTTATCTCTACTAATAGTAAAGCTACTTCTTTAGTAATAGTAATGATTAACAATAATAGGCTTAATTAAGACTTGTATCAATTACTAATTAATCTGTTACTTCAGTCCTTTTGTATCTTACAATGTTATACTTATATAGTAAAGATTAATTGATAAAATATTTTATTAGCTTATTTAGTGATTCATTTAATACTGTCACTGTCAAGATAAAAAGGAACAAATCATATAAAATTCTACTAATTATATGAAATAAATTAATTAGTGGTATTAAAAAGGATATTGGTTAAGTAATCCACAGACTTCTGCTTCATCTGGTCCAGTGGGCACTGATTGCACTGCATCGTCTTCTTTAAAGTTGTCTTCATTGTACTGATCAATATCAATTTTCCGGAAAGCTGAGCTAGAAGTATTTTTAGCCATTTCTTAAAAAATGTATTTTATTTAACTGATTTTCAATAGCAGTAAGTTCATAAAAAACATTAATATTTAATATTACAAACAAAAAATAATTTATAATAGTAATCAATAATTAAAACGTCAAACTTGTTTTACTATGAATTTTTTAAGCATAGAGTTGCTAGAGCAAATATCAGAGTTAAAGATTTTTGTCCAATGTAAAAATAATTTGTATGTGTATAATAAAATTTTGTTTTAGTTATACATACCTACCTAACAGTAGCCTTACATAGATGCTATTTTAATGTATTAGGTGTAGTTTTAATAATATTTGTAACAATTATTCAAGAGTTATGACAACATATATAGTTGATGTGTAAGTGGTCTTCTTTATTTTACACATTACATTTAATACTGCCTACAGAATTAAATGTAATATTAAATAATAATTAAAAATTAAATATAACATATTTATATTTAGTTATTAAATTATTACAACATATTTATTATACAGTTAACACTGCTTAAATATGTCAATTTAGTTTTTCACTTTTTAACTTTTGTCTACATATTGGCTTATAATATTGTTTGTTACTGTGTACATTGATATTAAGTTTCACTGACTATTTTTTTGCTTAAGATACTATATCATTATATCAACGTATATTTCGTTTTTTTGTAGCAACAAAGTTAATTTTATTTGTTCGACATAATGACAATGGGTGATGAATTACCTGTCACTTCTTTAGTTTTACCTGTCTTAATACGTCCAGTTTTAACACAGGTACCTATGTAAATTAAATACTACATCTTTTTTAATGGTAAACTACTTTGACATGGAACTACAGTTTGAAATTCTTGTTACATGTAGTTACCATACGATTCTGTTATTGTCGTTACCTTAAATGTGGTAACAGTTCCTAAGTGCTGTAGTTAATCTTATATCTCAAAATATATTTCAGTTAGAAAAATATGATTTGGGTGCTTCTCAAACTTTACGTGCTGCACTTACAAAGGCGGAAGCAGCTATTCCAGGTCTCAATTACGATTTGGTCGCTGGCATCATGAGAAGAGCTGATATTCCTGTTAACATGAATGAGAGCTTGCTTCGTTTACAAGGAACATTGACTGAGACTGAATGTAAGTAAAAAATGTTAAATGTATTATTTAATAGACTTCCACATTTATAATTTATTACTTTTTAAATCCAATCATGTTCTATGTAATTCATTTATTAATGTTAGGTGCTGACTTGAGATTAAATAGATCAGAAGAAGCATTCCAAGAATTAAATAAGAAATCCACTGCCTTGAAAAAGATATTAAGCAGAATCCCTGATGAAATTACTGACAGAAAAACTTTCCTTGAAACAATCAAGTAAGATAAGATAAATTATGGTTTTTGAATGATGCTAGCAAATATGATATAAAATAAAACATTTTGTTTTCTGTATATAGAGAAATAGCATCAGCTATTAAAAAGCTGTTAGATGCAGTTAATGAAGTGTCATCATATACTCCTGGTCCAGGAAAACAAGCTTTGGAACAAAGAAAAAGAGAATTTGTTAAGTATTCCAAGAGATTTTCTAATACTTTAAAGGAATACTTTAAAGAAGGCCAGTAAGTAATATTCTTATATATAGTAGCTATTGGACAGTTCAATACATTTTATCTATCTGTAAGTTTTTAATACTTTTGTTTTTGGAGATTATTTTCTTAACCCTTTTTGCTCACAAATAGTTAGATAAGGTTAAAATTAAAATAATTTATGGTATATATGTACTGTATGTGTAGTGTATGTGTGGTGTATTTATAGTGTATGGTCATATAAAGTAAAGTTGATTATTGCACTTAAACTGTAATAGGTTTATTTTTTAAGATAAAGTAATAGAATTTTTAAAAAATTAGTACACTTAAAAACTTTAAAAACCATATTGGTTTTTAAAGTTTTTAAGTTGACAGTCTGTCTAATTGTGTAGTTCATATTTTCTATTATCCTAAAACATGTAGATATATCCTTAAAATTCAAAATTTAATTCCTTTATTTATCACAGATTTTTCTTTCAGAGCAAATGCTGTGTTTGTGAGTGCCCTGTACCTGATTTACCAGACCAATCAAATATTATATACTGTGAAGAACAAATCAGAGTAAACTTTTATGTAGTATTTGCCTATAGTTGATAAATATTAAATTTATAAAAATTATAGTAGCTTACATGATTATTTTTTAATTTACTTTATAATTTTCTTTATGTTAATAAACTAAATTTGTAATTAATTGGAAAGTTTTGGTGATCCTTTTGTAGAACTTGTTCATTAGCTATATTGGATTTAGTTATTTTATATGTAAATGCTTATAATTAAAAAACAAGACTCCATTGTTGTTTGTTATAGAGAAATGTTATAATATTTAAAGATTAAGAATGTAAAGTAATACTGCCTGTAGTAAATTCACTTTTGCATTTGGCTGAAATTTTCTCTAACTAAATCAATGAGCTGAAGAATTGTGAAATAATTTTAGTTTAGTCATAAATAATATATAAAAACAGAATTTATACAAAATAGTTAAGTTTATAAATAATAAATATATAATTTTTATCCATTGCCATTGGTTCATTATGATTTTTTAATCACTTATTTAGCTTAAATTCTTATTTAAGCCACCTGTTTTAGTTTAGTTTATGAATTAAAATATTCTCATGAAGAGCTAAATGGAAATAAAATATAAAGTTTCAATGTTGATAAAGATTGATGTTGTGAATCTGCAACTCATACCCAGTGTGTTATGATTTTTTATCAAAAACAAGGTTTGTATTATTCTTATAATAATAATAACTATTTGTTGTACATCAATCTAAAAGTGTGTAAAAAGTAAAGTGTGTTGTGTTAAAAATAATAAACATTAAATTCAGGAACGAAGAAATGTAATGGCTCTAGAATTTTTTCTCCTTTTCATAACATATCTATTATTGCACTATGAAATATATTACATTCGATACAGTTATTCGTCATATATAATTTTCAGACAATTTAAAATAAGAATTTATTTTATTATTACAATATATTTCAGTTATATATTTTTAATGCAATCATTAAAAACTAAAATTTAAACTGATAGGTACTGCATTTTGAGGCTACGTGCAAGGCAATGAAATCATAAAAAAGCTAAACAAATGCACAATTCTGTTTTTTGAAGTCCTGTTACACGGTTTGGCTGGTTCTTTCCATTTAAATATTTTATAGAGTAGTTAGTAAACTAGAATTCGGGCGCACCTAATCATTGATTTTCGTACCTTGAAAAGAATGTCCCGCTATTACTAGACAATTGTTAAGTTACTATATATATGTTTTTTGAACAACTTGTTCAGTTCTTAGTTCTAGACCTCACATCTTTATATATAAACATAGCTTATCACGTGTAGCAACAGCGTTTCCTTATGTATTATAGTTTGATGAGTCTATTACGATCTCCTATCAGGTGTATCTTCAAAGTCAATAATACACAAAACAAGATTTTAATATTTACTATTTTTAAAGTGTTATTCCACACTTAGGATTAGAAAACATTTTTGAAAAAACGTATAAAAATTTGAACGCAGCGGAGTTCGAACCCGCGCCTCTTTTTTCAAAAACAAGATTTAATCGGTTCAGTGCTTCCGGAAATTGGTAAGGTAAATGTCCCATACTTCGGTATCTTAAGGCACTTATAACTTTATTTTTTTTAAATACACTTACATGTGATAAGTATTGATATTCTGCTAATATTGAAGTATTGATATTCTGCTAATTATGATATTTATAGTTTCGTGATGATAATAAAAAAATTAAAGAGTTTGCTCATTAAGAACAGAAGAAAAATTTGAGTGAATTCAAATTAATTAAAAAAAAACTACTTAAAAAAAAACTCATTATTTTGTTATCGTTGGGTTAGTAAATCCTGAGCTCCCGTTCGATTTTCTACTTGGATACTAGTTAAGACGTTCATGAAATCAAAGAAGTAATAGTCTATACATAACATAAAACCTTTTATCTTCATGTTTATTTTTCTTGTAAACATAATTTTCCGGAATGTTTAAAGCAACTTTCTCATGCCGACGAAGTCGTTAGCGTAGACGTAGTCAGGTAGTCTTAAAATAAATTAGCAGTCAATAAACAAAAAAAAATTAAGTGTTTGTAAAATAAAATAAAAAAATATTTCTGGGAGATCTATCAAATTTTAAGAAAATAAAAATGCTTATATATAGTTGAGTAAATGTGAAATCTCAATAAGCTTTTTATCAAATCTGGCGATAGAATAAGTGATCTGTAAAGATTTGTAATAAATCACAAGAAGAATTTGGTTTTTAAATACTTCAAATTTTATTTTTTAAATAATTTTGGTAAAATATAGTGGTATTCATTTCGGTGGTAAAAGCACACACACACACACACACATATTATATATATATATATATATATATATATATATATAAACTATATTTGTAGTTGGCAGGGCAGTATCTTTATATTCATACGAAATGTTTCTCCTACGCGCCGCGCGTCTCATCTATTAGGCGCTTAATGGCGCTCAGTCAATAACATCGCTATAATTTTTAAACTATTCGGCCAAATTACTTCACGTAAAAGACATAGTTATTATATAAAAAATTGTTAAAGAGACAAATGTACGATATGGGTTTGATAAAAATAAAATGTGAATTGTAAAAAAGTACCCAATTTAATTAAATGTATATATTACTATTTTGTAAATAGTGGCTTCCATATAACATATAGATTTACTTTATAAAAACACCTTCGCAAATAATGTATTAACTTAAAACTAAATATATTTACATAAAAATTGTTATAGTTAAAGCTAGACATATGTTTTCACCGATTACTCGAAGCACTCAAGGTAAACTTTAAAAATATACATATTTTCCAATTTTCACAACATTTTTTATTACTGCTTTCACTTTTATTAGTCGTACAATGATGTTATATAGCCTATAGCCTTCCTCAATAACTGGACTATTTAACACAGAAAGAATTATTCAATTCCAATCAATAGATCCTGAGATTAGGGCGTTCAAACCAATAAACAAACTATCCTGCTTTTTATTATTTGTATAAATATAAAAAAAACAGTGAATCAAGCAGTTTGTGGTTAAGGGTAATGGTAACAAAAAGTGGATTAAATTTACATTTTTTTTTCATGCAATTTAATATGATTAATCCTCATCCTCTTTTGAGACAAATAATTTTCGAGATTTGATGATTGACGTGTTTTTTAAAAATATAACTAGTGCTAGTTCTCATAACGATTAAATGTATCAGTCGCATAAAAATATTATATTTTCAACAAAAGATATTTCAATTTGTATTACAAACAGAAATAAAAGAAAATATTTTATCATATTTAATTCTTGGATTTATTTATATATTTTTTTAGGTAGTATACCTACATGACTTAAATTTGAGTATTGTCAAATATGTTAAAAAAAATATAATTTGTTAGTTGTACCTGTATTTCCTACTTCGTTAAAGCTAGGTCAAAAGGTAGCGTAAAGATAACAATTAAATTGATTTTCATAAAATATCTTAAAAATCTTCATAAGGAGATAATGAAAGTTTTCATATTTTAATAGCACTGAATAAGTTAAAATAACCACATATTATGTAGCTACATTAAGACACCTGACATCATTAATATTTAGAGACCACATTTTTAATTAGGCAAATTAAAAAAGAAATAATAGTTTTTAAGCTTATTACTTTGAGGATAAATAATGTAAGTTGTTTTTCTGTCCTTTGGGCAATCGTAAACATCAAAAACAAACGATGAGTGTTATGTTATAATAATATTTTTAATAACTCTCATTTTTTTTACGATTTTAAAATATTTTGTTTTTAATTAATGACCTATTTAAATTAATAACGTTTTAAAAGAAAAGTTCCATAATACTGGATAATTTCTCTTCCTTTCTTCTAATAAGTATACATACATGAATAGCTCTACTGCTTCGTTAGAGGATCAAAATAATCGCAATATTTATAAGTGAAGGGTATTAAATATGATAAAATATGTTACATTTTTATTAGCTCTTGTCCTTACAATGTCAATCTTTTGGCTGCCGTACCTTTCATATATTTATTCTGTTACATATGACTTGAATTTTTGTTACAAATTTAAAATATTTTCCATTCGTACATTTCTTATTATAAATATAAGGTTTTAGGTAAAAAATCGAAAATGTGAAATGTGAGTTCAAACAACACGGCTAATTAGTAACATCGTTCTTATCCTTTATTTCTTTATTCCTCAATGTATATTTAAATAAGCATGGGATTAAAAAACTTCATAGAATACTTACATTTAGTCATAAAACTATTATGAAAAAAAAACAAATAATTGATTGATAGTACAAAAAAGAGGTTCATGGGAAGTGTTGAGTCAAATGCTCTTATTTGCAGCGTAGTTTTTTAGTATATTTTAAAGAAGTTGGTGGAAAATCGTTTCGTGACCACGTTGACGTGGGTCATGCAGCTTGTGATGTGATTCGTCTCGTCGTGCGACAGCGGACAAAGACTGGTCGACGGTCGTGCCTCTTGAACTCGGAGCATCTCAGTTATTCCTACCCGTGACACTTGACACAAGCACCCGCGGTCCACGACCTCACATACTTCAGCGTACACATTTTTTACCTCATTCCAACCTATTTTTCTATTGACAATGGCTATCAATGATTCGATTCGAAAGAGATAAATTAAAATATGTTTTTTCTTAAGTTACAAACATTTTCATAGCAGGTTAGATACCTTCAAGCTACTAAACTAACTATACTAACTACAAAAAACTGTTTTTTTAACTTACCTTTACCTGGATTTTACCTTAACTTTAAGAAACTTTTTGAATATTTTTTAAGGTCACCTTGCATTCTTAGAATTAAAGTGATTAAACTCAAAATTTATCGAATATGACAAAGCTCTATATTCTATCACATCATTTGAATATAGAACTATGCCAAAATTAATAAATTTTGAATTTTATCACTTTAATTCTAATGGTGCGATCTGTTTGTGATTACAGGCTGTATTTAAAATTCAGAATTTATTCTCGTTAATATAGTCGATTCTCTGAATAATATCCAGTTGGTAAGTACCTATCTGTTGTGTTTGTTAAAAAAAACTGAGAATTATAATTTCGATTCATAAATAAAATATATAGGCTTATAAAGCATGTTATAGCCTAGTGTTTATGTAGGTGCGTGTGCTTTACAAATTCTGAAATATCTATACCTATTACTTAATTATGTCTCGCACTTCTACTTCCCAACTTTATAATTAAATTCTTCGATGGATTAAAATTATAATTTTTCGACGGAGTCTTACTCGGCACTTATGAAATTTGACTAACCAGAACGTTTGCTGCAATTATTCATCATCATGTTTTTACAGACATACCTCAACTAAATAACTATATTTGAGCATATACGTACAGAGTCGACTTAAAAAAGATAATTATACATTTTAAATGTCTACCTGTGACCACGGACTACTGTAAAGTGTTCGAAACGTCAGGTGTCCAAAATGTATTTTCGAATACTAAAATATACGCGATTAATCCGGTTCATTTAAAATGTATAAAAATCGCGAAAATCAAAGATCTTGTTAAGATAATTATAATCAAAAAGTAAGTACCAACATATATTGTTGATAGATATTTATAGTCTCCATCTTACAATAGGTCACTTTCTTTCCGGATCAAATACGTACATCTTATGACACCGAATCTTAACAATGAGTCAATCATATGGATAAGTTAAAATATTCATAGCTTCAGAGCGGGGGCGTAATAGATTTTAACTTTGACGTGTAAGAGCTCTGCCGCCGCGGCGCCGCGTTCTGCTTGATAGATGAAAGCTTATGATATGCGAACTTTTAAAACGATTGTTATTAAGACAATATTATAAAACGTATTTAACTAAAAAAAATATTAGTATTTTAAAAAACATACAAAAAGAATTAGCTTATTTATATAGAATCCATTTATAATGTGTAAAATACAAATAAAATACTTTTAAAATATATTTACCACCAAATATTAGTAATTCTCATCAAAACCATAATTGCTAGTAAACATGATTGTGAAAATGGGGGTCTAGTTAAATATTAAAAATATACGACTTTAAGATTGTAGATTTTATGACCTATAAAGTTTAGTTCAGTTCTTTAATTATGGCCGTTCGAACGTGCCAGTGTCTAAATAATTATTCTATATATTCACATCAGAAAAAGATTTTTTTCTTAGTTTACAAAATCTCTGAAATTACGATGGATCGTTGCATTAAAGTGTCATTTGTATCAATTTATAAATTATCATAGTAGACTATAAAAAAAAACTACTTGTCAATGCAACACATTTTGAATTTATGGCTGAAGAGCATCCCGTAATTGTTGCACATCAATCTCCGTTCCTGGTTGCAAAAACAAAGCATTTGTTATAGAGCATATTAACATTCGATATCCAAAACTGTTATCATGATTTATACCTAGTGGCTACTGCTCATTGAAATGTGATATTATGCGGAGCGAGATGCATGAAAGTTCAACAACGGATTTTACTTGGGTGATTCAAAATGGATGGGCATTTAATATGTGTGATATCAGTACCGTCACCGATCATTTGGCGTACGTTCAGATATTTTGTTGTTATTTGTATAATTTTATATATTACATATATAATTTAACAATGATTCTAATTCATTCAACTTAATACAAAACGTTCAGACGATAATGCAATATACGTAAGACGTATATTGCATACTCACATTGCTATACTTCGTGGTAAGCGTTTTGTTGTATTTTTTGAGTTAACAATATGTTTTATATTTAAAAATTATTCTATTAATTTCTGTTAATTTATATATAATTTAAATGTTAAATTATGCTAGCTTTAATTAAATAATTTCATACAAATTTTAGATTTTGATAGGTAGTAGAGTAGACATGCACACTATTATATCATGATTAAATAATAAGATAAATAGGTAGTTTCTAATAAATGAACTAGCAATACACATGGTTAATTCACTCTTATTTAGATTTCCCGTAACAGACGCATGCCTAGCAAAATATTAATAAACTGAGGCAGGCAGTCATATATTTCCTTAAATGTTTTCAGATTTGATAAATTTCCATGTTTCAGCAGACAGATGTGAAGATGAAATTTTGACGATATAGCAACCCGTATCTAATGTGATGCGTAATAAAATATTAATGGAGCATCTGCTGGCGTCGGGGTGGTGGAGGTGAGGCGCGGGGTCGCGGCGCATATGCAATGGCGTCTCCCGTCGACGACTACCAGGCAATCTATGCTAATCTCATTCAGGTTGAATAATGCGCTGTTTTGACGGGTCAAGTGTCTGTTTGTTGTATTACAATTCGCTTCATTTGTTATATTATTGATATCTTAGTTTTAAGAGATCAATTGTCAGAAAAAGTCTTTTACAAAACAACAGGTGATTTTGAAGTAGCATATCAATATTTGCATTTTATGGAATAAACAAAAACTAATATTGTTAATTGGTTTTTGTAAAATGCACTTAAATTAATAATAACGTTGATGAGTATTGATAAACCGAGATTTAAAATTTGCAAAATAATTCACACGCTAAGGTTAGATTCCCACAAGAAAAATGAGGGTCATTTGGTAGACAATATTATGAGTGGTAGTGGTGCAGCGGGTGCCGGCGCAAGTACAGTGCACGGGGCCCCCAGCATCTGTTCCCTGTCGTGGGAGTGTGCTCGGAAACCGATCGCACATAGTATAACAATAACAAATAAACGAGTCACTCGTGACAGGTCACCCGGACTTACCCTTCGGAAGCTGTGGGAACTGAGCCTTTCAATTAATAATATCATACATTTAATCCCCATCTCCATATAAATAACAATGGTAACGCAGGCGCCTACACATTGGACAATAGTTTTGATGCGGAACTGTGACTCATTGCTATCTTAGTGAATAAAATACTTTCCCACAGTTATAATTACTTTTTCAAATTTTACTCATAAGGGGTATTTTCGGTAAAGCTACTAAAAATATTTCATGATTTTATTTGTTTTAGTAAATTCATTCATCAATATATTGTTTTATTTGTGTTCCGTGTAACAAGCAATTATTGAAACATAATATTCACAACACACATGTGCGCAATTTACCTTTACGTTATAGGTACTTCTTTTATTTACTTACTGATTTTCTTCTTTGGCTTACTATTATTATATGTAATGTTTTTTATGGAAACTATATTTTTATCAACGAGTGTTTTGTAATTAAATTACTTTTTACTGATTGTCCCGAAACTATTGTTTATAATTTTCTTTTCTTTTACATCCAATTACTTATAATTAAATTATGAGTTTCTGTGTGTATGTTATTTTTTTCTATTCGTGAATTAAATAGTAACAAAACGGTAAAATACTATAAATATTTTTTTTTCACAATTCGTAATACTCTTTTTAAAATATGAATATAGTGACCAAAAATTAAAAATTCAATTTTATCGAATTTGCAACTTGCAACATGTTATTATTACCTGTGCATGTCTTGTATTATTTCACGACGAATTTATATGTAAATATTATGTTATTTTAATTTCAGTGATATTATCATATCATTGTTACGCAATCTGGTATTATTCATTACTGGCTTTTTGAGGGGCTAAGTACCATCTGACATCGGTGGTCAACACTGCGTGACCATCTAATATAGTGGCCTCCAATTTTAATCACTAAATTGATGATAAATAAGCTTGTGAATTCATATCTCTTCAATTTGTTTTAGCTTAATTAAAGTAGAAAATCGAAAAACCATATTGACTCTGTACAGCATCGCATATATATATATATATATATATATATATATATATATATATATATATATATATATATATATATAATATTATTTAATTTAGTCGATTGTACAATTCGGTGGAAAGCGAAGTAGACACTCGGTCTTGATACTAGGTAGTAGGTGGAAAGCGAAGAAGACACTCGGTCTTGATACTAGGTACTTTCTGATATGAGCTAAAAAAAAATATAATAGTAAATTTTTATAAATATTATAGCACTCATTATTCAGAAACGTACATAGATAAATTTAAAAATAAAATTACAACAGGCAGGCAACAGTCGCGTTCCACTCCATAAGGTTTTCGATTATATCATCCGTGTGTCGAGCCCAACTGTTGGCGGTCGCGTGTCCGCTTAATAAGCTCTTAATGAAATTAACGACTGTTGCGACGTGCCATATTGATAGGGATGACCAACAAAAATGTAACAATTAGAATTTCATGTTTTGTGTTCGACCCCCTCACTTTTATAAAATAATGTTAATGCAACCTGCCGGCATCCATTTAAACTAAAACCGAGACGAATCACTGAACCTAAACATAATTTAAATAAGTTGATATTAGTTGTTGTTTATTTTTTTGATATAGGAATTTGTATTGGCTTACATACTAATATACATATTTCTTTGTAATATTTCTTTGTAAACTATTTAAATGTGAAAATTTTATTTTAGTTTCTTAGAAAATAATAAGTAACAAAATATATATGTCCATAGATTACAATAATTGTGTCAATCCTACGTGACTCAGATGTGTTTTCTTTGCGTTACTTAGGCATATTTTTCATTATCAGTAGAATATAAGGATTTTCTTTGTGTATTCACAAGGGTGATGATGAGTAGTGTTTACTTATGGGTTGCTTAATGTTACCTATTCCCGTCAGGAGTCGATCCCCTTTGAGGCCAAAGATACATCAATAAACACGTGCGCTCGCGCAAACACATGTGTTCCAGAATTTACATCGGCTCCTTTCAGAACCTGATTAGATAAGGTAGGGCGCGAAAAGCAATTAGTTTACACGATTGAAGATATAACTATGTTTTGTCAACTACCTAGTAAATAATCTAATGGAAATAAAAACCACGGCTTATAAAATTCTTGTCACGGCTTATAAAGTGCATGGACACAATTATCTAGGAGTTGCAAGTACATACTTATAGGTCAATAATATGTGTACAAAAAATTAATTTATTTAAATAATATTGTATAAATAAGAAAAACATAAAGATAGCTTAGATACAATATTTTTAAATATTGTATCTAAGCTATCTGTATGTTTTTTCATACAAGGTTTCGGGAAAAGGCTCGAGAAATGAATCTTGAAAAGTTTTAATCGACATTAAATTTTATTTACACTGTTTTATCATTCTAACAAAGCACGTACATATACTCTACGTTATACGTACATGTGAATAATAATAACATGGCCATATTCTAATATATTAAATGTAAGTGTAGTAAAAGTGTTTGAAAAAAAGTATATTAAATGGTGTCCTGATGTTACGTGGATATAGATAGGTCATGCTTAGCTTAAATATTGTATATAGAAATATTTTTATATAATATTTGTCAAAAATATCGAAATATTTGATTGTAAGGAACGTAGTAGTTGCGTGGTGTAGATTGAAACAAAGGAATATTTTTGCAATCTAACAATATTTTTTTCCGCAAATAAATATTGATTACGTATCACATAAATATATGATTTGTTGTGCTTTTTGTCATAAATATATAAATATAATACGCATACCGTTAATAATAGATACATGGTGATAGATCGACACGTGTGAAGAGTCGTACGTGAAATGAGTGCAACATATTCACCTACATCGCAATCCATGGCCTCAAAGTGCTCAAATCAAGATTAAGATGACTCCATAAGTCACGATCTTCATAAATGCTTACTATTCATTAAAACATATGCATTGTTATGTTAAATTATTTCATAAATGAGCTATTTCCTTACTGCCTTAAATGTCCTATGGATTAAATACTCTGGTGGCAAATATCTAGAATATTCTATTAACTCTATTATGTCTACATATATATTACAGAAAACATCGTGATATTAAAATATTCTCATGAACGTTTAACGGTAGCTGATTTATTGAGCATTATGATAATTAAGATATGCATACATTCATTGAGACCTTTTTTTATTCAAGTATTCTAGTAAACTTATCCTGGGAAAGGTATTGAACACACCTGCTTGAAGCTTCCGATTGCTTATTTGTTGACTTTGAAAGGGAGACTCGTTATATTCCAAGAAAGTTACTCTTTGGAACACAATTGAAAACTAGTTTTAATTAATTCAATATAAATATGCACTAGTTTTTTGATCCGGTTCTCTTTGTACGTGACTTCGATTGAAACGAGCTTCATCTGAATACGTTTGATTAAGTATAGGAGATGCATATTAAACAAAAAATGCATTAATTCAAGATTTTGTTAATAGATTATGCACAGACTTATGAGAAAGTTATTCATGCTTACTCAGTGTAGTAAGTAAGAATAAAATTATGTATGTTAATCGTATTATTATGTATTAAATAAAGTATTTAAATAACGTATCGCTTATTTTGGCTAGGGAATTCATAACGCTTTGCCAAGGAGTTTCCTACAGTTTTAACCGACTATATCAAAAGCAGAATCAAATCATTTGATCATCCAGAATATGCGTTCCTATAACTTTTGTATTATTAGCGATATGCGTCCCTCTCTCCCCTTCACATTAACCATTTAATTGTGGGGTCTACTTTCTTTTCCTTCCCTTTCACTCTATTGGACGATTTATCCGAGGAAACTTTACAGGCGTTCATGTCTTTAACCTATTGATACTCGTCCAATGTCCATAGCATCATCAGCCTTCTATTACGGGACTTAAAGATGGTCTCGTTTTGATAAAAATAACATGGAAATTACCTTTGTTATAACATAGAGTTATTAAATAGAATTGAATTAAAATCATAATTATTTACTAAGTATTTATATCTTAAAGACTAATCAATGTATGAAGTTGAACGCTGTTTAATATACCTCTTAGCTGGTAAATAAACATATATCAGTGAATGGGCAAGACGCCTATGTCCTGTACCCACTCCGGATGTAAGGACTTAAAATACGAATCGTATTTATCTAAGAAGCGAGGGCATATATAACACGTGCTCGGTACATAGTGTTCAGGTAAAGGGGAGCGTACAGCTGTTTCCACAAGAGAAACATTAAACCACGCCTGTCTTGCGCAATGCTTTCGGATTCTCTCTAGTATGCAGTCATTTTATTTGTAGTCTAAGTAAAGTCATTGTTTATTGATTTTATTTATAATACGACATCATAATTATTAATAAAACTATAATTAATTAAATTTCTCCATTATTATAAAAACTGTTCGAAACAAAGTATCTTCAATAACTTATTATAATAAATATTTATTTAAGTACAAACTAAATAAATAATCAAAGTAGTGAATTAATACAACAAGTATAGAAGAAGTCTAATACTCGTATTTTTTGTACATATACAGTTCAGAAAGTTTCTTAGAACTGAGTTATTGTAAGAAATTCATATTTCAGTACCTACCGTTTGGCGATCAGCTGATGAAATAAAAACTATTACAAAAAAATATGGACAATAGAGTTTATGCAATGGCAGTTTTGGCGGTATTGACGGTGAATTTCTTTGAAAACGAGATGGTCCTTTAGTATAGCAACAACCTGTAAAGATTCTATTGTTATTGAAGAATGCTTTAAACTTTGACGCAGCTGCTTGGAGCATACGTGGTTATTTAACACGATATTGTACCAACTTTACACATTAATATTAATACGAATTATAATATTATGTAAGTACATATGCAATACTTACTATATTTATATATAAAATAAAAAAGAGAGACTTCAAAGACTGTTAAAATAGTATAAGCTAATCTTTTGTTATTATGACGTAATTGTCTGGAATAAATTTATATTGTTCTTCAAATGTGGCGCTTTGGGAAAATGGTCAAGGTATCATTTGAGACTATGGGTATGAACGGTATCTGTCTTTCGTCATGTACATGACTATATCTATTTTATTTTTGCACCCACCCGTATTCTCCCTTAGATCGCAATTTTTTTCCAAATTTATATATTTGCTCATATGACCCTATGTATTAATGAAAAACGTGTTAAAATCCGATACGTAGGTTGAAAAGTATAAGCGCACCGACAACGGACGTGACTTCGTTTTATACTATTAAATTTAATGTAATATGAAAGGGTCCGGGACAGGATATTTTAAATAAAATTATTATTATATAATACACATTGTAAGACTACATGGTACACAGAGTCTATTAAACTAATTTCAAAATTCGTACTGCCTAATGTCACTTCATTAGATACGTCATGCATCAGTTAGTTATTATTTATATAGAATTAATTTTAATTTATAAGTACAGTTATTATTTTGATAATCAATAATATATGTTATGGATGTAATGATATCCATAACATATATTATTGATGAACAAAATAATAACTGTACTTATAAATCAAAATTAATTCTATATAAATAATAATTAGCTGATAAAATTTAAGAGAATAGATATTAATCAGGTTCACGCTTTATCCCGTGGGGTAGTCAGAGACAACCTAGTGTCAAGACACTCTGTTGACTGTTCCGACCGAAATCACGACATTGCGAATCAGAGAAGAGAAATTAAAATAAATTTTAAATATCATTTCCGCGAGTGGGAATCCAACCTATAACCATTCGTGCTTACAGATAGACAATGTCCCATCGCTCCACGATGGCCTCAATAATTATTAAATAATATGTAAAACGTTACTAAATCTTATAACACACCACTACTTAGTTATTATTATATGTTGAACTCTGTTCCACTAAATTATTTTCTTCATAACTTTTACAGATACTACTATTTTAGTTAACTAATGAACTAATATAGTATATTTTCAGAAGTTGCACAGCAATCTTCAGAAAAGAAAATATACTTTTTGTTAAGGATTGTAATTCCCATAACTCTCTTTGTTAAGGACACAAAATTAAGTTTATCTCTATTTCTATAGAACCTTTTAACCAAATTTCAAAAGGTTTTGCGTTTTAACACCATGATTTTAATCGTTAATGTTGGATTATCTTAGAAAGAAGATAATTATTTTTATTATTATTAACAAATTAATATAACTTTACGTTACCTAATGTCGAGTTCTGTTCCATTTAATGAACATATTCTCCCGTAAACATTTTGTAACAATAGTCATAAATAAGTTAAAAAAAAATATTTAAACAACACTGTAGGAATAAACTCGCAACACTAAAGGAATAAAATCGAATAAAATGGGTACGTTTGAAAATTTTCAAACAAATTTGACAACAAAGTATCGATGGTGCTTACTTACTTCTATAAATCGATGAAATATTAAAATTTCAAATAAATTATTTGATGTTTATAAAATAAATGTACATTTATCTTTTTTTTTAGCTTCACGCTACTTCTCTCAACGTGCCTAGATCATCTAAGCACGTTCTTCTTCATTCTTACTATGACATTCACGCGTACGCCTGCCTTTCGTCGTATCTACTCGTTGCATATACGGTCAGCTAAACTGACTCCGCATCCGATAGAAAGATCACATCTCATCATCATCTCTCTTTCTTCTTTTGACACACCCTGCTTTCGCTGCCATATAACAACGGCGTACAGGGACGCTGACAGTTTTTAAATTGTTTCAGTTTTTTTTCCTGCGAAAATATACTGAATATCAGGAATCACTGAATATCAAGTTCGTATTCTTTCCGATAAGCTATTACCATGCCAAAATTCATTTAATTCTATCCAGATTAATGCCGAAACAAACAGACAAAAATTCCATTGGGTTGGTTTTGGCTTCTATTACCATAATATATTATATATATGTTATGTATATTAACGTATGCAATTTGAATTTAAATACGCGATCGGTTGTGGGTTCGATTCCCACTCGGCGAAGTGATTATATTTAAATTATTTTCACTTCCTTGCTCTGGTAAGACAAATTGCTGCGTTGAGTTTCGCCACTCAACACGCAATGTCTCGAATTTGGCGGAAAGTGGAGTGTCTTGACACTAGATACTTCCTGTCGCGTCTACCTCCTACGCGGGATAGAAGCGTAAAGTTATCAAAAAATATTTAATGTATAGAATTGACTTTTCTACTCCTATATTATGATTATAGATATAATTATTTCGTAAAACTGAGACCTAACAGTGAGAACATTGTAAAAGCCTGTAAACAGACTTCAAGGAGTTGTTATGGGCTAAGGATATAACACAAATTATTGAAATCAATACCAAACAATTTAACGAATTTAAAACATATCAGCCCCTAAAAAAGAGTAAAATGTATTTTTTGTGAGACAAAGCTTTGAGGTTTGAACATCTATTTGATGACAATTAATAAAACGAATAAAGTAATGCAACTACTTACAAACAAATAAATTAATTGATATGATGCAATGTTGTCGTAGTTCTCAAAAGTGTGTGACGATTTTAAGCTAGTCTGAGATACAATCCGTTAATAGCTCAACGTTTCTCTTGTTAACGTTAAAGCAAGCGTAGAAAGATGGCTAAGCATAGATAAACTGTATCTCAGGCCCTGAACTCGTAACATAATTGACAAGCAGCGAGCGCACGCGCACGTCATCGATCAATTTAGCCACCTTAGGATGACGTTACGAAATTCGAGTTCGCATTGATCCTTTACAGTTGCGGAACAGATATGCTACAAAATAAATCTAGACGATTGATTGCTTGTTGTATGTTTTTCATCAGCATAGAGGTAGTTCAATTAAACATGTACCTATGATACGTTGTTGTTTTAGTTTTGTGCTTAAAGCTCTTCAAAACCTTAAATGAAAAATTAAAAATGAATTATTTATAAAACAGGCTTACAATATTTAAATTTTTAAGCATGTTTTCTAATGTTGAAAATTTATTTAATATCTATAAATTAATGTTTATACCTCTCCCTCCGTAATTCGTTTGATTGTAATTCTTTCGATTGCAGATTTTGGGTGTAAGTTGTTATATTTAGTGAGTATAGTGCGTGTGGATCGTTCTAATTGCTCTATATTAGTGTTTGACCATTTTATGACTCCAAAAGTGAAGGTTAAAATCGATATTTCATATGTATTTAAGGCCTTTATTAAGTGCTTACCCGAGAGCTGAGTTTCACAAATATTGTTAACTCTCTTTTTATATTCAGTGGTTATTGTTTCTTTGATTGCTGTATGATTTAATGCTTTAAGTTGCTGAAATCCTAAGTGTTTATAAAATTCCTTTGGTTCTATTGCTGTTATTTTATCTAAATTGTTAATCGTGTAATCCCCAGGCCGTATTTTACCTTTCATGATATGAGCAGTTTTACATTTGTTGAATGCATGTCTGTACTAAATTTTGCTGTTGTTTCAATCAGTGTTTTCATTTCTTTTTTATTTCTAGCGTATAATTTAATATTATCCATATATATTAAGTGGGGTATAGTTGACTCTTTATTGTCATATTTAAGGCGATATCCGGCTCGGCTACATCGCAATTGGTAAATAAGTGGGTTTAAAGCTATGCCAAACCACAGGGGGCTCAGGGAATCACCTTGATAAATTTGTTAAAATTGAAATTGAAATTCATTGAAATTGTACTCTATATGCCTATTATTTTACGTGTAATAACATATGTAATTATTTTATATATAGTAGGTAAAAAGGTAATTGGTAAAGGTGGATATTATGATGGTTGTGCGGAGTAATTATTTTTGGCCAACATATAAGTTATTCCAGTAGCAATGAATTCGGGGATATTTTATTGTCTTGCGATGATTTCTGATATTTTATCGGGGATATTTTCTATTTATTATAGATATATATTTTTTTGCTAATGTTCCGTGAAGACAAGTGAGTTTTTAATACCAAAAGTTATGTATTTTGTCTATCCCTGGTGATTTCCAATTATGTATCCTATTTGTACCTTCTTTAATATCTTCTTCAGTTATATCATTATATTCCATGACTTTAACATCATTCCATCTTTGTTCCTCTGTTATCCAAACAATGTATTTGCTCTTCCCATATGCCTGACCAATGTTGCTGTAGTTCTTCTACTGTTGGTGTTACATTAGATTATATTCCTGAATTGTGTTTTGTGATTTTGATAAGTTTCTATAGAATTGTTTTTCATTCCTGAGACTTGAGTTTTCCTATTTTGTGCTTTGATATACCTTTTTAGTCTGTGTTAAGTGATAATTTCTTCTTTAAAGTATCTAAAACTTCTTCTGGCGTTTTGTTATCCTTTTCATGTCTTGTATGTACGGTTGTTGTCCTTAGTAGCAACTCGACTCTCTCCTTTACTTTTCTGGACCCATTATTGTTATTAACTGCATAAGTTTTCCTATATCTAAGATCTCAGTTTTTGAATATCTTTTTCTAATTTATGTTGCCAGGGTTTATTTTTGTTACCTTTAGTTTTAGTTTGTAAGTCTTCAGTAATTTTGTATTTTAATTATCTCCGCTATTGTTAGTGCAGTACAGTATATTATTGTACGTAAGTCTAAAAGTGTTATATCTGGGGTAACAAATTCTCTAAGTATATTTTCATTGAATAAATTTAAAAGGTAAAGATTACGACAATATCTAATTTTTGGTAGTTTTGGTCTTAGCTTAGGACCCATACCAGCGTATTGGGTTAAATTAGTAAGAAATTAGTCTTTTATGTCTTGTATACATATTTTGTTAGATGGTTGAACAAAAATTTTTAAATCCTTCTCTAATAATTGTGTTATTAAATCTGTTTGACTCAATGTGTGCGAGGTTTTTGTTTGCTGATTATTTACGTAAGGTTTCTGTAGATGTTTCTTAGTTTGCATATTTTGATTATTTGATTACATACTCTCTCGCTCTCTGGGTTTATCGGCTTTGGTGGACTCGAGTAAAAAGGCATTTGCCTCCCGTGCAAGATCCAAAAACGGTGTTGGTACCTCTACTACAGACCGAAGATGATGTTGATGATTGTACTGAGGAATGCTACGATGCGGTACTCTACCTAATGACTACTTGTATGTATATGTAAATGTTCGGCTGTCGATTCTTCGGGTTCTAAAGTCCCGGAGGGAGCCCGCCTGCTCAACTCCTCACCACTGACGGTTCGTATGCTGAAACATCCAGCGTCAGCTCCATATGTGCCCCGACGATTGTCCTCGGTTAACGACCCTCTCATTTTCTTTCTTAATCGAGTCTCCATATTTTATGGGTTACCAGAGCCACGTTAGCCACGCCAGTAATTACGCATCGTGTGTCCGCGGCCCACGTGATCTGATGGTCGATCCGGACAAATAGTTGGATTTTGGGGATTATTATTATTATATTTATTGGATATTCCTTCTCGAAAACTTATTGTTTTGGTAAACACTACGGGCTTTAAGCCAAGTGTTAATCATTTTCGGGAATAGGTAGGTAGGTAGGCTCTTCCTGTAAAAACTTCCAGACAATACGGTAGGTGTTAAGGATTGCGGCTTTTTGCATCGTTATGTATATACTTGTAGGTAATTTTATCTGCTTTAAGTAATGTGAATATTTTTTGGTATAACTCCAGTACTAGAGAGCACCAATGGTACAATATATACTTTTTTATTTTCCATATTCTTGTAGCTTCTACTTTTGATTCTGTATGTTTAATATTTTTTCCGTTATTTTATCTAATGTGTGTTCTTGTACTGAAAAGAAATCTCTGAGGTTTTTGACCTGTCCCTCCCATAGTACTCTGAGATCAATTAATCCTCTGCCAACTATCGTCTTATTCGTAGATATCTCTCTATGGCTGATTTTGGATGTAAATAATTATGTTTAGCTAACGTTGTCCTTATGTTTATCTGTAGCCAATGGATGTCAGTTTGAGTCCATTTTATTACTCTAAAAGTGTAAGTTAGAACTGGAATAGCGTAAGTATTTATTGCCTTATAAAGATTTCTTGAATGAAGTTGTCGTTTACATATTGCGTTTAACCGTTTAGTGAATTCTGCAATAACATTTTTCTTTATTTGGACGTGATTAATTTTATTTGATTGATGTATTCCTAAATATTTATAGGTGTCACCTGACTCCAATGGATTAAATGTATAAATTTTAGTGCTATTACTTCTATTATTTACTTTTCCTTTACAAATGCGAAGTGTTTTACATTTATTAAGTCCGGAAGACATTTTTATATCCTGACTAAATAGAGTTGTAATATTAAGAAGGCCCTGAAGATCTTTTCTAAACTTTGCAATAATTTTAATATCGTCCATATACATCAAATGTGTTATGGCAGAATCTATGGCAGCTAACGTATTATGAAGTAGGTAAAACTTTTTGTGCCAGAAGTTGTGGATTCCATTGATTGCTGCAGCTTTCCAATATTTCATACGACTTACTACTATTTTAATTTCGTCTTTAGTGAAGTTTATACATTCCAAATGCTCAATATTTTCCACTTTATTTTCAAGTTCAGTAATTCATTCGGCCTGCTCGTTATGGTAATTTAGGAGTGCTTCCTTTTGAGATACCTCAAACCACAGTTAATCACGCTCGGTTTTTCGTGAAAGCTCCTATAAAATCCTTTTTCATTATTATGAAATAAAATATTATCCTGTTTTCTCTCCAATGCTTTATAGTACCTTGCTAATCGTTGAGATTTTAAATGTAGTTTTTGCTTTAGCGTATCGAGGAATTCCTCAGGTTTACTATTATTTTGTTCATGTATATAATGCACTGACATTTTTCTGAAAATATCTTGTAGAGCTTTCTAGTCTCTCTTAATTTTTGCTGCTTAGGACGGATTGTAGGTTTTATTCCTGTGTACTGAATGAGAGTAGTTTGTAAGTTACTTCTTAGTTTATTAATATATATCCTTTTGTGTTTGATCCGGACAGTGTACATTTTCTAATAGAGACGTTTTCTAATAGAGACATTTTCTAATAGAGAGAGAGAGAGAAGTGGGTGTGTTGATAAATCTGTGGAGTAAACGTCCGAGGAAGGTGTTGATGAGTCCTGTGACTGAGTTATGATTAATTTTTCAATTGAAGATGTTTGAGAAATGAATTAATTTTTTGGTGAACTATTATTATTTTCGCTACGAAGGATTTGAGATATTTCTATTTTAAAATTTTGAATAACTTCATTTGATAAAAGTTTATTTCTTATAATTACTCGTCTTTGGTCCGCAATCCTTTATACAGAAACATTAACATGAGGATACTGGAGAACAAATTTGTCATGAAGGTTTTTACATAGATCTAGCAGTCTCTAAATTGGTAATGTAATAGTAAGTGCGCATGATAAATAGATTCATATCTTCTGTCCATTGCAGACGCACTCTGGCATTACCAGCTTTACTGGTCACAGGTTTGTTGGCTTGTGCCTCCGGCGAAACATCCGCAACCGGTGTAACGGACTATTACTGTCTGTAAGATCTGTCGATCTATATGTCGGTTCGGCTGTAGCATTTTTATCGGTGGGAACCCACCCGCCTGTTCAATTCCCTACCGCTGACTGTAAGGTAGGTTTTTGGGGGGCCTATTATTAATATTATTTTGTTTATTTATTTAACATTCTCGGTATATTGCTATATAATTAACTAACGAACTAACGAACTAATTTTTAACTATGATGTGGGACACTTAAAAATTTTCTAAATATTCTGCAGGTGTTCAAAATCTCTGCTTTTTGCAAAATGGAGTAGGTATATGGGGGCAGATCTAATGTATCAATAGACTGGTGAGGATTTTTAGGAATAACGCCTGGGTTAGAAATAATTAATGGTACTATTGTCAGTTTGTTATTTTTCATATTCTTATCATTTCATCCTTTAGGTCCTCGTATTTAGTAAGTTTTCTGAGAAGCTACTTTGCAAATTATGGGAATTAGGTATTTCAATATCTATTATTTATGCGATTTTATTTTCTTTTTTGATTAATCTGATATTCGGTCTATTGTATGGTACAGTTTTATCAGTCAATATGGCTATATCAAAATATAATTTGAAAAATTCGTTTTCCAGTATAGGAAAATATTTGTAATATGGTAGTGAAGGTGCAGAACTGAGCTAGTATTTAATTATTAATCTTTGGTGAATGATGGTTGCTACTTGACCGTGCCGGTGCTTGTAATCAGTCTGGGCGATTGATAGGCAAGCATCGGTTATGTCCTGTATAGTCTCGGAAGCCCATCTTCTACAAATATTGGTGCGTAAATTGGGTTTCTTCATAATTTGTTTTTGATAGTTTTTTGTTTCTATCACCTGGTCCTGGATTGCCAAAATAAATCCTTCGGTCTCAGGGAAGTCTTATCGACGTAATTCTGACTTAGCTCGGTCCAATGTCTCCCATGAAGAGATTTCTGGGACCATTTTTTCATTTTGGTAAGTCTGTCTGTCTGTGATTCTTTTTCTAGTAGTCTTTTCTTTAAGATTAAGTGGACTTAGTTTTTGATCATTTTCTACTATGGATTTATGAAATATGGATGTCTTACATTTTGACTGGAAATATTTTCTTAAATTTATAATCTGCTTGTTATGTAAATTTACTATATCTATTAATCCCCTGCCATTATCTATTCACTGTAATGTCATCCTTTGCACACACGATCTTGGGTGATATTTTCGGTTTCTTGTCAATGTTGTATTAATAATGCGTTGAAGATTTTTTAACTCTTCTTGGTCTTGGCGCAGCAGAGGACCTTTCGCGAGGCCGCAGTGCTCGCAACGGCGGGGGTGGCCCAGGTCGTCAGGAGGATTAGGCGTCTGGGTCTCGAGGTCGCTCTTGACAAGTCCGAGGCAGTCTACTTCCACGGTCCGTGGAAGGGTCCTCCTTCCGACGGCGCCCACATCGTCGTCGGCGGCGTCAGGATCGACGTCACCCGGACCATGAAGTACATCGGACTCGTCTTGGATAGGAGGTAGAGTTTTCGGGGCCACTTTGCCACCTTGGCCCCGAAGCTGTTGAAGACGGCGTCGGCCTTGGCGCGGCTCTTGCCCAACGCGAACGGGCCGAGCGCCTCAAGCCAATGACTGTACACCGGAGTGGTCAAGTCGATGGCACTCTACGGTGCCCCCGTATGGGCGGACACCTTGAATAGACACGTCACTCTGCTGCGATAGGCGCAGAGGGTGATGGCCATTCGGGCGATACGCGGGTACCGGACCATCTCCGGTGAGGTGGCATGCGTGCTGGCTGGAATCCTGCCTTGGGATCTGGACGCGCAAGTCCTGGCGTCGGTCTATTGCCGGCGTCACGGCACAAGGTCCAGGGAACGGGCAGTGCCAGACGCACTGGAGGAGGCGCGGGAAGCCGCAATTGAAGAGTGGGAGTCCCGGCTGGCACCACCATCCGCCGGCCTGAAGTTAATCGTGGCGGCTCGTCCAGTGGAGTTACTTGTGCCGTGTAGCGGGGAGGGAGCCCGACGCGCGCTGCCACCACTGCGACGACTGCCTTGAAGAGACGGCCCAGCATACGTTGGAGGAGTGTGAGCCTGGGCGCCTCAACGCCGAGTTCTGCGCGGCGTCATAGGGGACGACCTCTCCCTGCCAGCCGTGGTGAAGGCCATGGTGGCTTGCGAGAGGTCGTGGGACGCGGTCGCAGCCTTCTGCGAGGAAGTGGTGCTCACGAAGGAGGCGGCGGAACCGGAGAGGGAGGACCCTTCCGAACTCTCCATCCACCGCAAACGACCGGGTCACCGGAGGGCGGCACACGAACGCCGCCTTCCGCCCTAATTGGCCAGAGGGTGGTCAGCTTGGGGAAGCTGACCACCTACTCACCTGGCTCAACTAGGCGCGCGCGGTCGCTCCCGCGCGCTACTCAGTGCAGGCCGTCGAGGGTGGCCCCCGCCCTTGGCTCCGAAAACGTGCCTAGCAGGTCCAAAGTCTGCCATAAGACGACGCAGACTGTCGTCTTGACCTGATGCGTCTGCCAACACTCAATGTCCCATCATCCAGGTCCACTCTAGTTAACATCAACCTGTGGTTCCCTTATTACTCTTCCGATCTAGTTACCAATAAGTAACCTCTCAACGGCGCCAGTAGCCACCGACAGTCTCCGATATTCTACTGCGTCTGACGCCTTTCGTGACACAACTCTGCCTGCATCAGGCACAACCTACTCTTCGCCTTTTTAGGGCCCTTTACAACTCCGCCCTTCTCAGGCCGCTCACCCACATCACAACATCGTACTTGGCCCTCCCCAGATTCGGTGGGCTTGCGTGCTGGAGCACGAAGGGATTCTCCGACCTCGTTGAGGCCGGTACCCTCCTGGGGTAAAGTTGTTTTATTATACACTGCCATGATGATGTTTGTTTTGCTTTTCTGTCGGGGTGTGCTCCCCTAGGATGTATTTTTTATTTTTTTTTATAAGTTTACATAATGAATTATTGTTTTACTTCTATTAACTTGGATAAATTGTGTTAATCGGGCTATTATATAGTTCTCAGGGCCACTACTTTTTTCTAAAGTCGGGTTTTCCATTTTGGTTTTCTTATTTTAGTTTTATTTTTTGTAAAATCTTGTGTAGGTCTGATTTTTGCGCTATTCATTTTGCTACAGTCCTTGCAGCACAAACTATTTTAGTTTGAAATGACTAAAATCTTACATTATAATTAATCTTTTCTGGTAACAATATTATATTAATATATTCTACTATTCGGGAAAACTTTTTTGTTGATCTTTGTCGGGGTATCTGATTGCTTTTAGAGTCTCAATTTGTAATTCTAATGCTTTTATTCTTAATATTTTTTATTTTTTTGTATAGAAAAAAGCGATTATTAACGGATAGATGTTCTCTGGTCAGCTACTCTTTGTTTTGTTACAGTGTGAAATGTTGATGTAGATATTTTCTATATGCTGTTCTATTAGTTTCTAAATGTGTTATTTTAAAATATGCTCTCATTATAACTTCATTATATTGTTTACTCCATTTCATACGTTGCCTATCTTGAGAATTAAATATGTTATTGTTTTTTTGAATTTTATAATCTTTGTTCGTTATATTTTCTAATTCTTTTTTTGCTTTGTCATAAATTTTATTTACTACATCTTCCGACAATAATTTATTACGTACTATGTCCATCTTTGGTCTCCAATGCGTTGACGGGTTACTTTCATATTTGAATATTTTTCGATAAATTTTGTATATAATGGTAAAAGTTAGGTATTAGTGTCTTTTCTTCGTAGTGTAAGATGTACGCAGGATAAACTCATTCATTTCTTTACTCCATTTGTTGCGTACCTCAGGGATCATGAAGGTGGGTACAGATACACAAGTATTTACCTCCTGCACAACATCCTCCAGAATAAAGTCGGAGGAAAATGAATAGATGAAGATGTGGGTGTTGTGGTGTACGAATGAGTAGATGAAGAATGTAACGAAAATGAATGAACAAACAAGATTGGTAATAATGATGATGATTGTCCGGCTGTAATACATTCGGGATCCAGCCCTATTAGGGCTCGCCTGCTCAGCTCCTCATCGCCGACGGCTCATAACCTGAATCATCCAGCATCGGCTCCGAGTACGCCCGGACGAACTCCAGGAAGCGGCCGTAAATTATACCTGTGATTGCTTTTCTTCATAGTACAAAAATGGGGCTTGGGGTCGTTAGCTTGGATATGGTGAGAGAAGTTCTTAGTGTGGTTTGAGTTGTTATTATTATTATTCGGTCTAAGGGAATAATTTTTTAAAATAGTTATTTAAGCAGCTAAGTATCCGTATATATTTTTGAAAACACATAAAATTTTTGAACGCAGCGGGATTTGAACCCGCGCCTCTTGGATACCGTCCAAGCGCTCTGACCGCTAAGCCATGCGTTCTACTACCAGCTGCGTCGAAATTCTTATACGTTTTGTTACAATTTATTTATGTTGTTAGCATCTCTGTAGAGAGATTTTTACAAATTTCTACTACTTAAAGATTATTAAGAAATAATCGTTTAACAAGAGAGATTGCTATTTTATTTTAATATTTATTATTTTTTTTAAAGTGTTATTTCACACTTAGGATTAGAAAACATTTTTTTTTGAAAATCCCGCTGCGTTCAAATTTTTATACGTTTTTTCAAAAATGTTGAAAAAAAAATGCACGCTTAGCGGTCAGAGCGCTTGGACGGTATCCAAGAGGCGCGGGTTCAAATCCCGCTGCGTTCAAATTTTTATACGTTTTTTCAAAAATGTTTTCTAATCCTAAGTGTGGAATAACACTTTAAAAAAATAGTAAATATCCGTATATATTTCCAGCATAATTTAATGCATAAAATGATGTCTTCATATTTGATCCTCACAGTGATGTACACAATAGCACAGGAATTTATTAAAATCAGTAATTAAAATAGTATTGATGTAGATATTATTATTAATTTTGTTATAGTTTGTATAATGAATAGTCAGTTTCCGCAATTTTGTTCTGATTGCCAACAATGGAACAAGTGGCTGGGCGTTGTCGTTGTGCAGTAGTATGGCAGTGCGGCGGCCGTCGAGGCGTTTAATAATTTACAACAAGTCATTAATATGGCGTGCCGCTTGCGTCCGAGCTGAACTGGTCTAGCCTGTGTCAATGTTCACTCGATTATGTCGGATTTGAAAATAAGTATGCATTTTATAGATATGACTTTATTTATGGAATAGACAACATTAACATTAAATTATGGTTATATTTTTCTTTTAAGTGAAGATTTATTTCATTCAAATTTATTTAACATATCTAATGATTACATTATATTTCTTTTTATACTTTATTTTCTTATGGTAGCAATTTATTTAGGACAAAGAAAATTAAACTATTTTTTAAATAACTTTTTACAGTGGTGGTCGAATCCATGACCATCTCCTTAGATTCTTTTAAATTGCGCTGTGATGATATCTATTTAGTGCCACTATAGTAGCATACATATAGTAGTATACATATATCTAAATATATATTAAAGCAGATTACCGCATAAAACGCAGATTATCTTTCATTATTTATTAAGGATACATTCGGTCACAAATACTTACTTTTAATATATTAGATCACTTATTTGTACCAAATATTATGGTGAACGGCATTTCTTACAGTCGTCTTGAACACGCAATAGTTCCGTGTTCTTCCTACATCGTTATTTCTCGTTACTGACAGCAGAAATAACTAAGTGAAGATATCTCGTTACTGTGGATTATTGTAAATGTCCATTTATCTATTCTTATGCCTTTTCACAAATAGCTCGATACTTTTGTAGGTACAAAATACTTAAATTAAAAAATACTTTATTCCTATAAAATATTTTAGCAAAGTAAATGATAAAATTATATAACAAAGTAAATGATCGACATTCATAAATTAATTAATAAATATAAATGCCGTGCCTACATATTTCAGTAATTCATAAAAATAAAAAAAAAATGTGCGCAAGTATAAGTTTGATTTAGAAGAAACAAATCCAACTTCATTGCTAACTTATTTGTCGGCAACTTGATTGCATGACTCCGTGTTGATACTGAATCGGCTATCGACAGATACTGCCTGTAAACACGTCGTAGTATCGCAACAATCTATTTATAATGACCGGCCGCGAAATCACTGTGTGTTAAATGTCTGATATTTACAATTGAACGGGATATCAGTCTAGTGATTGAGCCAATGATTGAACTTAGATTGAATTTTAAATAAAGTTAATTAATAAATGATGTTTTCATTCCATGCTTCCTTGTTAACATTAATCCAGTGTTGTGCACAACGAAAGTCCTGCAAAATGTCTGTGTAAGATTAATAAAGTAAAAGGTGCAGAGCAAATTCATGATTCATTATTTACACATAATTTTTTTATCTAATAAAATGTATTTTCATATTCTTCTTACAATAGGTACTCCCTCGAAACGTTCGTTGATGTCTTTTCTATTGAGTTATAAAATAATGAAGAAATGTTTTTTATTTTACATAGTAAGTTGAATAATTTTTTGTTCAATAAATGAGAAAGAATTATTGCTATCGATATAAATGTAAGAAAATCACTAATATTGCAGTGATTAGCTGGCCCGTCCCTAGCGGCGCGCGCGCACGTGCGCTGCCAGACGGTGAGTAAGCTCGTAGTACCGGTCCTTAGATATCTCTGTTTATCTAAACTTTACTTTGGAAATATCGAAAGGTTCACTCCCCATTTATAGATTCCACTATGATATTCGTGAAATGTGACATATGCAGAAATATGTCTGTCTTCTAGTGTACTGCTGTCAGCTACTTTGTTAAAATATTGTCCTTACAATAATATTTGTAATTTTAATGATCAAGCTAAATAATCTGTTTTATACTATTATTAAGTTAAAAATAAAATATTACTTGTTATTTGCAATAGGATGTTTATAATATGAAGTAATGTGTCATAGGCTATTAAGGTGAATTAATTATAAAAAAAAGGTTCTATTTAACACAGACCCCCATGTGTGCTGGTAAAACAATACAGTTGCGCCTTACGGTGCGCGCAGACATTAGAAACGCTCATCAATGATGCGCCCACCCCAATGATCATTCTTGCATAGAAATCGTTATTAATTTTAATTAAAAATAACATTATGTACCATAATGATTGAAACATGATGATTTAATTTTTAAACAAGATAATTAGTACTGTTTATAAATTACTTTATTTATTTTTATTGTATATCAGAATAATACGAAAACGTTATTTAAACGATATTACTAATTCATACTTGTTTGAACGGCTTTCATTATTGTTCAAATTCGCAGTAACCGATAAAACGAACCCTTTATACATGAATGGGAACTGAGGAGTGTATTACATTAATCACTAAAAGTTCTCGTTTCGTATTGTTATATTTTTAATGAAGTAAAGGTAACCCAGAATTATTCACGGTACCCTTAAATATTTCGTAAGTATATGTACTTATTCGTTAAATATGGAATTATACGTACACAAAATTTCCCACAAGCCTAAGCTTTGTACTATGAATTATTAATCGCTTTCATTTTATTTCACAGAGCGAGCAAAACGGATCAATTTCATGTTTAAAAGAAGTGATAATTATTCTTGAACGAATTTCAAATTTGAATATGCGTACAGGGCTGAGACTGCTTAAATATGTTATGTAGGTACAATAGATTAGAAGCCGATTGGAAGGAATAAGGGAACTAGGTAGCAATAATTGATATTATATTGATGTGGGGATATGTTGAAAAAAAAATTTGATATAATATTTTTTTTATAATAACAATACTTTAGTTTTAATGGTAGTAGTATGTACCTACTATGTATTTAAGTGTAAAATTTTCAATCGGTAAGTGAGCTGTTGGTTGGTTAATTTTCATCTCTCTCTTGAATGAGGGGGGAGTTGATGCCAGGACAGAGCCCTCTGACCATGGTTTCAACCTAAACCAACCTAAACTAAAAAAGATGGGTCCCTGGGTTTGGCCATTTGTGGCCGATGTAGGTAGGTAGACCGAGGTCCTGGGTAAGAGTATATTCTAAGAGGTGAAGGATGAGCAGCCGGGTGAGGCTCCTGATTACTCAGGGCACCGGGGCAGCGGTTCAGGATTCAGGTAAGGTGGGAGGACGAAGTAAATCCCAAGGGAGGCTTCTTTTGTCCGGAGGTCTGGTGTGCCACGGTGCGATATCTTGCAGGTGCGGATGCCCCGAGACATCAGCACGATGGAATACCTTGATCGTCAATCCTTTTACATGTTTCTCTAGGCTCTCGATGCATAGGTCTCAGTGCAAGGTAGCATTCCTTATGTATCTGTGACCCTGAGCAGCTCTGAGATGATTTGTAGTCTGTCTGCGATATTTATTGTTGGCCAGGGTGTACCATGCTGGAGCAGCATTCGTCAGGTATGGTTTGACGTATGCTTTGTACAGGTTGATCCTGGTGCCCAGCGGGACGCTTGACCTGAATATGGGTGCCAGTAAGCGGCTATCTTCCCTTTCTTCGTTGCGTGATCTAAGTGAGCTCGCATGACCACACCTAGGTAGGTGGCCTTGCTCTTCCATTCTAGACGCTAGCCCAGGAGGATCAGCAGAGGGGCATCTTCCTATAGTCCCCCAATATGAAAGCCTGGTTCTTGGCCACATTGAGGGACAGTCTGCGAGCCATTCTGGTATCGAGGGCTCGTTGTAGTCTCGATGCTGCATGCCTTTTTTTATTTGCGCTTCTTAATATCGGTACTTCTGGGGGTCAGGGGATTCGCGGGGGCCATAAGCGTGGGCGCCTGAGCTTCCGCGGATACCTCGTTCCTCGGAGTAGGGCCTTGCGCTGGTAAAGTCTTAGTAGGCTTGGTGGTGTAGGTGAGTGCTACCATACCTGCCTTCTTGTTCCTGACTTTCTTTTATATTAGCAGGCAACATGATTTACGGGGTGTGGGCCTCCGCAGTTCTTGCACATCGCAGGCTCCTCTAGCGGGCTTGAGCAGTCTCGGGCGTAGTGTGGTTTTCCGCAGCGGACGCAAGCCTGACGCCGATGGCAGCCATGACTGGAGTGGCGGAAAGCCACCTATGACACTGTATCGGCCCGCGTTTACCCCGCCACGACTCAATTCGTATTGAGTTCACATGAGTTCTGTAATGTTGTAGAGCCCTGGATTCAGTTCCTTGGGGTTGGCCAGTATGGCCAAGAAGATGAAGCCCGGCCAGCCCTTCCTTGCCTTGATGGACTTGACATACATCTACTGGTACCTGAGCTCCGTGAGTGCTTTATTTATCTCGGTTCCGTGGATGATAGCCCACGGATAGCTATCTTTACGCTTCGTTCCAACGAGAGTTACGAGAACGATAAGTTTTCTGTCTTCTCGAGCTTAGAGAGGTACTTCAGTATGATACGGTACTCATCCTCAAAGCCAGGGACAAAACGTATTCCCTTGCCAACCCTAAAATTGGATGCCTAGTTCGGCAGGTTCTCCACAATCAACGGTAGCAATCTTGTCTTGCTGGTCGTGACCGGTGCTGTAGGAGTTGTTGTCACGTGGTCCTCTTCGGTGTCTACATCTTGGGGAAGCGGCCCACCGGGAAAACACCAACCTGGCTAGAGAGCCGCTGAGGGGGAGTGAGAGGCCTGGGCTGTCGCGGGGGAGCTGTATTTTTTAGTATGATATTTTCTTTAGGTGATACTGAATATACTTAGTACCTATTTAGTAAGCGGCATATTGAAATGTAACTTTACGTTAAATATGATTAGATAGAATTAATAATATAAATAAATAATAATTTATATAAATCATAATATTGTATACTTCGCTTCGAAAGCGAAGTACGGAGTGTCTTGACATTAGGTGCTTTCTGTTTACACTGCTATGCGGTATAAGAGCGTTAAGATAAAAGTAACAATAATATTGCGTAATAAAATAGCATTCTGACTTTTCGAACATTTAAAATTTGTCCGTGCCCCATGGGCTTCGATAAAGTGGTTTTATTAATTATTTTTTTTATATCTTTAGTTTTATTTTGTAAAATATTCATATAATGGACTTAATCCATAATGAATAGTTTACAAAATAAAGATGACAAGTGCGATGCGGCGCAGGCGTACAACGCGGCGCCGCACGCTAAAGCGCGCGTTAGCACTAAGTGAACTCCGATAGCTGTTGACGAGTCAATCGCGCCGTCCGTGCCAATGACGCCCACGCTATGCATGGTATCACACAGCTTTGTTGGAATAATTGGCAATGGCTTTACAATAATTATTGTTTATCAAAAGATTGATTCATTCTAATTTATTTCTAAAAATAGCATTTATTCAATTAACATATATATAAATAAGCGAGTCGCGTATTGTATGTAAAAGTTATAAAAACAACAGTACGTATATAATAGTATTGTTCGGTGCACTTAATATACTATGAAACTTAAAAATTTAAATGTTATTAAAATTACGACACTATTTATAAAGTTATAAGAATTGTTTTATCGCCAAGTTACTTACCTTTCTGTTATCCCAATATAGTATTATGGATGCTTAATCGAGTTACTGTTATTTACTGCTAAGTCTCTTTAAATGGTAGTTCATTATACCTGCTTAGGTATCGTAAGGTGTTCTGAATAATGCTAAGATAACAATGAATAAATGCCAACAGTGCTTAGATTGGGTTAAAACCAATATAACTTCCGGAAAGACTTAATAAGGCCTTAATAAGGGATGTCGAATTTTTCAATAAAATTTCTTATATCCTGCAAAATATGTATATATATATATATATATATATATATATATAAATTGATAAAAAATAATAAAAAATATTTTGTACGTGATCTTAGACGTAATGCCGATTTATTAAGCACATAATAGATATCCATATTTAGAACGCTATCTTTAAATAAAAAATCGGCTTTGCGTCTTTTTGTACATATAAAAGAGAAATGCAAACGTGACTACATGTTAAATGCGTTTATGGTAAATGTAAAGAAGCCGCTTGCTGGGACGCATGAACCCTAATGTAGTGTCTATGTAGCGGATAGCTCGCGGCTATCTGTTCTCGCCGCCCGCGCTCGCGCTGTCTTTTTGCCACTTACTTTGAAACAATTGTTCCTTTTTTTACATTTTTTCAATGTATATATTAAGTAAAACTTAATACATTACCGAAATTAAAAAAATAGGTATTAAAATATTTTAAATAATCAATTGATAATCGTAAATGGTATATAATGATATATGGGACATTTGATTTGTAACAAAATTAAATTTTATAGCAAGTAACAAGGGCTGATATATAGGTATCTAATTGCCTTATATATTTAGATATTCAGTATTAATTGAAAACCTACGGTTACATTTTATGTAGCAACAGCGACTAGCAAGGCACAATTATACCGTCACTATGTTGAGATCAATCAAACTATATCATGTTATGTGGGTCATTAATTATTGTAAACAGTAATTACTTTAATTATTCTTGACAGTCTTTGTGTGAAGTCGTGAAATTATGTTACATGGCTGAAGGTCGAGACAGTCTTTGTCAGTCAACCTTTACAAAATACCATTAGTAAAAGATATTTTCTAGTTGCGACAATAGTCTGTTCTTGTAATATTGCCTTTTATATCTATTATGGTGTACTCTGAATGATATATTAAACATCATCTCATCACCCAAAGGTAGAAAGGTTGTATGTAAATATATCACATCTCTACTTTTCGTCAATTTAAGTGATATTGGTGTTCAACGCTGTACTTTATGTTATAATATCTAAATAATTAATGTTATAAAAAAGTCTCCCTAATGGTAATTGATTTTTAAAAATCCTTGCATATACAATCACACAGATAACGTCGTTATCATTATATTCTTATTTATAAGATAAAGATGAAATATTTTTTAATCCTAAGTATGGAAATTTAAAAATAGTAAATACTTATATGAAATACATTTTTCTTAATATAAGTGACACCGATAACCGAACCCCGATTGAACTAGTATACTCTTACATGCATAGTATATCAAAAGATTTTCTTACACCATAATATACTACTTTAGACGATAACGATCCAGCTTATTATAAATTAACATAGTTGCTATTAATCATATAATTAATTTCTACTCTAAATATATATGGATTAATAACCATAGCAACGTAGCAGTTACATTGCTTTATGTAGGCGCGGGCGCGGCGACGTGTGCGTTTCATCGAGAGCTGTCAAAGGCACCCCGTCAGGTGATCTTTGGGTCCGTGACTCAACAGTTACACTAACGAACCGGTGCGGCGCGTGCTTCATTGTATCGTATTATCTATCATTATCTCGCTAGCAGATACAGACGTATTCTATAACGCATGGTGCAATACCAAAATTAAAACAATAAGCTTTAATAAAGCGGTTGCTTACTGTTACTCTTTCGAATGCCCGTAATAAGTTGGGTAACTTCAGTGGCTTTCATATAAGTCGTGTAGATTAAAATCTTACTTTTTGTCAGCATTCGACCTTATACCCTTCACCTAACTACAATTAAATTAAAAAAAATAATTGAACACGACAATAGTCTACATGTACGTAGGAATTGAGATAATAGCGATTTGAAATTATAACAAATGCCAATTTATACTGAAGAAGTTGTGCAAGAGAAAATATGTTGGTCATATAAATTTGGAATAGTTCGTACAATTACTATACATACTTACATACTTGCTTGTCTCGTAGTATTTAGGATATGCGACAAAATATCAAGTAAGTCTTTGAAGACTTCGTAAACGTACTCTAGAAGGTAGTGTTTGAAGGTAGATAGAGAAACTTGTATCAAGACGGTCCGTGCCACTTTTGTCATTTGAGATATTGCGTGATGAGTGGCAGATCATAATCATTTCTTAAATGGTCTTCCCAGAGCTGGTATATGAAAATAATATAAACATAGTCATGCTTCCAATAAAACCCACAAGCATCGCGGTAACAGCCACGATGGCCTCACTTCTTAGTTATTATATTAATAAATTTTGTGTATGTTTTTATTTATCTAATTTATCTTTCTTGTATATATTTTCGGTACTATAACGTGTGCGATAAAAACAGATATTGATTAAATTTAACAGGTGTAAATAAGTTCTAGAGTATTTAAGTTAGGCTTATCTGACCAACCATAAATATTCTCTATGATTAATACGATTTAGTTCAGGCATGATTCTTATCGTCACTTATTATGTTTCATTAGCCTTGTAAACGATCTGATCCGTCAAAACGATCTATCAAGGTGTTAAGTAGAATCATCATTTTTTAACTATGTATCTATGAAGTATTATTATTTATCGAATAGTCCTTAAACACCTGCCTGCGATAAACGTTATCCAATCTCAGGCTGCAATATGGATGTTAGGTTTTTTTTATTTTATGAAATAGTTAGCTTAATATGCTTCGAAATATTTCCTACAAGCTGAAAATCGATGGTTAAATTTATATAATGTGATACGCATATAAACCCTTTTTATCCTTTTTAAGATTAAAGTTGCATATTCCACCCCTTTAAAATTATTTTAAATGAAATAATGTACATATTACGTCAATGTATATATTTAAAAAGGAATAAATAATATTCGTTTATTGCGGCGTGACCAAGCTTTCTGACAGCTCCGGTCATCGCCGCATCAAATGTCTGTGACATTTGAAAGCATTACCACGCGAATATCAAGTATTAATCTGGACTCTCGACCTACATTCATGTAAACGATGATCCGAAATCGTTAGTCACGATCAGGAGATTAATATTTTGTTTTTATAAGTTGTCTCTGTGATCATTGAGGCAGTCTGGACGCCACGTTTTCACAACATTTGATATAATAAGTATACCGGTGCGAAGGAGGCTAAGTTCGGGATCACGACGTCGCTGCTCAACTTTCGACTGCAGCCGTCGATTAAGAATCGCTTGCGACAACATTGGATTGATCGATGTAGCCCTTGGCATTTGTGCGATATAACTGTAAACTATAGATGACACAGATAGTTAGTGACTTACTGAACTGACATATGTTTATTTACTCGCTTAATATTGTGCTACGGTCACTTCCCAAGCAAAACAAACTAAATGGAATTTATACGCCTTTTGCAGTACCGAAACTTTAGAAAAAAAATTAATAACACTTTGAAACAATCAAATATATATATATACCAGTGACCAGAGCGCAGTGGGACAGCGTCTGACTGTAAACGCCATCGGTTGTGGGTTCGATTCCCACTCAGGGGAGCGATTCACTTTTTCGTTCTGATAACACAATGTGTGGCGTTGAGTTCCACCACTCAACACACAATTTCGAATTCGTAAAGCGAAGTACGAAGTGTCTTGACACTAGGTACTTTCTGTCTACCCTGCTAAGCCGCAAAGTAAAAATCGAACTAACATATTAACAAAACAAAAAAATAATTCGTGTAGTTAAAGTGCTATGAGATTAAAGCATACGCTATCCCGATTATGGTAAATGAACACTATACGGCAATAAAAAGGGCTCAATTAAAAACAATAACTATCTGTGTCTTTCTATTTTCATCATTTATTTTCTACAAGCAATATATGTTTCATCATCATTATTTGTATACTTAATAGTTATTTTGGCCGTGTATTTCTTGCAATGTTAAATGCATAATGTAAACTAATAAATGTAACAATATAAATAATAAATATAAAGGCCAGTCGTGGCGCAGTGGAACAACCTCTGACTGTAAACTCGATTGGTTGTGGGTCCGATCCTCAATTAAAATTATTTTCATTTCCTCGCTCTGTTAAGACACAGTGCAGCGTTGAGTTCCACTACTCAACACACAATGTCTCGAATGCGGCGCAAAGCGAAATACCGAGTGTCTTAACACTAGATACTTTCTGCCTATCTATGCTATGCGGGGTAAAAAGCAAGCTAAAAAAAGCAATTTAAATGAGTATAGTTATAAATAGTCACATAAAAAAAGTTGTAGTGAATCAAATAAATTTCTTGTTTAGATCAATTGTAAATGCGGGCGCGCGCACAACTGTAGCATGTAATTATACGGTTACGGGCATATCCCTACCACACCACTCAGCACCCCGTCTCGACCGAGTGTTAAAAAATAACCATCTGTTCAACCATAATCGGGATAACGCCCGCTGAGTCAGTAATTGACCGCCGATATACTGTTTTCTAAATTAAAGATTTTATAATTAAACTGTTATAAAAAGATTGCCAAATTATTATATGAGTGTTTAAACAATTATTCATTTTGTTTAACATTTAATGTTTATTTTCTACGTAAATTGAAAGTTTATCAATTTTACACCATATTATATCTTTTCTCTATGTTATACATAAAAAAACGAACGTGTTGGTTGGCAAAACTCAAAAAAATATTTTTTGTCAAGTTTTTTGTGATCACACATAATTATGAACTTTATCTTTTATAAAACAGATAAACACGTATTTATGTTTTCTAAAATGTAATAGTTCTAGGCAAACGTCTAAAAGGACTCTAGTCAAAAATTAGTTCCATCCGTGTTATAACTTTTGCATTATAAAAATTGTGTTTGTCAAACAAACTATCATGAGTTTGTGTAATATTAAATATTATTTAAAAATATTAAAAGAAAATCTTTTAAACCCATTTTTCCAGTTTTATTTGGTTGTGGTTATTATATTTCATACGTAACGTATAACGTTCTACGTGTAAGAAAGAAGTGTAAAATTCTATACTTTAATTATATATTAATAATTATTAAAATATATTTATTAAATAGGAAACTAACATATAAATAATAAAATAGGTCTGTTTTGAAGATAACCTGGGCAAAATAATAGTGATAATGATGGTGTACACAGAACTACTTGATGAATGAATGATGGTGTAACAGAGTACTTAATAATACTTCATCAGAAAGGAGACCAATTTGACATTTTTGTAACAAAAGTATATATGACCATGGATACGCACCGTGTGTCTCTTTCAGAAATTTTATTCAAGTCACAGATGCCATTCACGATGTAGGTAGTAATAAATAATTAACGAGCAACTATAGAGTTGATTTATTTGATATGTGTAAAGTATTATTATCTGCAAGATTTACATCACCAAATGGGTTATTCTTCAATACAAAAACAATATTTAATTATAAAGTGTTTGTTTAATAATTAAAAAGTATTAACTAAAAAATATGTACCTATATCGAAAGGATTAGATTGTTTTTTGTAGTTACCTCATATAATTCCATTAACTAAAACAGAGGTGTATAGCAAAAAACGATGCACCGTGTTATATTAAAGTTATTAATAGAGTAATTTAAATCAATTTCCGCCGGGCGGTTTAAACCCTTTAGGTAGGGCGTTACTAGCGTTTATACTTTTAAGCGGCGTGTAATCACCGTAGTCAATCTTTGATGGTGCCGCATCAGCTGTGATTTACATATGACTACTGTTCTTTTTTTAGGTGTGTAATGCATACATGCTTTGATGGAAAATCCCAAAAAGTTTATTATACAAATCAGAAACTACCTTTTATTAAAAAATGAAAATATTTAATTTTATATAAATTATTATAACCTAATTAATAGATACTTCTTATATAAGCGAGGCACGTAGCAATACATTAAACATAATTTACAATTTTAGAAAAGAGATCTCGTAAGTAAATTTAAATCAGGTGGTAAAACAAGATAGTACGCCTACTTTGTTAGTAACACGTGCTCTTATAACAATACTATTACTAGCCTTCACTCCATTGTTCCGGTTGGCAGTAAAGTAATTGACTCCAAGTTGTGCTTTACCATGCTGTGCGCAGGTGGCGCACAGATCCTTGTTGTAAATGAAAGTCGATTGTTTGTGCTTTACTACTGTTATTATGCAGGTTTTAAACACTAATTTTATAGCTATTTGTTTGTGGGAAATATATTTGTTTGCCATATACTCTCTGCTAAATGTAGTGCATTTATTATAATAACTTTTTTTATTTTAAATATATTTAAAATATCCGTAGGCTGTTTTATACTTATATAAAAAATATTAATAAAATTAATTACAAGTTCAAAATTGAAATCATGTTTTGTTACTTCACATTTAAAGATTAATTGTTTAAAACACGGATAAGGGTATCCACTCTGATTGAAGCTTAACGATGTTTGATTTTAAAAATACATTTCGATAAGATTCAGACTATTAATAATCGGAAAACTGATGTAAGTGAGGCATTAGACAAATTAAAAAACGAATCTTACAAGTCTACGTTGGTGGGCGCCAGAGTGACGTACAACACCGGATTATTCCGAGGAACTATTTATAATGTGGGGCTCGCAGACTCGGATTGCGGACGATGGAGTTTGCTCCTTTGTCATTGGAGCAACCTGTTCTGTCGGGTTCAAACTCACGGCCAGCACAATGTAAAATAACGGGCCACCTGATTAACCGCCATTCCGCCCAGCTATGCAGATATCTACCGCTGAGCCGTCGCACTGCGCCGCGCCGATCACTGATCATATTAATTTCAAATGATAGATTGCTTTTATATTGTTAATGTCTTATTATGATACAGATAACAACATCAAGGTTAGTAAACTTTCTATCGCATTATGTGATAGAATTCAAACAGTGTATGGATGATGTCGTGACTGATCTGTGTGGGAACATTAAAGAATAATGGAGAATAATAACATTTTTTACATGAATTATTAAAGTTTTACTGAAATTATCAGTATTGTTATTATTTGTGTTAGAAAATCATTATTGAAAATTAATAAATATCAAATCAAAGTTAAATATATTTGATTTTGTTGAATTATGCTAAGGCTACACACACTTTTATATGCTTTTGTTGTATGTTTTTATTGCAGCAAGGAACTCAGTAGCAGGTGAAGGGGCGTAATGTTCACACGGGTACTTATTTTGGTTAGTTTAGGCCCGCGGTTTTACGTTTGTAGTCTTGTATAAATGAAGATGTTTAAAAAAATAATTTGCAACGTTTGTTAGGTATATATAATACAATAAAATAATTTCTTATGAACAGATTTTAACACTTATCTTAACAAAGTAGTTAATCATTTAAATATAATAGAAATAATAATTAAATATAATAGTGTTTTATTTAAAATGATTACCTCCAATTCAACTTAGACATATTTTATTTTTTATAATAAACTGAATTAAAAAAATATATATGTAAAGAGTATTCTTCTCAAGAATAGGTAGATATATTTACATATTTAAAATTGCAATAATTTGAACATCATAAGAGAGTATTTGCATATAAATGCTCCATATGGAAGTGCATGTTTTTTTATATTCTCAAAGCGGAGACGGAATCACCCTTAAATTCCACTTTCCTTTAATACAAATCTCTTTCTTAAGTAAAAAACAGGACACCTTTTGGCAACATCCGCTAGTAATTCTCACGAAACAGGTAGCAGTCTTCACCAAGTATTTTTGTTAGGCAATAGTGTTGGAATAATTATATGGGTAATGAGGGTAGGTAGGTGCACCAGATAACATTTATAACATAATATAGAACGGGACGGAAGTAAAATTAATATGAACCCTTCCTTTGTGACAAAGCTAAGTATGTTACATTTTAAGATATAAATATATAGACATTGTTACAATCAAAGCGATTAAAATATTATAAAGTAAGTATTGAGATATAATTGTGTTTGATTGACTTTTTTTAATGCATTGAATGACAATTATATGAAGTTATTATTTTGACGATAACAAATTTAGTAAAATAATTTAATTTAAGTATATTTATATAGTAAGAGGAAATAAAAAAATAAATGTGCTCGTACTAATTAGTCAATAAATCTACGAATTAAATTTAAATAATTAAACCAGGAAAATAACATGACTCGTATATTGTGGCCAGTTCACGCAATAACTTAAGACTAGGAGAACCAGGTACTCCATTTTTATAGCGTCTTTAACTACTTTACTTTATACTACGTTTAAATAAAGTATATTAAAATTCTTTAAATTTAAAAACAGAGAACAAAACAAACAGGTGTATTATTTTTAATATAAGACAAAAAGTCAATACATATTGCATGTGTATATCCATATTATAATTGGTTTCTAGCATTAATAAATCAAAAACTCAAAGTCCAATTTTTATCGTTGGAAGTAGAGCCAAGTTGCAGCAATCGCACCAGCCGCGACGCACTTACAACCCTCCATCCGAGTTCTGTGATCTATTGTTTGCAGAGAGAAATGAAACGAAAAAATCTCGTTCCCAAACGTATCGTGAGAAATCGTGAAATGTGCTCCGTATTCATTAAGCGACGCTCCGACAGAAATCAATAAATATCGTATTACGCTTCGCTAGCCATGACGTGTATATTGTACAATACAATCATGTTTGAGGCTAGTTTCGTTTGTTTAAAAGACTTACTTATTAAAAAAAGTAGAACATAATATTTTTCACAATTTTATATTATTTTTAATGTATAAATTGGTATAATAAATAGCTTTAGAATATATAAGTGTAATTATAATGGTATGATGTATAAATATTATTTAATAATTATTTAATTAGGTAAATATATAAAATTATAATAATATATTTCTTTTAATTAAGTTCATGCTAATGTTTATACGACAGAATTAACACAAAAGTAACTTAAATTTTTAATACTTGTTTCGGGTATCATCGAAACAACTGAACTAATTTTAACGGTCACCGGTAGCTGATGATACTTGTGGGATATTATTGCTGGATATAGTATTTTTTATTGAAACAGACTTATTATTTTAATTTAAAAAATCTGCAATATCTTATTAAAGTAACTTTTCTTTGTAATTATTATTAAAGTGCAAAGGCGTACATTAAAAATAATGGAGATGAAAAAATAGTATTCTTCCATAGCTATATGTTCATATGTCAAATATTCAAAATCATTATTTTTTATCTCTGAATGGAAAATGTATAATATTTCCAATGGCGTATAAAAACAATTAAAAACAAGTACATCTATATGTTAATTGATGATAATTTGATAATAAAGAAGAGTAAATCAGGTTAATCGTTTCGATTTACAATATGTGTATACCTGTGGCGAGAGTAACCCTAAACTAACAAACTACATGATTATTAATATTAATAATTCTTTCTTCCAACATTTTTATAGTAATACTATTGCATAATATTTTTCGCTTTACTCCATTATAAGATTTTTAAATTATGTGTAGAAATCCAATGTTTACAATAAACAACAAATATTTTGATTAGATTCACTAATTAAGTATTACCTTGGTGAAATGTGAATGTGAAACTGTTGACTAGAGCGTCTAAATTATAAATCTTCTATAGTACTTTGAAATATTGTAAAAGAGAAATAATATTAAAACTATAATAATTATATTTATTTTAAGACATTCTTAAAATGTAATAGGGAACAGAAAGTTTAATTTAATGATTTTAGCCTTTCTCTATTTTATAAATACAATAGATTTGAAGGGGTATGATGGATCGGACAGCACTTGGTGAGGTGGCGACGGTTGTTGCGCCACTGACACGGACGTCGCCGGCGCCAGTATTACTGACTCATAACTGTGGATTCCTGTTTACTACCTACTGTTTACTTCTATACTACTACTGAATATTATGCCCAAATGACCTGCCAACGCATTGTCTTTGAACTTACTGCTCGGCGATAAATGTCAACGTTGATTTAGGACTACTAATTTTCTCAAAACTGTCGACATTGTTGTACTCAAAATTCCTTGTATGCTGGACAATAAATTAATAAAAAGTTAATTTAAAAATAAGAATAGAACTTTATATGCATAGGACTGTTTTTTTAAATATCTATAATAATAATAGTAATAATTTGACTCTAAATAAAAACTCCGTTAACAAGGTTAATTAATTGAGGTTTAATTTTTATTAATTTGATATTATAAGATTGAATATCAAAATTACACCTCGTAGCTACGTACGTAAATGTTTCTATCTCCTGATTTTTAATATTATGCATAACGAAATATTAAGGTTTTATTAAAGATTTGATGATTTTATTGAATATTTTAATAAAATAGTCATGCTAAAGTAGTTTAATTTTGTTATAAGATTTTCTAATTCATAATGGGAATGGATTACTGAGTTATATAGAATAAATAATTTTCTATATGCGCTTAATGTATACAATTTATATTATATATTTTTTTATAAATAAACACTACTTAATCAAAAATCAGGTTGTTGAAACAAAAATAAAGTATTGTATTATTTTATAATTAAATGAAAGTCCCTAAACGCAGCTTACGGGCAGTGCGAATTTGTAGAAATCGTCACGTAACGACGTTGTGATGTGCGTGTGTATGCGTGTACTGCTACAAACATCGGCGTTGTAGGGGCTTAGACAAACACGCCAACAGTAAACAGTTACCGAGCATTTACAAAACCACATACTACTAATAACAAAAACAAATGTTTTAAGATAAAGAAGACTTTAAATTATAGTGAGGCATTAGTGAAATAAAATCATGCTCATTAACAATTCCGGCAAACATAATGATTTAATAATTACTTTTTATTTAGTATTTATGATTTGCTATTTTGCTTATATTTTTTATGAAAAATATTTTCCTGAAATATTGAAAGAAACTAGTATTAAAAGTAATCGCAGTGCACAGGGAATATCTTACAGTGAAGATCCTTACACAACTTACATAAACGTGGGAAGTCAGTGGTGCGGATGCTATGACAAACACTGACATAACTCCTTCCTTTAGATTATTAGCCTTGAAAAAATAAAAATAAATAAAATTTACAGATTTTATTTCATTTTATTTCGAATTACAATTATGTAATGTGTTAAATACATTATGATTATCTTGAAAATAATTCTATATGTTTTATATGTTCATAGGATAAAATATAAAATAGAAATATGTAGTTTATGTCGATAAAATCTGTTTGGCTACTAGGCATGCCCATTTAACGATTTTGACAATGCTCTTAGTAGCTTTTTTAATTTATTCATGAATAGCTACTGTGAATAGCGAAAGCGGAGCAGTTCGTGATCTTTGTTTGTACCAAAGTCAATGCTAAAACTTCTTCATTGTGTAGTCTCAAGTAACTAATCAAGTTAAATAACGTTAATTGTTATTACTAATATTGTTATACCTTGGAATTCTTGTAGCAATTTTAAAATTTATCTATATTGAAGGTCTATACCAATTTTAAAAACAAGTATAATTAATATATTATATAGTACTTAACCTCCTAACATATGAAATTATGTTACTTATTAACATATTGTATGTACAATATGTCGTTGTCAGAGCATTACTCTAAGTTGTAGACATTATTGCTGATCATATGATATCTCGACGACTCTTTATCTTTATTGCTTTCCAGCTTTGTTCTGTTTGCTTTCTATTTTATATCAATTGCTAATCTAATATTTATATCACTGTTACTGCTTTTGGTTTGTGATCTCGTGGTGTATTGAGTTGAAAATATTTAGAACATATCCATTAAGAAATTCTTTCCGAATTTGAACGTATCGTCTAGTAACAAATAGTTTCTTGTATGTTACCCTATAAAAAATAAATAGGGTATGATTGTGTTAAGGGGTTGTTCGCGCACGGTCAACGATTTACATTCCTCACGATTTTTAAGGGTCTATTTTAAATAACTCGTATAGGTTGCCCGTAAGAATCTTTAGGATAAAAAATACATAAGAAAAACTAGTTAAACATTTGAAGAAGTTGAAGAAGTGCAAAAGTGAGGAATGTAATAGAAATTTTTTAACAGTTAAGTGGTGGAAAGCTAACTGGAATTGTTGAATCTTAGAGGATCGTTTCACTATCATAATCAAAGGCGACCAAAGGCACATAAGTTTACACTACAGAAGTACTACTAATTAGTTTTTTGTAAGTTATAAAATATTGATTATGGTAAGATTTTATTATTTTATTCTGTACTAGTTGATGCCCACAATTTCTTTTGGCTAGAATTTATAACTTTTGTCATATTTTCAATTTTGACATTACTTAATATTCGAGCAAACCACTTTTACCACATATTGACTTTTGTTATTATATACATACATATACTTTGATATAAGATATTCATCAAGTTAATTCATAGTGACAGTGAGCTGTGGTATTTCCACATTAAATGTTTCAAATGATTTAATTTTTTTTAGCTCTACGCTTTTTCCAACCTGCCAAAAACGCAAAGAGAAAGTAGTGTCAAGACAGTGTTCCACTTCCTACCCTATTTCGATATAATGAATGAGTGGCGGTTCTCATTGCCGCAGTTTAACATACCAGAATGAGAAATCTACGATCAACGAGTTTATAGTCAAACGCAATCTCACTGCAAATTTCAAAAGTCAGTGTGATGGGCAGATCTGCTCATCACACTGAAAAATTTTTGCTAATGCGTCATTCACATAAGAAGTGATTCTTATGGATGAGTTATTATATTATAGTGCTTCATTAGATTTTTCATTTTTTTACTTATTTATGCGTCAATGGGAAATGCCTATGACAAGAAATGATTTTTTTTTTATTAAAAAATCAACGCATATTAAATTATATATTATTTTAATATGATATGTATGGGGATATTTCTTCATTTATTGCACATGTTAATACTGTTTACAAAATTAGAGTACTTACAAAAAATTACAATCATATTACGTTGTGTATGAGTGTAACAGCGCATAGGATAAATACGAAGGTTGGGATGCGCGGGAGTGAGCGGGTGCGGGGAGCTGGACCAGGGTCGGACAGGTCAGGATCATGAGGTCACGCGGCGTGCACCGAGTAGATTAGTTACTAATGTCGTGCTCGAGTACCCCCCGACTACCGAATGAACTACATTAAACCGTAATAGCAGCCGACACGGTTATTTAAAAAAAATACAATGATATAAATTACAATACAAATGCATATATGTACTTATATATAAAAACAAAATGATATGTTAGTTACGCTAAAACTCGAGAATGGCTACATTGATTCCAAGGAAAGATTAGCTGAGAAAGTGTACACAAATTGTAAGAAAAATAGTAAAAAAATATTTTTTTTCTTCCATTTTAGTTATTTTTACTTGTCAAACAATTGTGCTTAAAAATAGTACTAAGCAAAAATAGTACACAAAACTTAGATTAATTAATATTGAAATACATATAATTAAATGACTGATTGGTGATTTTTTTACTTCACGCTTTTATTCTGCATAGCAGAGTATATAGGAATTTGTGCACTGTTGTATGTGTCATTAACTCTTTAATATATATATTTTTTCATTCAGCTTGATGTTTCTTTCTAGGGAAAATTTCTGACCACATCAAAAATATTTGTTTAAATATCTGAACCAACAAAAATCACCTTCTTTATAATAAATAAAATTTAAATATTGAGTAAAGTAGGTAAGTACCATTACAAAATTTATACAAATATTTATATAAAGTTGGAGAATATCGAGACTATATTTAAATAAATAGAATTTAATAATAAGTTATAAAAAAATAAAACTGGTGACTTTATTTGGTTGGGATAATTGAATTGCAATTTAAATAGAATAGTATTAAATAAAATAGTAATAGCACTTTAAATTATTAGTTTCAATCAAACAAATATAATATTTTTTTTCAAAAATAATTATAACATTTAATTCATAAAAAATGAACTTATTCAAGGTAATTAAAAAAAATTATATACATTTTGAAAAATTTATGTAATATGATTGATACTTATTTTATTTAATAGTAAAATAAAGTAAAACAATTAATATATAAAATTAATTAAGTAAAAAATATGCTCCAGGTGAGGCTCGAACTCACAACCCCGGCATTGCTCACGAACACTGTCATATAAGTACCGTGCGCTAACCAATTGCGCCACTGGAGCGATGAGCAAGCGAACGAAATTGCGCAACCAAAGCTACGTGGCAATGCCCTCCGCCCGTACCTCCCTTCTGACGTCTTTCTTGTCTATCAATGTACCATTACGATGACGTCATATATGGAAATAATTTGATTGTGTACAAATTAGTTAACGACGTTCTTATCACAATTCTATACATTTTTGTAGTTAGTTTTGTTTTTATCACTATTGTCGCGTAATAAAATGTGTTAAAACAGTTTACCAATAATCTAATATAAGTTGAAATAATTTGGTAAAATTACATAATATTGTATATTAGGTACTCACATTATTCACTAAATACTAACGAAATTTATTGTTACGTTTTTTTACTTTTAAAATCAACAGTAACATTTTTTCTATGCACTCTGGTTTACGTGACTATTATTTTCTAAGTATATTATTAGTTATATTACAGGTGCACATTATAGTTATAATGAATATTCACTACAAGACAGATTATTATATACTTATTAGCGCTAGAGTGCTATTAGCGCTATCGTTTAAATGATGACGATATTTTAACAAAAGTAAATGATTTACTTAAATTTATTATACAAGTGAAAAAACGTAATATGGAACAAAATATACACGATGCTGCAAAGAACCTAATTCGTAATTACAAGCTTGCTTTTTGTTATCCAAATTAAACTAAATGCCTTGATAAAATTCACCTGTACCGGATTATTAGTCAGCACGAACTAAATCTGGGACAAATACCTTTTATATGAATACAAAACACGTTAAGATTTAGGTATGTACTTATGAAGTGAATATAATTAAATATTTTAAATGTAAATATAATTACGTTCATTGTAAGCATAAAAAGTATGTAAATTATTGATCATCTAGTAAATATATAAATAATAATATAATATAATTTAGTTAATTGTGTTGGTTGTGTGTTGGTATGTTGTTTTGTTACAAAAATATATAATTGTAAGTACTAGAGGCAAGAAAGTATGCATCTACATTTCATTTCCAAATGTATTTCTCTTGAACATTAGTTAATTATTTAGCTTGTAATTTTTGATGAAAATTTAATGTGTTCATAAGTGAAAACTAAAGTTACATTGTTTTTATTTTCATATAAATTTACTAACTCTATAGATAGAGGACAGCTGAATATAGCGGCGATTAGACTAGTTTTGTGATGACAATTGCGCCTACAGATGGGTACGATGGGTTTGCAAATATTGTCAAATTATGTTAGTGCTCAACCTGTCGCTGCACTAAGCAAATACCGACAAAGACGTAATATTTATTTCAACATATGTTATTTCAGATATTTATAATTTTATCATTACATAGATAACTAAGATTCCAGTAGATAGCTTTGGTTCATAAGAAAATGATATATAGTTTCGGATACTAAATTTAAACAATTCTCATTAAAGTACCTTGGTACAGGACCAAAACGGAATTAAGTATATAGTTGAATTGTTATAAAAATAAGTTTACTTATAAAGGCACAAAATTATATAGTATATTAATTTTCAAACAATAACTAAGATGTTTTCGTGGTTATGTAAAAATTTTCATATAACACTGTTCACGTTTGCAACATTCTAATGGCACTGACGGGATATATTGGATGGCGGCAAGCTGAACGATCAGCCCGATTGAACAGGACAATTGCCCTTAATAAAAGTAATTAACACGACGCGATCGGCCGTAGTCGATAACGGCCCGCCAGTGCGCCTGCGAAACCGAAGCTGACACCACAATGTAAGCCTCAATCGGCCTACACATTCGCTACACATCTAATCCATATGTTTCTATTATAAATATAATAACTTTTATTCGTCCATTAGTTGTAAATGTATTCATAGTACGTATATACTAAAATATAGTATACAATTACATGACTCTTTTCTTGTAGATAAACAATAGAACGTAAAGGCCTATTAATTGTATGAAAGTAACATTTGTTCACATCTGAACTATAATTTTTTTGAACTATGACTTCTTATGAACTATGAATTTCTAAGTTAGGATTGCTGATAGCTGGTGCAGGTAAAGCAAGTGTCTAATGCATGCTTTCAAAAATGGTTGTTATGATTCTTTTACGAATTTTGTATTTATAGTTATTTATCTATAATTGCCTTGTAGTTATAGTTATTTATCTATTCTTTAGGAATGAATATTTTGATAAAATATGGGTGTGTTTATGTATACTCATATAACAGAAATATACCTTCGAACACACCTTTATTTTCTTTAACTTTTCAATATCTAGTGCAAGTATAGATCAAGGTTAAGAATATACGTTTATCTTTATGGGCACAGTAAATCAAGAACAAATTTATCGATAAAATGGTATAAAGCTAATAGTGAGACTTGTCAGTCTGTTAGCATAAGATATTTCACAGATCCTTATATAAATACAAATATCTGAATAAATATCACCTACTTATCTCATACGAATTATTCAAGGTTATGACAGTTCAGTCATTTCAATTTTCATAGCTGTTATGGATAGTTGCATAAAAGTATTAAATAATAATTATTACCTATTTGCATATACGTAGGCCACCTTATAAAGTTTTTATTATAATTCTTAACACGTGACTGTAATGTAGTTGCATCTTCGTCGCGACGGTCACGTGTGCTGATGTAGGACAATTTTGACTGAACATGATATAATAATGTTGAAATGAAAATGTATCAGTGTCATAATAATCATGGTCTCGAATTTCGTGCAATAATTAATGAATGAGCAGTTTAATTATATTTTTTTATATTTAAATATATATACATGTAAAAATTCAATCAATATAAATATCTAAGTCATAAGAAAGATTGTGAATTTATTTTTTTTATTAAAAAAAGTAATATTAGGAACCGCGCAATTACCTCAAAATTGATATAATTTCCCTGGAATTTCAGACACAGACTTACTATGACGGAAATCATAATGAATCGATAAAAAAACTACACCATGCACGATCAATGCACATAAAGGAATTCTTCAAGCAACGATGAATGGCCCGGACTCCAGGCATCATTCTTATGTGAGCATACCGAGCGTTTTGTTTGATTGTGTATGTGTACTTAATGAAAAAGCGCGCTTACTCTCAGGTGCACACCTGTTAAGGCGCCGAGGCCGTGAGATTTAAACGGCAGGTATACACGTAGATGCGCAAAATATCCATCACTTGCATTTCTTCAAATAATTTTATTCTGTCCTACGCACCTTTTGGCGCTTTCAACCGTGTAATTTCTTTGTTAAAGTAGGTAATCAGAAAATAAAACACTATACTCGTATATTCAATATTTAATCCTTTTAATGATATTCTGCTGATTAGATGGTTTTATGAGTAATTTATAAAGCTTTAATAAATATATAAAGATTTTCATAATTAGGGAATATATTCAATTAGTTATATTTAATTTAAAAATATAATACATAAAACAAGCGAAAGGTTTCTTGCGTGGGTACAGTCTTCCTACTCAGATATTTACTTTCCGTGTTTCAATTTTTCTCCATATCAGGAAATAGTGGCGTGCCGCCGCGTGTACACACAGATTCAGATATGCTAAGAACGTGCAGATCAGTACGGTGAACGTGCACTGCGTCACAAGAATCGCGGGCGCCGACGCACAACGCCGTAGGCGTGTACATTGCGCTTCGCCACCGCTAGTATTCGAATCAAAGATTTACGGCCCCTGGACACAGCTTATTTACTACTTAGACTTAAAATCATATTGCTCATATTATATCTTACTTTGAAAATGCATTTATATTATGAGCACGAATTAAAAGAACTGCTCATTTATTTTAATTTTATACTTCATCGTACTAATATTTTCTATTTTACTGAATTTAATTTAATTTTAAATCTGAAGAGAACATGGTCGTTCCTACTATATATTATTTATAGGCTATATTTAATCAGTCGGTTTAAGTATAAGATTTAGTGCGTTGTTTATTTTATCCACATTCCACACCGTTGTACAATACATTGTGTGGCGCTTTACAAAATTCCATTAAGGTTTTTGAATGCGAAAGAATGAACATTTTGGAAAAAACCACCGCCGCTGTTAAACAGGTTATTGTTCATGCCTTAAGGAAGAACTATCGTTCTGTCGTATTTTCAGTTCACCCTGACAACTGCTGTACCTACAATATCTGTTTCGATTTACACGTACTTTTTACGCTCACAGAAATAGTATTACAGTGTTGTTCTACATTTTTTTCATATGTTAATATTATTTCAGAAAAGTTACTATGGAAAGCTAAAATAATTATACTTTTTCACTAAGCTTTGTACGTATTTATTTTGTTTTACAGCGTCTTGCTTATATCAACTTAATATCAAAATCATAGTTTATTAAAGAAATGTGACAAAAAAAATAATATGTTAGATATATTAAATCCCAATCAATTCCTTCTACACGTTTCTTCTGATTAAAATGCAAATGCTTCTGACTCCCTGCTATTTAGCATGATAGGTGAATGAAAACGTATTAAATATTTAATTAGTGTCATATATTTGATGCATAGTAAATATTTATCACGAGTGGATCACTATCAAAAAGTATTTTTTTGATAAGTATACATATAAAAACAACTCAAATAAATTCCTTTTTCAATCAAAAGCAACTTTCAAAGAAAAACTCTTTTTGTAGCATCGTGATGATTATTTATCAAGGTCTAAGCATAGTTGCTTTTATAGGTAGGTAGGCTGCCATTTAATGTAAACTAAGTGTAGCAACTAGACTCTTTTCTAATGTTTATCTAATGACTTTTAGTGTTATACCTGTTTTATATGATACTTAATAGTATCATATAAAACAGGTACACTAAAAGTGTAAAGTTTAATATTTTGCAATTCTATCTAAGACTTGTATTTTAATTATCTTTCTTACTTCTTATTTGCAAATCATCTATATGTTTTCATGTTATTTTTAAATATTTTAAAAGAAAGTATATACAGACTTACTCATAATTTTGCGCATAAAACTTACAAAGCGTTTAGCAAAATATAGGTAAATGGTTCTGAATTTTGTCACGCCGTAATTCAAAATAGGTAGATACATATATTATTATCTGCCTTTGTTACCATACCATTACCATAACTATAATGTTATGAGTGGAGTTAATTATAGTAGTATAAGTACAATGTATGCAATTTATTAAGATAGTTTATCTGTTAGTAATTGATATTCGAGGTCGATAATGATCAGGGATGTGATATTAAAATGTATGCTACTTAGATAGCGCACGTCCGAAGTCCGAGCGACGTGCGGATGTCCTCGAAACAAGATAAGCCTCAACCTGTGTTTCCTTATCTGCATCAATTTTGTCAACAGTTCCTATGCAAATACAATGATAGCCGTGGATCGAAATCTTAGTGTTCCACGATTTGACATTTCTTTTAGGGCTCAGTTTATTTTATATTGACGTTATTTATCATGTTAGAAAATGGGTTATAGAAATGATAAACAGCAGTTGTTCAGAAAACAATAAATGTTAATATTAGTGGTGTATATTTTATTTCATTGCTTGGTATTTTAAGCATAATTAGCAATACCGGGATGAGCAAGCCTTGCTTGATGTTTTTCAGGATTTTATGTTTCTATAATTTTTAACAAATTTCTAGAATTCGATTCTTTAAAGTTTTAGTATTTTTTAAGTTATTCTTATATATGAATTAGACGTGTTGATAAAGGAAAAAATAATTAAACCGATCGATTTCTCATCTGAGCTTTAGATGATATTCTCCTGAATCTGAGAACGTTGTAAATGGTGATGAAATCTACCTTTGAATTCTAATATTGTAACGGTTTTTATCGCCTGAAAATACTGAAAAAATGCATTTTCTAATAATGAAACCTAGCTAGATCGATTTGTGTAAATAAATAATTAAAATGAGATACAGGAATTACACGTTTACAGCGATTAGATATTAAAGTTCTATTCATTATTTGAATACTATAAGCATTGGTGCGGATTGTGTACAATTCTAAAAAGTTTTACATTATTGAACGTCAAGTAAGTGTAATTAAATATTATATATGATTGTCTCCATCTAACGTATTTGGAAGATAAAAATAATATTTGTGAGAGATTTATATGAGTAAAATATCCGCGAAGGTCGTGATAAGTGTGCCGATGGTGTGGCACTTCCGGCCGCGTGGTAGGCACGTGCGTGCGTGCGGGGGCGCAGGATGCACACACGTTAGAATACTTCCACCCCACTTATATCGTACAATTAACAACATTAACAACATTAGTAAAATGATACAATGAAATGGCTAGGCAATTGAAATAGTCATATTATGGCATTTTTTATGTATACATTTAAAGACATATAAAGTTATATTTTATTATTACAATATTACTGCTTTCGTATATTGAAATATAGAATAACTTTCATCAAACAACTTATACTGGACTTATAACAAAATGATAATTCATTGAACCGGAAATCAATCTCGACTAAATTAAGATACTAGTAAATTTTTATTTAACATTGTTTTATTTTTAATTTAAAATCTTGTAATTGGTGACCAAACTTAAAATCAAAACAGGAAAAATATAAGATAAAATACTTATGAAAGCTTGCTTAACGTAGGAAGAAATAATTCTCATTCAGTGTGATAAACGACGACATTCATGAAGGTGAAGAATAAAAAATTAATTCGTGAATTCCTTAAATTATTGGCACAAAAAGGTAAAATTTAAGACGTGCCAAGCCAGACAATGCGAAGTGGTGTTAATCTTACCGCGATCGATAAACTCTCTGATTACACATTCATGTAATACCTCGTATGTTACTAAGATGTCGTGGTTAAGCCAGTATAGTGTATGCGATTTTGTGCTACGTCCTTCCAAAGAGAGATACCACAAACGTACCTGTTTAAATGTAAATACAAAAACATAATAGTTTTTTTGCTTAATTAATTATTTGTTGCATTGTGGTAGTTATGATATTTTCTTAATATTTATTTTATTATATAATGTAATTAAATATTTAGTTTATCTTATTATTACTTTTGTGAAATATAAATATCAAATTTAGTAAACAGTAATAAAATTACAACAAGCCACACGGACGGGACATATGGGTCAGCAGACGAATAAAAGGCGGAGACTGCGTTAATAAAAAAATACGCCAGCTGACCGTTTCTATATATTGGAATTATTAGCAGTTAACTGAGGCCGAACTAGGTGACACAAATTAAATTGGTGCATCTGTTAGAATAGGCCCTTTTAATTACGAGGAGCGTCATCTGCAATCATACCTGCTACCTTGTTTTTAATAATTGGGTGCGTTAGTCAATTAAGGGATTATTTTATTATTATTAATATTTTTACACATATATTTCTGCCATTACAAAAAAATAAACAAAATATAGTTTCGAATATAAAAAGAATGTTACATATTTTAAATTTGTAAAGCAGCAAAGGCTCTATGCATAGGCATGTGAATGAAGGTAATAAGCCTTTATTTGGATGCGTGTCCACGAATCACTACGACGATCTCACGTCCGCCGGCGGTCACACCAAGTATCAGCGTTTGACAAACACGTTGCTCTCTATGTTGTTTTCCGGTGACACATCTCGTCTCTTCATCGCTCATTTGATACGGGTGACCATATAAAAGATAATCTCACTAGGAATGTTATCGTTTTTTAACTAACAATAGCTCACTTACTTCCTTTAAATACAGTGAGTGAATCGCTTTCTATCAGATTCATGTGATAATAGAATAACCTCGATTCACAAGTTAGATAAAACTAAAGTAATTAATTGATATTCTCATAAGATGTATATTATTTAAATCTACAAAATTTGCATCCACATTTCCTATTTGTTATTTTTGTTTGTACATATATACACAGCATAATTAAGACTATTTATTATTCACATTGCAGATGCGACCAAAATAATTATAATAAAATAATTGTAATAAAATAATTGTAATAATTGTAATATTTTAATTAGGTAAATAATTGTAATATTTTAAGCTCAAGTTAGTATTTTGAAAATTAGCCCTTACTCGGTGATTATACATATTGAACATTCATTGAACATAATGTTCATGAGTGTTTAAAAACTTGGTCGATATTCTCGGGCTCTTCTCAGCAAAACTGTCTACGATCCGATTATGGTTTTATATTCTGTAATCTATTGAATTTGTAAGGGTTTAGACTTGGGCGCAACCAAGACATCAGGCTAAAATGTTACCTGTCTACCCTGCTATGCTAAAAATGTGAAAGTAAAAAAATTAATAGCATATTCGGAATACAATATATTTACACACACAATTTATTTATGAGATACCAGGAGTTATCTTCTTTAATTAAGGTTACGCCAGCTTCATGACTTTTGCAATGTCCTGTTCTTTCAGTGTTCTGAAATAATAAAAAATCCTTTACTATAAACAATCTTTTTGTCCAAGTTGCCAAAAGTTACAGGTTGATCTTTGATTATCTTGGATAGTGAACTATGAACTACATCTGTTGCTTTGATTCATACAATAACTATTGAAACGCTTCACAAAGAGATACAAAAATTTTAATAAAATATTTTAAATAGAGAACAAAGCGTATATTCACCCATATCTTCGTTAACTTCGTTAACAGATAACAAAATTCTTTTTTGAGACGATGCTGACAAGCTACCAAGACAAAGGGGATCTTCTTTCTGATGTCTAAGACAAAGACGATCGTCAGCGATTGCTTACGGTACAAAGGTCATTCATGTGCGAGATCACCGCACTGCTTTCGTACTTCACAGCCGGATCGTGAGCCGACGGCACTCCACCGCACCTCGCCATACACTTTTGTGAGCCGACGACGACGACGACTATTATCGCGCGATCTCGACGCGGAGATGCTTCTCATAATGCGTCCAGATAAACCCGCATTGTGTCGTGTGCTCTCTATAACAAGAAGAATATGCCATGAAAGGAACACGCAACGCAACAGGTACATGCCCCCGCGATTATCTACTAGTTAAAAGATGCGTGGTCGTCTCTTTTGAGTTTAGGTTCCTGATCACACTTTGTAATGTGAAAAAAACTATTTATATATATATATATATATATATATGTATATATATTTATATATATGTGTGTGTGTGTGTGTGTGTGTCTTCCATCTTAAGTTAAATATAGAACAAATTGAAATTTACTTTCTCATAAATTATTTTCTAGTATTGATATTTTTCAAATAGTTATGTAAATAATAAGTACTAATATTAAATACCACGCCATATATTTATATAATATACTTATTATTTTATTTATAAAAATAAAATATATAAGTTATGACTACTTATAAATGGTATTAAAAATATAAAAATATGGCTGTCAAGAAACTTCTTTTAGATTATAAGAATATATATATATATCACAGACGAGGGATTTATTCTATACCTACTTATGTATTACAAATACAAATATCATCAGAGAGAAGGTCAACAATACTTACACCTAAGCATTCTGACTTGTTTAATATTAGAGTTTGTAATATTTATTTACAAGTACGAAGAACTACTTAAGTTTTGAAAGGTTGATAAATCTTCGTTCATCAATCAAGAAAACTGAGATCGTCGATAAATTGCGTCGTTGAATTGTCAAAATACCGGGACACTCAAGAGGTTCAGATACCAGAAGTTACAAACATAGCATTATAAAAGTAGGCACGGTCAATGTTTTTTTTAAATTTGTTTAAGTTTTTTTGAATAAGTACATTTTTTGATATTATATATTTTTAGTTTTATTTTCTATTATAGATTTAATTGAATAAAAATAGGTTGTATTTTGATCTACCTAAAAATAAAAACGACTTACTTACTCATTAAACAATTTATCAGTTGAAAGCAAATTAGGCTGATGGAAATATGGTCCGTTGTGATTGTGCGCATGCGCCGCGACACGTTTAGTAGTTGAATTAAACAATCACGGTGACTCACAAGACCGGTCGGCTATAAAGACAACTGAAATTATCTTTGTCTAGTTTATTTCACAGACAAAGCGCCATGTTGCTACGATAGAATAATTCGAAATTGTTTTAGTTTATTGTTGTCATATATATTATTGTTGATTCACAACCTTATCTCTGCGTTCATCGGAAATCAACTATCATAGGTCAAACAACCAATACCTTTTACTATTAAGGAGTAACGGAGTGAACTTAGACATCATTATTAATTTTTTTCTTCACATGGTTATGCGTAGGGTCAACTTTATAAGTCTTAATATAATAAGTATTTTAGTATTTTAGTACTTACTCAAAAATATTTATTAGATTTCTCAATATTAATGCAAATTAAAAGCCTTCTCATTATAAATAGATATGTTTAAGTTACTAGAATATTTGTACGTACTCTTTCTTTCACTTTCCATCTTTTGGATACAGCTCGATATGGTTATAATTTTTATAAGTACTCTTTCAAACTATTTTATTTACAAGCCTATATATACCAAGTAAGTTATAAGTATATATCTTGTAATAAGTAATCAAACAAATCGAACGTCATTTGTATAATACTTAGTCTATACTCTATGGTTCTTATATGTTAAATTATTTAAACAATGTTGTAATAAATAAACGACATCTTTTTAAAACTATTTTGACTATAACGAAAGCATAAGGAAGCATAAAAAACGAAAAAAAATTAAACATAAAAAATAAATAGTTTTAGTATCTACATGAGACCTAATTAGCCTCTTAAATTACTACTACACATAAAATTAGATTTTGGTACATCTTAAATGTTTGTTTGATCTTAAATGTAGATGTTTGAGTGTGAAAATTATTGCCCCCTGCACTTCTTTTTCCATATAAGTTAATACTAGAATTCCTTAACGTATTATTATGATTAATTTATATACAATGTATACACAGTAATCCGACAATGTAGCTTTGTATATAATAATTCAATTTTTTGATTTTTGACACATTAAATCAGTACCAAATGAATCGCCTTCTCTAGAGTTTGATCTAATTACCCTTAATCATAAATATTATGAACGACTGACCAGTGGCGCCTTGAAGTGATTAAATATGACGTGCAAAATTTACACTTTATTTAGGTGTAACCACTATGCAGGGAGATATTATGAATAGAAGGCAAACAAACTTATGGCAGGGAGGCAACAATCTTATATGCAGACCAGCGCGGGCGGCGATGTGCATTAGTATGTAGCTAATTTAATACGTAAATCTATGGATATTAATAGTTGAATCGTGTTTCACCCAAAATTAAATAATTTCTGCAATAATAATTATTTAGCATGAAAGTAACTATTGCAAACGATAATCGATTCAAATCGATTTGTAATACAAATTATACGCTCTAAAATTACGTTTTTTAATTGTATAAATCAGGTAGGTATATCATTACTAGGGTTCTATTTTTAATTTATTTATTGTTATTTTCGGATAATATACCTAAATATAAATTACTATATCAAAAATATATTTCCCAGGTTTTTTAAAATGTAACACGCTCAATTAAAATTTCCTATATTCAAGCCATATAACGTAATTTTGTAGGATGTATGTAAATAGTTAATATTAATCATTCAAACATACATTCGTAGGAAATAGTAACTTTAATTTTTAAAAAGGGATAGTTTTTATATATATTGTTTTAGTTACCTTAAGCAGTAAAATTCTATGATTCTATGATACCTTTATAAGTACGGAACAAGTGATGAGGTAAGTTGTGAAGAGATAGATGGATTTTACTTTAAAGCTTAGATCATTGTTAGTTTGCGCAATTTACGCTCCTGATGTTCAATGCGGTCACTCTGTGCAAATCGATCCAATTATGCAAGTGTCTCGACTAGAAAATGAGATGGCCCGTGCGATATTTGAATAGCTCGATTGATTTACTTATGTAATCTATGGCGGACATGATGTCAGCACGAGATGAATTTCGAGATGCAAGAGATTGATTCTAAGATCTATTTTATTATGTATATATATATATATATATATATATATATATATATATGTATGTGTGTGTGTGTGTGTGTGTGTGTATATATGTTTTTAAAAAATTAGAAGTAGCTCAAAAACATATGGTTTCAATAGATTTTGAATTCATGAGGGGAGCGATGATTGTCAGGTCAATGCTCTTTTTAAAGAAAAGGAGGGTTGCTGTCATGTGACGTGAATATTACAACACGTGAAACTCTAATTCAAAGAGGAACTGACTGCCTTACTGAGATTGTAACTGCGCACCGGGGTGCTCACGCGCAGGTGATCCCCTCGTATATTATAAATCTTACATTCTCACTTTTTCTAATCAATACGGAAATAGCTAGAGGGCATTTCATATTTTATTTACAGAAGTATGTAATTAAAAGATATCAATATACTACCGTGGCATTGTTTTATATTTTAAAACTTTAAGCAAACTAGTTTAGTTTCTTTAATTCATTATGAACACATAAATTGTAATATTTAATTGATATATTTTTGTCCTTATAGCTGTGTAAATGGGAATGTATATGTAGGTTATATACTTATCTGATTTACTACGATAGAAATAAAATAGAATTTTACAAAAGTTGATGGTTACACCTTTACAATGCATTCATCTTATAAGTATGATTTGATATTTTGACACTTATTATTTAGGCACATTTCCAAATTAATAAAAATCCATATGTGAGTTCTATATTGTACTAAATTTATTTATACTTAAGGCAGGCGATGAAATCATAATGCAGTGTTTCCTTTCTACTTTTAAATCTTATACGACAGGTACAGTATGCCTTCGAAAAAACTTAGTACAAATTTGAATTCTTTAAATTTGATCTTTAGCGTATGTATCCAATGCGTTTTGCTCTAACTTAAGAGGCTATCGTGGCAATGATAAAATGAAGTGTCAGACGCAATGGTCGTGGATTTATTTATATTCTTTACAATTTCTCTCCCATGGTAAGAAAAATAGGCAGAACTCGATTTTTTTTACAAAGAAAGTGAATATTACAATTTATTTTAATTTGACACTAAATTCACCCTATTTAAAAACATTTTAACAGATAAGATTTGTTCTTCAGGGTACACAGTAGCAATACTTACAAGTGGTTAGCGGCTTCGTGTCATTGAGTTCTGCGCTTGAAAGAGGCCGCGCCTGTACTTGTCTAAAGTAAGCGCTATAATCTCCGCTTCAGTAATCCTTATAATCGGTACGCATTGTTTTGAATTCGATCATAATATAGTTTCGAAGATAAATTTAGCTTTCTTAAACAATATCAAAATTGACTGAGTGTGACAAGACAAATTTATTTTGTATAAAAGAATTTATTTAGTATTATATCAGAAAAGTAAATAAAAAAGTAATATTAGCTCTAAAAATTGTGAATGGCCTAATAACTTCTTTAATACTTTTTTATTGATTCATGTATAAAAATCATACCCTTATTTAAAATGCTTAACATCATCAAATTAAGTATAAGTACCTTCAATGCTCAGAATGATATCGTAGTTATCAGAACAGACATTGTGAGCGCAGTGATAGGCGAGTGTGACAGTAATTGACAGGTCGGCGAGCATAGGACACTAGATGCACGTGCGAGAAGACTTGGGCCCCCGCACTGAGCAGGATGTCTTTAAATAGACTAAATACCTTTGTGAAGGCATGCCTTTCGAAGGGTGGCGGCATCCGGCTTCGATCGCGCACACGATTTGCTTCTCAAGAGGAAACTTATAAATAACTTCTTCAATTATTCTAAACCATTTGACTATTAAATGAAATACCTTCTTACGGCACTATGGAGTTAGTGCCTACCAAATGTTATTGGTATTGCACCGCTACTAAGTGTTTATCTGACATCTCGCCAAGACGCATTGTCTTTGTTTAATGTATAAAAGAATATACTTAAGCCTTCTTGACGTATTTTTCCGTATATTCAGCAAGATGGTCAGAAGCAACTTACTATCAAAACAATCCGTTGACCGCCCGAAATCGAGACGGCATGCTGAGTGGCCAACTCAACGACGAGCTTTGTCTTATAATGTTATAATATTCTAAGCAATTTATTTCATTAAAATAATAAGTAATCATAAAAACTATTAGTACTTTTTTAATAAATCTGAACGATACTTATGAATTTTTAAGTTTATAAGTAATCTTTACCATTACTCATTCGATGTAGGTACTTACTCAATTTACGACGCAATTATCGTACTATAATAATCAGTAATTTATTTCCCGTTCCCGTCACAAGAAAGTTTTAACATCTTACAGAATGGACGACGTTGAAAGATGTACGACGCAATAAAATCCGGATCAGAAGATTATTGTATTCGTTCATGGTCCTTGCACGTGTGTTCAGAGGGTCCCGCGGGCCTTACACGTAAGTGTATATTATTCCAATGGGAACGTACCTGCAAGCGCACAAACAAGTGTTTCCGGTCATATGATTATATCCGGTGTTTCACGTTATGGAAATACTGGTAGCTAACTAAGAACAGAGAGAGAGGCAGATAAAAGCTTATTAAGTATTAAAGATAAAAATATTATCTTCAAATACAAGTAATATAAAGTTCTGCATTGAGTTTCGTAAATAAAACCTTTCCGATTTCAAGCAGAATAACGAGAACGGAGTATTCGATATTCGTTTTCCTCTTACTTACCTTGCAATGCAGCATAAAGCATGAAGCTGCTATATACAAACAAAAGGTACAAAATGTACTACACTATAACTTATGAAATGTTGTGACATGAAATTGAAGCATTAAAAATGTTTGATTTAATATCTTATTATCTAATACGAATTTGTTTACGTAAAAACAACAAAAGTAAAAAGTGAGATGCTTTTTTGATTTTATTTTTTTTACACCAAATCTTACGTTTGGTAACTGTTCACCTTTTGTATTCTACATGCATATTTGAAATAGGCCATTATAATAAAGCAAAGAATGTCTTAATAATAATAATAATTTTACTTTAACTTTATTTTAAGCAGTATGGTAACCCAAACTGTAACTTACCAAGTATCAGGGAACCGGTTGCTTAACAAATCGAGCAGTTTAAGTATTGAGTGAGTTCTGTTTTCACAAATTGAATGGGTGAGCGTGGCCCGCGGGCCCCGTAGCGTCATTCAGCTCCTAGTGAATGCTCACAATAATAACAAGTTCTGCAGGTGACGACTCCAACTCAATAGCACTGATTACACCTCCATTCAAGATCTGCCCTACCTGGACAACCTGTTCCGTATGAATCTACTAAAATGTCTAATTACGAAAACATACTTACTTGTTATTCTCTTTTATTAATTGATAAAAGTTATGATTGTCATAAATTGTAAACATAATATTAACATGATGAGATGTGCATATGACGAGATGTAGCGGCGCTGTACATTTACTGTAAACACAATAGTTATAGGTTTTTCAGCGGTCAAATGGTAAGAAATTATCTCATTTCCATGCTTAGAAAGATAATTTGCGATGTTCAGTCTACTGAATTTATAAAAATAGACAGAAAAAGGTAAATATTATATTGATTCAATAATTATATATAGTAATTAATTATTCAGTTTCACGCTTTATTCCACATAACAGGCTAGTGGACACACTTTGTTGAATGCAATAACGCACAAAATAAAAATATTACATCTCATTATTTTATGTGAATCATGATTCAGCACAAATTGGGCAGACGACTTGGCTCTAGAACTTTCATAATTAAAACGTCATCACAAATAGGTAAGTTAATGCAATACAGAAAATATGAAATAAAATCTTAGCTTCACCCAATTGCCTTGCTTAATGTACATTACATATATATCATTTTATTTTTCTAAATTGTAAAACTGGTAAAAATGCTGTATGTTAAACATATATTATAGTTAGTTATACAAATGTAACATTGGATTCCAATTCGTAAAAGTGGATTCTACCACCTAAGCGTGCTAGGTTTAAAATGAACGAATAATGGTACGGAGTATTTCATTAGGTTCTGTGTTTGATATATTTATGATGCTAAAGTAAAAGTGAAATTGAGAAAAAAAAATAATTAAAAGGCAAAGCTATCTAACACATTATGTATCTAGTTTTAAATGACTTGCATTCGCCATGACCAATAACGTATCACAAGGCCAATCCGTGAAAATGGGAGGTCTAAATCTGAAAAATCAATGTTTCTATATGATCAATTATATGGGGCATGTTCATATGTCGGAAGACCAACTGCGTTGTGTGTTCTTGCGCCTGATAATAAAAAACATCGTGTATTTCTAGATGCGTAACTGAAGAATACAACCTATTAAATAATCATTCTTGTATACATATATATTTGTAATAATAATTTATTAAAATAAAATCAAGAGATTACCTCTGACGAGATATGGACTTAAAGATAACAAAATATATTTTATGATATTTTGTGATTAAGAACTGAACCCTGGTTTGTTTTTAATTTTCCGTTTAACTGCCCAATACACATTTAATATTATTTTATTTATTTTAAAGTATTCAACATTGATATTATAGTAATTATATTTTTTCTATTAAATAATATAACTTGAAATGTTTAATATTTAGTGAAAATGAATGTATACATATATAAACACATTTCTATACTAAAACGTATTGAATCATATTCAAAACAAGTTTAATATTGATCAACGAAGCGATTCGAGTCCAGTCAAGTGGCAATCTGAACGTGAATTTAAGTCACAACTTATGCTGCACCCAGAGGAACTCCATTGTCTTTCATATCATTAAGGCTATTATATTTGCTTATTGAAGCGTACTTTCTTATTAAACTTTGATTACAGGCTGACGTCTTCATAATCATTTTCAATAATCATTGTTTTATGATTCACAAACAATAGCATTAACATAATGCTAAATAACAAACTTCGCTGTAAAGTGAACCGGAAATAAAATATTGAACCTATCGTATTAGGTATTATTAAATAGAGACATGACGTTTTACGTTTAGTACATCATTACGTTATGAGTAATAATAATTTACAAGTAGTTTGAAAGTAAAATTGTGTAGAAAGTAAAAATAAACATATATGTAATTGTTCGTCGTTGTTTCATTGTTGTTATTACTACATATATAAACGTGTGCAAGTAAATAAATATAAATTAAGTAAATTATTTTTTACAATAGTTTGAAAGAGGCAAAAGAAGTAAACGGCAATGTCAATAGTTGCAAATCTATAAGAACTTACAATATTTATAAATAATATTTGTACAATATAATAAGTATGATGATATGATATCTCACAACGCAAACAATTCTATTAAGTTACATATATTTTTATGTAATATGATAAATAAGACAGTGATTATGTAGTTATGTACCTATGTGTGTACACGTTTTGGCATCAATATTGATACCCGCTTACTATGAATAAAATGTAACATAATCCTAACATGAGCAAGGTAAAAAGGTCAAATTTAATGATGTAACAAGTAAGCAAGTAAGTGAATAAATAGACCATTTGACCTAAATTCACTAAGATATAATGAATATGAATATGAATCCACAGTATACCTAGTGGCTAATTAATATCAGAAATTTATTTTAGAAAATAAGAATAAATGATTTGTTAATTGTTAAACTAATGACTATTAAATTTCTTATTCTCCTAAATTTTTATTAGGGCAGGTCCCCTTGCATCCAGTTAAAAAAAATTGCGTCTAGAGTAATAAAAACAACTCCAGACTCTGTCTCATCTTGCTTTGCAAAATAAAAAGGATTTAAATATACGCCACTGAATCTATCTCAATCCAAACAACTATCACAGTATAGTAAGTCTTCCCATCATCATGAAGAGGATAATATGTAGATATAATGTCTTCCTATAATAAAAGAAAAAACATAGTAATAAAATATATGATTATTGAACATATTATAATAAATTGTCTTTTTATTTTTAATGGCGACAAAGTGAAAACGCTACGATCCACATCCAATCACAAATTTAAGTTCAAGACACGTCAAGATGATTTACCTTTCTTTGGCGCTTAAATTTCGAAGGCTATTAAACGGAACGAGATTTCGTTTGAAACGCTGGCCCGTAAAAGTTTCGCAAGATTTCGTCGTAACCCATTTTCATTATAATTCACCGTACCATGACGCGCGGAGCTTTTATACCACAAACGAAACAAATAGAGAGGTGATCTTCGAAAACAACAATGAGGTACCGCTATCATAAAGACACTTTATGATCGCAAACATAAGGCCTGGACAAACACGACAGGACCGAAGTCGCAGTGCACGATTATAGTTCACATTGTTTCCGCATAATGTTCGATCGAGGGTAATATTGAAGATAAATTTTCGAAGTGCTTTAAAAAAGCATTACAATTTTACAGTTTTAAAATACGCGCCATTTTTACGACCATATTTTAAGACCATATTCTTTTTGCTGTAGTGACGTCAATTCATTTTTATATAGAAATTATGTACAGTATATGTTATAAATAAATAAATTAAAGTAACCATAATAAAAAATAGCAGAAAAAATATTTAAAATTTAATTTTTCGTGGACTTCCTATTAATATTTTTATTGAGAGTTCGTACAACGTCATATCATGGTGGAGACTTTGATTTGGTTAAAATATAAAGTACTTAATTTATGCTCTTATACTGACATTTTCTAATTGCTTATATATCAATTATACAGTTTAATATTTGTTCTCATTTATAGTAAAATTCCCATTACCAATATACTTTCAAAATTCTGTTTATTACATAGCAGTTACAAGTGCATGTGTGTGCTTATATTAAAGATAAAAAAGCTTTTAATAATTCATATTGCAATAATTCTTGATGTAAGGCGTTGCGTATCTTTTATAATTATTAATTTTATTGTTTTAGCTATATTAGTTACTTAGAAATGATTAGGTTAAAAGTCCTACGTTTAAAAGAAAGCTACGCTAAACTAAGAGGATTAAAGAGCGTCAAGAAGCCGGCAGGTTCTTAAACTAGAGCAGACCACATGAGCGGTGCTCACTGGGCGGTCGATAGTATGACACGTATCGACGTTACGTTACACCGGGACCACAGCGTCGCAGCCTCACTGTTCACGCACGCGATCCACTGAGCAAACTGACATTGGTCAGATTTACTGCTTCCACGTCGTGCACTAGATGCTCGATCGTGTGGTCCAAGAAACGCAATAGATTGTGGCTCCTTACTTGAAACTCATAATGTTAATAAATTAACAAGTACTCTCAATACTTCTATTTAATAGTAACTTTTTACGTGACTAGTAGTGATTATTATTAAAAATCTAAATGTTAGTATCTTTGTATATAAATGTGATTATTTTATATAATATAATAGATATTTAAGTATAAATGTGATTTGTAGGCTAGTGGGGCTGTCTACTAATTGCAACATTTAAATTAGGTAACTAATAAAATGTTACATATTTGTAAGTTTTACTGTGTATCATCATAATGTGCAATAGACAGATTCATAGCGTACGCCAGGTGCAGCAATCTCAGCCGCGCACGCGCACCCTCGCTGTGCTTTTAATAAATTTCAATGCATATAAAAAGTCTATGAAAAGCTGACGTCGTCGAATGAACCAGTGCCGGTGTTCGGGTGCAGCTATGATTTCTGACGCAGATTGGTCGCCCTTCGCGAACAAAACACCGTTTGCTGGGTGTGCAAACAAGTTTTGATTAAACGAAAAGGTGTCCCGGAAAGGGTGTCTACATTAATTAATTACAGAATATTATTGATTTTTTTTGAAATGTGTCAACTATATTTGCACATACTTACATAATTTATGTTAAGAATATATAATATATAATAAATATAAAGAATATATAATAAATATTTGTTAAAAGTTCAATTGTGATAAACATAAATTATCAATAACCAAAATTTAACCAAATTTTGACCTCACCGTATCATAGTGCAGTTGGAGAGTGTCAATATCTGAGACTGAGTGTATATATTGAGTGGTCATAAGCCTGATGTAACAGGATTTTTAAAGTCTGAAAAATGATTAAACATATGGTTCTAGGGCTATGCTCTCGTAAAGATGGTAATATATCAGCAAAAACAATAATCATGTTTAACAGAAATAAAAAAAGATTACACTTTAACTTTTTAAATGTGTTTATTTTTTTAGTTACATAAAAATTTTAAAGCAACAACCGTTATTTGCCAGCATCAGTTGTCCGGTCATCAACTGCGCTGGCGCAATGTTGCAGCTGCCTTAACATGAACCCCAGATTTCCCCTTACCTTTGCACTATAAATACTATTTCGTTACCTTGGTTTATAAAAAATAATGCAACGGTAAGATTTCAAAAATAAATATTTTAATGTGGGAACCGAATAACACTCGTTTCCCTCAGATTCCCTGTATTTTTATTTCTAGTATAACAAATAACAATAAACTCATATCATGTTATCAAATATAAATTTTTAGCCATTTCCTATTTTACAGGCGTCTACGAATATTTTTAGATAGCTTCAAAAATATTAGAATAAAATAAGTAAGAAAATAATAATAAATAGAAGTAAAAATACTTTAAGAATTTAAAACAATCGCCTCGTAAATTGATGTACAAAAGAAAAAGCTTTTAAACTGTTTTATAAATAATAGACTATGTACATGTATTGATTACTTTATATCACTAATGTTTTATTATTATTTACTAATAACAAAGGTTTTTTATTAGTACTTTCAAACTAAAACATAATGCTATTTTGTTGAGTTTACTTTTAATATCTAAATTATGGGCGTGTTTTACGTGTTATACTTTAATTTGTTATGTATTTTAATTATTCATTTGTGATATGTATCGCATCACATGAAGAAATAAAAAACTATGTCTTTTGATGTAAAAAACATTTTAATAATATTTCATTAATTTAACCTAAACAAATTTAATTTTTTTTTGTAATTTATGTTATTAGGATCTATATAGAATCGTCTTTTATCTTTACTTTTTTGAAAATAGAAAATGATTTAGAAGTATCAAAGTTACTTCTTAGTCTATTGGTGAGTCAACGCAATTATAAATACAAATAAGTAGTTCTAAATCACCTACAAGGGACCTTTTCGTTTTTATTTTCAACCAATTTAAGCTAAGTACAATATACTTAATCGCATACGATGTACGAGGAATTATTCGTTCTTATTGATATTAATTAGATATGTACTAGCTATTTTTTTTTTACTTTTATTATATATTGAAAAAACTAAGACGATACATGTTATTTTATATAATAATTTAAAACGTATTAACATAACAATTATATTATATACATAGTTATTATAAAATGAGGAATTGTATTACAATATAACAATATTTATTGCAGAGTAGCAAATTACAGAATGATCATAATCTATAAATAGTATGTAAGTGGAGTAATGTACAGGGTATGCAGAGTGCATAATAACGCGTATGTAAGGCCATACTGCCGGGACAACGCGTCTCGTGAGGGTGAAAGGTGGCCGGTGTGGTGCGGTGACGCACCGGCCGCTCTATAGCGTGTGCCGAAATCTCAGCTGTTGCTCTTTGTTATACATGGTGATCTTATTTAAATTATTTATTTAACAAAAATCGAATTATATTATTTCAATTTCAAATGTAAGCTCGATTGTGATCGTATGTTTTGAGCAAAATTATATTACATTTAGATGTAATATAATTTTAAAATTAATTTCCGCTTAGTACTCGGAAATGTCTAATATTTTCTTAAACATTCAAAATGCTATTAAGAAAAAATTGCGAGTGCTTAATGGAATAAATTGGAGTTTTTTGTTCATTTATTAAGGAAATTGATTGTTCATTTGTTAAGGAAATTGTAGTAAGACAAAATTCTAATATTATAGCGGTTCGTTCAACTTCGTTTTTTTCGCTTTATTTTCACTTAAGTAGATTCGTAATATTAGTTATAAACACTAAATAATTTATTAGCTGAATTATTTATCGTCTACAAGAAAAAAACAGCCTGTATAATCAAATTCAATCCATCTGTATTAAAAGTGTTTATAAAAGCGTTGAATGGCTCTGTGTGCTTTATATAGAACTATACAGCAATACCATTATTTAAAATTAAACTACTCACCTACCTGCACGGTTAATGCCAACAGTGCTAAAAAGTAGTAAATGCCAAATATGTGATTTTGAAAATCAACACTTATAACAAACTTTATATCGATAAATCTTTGGAGAAAGTAATATCGTATATAATATATACATAAAGTGTATTTTTAAATGTTCACTTCAACCTTACTAGGTATCAGAAATATTTAAAACTTTTAAATAAAACGCCTTTTGGCTTTGTCGGTTACGCTGTTTATTCTTTGTTATTTTAACAATGAATGGGGAGACCCTAATCGAGTAACTTACTTTCAAAAGGTATTTTGTTGAATAAATTCATATAGATCGACTTGGGGTGGTGTATGGCGGGTAAGTCGTTTTATGTAGAGGGAAGGACTCGGTGCAGATGTGCGATTCGGGTACAGACATGTGATTCTGCACGCATAACCAGCTGCTGACATACTTGTGCACTAATTCAATTCAACTAGAAGTCTGTGCATGTGGATGCTCACCTATTCTGCGTACAATTTTATAAGAAGGTAACCTTTACGAGCAACGTACCATATACATAAAGAAAAGGCTATCATTAATAAAGACAATAACAATATCATCTTACAAATTATGCATTCCTATCAATCCTCACTTTAGATTAGGCAGCTAAATATGTATATATTGAATTCTTTTTACGTCACAAATAACATAAATATAATATGCACGCATAGTAAATTATCTAATTACAGTCTATTAATTATTTTTGTAACTTGTCATAGCCCTAAAAGTATACCACACAATTATTTACAACTTAGGTTTTTAAGCATGCACAAAAACGCAAACCCTATGCTTATGTTATATACCTACACAACAACAGTGATTTTATTCATATCACGTAATATATGCTAGGTATTAACTGCCAATTGTGTGACATTGGAAACAGACTGGCGTATAGCACCACCTGCCCACGGCGCCCCTGTCCATCGCTATTTCCGCCATAACGCACGTCCCCCTGCTCCGGCGCAGCTCGTGCCGCGACCGTTACGCACGCGTCCCGGCCCCCGCGGCCGCGCACCTGGCCGACACAGACGCAGCCGCCACGAAACCCCACCCCGCTCTCTTCACCTCATGACACATCACGACCCGCGATGACACTTAAATGTCAATCAGAGACTTCTCAAAATTGTTTAAAATAATTATATAAAGTTATAGACCACTTATAGTTATAGACACATACATTATTAAAATTTGTTTTGCATACCAAAATAAATCTAGTACTAGTTTATACACAAAGCAAATTATATTGTTAAGTTGATTTGATCAAAATTTAGGTAATAATAAAAAATATTTGTGTTGTACTGCTTACCAGTCAAAGCTTGGAACACTATAAAAACTAAGTAATAGAAATAAATGTCAAAGTAATTAAAATATTTGAACTTAATATCATAAAGATTTTATTTTCATGTAACACACAAAATTTAAAATAAGAAAAATAACTTCACATCAAAATGTCCTGCTTTACATTTTTGACCTGATTTACCTATCTTGGCATGCGAGAAATTAATTTATTGGGAGATGTTCTTGCAGCTTTCTTCTAATGCATTTCACATTGACAGTCGTAAAGAAAGACATAGTTCTCGAACGATTCCATTAATTTCCTCTTTTCGTAAAAGCTCTATAGGGTTACGATTAAGGCTTTGCCATGTCATGCGTTTCCAATTTTGGTAGCTAACCATGAAAATATCGAGTTAAAATAAATATTAAAAATATTTTTGAAATATAGAACAACTCGATTGTAAGTTTATGTAATATAAAACAACTGCGAGGTTCGATAATGGAGAAATAAAATTTTTACAATAAATTATCGAACTAGTTTTTCCACGACTCTAATTAAAGTTTGGAAACTCCTTGTTAATTTCTCTTTGACTTATATAAAAAAGAGTAAGCTTTTAAGCAGTCTTTATCTACAACAGAATACGCAGGTGTGCAGATTAACTTTTATCACTAACTTTCGAAAATACTTAGTATCAACAAAATGTTACATTAGTAGTCGCAACCTTTTGAACGGCAGTATATATCTCTATACTATTGTTCCAACGTATTTTAAATATTGACTTTGATATTAAATACCTAGCCTATTATTATCTATACCATTCATTTAATTATTTACATATTTTATTTATACTAAATATGTTTATATTAAATTCTGTCGATTTGTTTACGTTTCCCAGGCCTAATTATCGATAACAACCCATTCATGACGTATCGTTAGAAAGTAATGACTGTCGAAGGCACATTAAGTCAACAAATAAATTATATTATTAGCTTTATCATAATTGTAAATATAACAGAATAATTAAAGAATGGTTATTGGTTGATGTGCATGATTTGATCATTTTAATTGTTATAAGTGACCACCAATCGTCGTGATTAGTCACAGATATATACAAATCGGACAGTTGATGCGCATGTGCATGTCGATTCCTTGACACATTTGTAGCCTGAGTCACGGTATAATTTCACAACACAAGGTTCTCGTCATCATGATGCAGATTATCAGTTCACTTATAGTATAAACTTTCATATAGGTTATAGATAGGTTTAGATGATCTTTCTTTGACGGAATAACAATTGCGGCTATGTCTGCTTTATATATATAAAATAAATATATTATTCAAAACTTGTTTTTTTCTGTCATAACCTTTGAATGCTAACACCAGGAACCCACTCAGGAACCATAGAATTTCTGTGGGAATTAACACTGGTTGTGAGACACTATAACAAAGAACTTATGGTCGTTTCATTTCCGGGTTACGAAGGGGTTCTATGAGACCCTATTTGATTTGTTACTAGTACCAGGATATTTTTAAAACAGGTTTATAGCTCCACTGGTTAGAAAACCATAAGTGGAAATAGTTTTACAGAACATTTATTATATTACTAGATACGTATATTCTCAATAGTTAGGAAACTAATTCGTAGATTACATTTATTTTAACTTAATGTTAATTCTTTAAATATTCCATGAATATTTCTTTGTTCGTCTTAATAATAAGTATGATAATAGCTTATACCTAAGCTAACTAATACCTAAATCTTATAAATTAAACGTAAACAACAAATAATTAAAAAAAATCGTTAGTTATGTGATATGGCTACAATAATAAAATGTTAAATAAAGTAACTTAAAAATCTCATGTATTCATTTCTTTTAGATAATAGGGAGGGCCTCGAGGCGTAGGTTGTTACTTTAAGTCCACTCTCGATCAGAAACTATGTAAATAGACAATTGCCAATGTTGACGCAAATACTTCATTCATTTGATTTTTAAGAATAAAAATTGGTAATGTAAGATTTATATTTTTATTTATAGAGTATTTAATAATATATAGTTTGCGTATATTATTTTATTATACACATGTATTTTATTATGATGACCTAGATGAATTAAATAGTATTTTTAGTTTACTTTGCTTTCCTAGTCACCATTATAATTATTATAGTAGACATATGATTACGTGTCACGACGATCTCGTTTTAACATACCTTTTTTGTTAAGTAGGTCAAATGTTTTATAGAATGAGTTTATTAAAGGTTTAGCAATAATACTTACTTATATACATATTTAAAAATAAAATATTTTAATAGTGCATACACATCTAGCGTAGGTAAACGATTAACGAAACTAGTTTGGGCTCAAATAATAATCACGGCGGGACGGTTTCGTTCTCAATTATTATTATGCGGACGGAGCCGTTTCACAAAGACGTACGGCTCAGTTCAAAGGTGCTTAACCCCAAAACTTGCGCAAAAAATTAGATCGCTGGTTAAGACGAAAGTTCCAACCGGAACGGTGCTGAAGCTGAGCATATCGCACTAAAAGCGATGCGGCCGGGTGCGGAGGCGCAGGTGCCGCCGCCGCCCCGCTCCGCGCCTATTGGCCGGGCCCCGCGCCCTCCGCCGATTGGGTACAGCGCACGTGCGCGGCCTACCCGCCGCCACCTGGCCGTCGTTGACGGGGAGCGCATATAAGCAGCGGTCTTCCCTCACCGCACCACTTCCAGTTCCAGACGTCAACGAGTGCATGTGTACGTCACTCGCGCTCCGAACACGAAACCGTCATCACGTATTGTTATTGTTTCGTTACATTGTGATTTATGGATTGTTTTGACACGTTGGTGAACTTGTGAAAAAACTATTAACGGATTAATTAATACTTAACGTTTGAAGTGTTTGTGCAAAAAAGTGGAAGATGCTTGTGGAAGATTCTCAAACCGCTCGTGCGTTGTTAACGAAGAAATATGCGCACTGTCCGCTGAAGAAGCGGCCGGTGTTGGTTCGGGAGGAGCGTCCAGCGACGCCGCCTACTACGCCGCCTCACCCCGCCCACATGGCTACACGACTTTATTACGATTATCATTGTAAGTAATATTTAATTGTTATTAATATAATATGTATTAAAATAAAATAAGTATATTCAAAACCCTGTTCTTAGTGTTTTCCTATGTTGTCAATAAATCATTTTAATTGATTGATTAATATGAAAATACATACAGAGTATATTTAATATAATAATAATGAGTTTAATAGCTTATAATAATCTCTTCTTTTGTTTATTAGGTGATACGGAAAATGATGAACCAGAAAATCTAAGTACGAAACCTGAAGACTTATCTAAAACTGGTAACTACCCCAACAAAGCAACTTCTCCATTTGCCACTGCAGCTATTAAAATTGAACCAAAAGAGTGGCCACAGCAACAATTAGATTACTTAGCGGCATGCCGTGCACGACTTGAACCGGTGCCTACAGAAGTCGCTCGGCCAACACCGCAATACGCCTACTTGCCGAACCTGTATCCAGCGTACCCATTGGAAGAACTATATCCCGCTGCACCGGCACTATCTGCATCTGGGCATCCGCCACTTTATACTCATTACTCGCCAGCATCACCACCATCCTCGTGCTCGCCTCCTCCATGTCCAGAAGATTTACGCTCACCGAGCTCAGTGTCGTCCGACTCGGGCGTTTCTGTAACAGCTCCACGCCGACCCAGATATCAGTGTCCAGATTGTGCAAAATCTTATTCCACGTATTCTGGACTTTCAAAACATCAACAATATCACTGTGCCGCTGCAGAAGGAAGTCTTGCAAGAAAATCTTTTAGTTGCAAGTATTGTGCAAAAGTTTATACATCACTTGGGGCCCTTAAGATGCACATCAGAACTCACACTTTACCTTGCAAATGCCATTTATGTGGGAAAGCTTTCTCTCGGCCATGGCTACTGCAAGGACATATTCGTACTCATACTGGAGAAAAACCTTTCTCATGCCATCATTGTCGTCGTGCTTTTGCTGATAGATCAAACTTACGGGCTCATTTACAAACGCATTCTGATGTAAAAAAATACTCATGCACGAGTTGCGGTAAAACATTTTCTCGCATGTCGTTGTTAAGTAAACATTTAGAGGGCGGTTGTGGTGCGCCTGGAGCTTCCGCATATGAATATCACCCGGAAGCGATGTCACCAACACACACCCATCAACAACTTCCGCCACCTGCCACAGTTCATGCCTACTGAAAGACTGAACTAACAGATCTCTTGATCTCGAATGCTCTTGATTATTATTATTGACAACTAACACTCACTAATGTAAAAAATAATATAAATTTATTTAAAGTTAAATTATTTGTGTAAAGTTATAAGTTAGTATTAGAATATAACGTTTTTTGCTGTTGTTATCTCGTCGAATAACAACTTAGACATAAGTAAAATAAGCAAGTTCGTAGATACGTTTAGTCGCTTTGTTGCGATATCGCTAGTCATATGGCATTTGTCGAGTGTCATACACTTACATATACATATATGCATATATTCATATCCTAAGCCATGTACAAAGTGCCTTAATTATAGACGATTAATATATTCTTAAAATATTATAATAAAGTATGTCCTAGGATTCTATTATTTAATACCATTTATAAACACAAACTATTCGTGAGGCTGTAAAAGTATGTTTTTTTTTATTTTTGTTCCTTTCTGTTAACTATATAAGCAGAAAAATAAATTATTTAAAATAATATTGTATTTTATTTCATAACAATACTTTATGAATATCTTTAAATATTTAAAGTTCAACTTTATCCTTTATTAATAATATCTACAAACCCTTGTGTGATTTATCGTCCAAAACCCGGAAAAATTAAGCGTATTTAAAGAGCGATATTGCAAATTTAGATTTTGAAGTTAGCTTGTCTAGGAAAAAAATTGAATTGCGGCGTATCCAGTTGCATGATTTCCTACGGTACACACGATTACTGTAAATTTGATTTGTTCGAATATTTATAAATTATGAAGCAAATATAATGTTTATTAAAGAAAGAAAAAAAATTGTTTCTATTTCACAACTAATAGCTAATGATAGCGTCTCAGTGAATAGTTTAATGTCGTTTGCTAATAAGAAAGTGATCCAATAAGATAACAATCAAATCGGTGTTAGCCTTTAACCCCGTCAAGAAACGTGCATTAGGTTTCTTAATAATATCGATATTCTTTTTCATTCTATATGATATTAAAACTTTAAGTCATTTTTATTAAATCTTCACTAAGATCTTTTCCTAGTTTCTGATTACTTCCTTACCAGAACACACGGAGAGCAAAGATAGTATGTATTCAGGTTAGAGTGCTTGGGTACATCAACGCTAGTCAACCTACACGACTACCAATTAGAAAGAGCTAGTGAAGTTGTTATAGAGAGCGCACGTGCTTTTGTTAGCGCTGTGATTCCCAGTGATTGGTCTGCAGAGAGCATCGCCGTCGGCGCGACGCGTGCGCTGCGTCCGCGCGCGTCTTCCCACCCGACACATTCTAATTAATTCATTCTGTCCCTATTTGTATCATGATTATCTATGTAGGGATTGGCCACTGATATAAATTACCAGTTAGAGTTATAAAACTTATCAGATTTCTAAAAATCTTATGAGATGTAGTCAGTTTGTACTATGCAGGTATATTCTTTATAGCACATTAACACACGTTAATGAAATACTTAAATCAACTAATATTCACCATTATATATCTATATAATATATATAATACTTATATGTTACGAATATGTTACCTTTAACCACTACAACAATCTCTATATCAAAAAATAGATGCTCTTGCGTAAACGGTTAAGCATAAATATAAAACCTGCCTTAAAATAAATTTGATTTTTGTCTTGTATTGTTCTGGAATAAAAAAAATATTTTATAGGTAAATATTTAAATATATATTCAGGACATACACGTATTACACAAATATTAATAATTGATTTCGCTATTCAGTACGCAATATCTTGATTTTAGGCAAATAGGATTTTAGGTAAATGGGTGTCAAGCTTTCCCTGATTACCCCGCTATGCGGGATAAAGTGTCAACGTGCTTTATTAATTATTAATATAACGTATATATTAAATAATCTTTCAACATTACTATATCATGATTGAAGATGCTTCCACGAGTAGGTGAACCTTCAATTCTTGTACTTAGATTTAGGACTAGCAGCGGCAATGGACTAAGTCAGGCTCAGACGATAAGCATGATTTGTAACGTGGCACGTCGGCGCGTGCGCTCAAATAAATGTGATTTCAATGCGCACCTTTCAATAAATTATGTAACCCACTTTTGATATGACAATATTATAATTTATAATCTCTTCACACTTGTAACCACTGATAATATACATACTTATGTGTCTTTTATAGACATAAATAATGCTTTTACGTTGTTACATTTTGTTTTTTTTTTAATATTATTTTATGAATTGTAAAAATATAGTACCTTTATGTATTTTCATAAATTAATAATATATTGTGACTAAAGACTTTAAGTAAATAAAGAAAGCTATTTACCATTTTTATATAGCTTTTCCAAACTTCTAAATAGAAACTTCGGACCAAATCATAATAGACTAAATTATATGAACAGAATTCATACAGTACCTAACTATGAAAATGTCTAGAATTTAAATACAAAGAAAACTTTAAGAAACCCATGATACTAGACGGCTCGATAAATCGTATGATCTTGTGCCAATAACTACAGGCAAGACGGTGAAGTATGGTGCAGTGCGCGCGTGGGCGAGGCGCGACGCGCTTCAACGCCTTTCAATAGATTATTCTCTAGTAGCGAACCTTTACAGATTCGTCTAAATGGATTCTACTGCTTTATATCCTAAAGATTAAATACGTTTCAATAATAATTTTGTGGGTATTTCTGTCATTTGGTATAATATGATAATTTTTTTTTAGTTTTTTTATTTTGCTTATGAAAATCACTGGGCAAGGTAAGTAATATAATTTCAGAAATATTAAATTGCGCTCAAATTTGCTTAAGGTACAAGATGCAAACATCATATTATATGATAATTATTATACGATAAATAACAGGTAAATCTGATAACAATTAGCCAATGGGCCAAAAGATATTATAGATATATAAAGTATGCAAAGTGCATACTTTTACAAAAAAAACATTTTTTATTGTACGTAACGTTATTACCACATTATTATTTATATAAATTTAATAAATTATTTATATTAATTTATTAAATTAACACACCATTAGTGTGTTAATTTAATAAATTAATATAAAATCATTAAAAATTCGAATAAGCTTTATATAAAGCTTATTCGAAGACATCTCCATAGCAGCAGGCACTCTTTCTACGGGAGAATCCTTCACTGACAATCGTATGGATTGTGTTAGGGACTTCGAATTATCATGGTGTTTAGAACTAGCCGAAAATCATAATACACTACCAAACAATCACTGAAAGCAAAGAATACCCACGTTGTATTTTGTTGACTAATTGGGAAGCTTCTGCATAAATACAGTCATTTTCTTTATTAACATATTGCTAAACTTTAAAATAAAATTTATCTGTCACATCCCTTTAAGTACTGCTTAGTTGTTATTTTTACCACCCTATTGTTTTTTAATGAACAATGAATGAATTAACAATGAACCCAAATCATGAAAATTATGGTATACGCCATGGTGTTAGGTGCTTTCTTTATCTACTGAGTTAAAATCTAGATAGGACTAGGATTAATCTAGATAGAATAAAATAGGATATCTCCGAAATTTTCCCATACAGCCTTGATCGCCTTTTTGTAAGTATAGTACTTGGACGGCCAGATGTTTTTTGTGTCACAAACGTATGAGATTTCAGGGAGAAAGTTTCCTAATAGCCCAGTACACAATCATTTTATAAATACCTAGCATATGGTGAATTTTTAAAGTTATATTTGGCCCTATACCTATTTTATATAATACAATCATAATGATTCCGTCCTTTTAGCATTCCACGCAATATTAATGTGACTAAATATTTCACAATATAATGGCGCGATAATAATCCAGAAATAATATATTGCTTATTTTTAATTGTATTTATGGCCAGAATAAGTATATAAATAATAAAAATAAGTATATAAACTTACAGGTCTGTGGGAACCAAATTTGACTAATGATGATCATTGGAAACTAAATAAAAGCCTTCAAACTCACTAATAGCTAACCAATTATAATAGGTATTGGGATAATTTGTACGCGCTAGAAATGTGAGCAAGAGGTACAACAGGGAACTTTTCTATAATCTACTAATAGATCTTAGCCGTATAGAAGCCGTTAAATACCGCGGTAGCTATATCCCCATTCCCCTCTTCTATAGGAACAATATGTGCATAAATTTTATATTCAGATTATCAAACTTACACTACCGGCTAAAAGTTTGAGATCTCTAATTAAAACTTTTGTTATCAGTAAATATTTTAGAAAATATTCATCAATTGTCAAAAATTTATAACATCATTACCATAGCTGGCGCTTCTATTTTTTAACATAAACTTACAATATAATTGTTCTAAATTCTGAAAAATGTTCAATTAATATTTATACCTTGTATTTGTCTGGTCGTTTGCGAATATCCACAGTTAGTCTTATTTTGTGATTCCTACAGTCAAGACATGTCTAAAATGGGAAAAGTTTCGGAAATTAGTGTTGAAACGTGATCTGCCGTCGTTGTTCTCCACAACGAAGGCAAATCCTAAAGTCAGATAGTGAGTCAAATCAAGTTATCGAAGACTTGTGTTCATCGCACTATTGTGTGCTACAAGCAAACCATAATTATTAGTATTTCTAGTTTGTGATATGTTGGTTAAACTAGTAATACAAAGTCTTTTTATAGTACCATCATAGGGTTGATTTTCTAGCAAGTTTTTCAGTATTTTAGCTAAATGTTTATAAACTTCACCAAAATAATATTATGACAAACAGAAATATTTGATCATATTGATAAAAAATTGTATCTGACAGTTTCCACTAATTGTAGATATTTTTAAAAACTAATAGCTATTGTTCTATATTCTAAAGGCAGGTTACAGCGGGGCAGCATTCGATTTTAAGCCAGATGGGTTGTAACTATATTCGTTGTACTCGAAGAAATGATAATATTTAAAATTTATTTTCATTTCTTCGTGATGGTAAGACAAATCGAGACTTTGTTGACACGTTGTTTTTTGATTTTGGGCAAAGAGCAGTTAACGGAGCGTTTAACGGAAGATTTTCTTTTACTTTCCTGCTATGAGAGATAAAGTGTGAAGAAGCTTATCTATTGATGTCACCTTAATTATGGCTTAAAGCTTTTGATAAGAATTTTTTTCACTAGCTTTTCATGCATACTCATAATTTTGTAACCACAAACTGCTTGCCATTTTTCTTTACTTTTGTCTAAATCTTCAATCATTTTCCATCTAAATCCTGTTTAATGAGTTTCGGTATCGGTAGGAATTTTAAATCTAAATGATTATTAATAACAAACAATATAATATGTAAAATACACAACTTTGTCTTTTCGATGGGTATTAGCCTTTAATCTATAATAATAAGTGTCAGCCAATAGACTAGGAAAACTAGCTGACTTTAGAAAACCTGGACACTAAACTCGATAATCTATGTAGTGCTTCTCAAAGAGCAGATCCTACCTTAGTGTCTAAAGTGTCTAAAGTGTTGGCAAAGTTGCTAGTTAGGACATATTAGCCAGACCTGGGCACTATGTGTCTCATAAGAGGGTTTAACGTAATACAGCTACTAATAGATAGGCCAATGTTGATTTTACCATACGAGGTAGAAATACAAATGAAGACATTAGTAGAAAAATAAAGGAAACCAACTTTGTTTGAAGAATTGCTCAGATGAAGCATGCTATTGGTTATGAATTATGTACACAAACAAGGTCAGTCGAAAGTATATGTGAATTGTATTCATACAAAATTTAAAAAAATGCGTAATTAGCGTGGAAATTGTTAAATATTAGGCACATAAAATTTAACAAACAAGCTTTTGAAACTCTCTCCGTACAAAAGACATCAACGTCTACATATTGATTAAAACACTATTGCTGTTTTATTTAACACATATTATTAAATAAAGACAATATGCGTATATAATATAAATGTTTATGTATTTATTTACAATTTTTCCTATTTTTGTCTTGTATTGTATTCCTTCTTTAGCACATTTAATTAAATAAATAGAATACAAAATGTGGTAACTTATTATACCGATTGTTTATGAAAGCTTTGTTACGAGTTCGTTAAAGTACACAAGCGAACATAAACAGGCTATCCTGGAATGAAACGTAACGAAGAATCTACATCATCGTTGCTTGGTGCTTAACAAACAGAAAAGAAATTTAATACCTATTTTTAGATCTTATCACAAATTTTGAAAGCTACAATTAATGTAATAAAATTTTAATCACAAGTTATAACATTTATATTTTATATAAATCTTTAAGTTAAAAAACAAAGATTCGATGACAGTCCGCCGAGAGGGCTCTACAACGCGAGCGTTAATACAATATTCCTGTCCGTATAAAAATTAACCGGTGTGTAACGGTACCACGCGTAGGCGCCCGACCCTCACCTCCGACCGAGGTAGAGACCTTATGTGCGAAATTATTTCATATAATTTAATTTATATTTTTTTATTAATGCCTAAAATAATGATTACATTTTCTAATTACTTTAACATTCTATACGTATTCTAATTTAATACACTGAAAAAGATGAAAGTAAAAAAATGATTATTTTTTATACGATGTCCAATGAGGTTTAGGAATAAAACGTAATTTGTAGATAAAATATTTATCACTCTCAAATGTAATGTCGCTCCAAAAACATTAATACTCAAGTGGAGAAATCCATTATTATAGAAAGTTAAATATTATTGCAGAATTCCGTTTTACTTTCATTTCATATTGTGTATCTGGAAAACATAAAATCACCACCAATAACTAAAGATGCAATCGCTGCATGTGCGGGTTTATGATGGAGAAATCAGCACGATGATAAACACTCATCATTAAATGCCATTCGTTAAAATCTCCTCTTAGTAAAAATCTGTAACAAGCAATGTAATAACAGAAATAACAATGAATTAAATGTTTATTATAACAGGTGAAATCGCGACAGGTCCGGGTTGGGCCATCGTCATCAGTAATTATAAATAAAATATAGCATTTGTGTGTCGCCTTGGCGGCGACTTGCTGTCGCCGAGCTGAGTACTGCTTCTACCATACATCTTAAAATTGATTGTATTATTTTTTAGTTTATGTTATATATATATATATATATATATATATATATATATATATATATATATATATATATATATATATATATATATATATATATATATATATACAAAAGAATATTAATGATTTAAAAACAAAGAAACGGCACGATTTCATTTCGAAATGACAGGGAAAGAAATAGATAAATAACAATTCATAGCATAGGGAACATAGCACAACCTTGCTTTATTACTTAAGTTATGCACAAATAGGAACATACTTATTTTATAAAATTAGCCTTATCTTCTAAGTCCAACTGTCAAACACATGGTGGTTTAAGAATGTTAGTACGAGTGTAATAAAAAGTGGTAATGTCACGGCGATAGGGGTAGAGGGTGTAGAGCAACAGAGCGTGGCGCATGGTCACTATCGGGCTGCGCACGCGTTTACATGCTTTCTTGACACGTGCCGTTTTATTATATTTCATCATTACACATAATTGACACTGCTTAAACATTATCCCTATTGTAGTTCCGTGCTAGACTGACTTGCGTAATCTCGTGCAGGCTCTGATAACCTTTGCCTGTTCTTAGCGTAGGCGATCTAGTATTTGTTCATCGTGGCCACCCAACGGGCAGATAATTGCCCATAATATTTTTGTATAGCTAAGAAACTATATACTGGTTTAAATAACGGCCTTTATTAGATTAATGTAAAAAAATAAAAATAAACACGGCAACTGAACTAAAGTAGAAAAGCAACAGGATTATTTATGTAGATACTGTAAACTGTAAACGAAACAATTGTAGGTAATGATAGGCAAAGTAAGATCTCTCGAATTTAAAATTAATAGTCTCAAATGTAACAGAAAATGTACGATTTGTAAACGATATATTCTATTTTCATTAGTCACTATATTGCGAACATGTTTGCGATACTAGAGTGGCTGATACTTGTTACAGCAATAGGTACATGCTACAATTTCAGGTGTAATTTTAACATTACATTTTGTGTGTGTATATATATATATATATATATATATATATATATATATATATATATATATATATATATATAAAGAAATATAATTTAAGAAAAATCTTTATTACAATTAGAAAAAAATTACAATAATTTAAAAACTTTTTTAATTTAAAAACTTTATAACTGATTATTAAACGGCAAGAGAAAATCGTTAACTTAGAAGTAACAAGGCTAAGGAAAATTCCAAAATTAAGTTTGCCTTTTTTACGCAGGTTACCATAGGAACGGGCCGCTATGAAAGTGACGCCGTGTCAGGTGTTCTTGTGCTGTACGGTCGGTGCGCGCTGCAAGTGCCGGCCACGGTTGAGCGTGCGGGCAGGCGGTTGGCAGTTGGCAGCACGCGCCTCGCACACGACAGGTGCGCGTCACGCGCCGTTGCATTGCTCATACATGCTCTAATATGTTACATTAGATGCTATTTTTGTCAGTACTTAAAACTTTTAGTTCATTACTTTTGGTGGAGCAAAGTAAATTTTTATTTTCTTTAAAATACATACATCAAGCTTCGTAAGGTTTTTTAGTACCTACTGCTTATTTACTTATTTTGGCAAGTATCACCTAATATAACTCATTTATAATAACTTTCAACTAATTTGATGATTATATTATCAATCAATTGACGCTGAGCATGCAGCTCCCGGTAGCCGCGGCTCGCTACGCCTGCACGTCCTCGCCCGCCCCGCTGGTCCGAGTGTTTTGACCTCACGCACTTGCAATTTACAGCTTTATCACCCGTTATTATTCTTAATAACATACTGCGCCACGACAACACATTAACCTCATCAAAATTCGCAACCCTTTTATTGTAATTATGTTGGCATTTCACAAGGAAAAATCGAACATTGGATAAATTATTTTAAAGCGTTATTTTACCGAATCCTTTATCGTGATGCTCACCAGAACATGAATATAAATCATTTTGTACGGAAAAATCTTTCGTACATCTTCAATCTTTAGATTACGATCTTGTCCGTATGTAAAGATTTTAAGATCTTCGCAATTCAAAAAGCTGTTTTAAACTCATTACATCACCGTTATGAGTCGATAAGAGCGTGAAATTTTGGTAATTGGTAATATCGTGGAAGGTACATACGATATTCAGCTGTAATTTATTCTTATAGAGACCGCAGTTACATCAATATTTTTCATACTGAATATTAAATATCTTCATTTATTATAATTAAAGTAAATGTAACTAAAAAGAAAACACAATAAACGTAATATTTTATTATTTTATATATTTCGTACATTTAAGAGAAAAAACTAAAAATCTTATTGGACATCACGCAGAGATCGATAAACAGGTATCATAAATACCACTACATTGTCGCATCGGTATTTTAAGTGAATCGCATCCGTGTGTCAGTGTCCATTATATCGTAATCAATCATATCATAAGTTCAAGTTTCAATCTTGGCTTGTGTCGTTTTGGTGCGAGCCAGGCTTTCGACACGGATGGAATGAATATAGCAGATAATATGACAACAGCCTGTGGAGACTCCGAGACCTACCCATTGATAACACAATTTTTCAACTCTTTTTAACTTTATGGACCTTTAATAGATACGATAAGAGGACGTAAAGAAAATGTTTTCAATTAATATAAATATAAACTAGGGCAAATGTAATTGAATAAAATAAAAAAAATAAATCAAGCATGATCGTTCACCGAAAAAATAATTCCAACTGCAATGTATTAATAATACCTAAGTGCATGTCAATAGCGCGTGCGCAGTATTATGTGAAGTGCTCTTAACGATTTAAGTGTTGAAGAGTCGAAGTAGGATCATTTATTATTTTATAATAAGTATACATACGTAAGTTCATTTTACTTTTTTATTTGCAACAAGTATTTTTTAAGGTAAAAGAAACAATTTGTACTTTTAACTTGAATAAATCAAGACTTCGTTTTAATTTTTTTTTATCTTTGTCTTTATACTACTAAAATTAAAAAAAAACGGAAATTATATATGATCGTTTCGACTAGTTCTTTAATGAGCTTGAATATAATATAGGAAGGTACACTTTCAACATCCAATATGCCTGAAATTCTCGTCATAATTTTTACATTTTGTTCCCAATGGGCAAGGGAATCAAAGACAACTAGTGTCAAAACATCAGTACATTGCGTGTTGAATGGCTCACTCTAAGCTGCACTTTAATAATAATAATAATCATTTATTTCAGATTTTCAACCATATATAGTGTTAGTATTCATATTACGAAAACTTTGAAACTAATGTTAGTACGTACAATAACTTATATATGTACTTTGACTGACGCTCCTACTAGAGCGAGGAAATGAAATAATTTAATTATAATCATTCCTTTGAGTGGGAATCAAACTCACGACGTTTTTACAGGGAAATAGCTTGCAGACATTCGCTAAGAGCTTATTTTGCCAGAGACCAAGGTTAAAGAGGTAAGAATAGAATAATATATGTAATAGCTATGAAATAATTTCCTGACAGAACTGAACGAAAGACTCTTCAAAATGATAGGGAGAAAAATCATAAGTTGAAATAATTTCCTGACAGAACTGAACGAAAGACTCTTCAAAATGATAGGGAGAAAAATCATTTTAGTTCCTGAAAATTGGAAGAGATGAGAGTATAATCAAGACAGGTTGAAATATATTTCAAGAAAGGGCAAATCTACAAAAGTAAAAGTTTTGGATAGCTTGAATATGCTAAAGTTTGAAAATAAATATAACGATGTGGTTTAACCTTTAATTCCTCAACACTTTCAAAGGCAACATTTGTTTCTAATTCTGAAAAAGTAGCAAAATTCATATTCCTAAGTGTAGAATAATACTTTAAAAATAGTAAATATTGAAATAAAATAGCAATCTCTTTTGTTAAGCGATTATTTCTTGATAACCTTTAAGTAGAAGAAATTTGTAAAAATCTCTCTACAGAGATGGTAACAACATAAATAAGTTGTAACAAACATATAAGAATTTCAGTGAGCCGGTAGCAGATCGCATGTCTTAGAGGTCAGAGCGCTTGGACAGTATCCAAGAGGCGCGGGTTCGAATCCCGCTACGTTCAAGTTTTTATACGTTTCTTCGAAAATGTTTTCTCAAATTCTTAATATTCAATATTGGTATTCTATATGTTCAATAATACGCAGCCAGAGTCGAAATTGTAAAACAATGATAAATTAAATCTGACTGTAACGCGATCGGTTGTGGGTTCGATCCCCACTCGGGGGAGTGATTATATTATTTTCACTTCTTCGCTCTGGTAAGACAAAATGCGGCGTTGAGTTCCACCACTCAACACGCAATGTCTCGACTTCGGCGGAAAGCGAAGTACGGAGTGTCTTGACACTAGGTACTTTCTGCCTACCCTGCTACGCGGGATAGAAGCGTGAAGCTAAAAAAAAAAGCAGTACAAAATATCACATAACAATAATGATTAGTAGATTCATTGAAGTCACTGGATGCACAACATCATTTTTTAAGCTCACAAGACGCATTGACCATATATACACAGTATGAGTTTAGTTTATTTTTATACAATTTATGTCAATCATTATACATATTTCAACAATAGAGGAACGTAACACATTTCAATGTGTCACCATTTAGAGTTAAGACATCCACCATGCGGGCACAGGTGCGCACACGACACTCGTGCAAGCGTGCAGGTAAGCTTGCTAACTGCAAACAGCTCCTGTCCACCTGTTTCGTAACACTGACCAGTATAATAAAATTGTGATTGTGATTAAAAAAATGTTTTTTAGTTACAATAACTTATAATAATTAAAATTAGTATTAATTTTAAAAGTATTTTTATTCTTTATATATATATATATATATATATATATATATATATATATATATATATAAGACTTGTTATTAAGCGTTAATCTGAGTATAAATTAATAAAACAAATTAAGGACATTTTTAATTTTATTTAAAACTGATCTAAAACAAAAATAAAGTTATGTTTTGCTTACATATTCAAGAATAATTATTAGTAAATGTGATAATTACAATTTAAATTACGAAGTAAAATGGTGTTTGAAGTCGATTAGTAATGGAAACTATCCATTAATGAGCGACATGAGACGGCTGCTATCATAGGCCATAAGTTACACGAGCATTAGTGAGCTGGGAAATAATCGCGGAGGCGGACCAATTTCCCACCTAGTGCTTAAACAATTAATAGTTCCATAGTGTGTTGATATACTGATTTTACATTCAGCTTTAGCTGTGATTTAATTGTGAAAAATACGATTTTGTTTATAGGCAAATTAAACATTCCATTATAATTTGTACTTAAATATGACAAAACAGTAACACTAGAAAAAACTTTAATAAATTATTTATATTTTAAAATAAGTCGTATCACAAGTATATTAAGTGTACATTATGTATAAAACGAGTGGAACAAAGAAGAAAAATTATTCACATGACTATTCGGAATGAACTGAAAAATTTATACTAAGTCATTCTGTTCTCCGCAGAGCTCAACCTAAAGTGTACAACTAATATGCATGCTAATATAAATTTAAAAATACTTACAAAAATTGATATATTAATATGCAGGCTCACATTGACACATATATAAGTGTATCTATACTTAATGGACGTCAAACCTTTGTCTTAATCAATAATCAACAACCAAATTGATCAACCAGTAAGTAATTTTGAGTTAGGATTTTTTGAATTTTCTCTCTGTCCTTTTAGTTTATTGTAATTTTAGTAATCTTGTCATAATAAATAAATTACCATCTTATAAATAAGACTACTAATCGTTTTTAGTCTTCAAACCATAATTTTAAAACAAAATAATGAACAGGAACTACAGTGATGAGATGACTTGACACATTATTTAAATTTAAAACAGGTTGGCACGTCGGTTTTTTTCATACTTGTTATTGGATTGTTTTGTTGGCTCTATATTCCTAAGCCGTTTTTGCAAAACGAAAAAAATAATTCACCATATGGGGTCATACCTTTTGAAAGATTATTTTAATGACAATGTAAAGAAAACATATGGCCAATTAATTTCTGCTATCTCTCCTAAATGAGCCCGATAGAATAAAAAAAAATAGTTCATTAAAACTGAGCCCATTATGTTGGATTTTTATAATATTTTCGTAACTGCATATCCACTTTAGTTTAAGCAATATCAATATTTATTTTATAATGCAATAATTTTATTTCAAACCAAAGTTACGTATAAAGCTATGATTTATTAGAATACAACAATACTATTATTCGTATCATATAATTAATATATTTGTTTTATATTTAATCTAATAATATGTTTGAATTGATTTGCTATTTAATTTACTCATATTCATGAGTGCAAATGAGTATGTGTGGTAAGTCACAACCTGCTCGAAGCAAGTTTCTCGGCGCGTCGAGGCGACCATCTGGTGGGCGAACGCTTTTTTATTTTCCAAACGTGTCGTCTTGGATTCTTGTTTTTTGCATTGGCTGGCGCTCACTTCTTTACTTTTTTTGTATAGCCAAGTTGCAGTTAACAGGTGGCTGGTTGTATGCAGGTGAGACCTGAGATTTCAACTCAAATTGTGTTAACCTCAGTGTGAAAAATCACGCGTGCTACTAGCAAATAAAAGAAAATGTTTAAATTTTGAACCTTTATGTACTTCATTAGATTATAACTGCATCTCAGCAAAATAACACGAAACCTTCTAATGTAGTCCATAAAAATAAATCAAGTTACCTCTTGTCGGATGAATTTTTATAATTCCTACTGTATAACTTGGATGGTTTATGCATTACCTAAGATGTAGTAAATAATAAAAATAACTTTATTTTGATAACTTAGTAGATAGCCGCACAATATCAGTTCTGGTTTTCATGCTGGAGGTAATTTTGTGTAATACACCACTATACAAATATGTTGATTTGAGATATTTAAAATATTTTCTTTAGTTTATGCCAAGCCAGTATTGTGAACTATTATACATATTTATTAGAACCTATAACTAGCTCCTTTTGACATTTTCATTTTGTATATTTTGTGTTATTTTCATTTTGTTTTCATATCATTTTTACGACGACCACGCCTTTTGTACATTATATACTATTGCCGTAAAAAATTCATAGCTAGAGCATCAACTATTCTTTTAAGAAATACAAAATTCAACATGTAGTTCAGAAACTGTACATCATTATTTGGATTTTTGGCTTAACAAGTATTAACTTATGTGAAAGCTTGAAAAATTGTGCCTATTACCGAGAGCGTACTCAATAGGCTGGCAGACCTACACCGTTAGCCTCTAGATCACGACTCAGCGGATTATTCGAGCACAAAGAGAACCAGTGTGCGACGGACGGACACAATCACTCATAGCGTGAGTTTGTCATAGAGCAGCGACGACAACGCGTCGATCACCGCGCGACACGCTTTGTTACAGCCTGCTCCGATTTGTACACTGATACCACCACTTCAATTGACCCACAAAATATGTTATTGTTCCTGAAGAAAAAAACATTTATTTCATACTTCAATGTTATGTAGTTCTAATTTATATTAAATATTTTTTTATTTTACCTTGTTACTCTATGCTTAAATTTGATTTTCTTAGTATTTTTTAAATTGTTACTTTATCAAGGTTTTTTATAAACATTTATTTATACTTAATTACGTACCAGAAACCTTTACTTAATGAAGAGTTATATTAATTTATTGACTGATGTCTGCCATTATATTTCAGAAACTTTCTACAGACATAGTCGTTCGAATTGTCTGCGAGACGGCTGTAAAATCATTCACCCATAAAGTGATATATAGGTTAAGACAGACTCAAAAATCATTCAAAGTACCGTAATCTCATCCTTTTATTTTGTAATTTCTTCTTACTACCAATTTTGAGGAGTCGTTTAACATTTTAGGGCTCTTTTATAGCCTGTCTGATGAACATCTACAGTTTTTATTTAACGTTACGACTCTCTCATTTCGATGAAAGTATATCATATTTTGTTTTGTACATTTCAATATTAAAAGATATATTTATATTGTAAGTGACGTCACTTTCCACAAAATGTATTAAAATTTAATTCATTGGTTAATGTAACGGTTATGTACAAATATTTAAATACTGCAAATGAATAATATGATAAATTACATTGTACATGTAACACGTAAAATAATATAAAAATGACGTCCCGCAACTTATATTTTATTATAAGTGGGCAGTTGTATGAATGTTCCAAGATCTTGCCTAGCAGTCTCCGTCTTCAACATTGTAGTCTCACAGACAGTAACTACGGCTGAAGACACAGATTCCTTGCTTTATCAGCTTTATCTTATAATTTCGGAAAAAATAGATTTTGCGTGAACTCTAGTGTGAGTCTGCTGAACAGTTCTAGTGTGAATGTGAAAAATCCATATTTATATAAGTGGCAGGTTAATGTTGCACAAATACTATAGCCCCTCTTAGATCTACAGCCAAGTATTGCAAGTCTTTCGAATTACTCAAGTATCCTTGAATATATGGACGTAGAATTATGAACCTTGGAGTAGGTTTTTTTCATTCAAGATTAGGAAGTAGTAGAGATATGACACCCACTACTAACCTTTATTAATCTGAGGGACCAAGCGCTCAAAATACTTAACCTTAACGAATCTCGTATGTGAGCCTAGGTATACCGTCCAATATAAACCTGAAAATAACCCACATGACATAAGATATATGAGATATATGAGGCGGTTGAATGCTTCTGTTTTTACGTATTATAAAAGTAAACTAAATATTTTTTTATTTTTACGTATTATAAAATTAAACTAAACTTAATATTGTAAAAGTAAACTAAATATTTTTGAATGATTATTGAATGAAGAATGTGACTATATTTCAAACGATCTTGCGGCCTTAGCGTTCATATCTATTATTAATGTAAGAGAAATTTATGAAATAAATTTCTGCAAACTGTGTTATTGTTTAACAAAATTGGAGCTAAGAAACTTTTAAAATAAATTGCTTGTGGAACGTTTATACTTGTGGGTGTTTTATTAGTTACCGGTAAATTCAGTTCTAATTATTACTTAGTAAGAAAGGTCACTTTAGTATGTAAATATCTACAGAAAAGTACAGTAATACAACTGTAGTGTATGTATTCATTACGTCTGTTAATAATTATAGGTTGAGTCTAAGTGTTATAGTTTTGTAATATGCTTTCATTAAACTGTTGTAGGAGCATGTAAAAGAGAAAACGTCCATTTTGTGGTTATATCATTTTAGTAGTATCAATACTTAAAAATACAACATTACAAAGTTCTTTAAATAAAATTGACAAGCAGTGAATGAGGATTGAGGAGTGAACCAGGCGGCTGTTCGTATAGTCGGGGCGGCGTTCGGGAGCCGCGCGCCCACGCTGCGCCTGTCGGTGTCAGCGGCACCACGCTCAGTTGCTTAAATATCTTACTTTCACATTTGTTACAAGTAAACGTCAAGAACTCATCATGTTCAACAACAATATACCACGCCTTGTCTTTCTCTACGTAAGATATAAAAATAATACCCATAGTATAGCGTGTAATGTGAGATTTTAGAGCGTCTGCTGCGTGAATTTTTGTGTCTACAAGCATTCTATTATAGATAACAAACTGAGGAAGCAAAAGATTTCTTTATCAGCAATTTACTGTCACTCACCATAATGTTTTATTTAACTGTATATTCAATACAAAAGTAGGCGCCGATCATCTAAATAAAAAACTTTCATTTTGCTATTAGAACAATAGTCTTGATTTGTGAGGATACCGTTTTTAACATTTGTTGAAACAATATAATAGTCATTTAATTCTCCACCCATAACGTAACGTTAATAATATTTAATAATAATGCAATCAGGCAATATAATTTTTAAATACAGTTTATTCCTAATATTAAATATGTAAAAGTCTAGCCCAAGATATTAGAATAAAACGCAAGTATAATCATTATCTTGACACGCCCGTTTCCTACGACGAACAAGTGACTAATGAAGCATTGCACGTCTAAATATTCATGAAGGCAGTTAGCGTGCGTGCTCGCGCCCAAAACTGGAAGCTCTATCATCAACTCTCGTAACCTTCACTACAAAAGGATTAAGAAGAAATGTATTTAAACAATACCTTGATTGCATCTAAAATAAAACGATATATAAAACTCGTAAAGTTTTAATATACACATTACAGTAAGGAATTTAAACACATAAGTGCAAAAAATAAATGCCAACGATTAATAATGACGTCCAAAAATTATGAAAAAAAAAATATTCTCATTTGAAGCTGTATTGTAAAATTATTTAATATTTCTCGATATTTATATAAATGACTTGTACGTAGTATAATTAAATGTATGATAAATATAGTTAGTCGTCTGTCACTTTGCTGTTAAGCTATCCATAATGTATTGTTTACTAGTGCTTAATGTATTTGTTTGATAGAATGGTTCAATATGTAATAACCAAGTAATTTGTTACTGAACGCTTCCTCGTAGCTGTATTACTTAAGTAGAAGAATGTTTTTTCCACAATGCGTATAATATTTGTATAACAATCCAACATATTCTTGTTAGGTATTCGTTAGTTTCAGATGGTTTCATTTGATATTAGAATATTTGTTAGTTATTCAAAAATATTCGCTCTCGTTATTGTCTGTGGCAGCGCGAGCTATTATTGTTACTAAAGGAATTCAGACAGAGCCGTGATCGACATCTATTTACTTTTGAACTTAACAACAGAGTAAACACCCATTATTAAGCGAACGCGTTCCAAAAACTCAACATCGACTATATCCATTGTAGTTTGTCCAAACCGTTACAAAAATCACGGTTAATTATCTCATTAAAATGTCATAGTGTTTTTTGTGCTAGTGATCAAACATCTTTTAAAATATAACTAACACGTTACAATTTTTGATTTTTTGTCTATATTTAGAATTAAATTAAATATCATTATTATGTAAATAAATGAAAAAGTACATGGTACATACAAACAATAAATGAAAAAGTAAATATTACCATTATAAATAAAAATATCTTTCAGCGATTTAGACTTAATTTTAGTTAAATCAATAATGGTTAACACGAGTTGTCTACCTAGTTCAAGCTTATAATAATAACATAAACAAATTGCATTTTGAATTCCAGTTTTCATTATGAATAATAATATATTCAAAAGATAAGTTTTGTCGTGCGTGCTCGTAAGAGTGGCGAAACATATCCAAAAAATCGTTGCTTATAATGTACGGTACATTATGTTTGATATGTTTAACATTGTTTTGTTACCGGTAGATTCAATAATGTATAAGCGTTACTACAGAAACAGCATAAAATAACAGAGAAAAATCAAAAAAAGGTGCGTAAGTGCGCCACAATATTTAAAAAACCGTGACCTTTTTGCCGTAGCTTCTACAAAATACGCCATTTCTTTGGAAAGAAACGGGGCTAATGTCCTAATGCTAGTGTTATTTTTAAGCATTAAAATATAAATATGTTAAAAAATATAAAAAACTCATTTCAACAAAATATCATAGAATAATTGTAAATACCTACGCCGTAAGTGGCGTCAGTAACCGCAATTATATTTTCTCTTTACAGTAAGGCCCTACTCGGGTGTCGTTGAGAGAAAGCAGTGCAATACAGACGCCGCGAATCTGACACGTGTCACTAGTTATTTAATTAGTGTAGGGTGTCGGTGTTGGCGGGTGACGGTGACCACATACAACGGTTACCTGCGGCCGTGCAGCCGACATAGCCGGAACGAAATGCGATAACTGGCTGCTACTAGAATCTTACACGCCTCACAAATTAATGATAAATTTTCATTACATACGTTTACAACGTCTTTTATGTCTGCCTTTTTTATTAACGCAAGTACTATTTAAACACATATAGAAATTAAAGTACTTAATCAAACCGTATATTATTAATATTAAGAATAGTAAAATGATATTGCAAAACTAAATTTTCTTTAACTTCCATGACAGTTTTAGAGAGAACTTATATCGATGTTTTATCCCATTGTTTTGTTTATTATAAGAGAATAATATGAATAAGATTGAGCAAGATCGTACAAAAGCAATTCATTATATGTTAATTTTCACTGATGCATAATTTAGAATTAATGATACCTCTAAATGACTTTAACATTAGTTACAAACATCTTTTGTATTAAAAATGTAACGGTTGCAGCGCACATCGTATTAAGTAAGAGGTTAGTTAAGTCACGTTTAGTTTTATCAGTAAAGTATCCAAAAATTACATAAATTTGAAACATTTTTTTTACAAGAACACATATTGTCAGTATTATTATTACTATAATGTAATTATTGAAAACAAATAAAATATTATGGTACCTACTCTTGTTAAATTATATAGTAGGTATCTAGAAGGAGATAACGTTACACCGACGTTATAATTGAGTTAATTGAGTTAATTACCAAAGTTACAATAACTACAAGATTCATAAAATATTTATAATATCCTTTATATTACCCTTTTTAAATATAGAAAATAGGTGTCTATTTATATTACCCTTTTTAAATATAGAAAATAGGTAAAATAAATAGGTTTTATTTTTCTTTACAAAGATAAACAATGAACAAATTCATATTTTATCTATTAAAAATATTATTAAAATGAACTGATTACTCTCGTTATCTGTAGATGATCCTTTCTTTACACTTTGGGTACAAATAGGTAGAAAATGTACAACGTTCATAATTTTAAAATTTTAAATATGTCTATAAATCTTTGAAACCAATAATAGTATTTCGGTATAATTATATAAAGAGGTTCTTCGTTGAGGTTATGGAGCCGACAAACAAAATTCTTGGTTCTCATATCTACTGATTTCTCTAACCAACATATTTGAATGCGATGTAAAATATTTTAATGATCATAGTTTTGTTAAGGTAACTAAATATAACAATTTTAAAAATATATTTTTTTTTATAATTGTTATTTAAGTATCAGCAACCTAGTATTTGTGGAAATATACTTATCACTTCTAATGTTAACGTTAAATAAAAATTAAATAAAATACGAAAGTGATAATAATAATGTATAAAACAGGTATCCTCGAAATTCTTGATGTAAATATGTCTGATAGGTATTCCAGATATGGAATTTATCTAGTGGACGTCGTAAATTGTCCAAGTTTCTTCTTTGTTGCTATTCCTAGAATATGTTTAGGATTTAATGTTCATATATCTATATCTATTCATATATTTTAACTTACGATTCAATAATTAAAAAGCATACCGAAACAGAGATATGATCTTTATAAAGATTAATTTTTGCTTAAAAAATACTTAATCTGTTGTGCCTTTTGATTTACTAGTGTCAGATGTCGTCAGTAAGACAGGCAAAAGAGTATACATTTACCTTCATTAACTAATACCACAATTCCATGCTCAATTACCTAAACTACAAGAAAAATTAGTAAACTCAAAAGCTAAATAAAATATGTATTTTAGAGAAAAATAATCGCCATTATTAAATTTTTCACTAGTTATGAGACGATTAACGATATTAATTATTAGATATAAACAAAATATAACACGTAACTTAAAATATCATTACACAAAAATTAAGTATGATATTTTTAAGAAAACCATAATTGCCTATTTCATATCTGTGTCAGTCTAAAGTGTCTGAATGTAATTACCAAAAGTCAAAATGGTCCGCCCACTAGAACTCTTATGTTCTTTAACAACCTGCTCAAAAAGAAAATTATTTACAATTTCATTTTGTATTACTATCATATTATTTTTGCTAAATATTTTTAATGACATGTTTGTAATAATATTCTCTACAATAAACGAAAAAAATATGGGAAGTATGATCAATCAAAGCAAACTAATTTCATTGTTTATTGCTCTGCGTTGGCCGACTCGTCGATAATATCAAATACTTGATTTCGTACCATATCTTTTTTATATTTTATCTGACTGAATTTATAATTTATACAAGATAATAAGCTATGGGCAAAAGCTAGTGTTATATAAACAAGTGAGACACATAACTGATAAATTTTAAAAAATATATAAGAGATTTTGTAACTGATCATAGAATAGAATAAACAGAGTGTTATAAAATATTATCTATTATTGTATTTCTATAGTTATACTGTATTCTGAAGAACAATAATTATTTGCATTAGCACATATTTAAGCACATATTAAAAATAATATACCTGTAAAAACCTGTACTTATACCATTGATTATTGTTCTTGTCTAGCATATAATATGTATAATGTTTTATTATTGTTCTGAAAATGTAATAAAACTTGATTTCAAAAGTTTTACCTTAAGATTAAAAATGAAATTCGGTTAACACAGCTACTATATTTAAAGTAATTTTAAAGAATAAGAGATATCGCCAGCAATTTTCGTAGCATCTATTCAAACAATAAAGCCCCACTAATGGTGCACTAAAATATTGTCCATTTAGTTATTAGATCCGAGCTTAAAGCATCACGACATTGACTCGAATTTTTGGTGAAGTAGATCGTATCAACGCTTCGGCATATTGTGTGAGTGCTATAGTGGCGCAGGGAACCGTGACGTGGACAGTCGGTTGAGCTGCACAGCTTACTACAATCTCGCGTTCGGCGACAAGTAAGCTCTGAGCGTAATCTAACTAATTGAATCAATCGCTAGTCACTCATTTACGATGAAATGAAAAGAAAAGACTGATAGCACCTATAGATTAAAATCGACGATGAATCTGAGCTACCATAATGTATTTTAAAGCTATAATTAACAAAATGATCGTTACAAGAATTCCCTGGCAATTAGAACACAATGATCCTAAAATGAGCGGAAAGAACAGGATGGATTATTTTAACATTAAGCCTTCGACGTAAATTACATTAATTAACAAAATACACAGCTTCTTTAAATATTTTCATGTTGTATATCAATAAGGACTAGTAAGTATAGGTATTGTAAATATAATTTTAACGCAAGTAGGTAATAGATGACTTGTGACCTTTGATCTTTACAGAGGTTTAACATACAGCCATGAATGTGGATAAGAATTGTTACCACTACAGATAATTATTATTGGCCGACAAATCTTCTCTCAGTGAACCGTTACTCGTGATTTGTTGCAGTGAAAACATTCATTTCTTCATTTGCATACAATGGTTTGGTGCCAAAAAATATTGGAGTGTAAACGCTTACAATAAAGGCATATGAAAGTTCGTTTAGTTACAGACGTGTCGTTTAAAATCATATACCACAACTCTTTATTTCATATGAACTAACTCTACATTAAAGTATTTATAAATATTTACTTATAAACTAATAAATGAAATTGTTAATAAAAACTAATATGCTAATAATACGTTTTATATTGACCGGAAAATTAACAAAAACTAACCACTCTGTGCTAATCCTCCGTATTGTGTTAGCGAATGCTAATAAAAACTTACAAAATTTACATTGTAGAAAAGTATACGGGAAAACTCAACTTAATAATTGTCTATAAATAATGAAGTTTGAGATGTTTCTGATTATAACACTCCGTTATTCACTTGTCTTAATATCAATTAATTATTTGTATCAATTTTTCAAGTAGTTAAATTCTATAATCAAATTCATTTTATATTGCACATTTTAATATTTTTTTATTACACACTAATCACTTAACACATATAGCATATACACTTAACACATATATAGGATACATTACATACTAACTCTCGACGAAGATAGAATGCGGTAACGGCGCTTCATTTTATTCAATTCTTTTAAGGTACTAATTGTTTTGATAACACCGAACAATACACATAAGCGAGTATGAACAATAAAACCGGAAAGATGTTTTTAATTAAGTTCATATTAATATTGATTATTTTTTTAACTTACTAAGAATGCAGCTACTATAATATAAGCACATTCAATATTGTCTAAACCTTTTCTTTTATTCTGAAAAGATATTTGTGGAAAAAATAGCATAGAGATAATAGTAATTACCATTTTATAGAAGTTGTCACTCTAAATACGCTACAATTTAAATTGAAGTTGCCACTTTACTAATAATATTAATAAGACAATACTTTTTACTTACTATACTCTTAATTTAGTTTATACATATCTAAAGCAAACAATAAAATAATGATAATACATAACACTTACATTCAATTAATCTTTAAACTTTCAAACATACACCAACAGTGTTTAATGAGAAATAGAAATTACAATAATATATCTTATGTATATTTATATTCATAACCTAAGTTACTAAAGGCTCTTACAATCAATAAAATTAATCAAATAAAAATACCCAGTTGTAACAACAAATCGATTACACAAGTAAGGAGAAGCTAATTCAGTAGCAATTGTTTTATGTTTGCGGTCGCGAGTACAATATCTTCAAAGATTAGAAGTGTATAACTCAATGATTTCGTTTCGCGGGCGGAAACGGGCGCGCCTACGCACAGGTCAGAGCAGTGACCCCGCAGCTCACCTCGGCGCGAGCGCACGCGGCATGTCTACTGATCGCAGACCTCATTGTTCCACCTTCCAAGAGATCTTTGAAGCAGGTAACTGGAAGCCACTCTACTCAACAGGTTCATAGATTAACTGTACAGATAATAATTTAGCCGTAATGAATCAATTAAATAGATATCGAATCTAAACTTTAAGTGTACATTTAATTAACGTGATAGACAGTCCTGCTTATTATTTCAGAGTAGAAATTTTATAACTTTATAATTTTTATTATTCGTTCATGCGCATGTTTTCAAGAGTCAAGTATTTAAAGTTAAAAAATAGTTAAGGTATATATATGTACATATATATATATATATATATATATATATATATATATATATATATATATATATATATATATGTGTGTATGTAAGTGTGTGTGTATGTGTTATAATATAAAAATTCTTATGTAAGTATATATAATAATTAGTGTCAATTTTAATTTGATATAATCATCTAAGTAAATACTACAGCAAGACTTTTAATTAAGTAACAAACATCTTTTTATGTTGCACTAACGACATTTTTTCTGCAATGTTTTATGTAGAGTAATTCTCGAAAAGAGCAATTCGTTTAAAAGTGATGTGTTAGGTTTCATTTCGGCTGCGGTCACGGGAGTCATTATCGCGGTGACAGATTGCAGCAATAAATATAATTTTAACACGGTTAGATATAAAGAATTACACGCGAGTGTAATATGCGCGTCGGACACAATTAGTAACGCAGGTGTAATTTGTGATAGTGATGGGCGTTTTGTCTTATTTGGTTGTGGTATTCTCAATCATAATTAATATTACAATATTAAAGATCATTCGAATGTTCAGTGCTCCTTGAGTTAACGATATTTGAAATGACTTTAAATTTAACCATAAACTTTTACTATCTACTAAAGTTCGTTCTTAACGAACGCCTCCTAACTATCTCTCTGCCAAATTTCAAATTTGTACCAAAATTATATACGAGTTTCATACTTATTTGAGTGACCCTCCTAATCCGACCCTGTCGTCAAATCCTCTTGTCATGTACTAAATGTAAACCACATCTTTGACAAATTTTATTGTTGTACGTAAATCATAAATTTTTACGGTAAAAGTAAAATATTTTTTAACCTGGCCTGAAGAATAAAAGAAATAGAGTTATTTGATTACTTTTTAAGAAGACGAACACTTTTCCTACACTAAAGACTGTTTCTATTACTGCCATGTTAAATTAAACAAAAGCTTTCTAGGATGCACTAGTACTATTCATGTTCACACATTCAGTTTTGGTACACAATTACAAATAAACTCAGAGTAGCACAATAACTCGTAGAGAACTAAGGTTAAAACAAAGGTAAAAAAAATTGTACATCAGAACCCTGATTACAATATAAAAACATTATAATTAACAAAACTGGCATTTTCTAAAAAAATAAAAATATCTATTTATTTGATTCATAAAAGAAAAACCGTAACGCAACTAGTTTATCTCCAACAAGAAGCAATCTAAATAGTGTAGAGATTTCATCTTCATGTATCATAGCTCGAGACGAAAACCGTACTGCACAGCTATTAACCTTTACATGGCACTTTATTTTATACACAAAGTTATAACGAGATTCAAGAAATTATACAAAATCTGTGCTTGACAGAGTGAAATAAGAATACAGTCCATAGACAAAGTTCTACTGGACTTTCGAAGTTTACTTGCACTTATCAAAAATATTAAAAATAAGCACTGAGAGTAAAGTACCTACTGTCAGGTGTACTGATAATATTAGATATTCAATTGTAAAAACTTTCATATGACAGTAATTATTTAAAACAAATTTAATTAAAAAGTATGTGTGTTAACAATAATAATGATTCAAAATTGGACATAATAATGATTAAATTATATACGTATATTTTGTATATCAAGATTAAATTATATACTTATAATTTTGCTGTAGTAGTTAGAGTACTACATCTTTTTTTATCTATTTGTTATCTATTTTTATTTATAAAAACACACTAAATGGTCGTTCTCAAAAATTTCATCTATACTCTTATAAAATACGATAGCGAAAAATGGCTTCGTATTTTTATTTATTTGGCTTGATTTATTTAAAGGAATACAATGTTACATTTAAGCCGGTCGTGGCGCAGTGGGATAGGGTTTGACTGTAAACGTGATTGGTTGTGGATTCGATCCACACTAGGGGGATTATATTTAAATTATAATTATTTCCTCGCTCTGGTAAGACAAAACGCGGCGTTGAGTTCCGCCACTTAACACGCAATGCCTTAAATTCGGCGGATGGCGGAGTGCGAAATGTCTTGGCACTGGGTACTTCCTATCTACCCTGCTATTTGGGATAAAAACGTGAACCAAAAAAATGTGTTACATACTATAAATACATTTATGTATATACATAGTCATAAATAAATTGTTATATAGTATATCTCAGCTTCAGGGTAACATAATATTAAAAATTGTTGCTGAAACGCTTTTAAATGCTTTTTAAATTAATAATAACTCAAAAAATCAAAATATAATAATAAAAATTATAGGTTTATATAAAAGTAGCTTGTGGTATTTGATTTTCTTACTTAACTTATCTTAGCTTTATAAAATATAAGGAGTCATTAAATAAATGCAAATTACAATTTTTGGCTAATTTATCACAAACATTAATTGTTCTATTCAGTAGTGCGCTTAGACCTAAATTTATTTCTAAAATCTTAAGCATAAACGACAACAAATAATTACGTGTCAAACTCAAAATATAATAGTGTTCAACATTAGAATAAACAAGCAATATATATACAGTAGCCAGAGAAATATATGTGATATCACTGTATTTAATAATTAAATACAAAAAAACATTGTAACACTGTTTACGCGTAGCACGTAAAGTAAGGTATTACAATCAATATTTTCGTCTTACGTTACAGTCTTGATCTTGATTTATGCGTGTGCGGTTTTAAACGTGCCGTATTATTAAGAAGTTGTAAATCACTGATCTAAATTAGGACTATGGTGAATCGGCTGCTCGAGATTTGTTGATGGTATTTTAACAATGCATGGGCGAAATCTATAGCATCGCATATTATACGCATACCCTGTTCATCAACAGCTATGTTGGAGATTTAACCTAGGTTTAATTTAATAACTATTATACAAATAGGTATATTCCAATTATATGTTTTTAATAATAGAATGAAACTGTTTTATTGTTCCAAAAAACAACCGTTTGGTACTACCATGTTTATATAGAACATAACATTTTCCTTAACCATTACCATGTATTTACATTAAAAATATCCTGTAAAATGGCTGTCACATTGAAGTCACTTGCTGCAAAACAATATGTAAGTAAGATATCGTTGTTTATGTCTTTCAATAATCATGAATAATGAAAAAGGAAGTGTTAAACATTGTTTATCATTTGACATTAAACAAATCTACATTTACTCTTAGTTTATCAAACCTTGCTTCTCCATAAATAATAATCAACTTAAAAAATAATTTAAACCATTCGATTAAACTTTCCAAAACTACAAGTGCAGTTGCAAGAGAGCGGCGGCAGTTTGGACGACGGCAAATGCATCATGTGCGATAATGAACTGGCTCGTGTGCACGACTGTGCCTGCAAACTCACATGTAATGTACAATTCTTACCTTATTAAATTGTGCTTCACTTAGTGATTGCTGTATAAAATCCTTGGTAATATTTGATTACTTTACCTTAAACTTTTATAAGCAAATAATAAAGAATCTGTGTTTGCTGGAGAGCCAATTTTATAATGAATATCAGAAATATTCTCTTAAGAATTTGCTTATAGATCACTCTCGATGTTATATTAAGACTAGTTTAATATGAGATCGTGTACATACAAGTCGATTTAACGTACTTGAAGTAGAACAAAGTACCTGCATATTGCTTTTGCAGGACAAACTTGCAATGAATATGGACGCCATTTGTGAACAAGACAGGATCTCGGGTTTCTTAAACTGGCACCTCCCACGTGGTGCCTTGTGCCCTTAACCTTTCGTGCGGCCATATCGCGGTTCATGTGCCTTATAATGTGATCACCATAGAACATATACGGTTACGGGTTATGTCTAAATTTGGAGCAATGTTTCGTCGTAAACAGTACCAAACAAAATGTGTTACGAAATTCTAAATATTACAAACTTAAATATAATGTTTTATTATTTTATATAACTATAACAGTCATGCTTTAAATATACGTTTACTATACAATAATAAATTATATAGTACATTATAATACTTGTTTTGTGTTTTTTTTTGTAATAGGCGCTATTTCAATTCTTTAATCATTTCGATCCGCGACAATAGCGCACCTGTGCCGCGCCGTTGCGGCGCCGACGCCGACGCACTTTCAAAAAAGGCTTACGTGGTACTACTATAGAGCAATATTATCCAATTTACGTCTGACCTAAATATCGGGGCTTACACCCGTATCAAGTCTACCAAGTTCCTGTTAACTTATGTGGGGTAAATAAATCAGCATTATTTTCAATTTTCACGTTACTACATTCATATGTATAGAACAATTATAAAAAAAACAATCGAGATGTTCCAAATCAATATATTTACTGCAATATCAATAAATAATGTGAGTACTCCACACAATTCTATGAAAGTACTTTGGATGCTAATCTGAAAATAAATTTATTCTAAGACAATAAAGGAAATCTTTGTAGTTTATTGTTATAACAAACAAGATTAACAATAGAACAGATATGGATTATTTTATTTCACCATGTCGACTCTCCCACGCCAGTGGATTCAATTATAGAGGAAAAGTAGATAGGTCGGCTTGCGAGTGGTCCGCTCGTGACCCGTAAATTGGAACGGTCCGTCGCACGCTCTTGTCGCACCTTAAAGCCGCTTTGGACGTCGTTCCGCTGCGCCACCACAAGTACCACAACATAATTTAACAATGTTCAAAACATCTTTGCTATATATATCATATAATTTCCGATAATTTTAACGTTAATATTAAATCGATTAATGAGGTAGAAGTTAAGTGACTATAATTTATAAGATTAGCCTTTTTAATTGATCATGATGACGACGCAACTGAAAGAAAGCGGCGAATTACTATTAAATCTGATGCATGCAACATCTGATGCAAAACGTACATATACTCAACGTGGCCAAGTTACTTAATTTTTTTGCTCTCTATTCCCTCCTCATCACTAACATAGTATGATTTACTAATGAACTACTTTATTTAATAAATTATTTCTTTGATTATTACAGAATTCTATACGGACAATATTATTCGTTATTGTATTGTTAACGAGAAACCAGCGGAAGTAGAATAAAAATGAAAATGATTACCAAATATGTCAACCGATGCTAAATTGTAAGGAAAGAATAATACGATCTGTCAATTGTAAATCGCGATTATAACGCATAACCACCTACAAGGCTACAACTTGGGACTCTCACACACACTATTTACAATACTACAGATAATATTACTCATTTTTATTATAGGCTGCTTACTTTTTCCGTATTTTATACAAGTTTGATGTTGTTTTCAAATAGTGCTTTAGATACTTTTTAGAACTTTCAGTTTCCATTATCATCTAGTACGGTAAGTTCTTTTGGTATAACACTTACTACTAAAGTGTAGTTCTTTAAAATATATAATATTCAGTATTCTGTGACTCTACAGCCATATGCTTATTATTTTATATTAACTTTTTACAATATCCGTAATACATATGTACACATATTTACTTTTTTTATAAACACTGTCGGTTGTTTTTATATCTATTTAGTCAATTTACGTGCTTGCTTGCTTAGTATTTTATGCTTAAACTTTACTATCCATTACGGTACAATTATGAGTCACATACAAATGAAATAATGTTCTAAAGTTGGCTTAGTTAGCTATCTAGTAGCGTAAACAGGTGTGCTTGCCTTATTGGGACCGAAACGCCTAACAAACAATAACGCAATCGCTTAACCAGGTCCGCTGCTTTTATAGAAATCATATCCATTCTCGACAACGAGACAAACGAAAAAATACAATAGAAAACTGAACATGATAACTAAAGATTTTTTTAATTTATTTACATTATAACACTAATTGTACATAAACATTATAATATAACCCTCGTTATTTAATTACATCTATATTTTACATGAAATTAGTTATGGATTTAATAAGACAAATTACGCGTGTATCATTCAAAATTAAATACAAGGTGTTTAATTTTTTATGTCAGTGATAAAGTTAATTTATTTATTTACCATAAACATAATTATAATTACTATATTCGAATATCATAGATAAAATAAACCTAAATAGTAGTTCACAAGAGCATTTAGCTTATATTTACGGAAACGTCATTTAAGTAATAACGTTTAAGAAGGTATTTAACCGTAAGTATAAGCAGACACATTATGGTTGCTGCGTTAAGAATTATGATTGCTTTAATTAGAGACCAAGCTTGGTCTCTGGCTGGTTAGTGTACATATTTCTAAGATTATTTTCAAGGTACGATAAGAATGTTCTATTAAGCAAAAATGCATACAGGTTTCTGTTGTTAGAATAAGAAGGTAAAAACATTAAACACCACTTTCATACTCTTACTACTACTTGTGGTTATTATTTACATAATAACATAAAAGTAATGAATCAATATGTCATATTATTTCATTACACTTAAGTTCGTTATAAATATAAATATATTTAATATATTTAAATGAAACCAATAATTAAAATGTCTTAGTAATCTATTAATCTTAGGTTACATGAATAATTCTAAATACACAAAAGTAAACAAGCTATCGTTTACGGGTCGCGTGTGTACTTGCAATTAAACGTCCATTGGATGCGCTACCGGTGTGATCCCTAGATATAACCTAAACTCGTCAATTTTAATTATTATTAACGTTCTAACACACAATTTAGTAAAAGTATTAAGTTATATACTCATAAACGATCTAAATTATTGAAAAAATAGGACAATTGTTTAGTCATTTTATATTTAATGCCTACGATCATGTAAGACTTTCAAAATATTTCTTTGAATCGAGCATAGGTACAACAAAATTAATATTAAATATTCATATTTATAGAATTACATTTTCAGCTTCACGGTCCCATATAAGAGAGGAGTCCACTGGGTTCTTGACTACCTTTAAAACAATCCGTCCTCCACTTTCCAAAGCAACACTTAGTCATACGAGAGTGGGCAAATAAATGTCATTTAAATATAATTATTCCCCTGGTTGAGGATCTAACGCGCAATTATTCGGGTTTCACATTCTGAGTCAGCTACAGAAATTAATATGACTTACGTATTATAATTTTTTTATTTATTGTTTAGTAATTTACATTAAAAGGGAATCATTTTTAAAAATCACTTTATCTAAATAGCACTCCTGTAAACGACGAATAAAATTATACTACACAGCAAGTACGCTCTGAAATGCTTGACACTTCTCGCCGGAAATATCCGGCGAGACCGCGGATTTGTTTCGTAAGCTTTAGAATACCCCATACCCAGGTAACACCATAAGAAAAAGTTTATTGGACTCAGATCCGGGCTACGTGGTGGCCAAGGAATGTCTCCTCTTCGAGATATCAATTTGTTAGGGAAAAGTTGATGGACAACGGTCATGGTGGTGTTGGAAGTATTGGCAGTTGCGCCATCTTGTTGAAATCAGGTCCGGGTATTGAAACTTGGAAAGTTCTGCAACTCTGGTGTAAAAAATCATACCACCAGTCCGGACATATGGCATCATAGGTCCCCATACTCTTTACGAGTATGGACCTATGATGCCATGCGCTGACATAGCCGCCCAAATGTTGGCCTTTGATGCTTGAGACGATATTTGAGACGTAAGTTTACGCTACTCCGGTAGCGACAATTTTGTCCATTGACATGGCCGTTGATGTGAAAGCGAGTCTCATCAGAAAATAATACATTCTTAAACAAAGTAAAGCAGTTCATCATTTCATTTCCGTAATTAAATCTATTGGTAGGATCAATATCTTTTAATTCCTATACTAACTAATTTTGTATGGACGAAATTCTTAATATTCTTTAAAATGCGCTGCAACGTCGATCTTGGTATATTTAATGCACTTGGACGATTACAAATGGATTGAGTAAGATTTTCACGAACTGACTACATTACGTTGATGTTTTCTTCCGTGCGTGCTGTCCTTGGTCAGCCCAGTTGTTGTTATTCCAACGTAGAACGAAGTTTCCTCAAACTTTTGAATCCAATTCTCAATCGTTTGAATACTAGGACAATCATTAAACGTGCGTAAATCTTGATACTCTCTACTACTCAAACACAACATATAGGACGATGGGATACTAAAAATATTGGTTAAGTTAAAATTTATTAAATATAATTTATAATTAAAAAACATATTTTCATGAATACAACATCATAAGGTATTCATGATTATATGAAATAATTGAAAAACAAAAGAATTGTTATTTTAATAGTAGTGCGTCTTAATTATGTTATCACTCGACGAGAACGTACCGAAAGGGTCATATTCATAAATATTTAAATAAGGTACACGTTTATCAGCTGTCAAGTTGTTCGCAGAAAGCGGCAGGCGTGGCTGAGCAAGTCTCGAACGCTTGTGATACAGAGAGACTATTGTTATGAGGTTCTTTCGTAGACTCTTCCTGCTTTGATTCATTGCTAACAAAACAATTATGAGGAGCAAAAAATAGCGCAATATAATAATAAATTAGTATATGCATATGCAAAACAAGTGTCATAAAATAATTTATATTTACTTAATAATAATTAATTAGTACTACTTGCTAGTAGTATTAGCTTGTTCTTGGAATCTCAGTTAGGTGAAATAAATTTTTACCGATGAAAAAAACACTGCAGTTCCATTAAAAAGATTCTTACTGCACAGTATTGGTTGCCTGGTTAGGCAAAAGTGTCACAAAGGTAAAAAATATGATCTTGCTTGGACATGCACATCATCCAATAATGATATACACAAATGTCAATGTTAAATTTATAACCAGTCAAATAATTGAAAATAGTGTGTGATTTATGCAAATCGATAGCTTGACGTTCAATTTAAACTGTGAGGCACGTTGTGCCCGCGGCTATCGCCGCTATTAGGCGCTTCACAGGACACGCGCTGCGCCTTATCTCGCGCATCAGTCGCGTCTACATGGAGACATATCCGCTATCTTCTTGTATTATGTATTTTATAACAATCAATACGTCGATGGCCATCTGACAAATGTAGCATTTTCTGCTGACGATGACAGTTATGATGTCCAAATACATATTTAATGTATACGAGTAAATGACACTATATAACTCTATACTGAATATCCAGAAAATAATACATTGCCTTATTCTCATTAACTTAGTTGCGATATTGTGTATAATTTATAATAGTTTTTACAGTTAATTAAACTTATCATCTACATATATAGATTCTATTCTGTGTAAAAATATTTTACTACAAATTTTGTATTTTTTTATCTTTTTCATTTTTATTTGTAATAACAAAGAATATTTCATATATTATTAAAAATAACTTCGCTTTTATCCCGCATAGCAGAATTCGAAATATTACTAATTAAAGACATTGCACGTTGAGTGGATTCAACGTCACACTTTGTCAAGGAAATGGAAACAACTTAAATATAATCATTACTCCCAGTAAGAATTGAACTCACAACTAATCGCATGTACAGTCGACGAATGAAACGCTGCCGCACTGCGCCACGACCGGCCTAAAAATATAATAAATTAATAAACGAAGATACATTGCAATTAGTTGATTTCTGGTAGGTACGATATCCACATGAATCATCAAGATGAGTGAAAGTTTAAGCTCGCAAAGTTCTGTTGCGATTGTAAAATCTATGAAACTAGTCTTCAAGAAAATATTTAAGGCATATATAGATTACACACAATATACATAAACAATTTCGTACAGTAACAAAGCATACTTAAACTAACAAATACTTAAGTATCATGCAGAAGTGGAACACTTACAGCTGTCAGTGTCACAATGTTTTTTTATGTTAACTAAGATGAATAACAATCAAATGAAAAAGGTTAAGTACAATAGAATGACCGTATCGGGATATTTTTTGTTTGAATAGCACCCACGCCACCATACGCTTCGACCAATTATTAAAAAGTAAAGTTATTTTAATATAAAAAGGATATATAATTATTTTTAATAAAAAATAATAAGCTTTACGAGAAATTAGATATTTTTTTCATACATACTCCTAAAAGTGCGATAAGTGCGCGAGGATTACCGTGTCAAGTACGGGTACACCAAAAGACACAAACTCCATTTAACAAAGTATTTCACAAATGGATACTCTTAACTGGACCATGCAAAATGGGATAGGCACTGATTAAGTTATTGACGAAGACTCATGAGTAAATCTCGTAAATTTACTCATGAGTCTTCATCATTAATTTAATCAGTGCCTATCCTAGGTAGATTGTAATGGGGCCTAAAACATAACTACAATACATACTATTGAACGAAATCATAACTTGAACAATCCATTATTTTTTGGTTGTGGTCGTTGCAATACAGAAAATATTCTAAGAGTCTTTATTGTATCTAACTTGGCTGTTCACACGTTCTTTCAAAAAAATTTTCAGTACCTTATCGCGCAAAAGAGCGGGTCCCAATAAATTCAAATATATTTTTTGTTGATCAGGCGGTATCATATAGGTGGCTGTAAGGTCATTCCTGGTGAAAGCCGAAAAAGAAAGAAGCTGAGAAACACAAACCAAGAATCAAGTAGTAGTTGCTGAATAGTGGTAAAATCAAATAGTGGACCGATGCAGACTGATTTTACCAAAACAGCCCAGGGAACTTGGGATCGGACACTCTCAGAAATTATAATGGCAGGTGAGCGACTTTTAGCCAGGAGAAGGTGGGTAATTGACAAGTAGACATGGTGGTTATATGACCAAGAGGAGCATGTGATTCGTGAAAAGAAGGCTTTCTTTAAGAAGCTGCATACTAACAAATCATGTGAGGATAGAGTGAATTATTTATCCACGAAATGTGTTAGAAAAACGGCTGTAGCCAGAGCCTGTAGTGATAGGACTTGAAACTGCAAAAGTTCGTTACAAATTAACACGTACCTGGGATAAAGCCACGAAAGATAAAGACATCGCAAAATATTTTTGCGTCAAAGATTTTTTTTTAATGGTATACCACCTGCCCGATTGCGGACTCGGGATAGGTTATGTGGGACTCCAGATTGGCAGACATATGCTGCCCCGTTTGTCCACCAAAACCTCACGGTACTCCTCCTCGACCGCCACTAGCCGGGACTTCAAGTACACTCCGATCCTTAAGTGCACTGCGACTTCCCGTGCCACCTCTAGTGCGCCTGACTCAGACCGATCCCCGGACGTGCCTTGACGCCAGCAATAGACCGACGCCAGGGCTTGCGCATCCAAGTCCTATGGCAGGACTCCAGCCAGCACGCGTGCCACCTCACCGGTGATGGTTCAGGGATACCGTATTGCTCGGATGGCCATCACCCTTTGCATATGCCGCAGCAGGGTATGTTTTACCAGTTCAGGGCATCCGTGTATACAGGGTGCATCAATTATTTCAGTACATCATGTTTTTTTATTATAAGGACTCTGTGAAGGTGAAATGAAGATGCTACTTCAAGAAGCTACTGAACACTTTGTACTTCTACAGACTTTTCAAACCAATCAAACTTCTAATATTGGACTTAATTACCTATTGCCCTTATAATACCCATATAATATTTGCTCTCAAAATTTTAACAGAGGCATATAAAAAGAAGATGTGGTAGTAAAGTTTTGGTAATGTTCAGTATGTGGCATGTTTAGATCTGCAAAATGTCTTTGACTGATGGGCATAGAAAGAGATGCATCTCGATTCTAATTCTAAGCAACGTCAAATCCTTCCTAGTTACGGCAGAGGTTCACCAAGGCTTGAGTTTTAGCCCGATCTTGTGCAATGTAGCGCTAGATACAGTCTCGGGTTTTATTCAGGTCCAGTCTTAAGCCCATGACATAGAGCTTATTAGCAAGAGCCGTTTGACGCTGGAGCAGAGAGTAGGCCCCTAGAACGTACTTTTGAGAATGGTCACTACCATATAAGATCCTCTTATAAGGCATTGAATACTGGCCATTGGTGAATATTGTCTCGATATATTTACGAGCTTTTCATCATGGAAACGAAACCGGCGACGGAAGAACAAACAGTGATATATGTGGTAGAAAACGCTTAATAAGAAAACCTCTCTACGTAACGTTAAAGTTTGAAGCCTTTTACAAATTATTGAGTCCTCAATGATCTGGACGGCTCTGTGTTGTATGTGATCAAATGATTTAAGCTGATACTCAGGTGCACTAGTACAGAGATGAGAACAGTACTCAATATGAGGCCCAATCTAGGCCTTATAAACAGCAAAACGGTATTTGGGCGTAAAGTATCGTCTCGCTCTGCCGATGGTACTATTTTTTCATGAGGCCAGCTTGGCCTTATTTTTCAGATTATCACGTTATTGGTAGTCACTTCTCGACGTTTTTCTGAGAAAGACGGCTGGTTGAGACGGCATCCACCGGCGTACCCCACGACAGCGTGCTGTCATCTGCATAACGATGAGTGCTAGGTTCTTCTAACAGCAGCAAAAGGAACAGTGTTGGGGTCAGCAAAAAGCCTTAGAGGACGCCAGCATTCATTTACGCGGGCATGTAGTCGATTATGTTCTAAAAACCGTCGATAGTGGCCTTTGTGCTATGACCATTGAGGAAGCTGGCGACCGTCTTACATAATTTCTCGGGAAGCCTATACAATGTAAGTTTGGCAAGGAGCATCCTGTGCCCTCATACTTGATCGGATGCCTTCGCTATATCCAGAATAACCAGGCCCTCTCCCTAGTTTTTATCAAGAAGTCCACCGTTGGGTAAAGTACACTAGAAAATCACCGGTTAAGCGACCATGGCGGAAGCCATATTGACGGACGGTGAGCAAACGTTAATCCTCTAGATATACCAGGATTTGACAATCTATTATGCTCTATATTACTGTGGAGAGCATGGGCATGATAGCGATAGACCTATAAATAGTTGGATCAAAATTAATACCTTGTTTGGAAACGGGTGGATTAGGGCGCTCTTTCATGAATCTGGAATTTCGCCGAATGAGTTAGAGTGCCGAATTAGACGCGTTAGCACCGGTGACAACAACAACCACTGATTACCACTGACTAAAGTAAAAATGCCACTCGACTTGTGGATGTCCAGCAGTACATAATTAGGAACATAAATTTCCATACTCCATAGAACCATGACAATCAGAAGAAAAGCAAACTAGCCTAAACTAGAAGCTGTATTAATTTATTGCACGTAATTAAATTACACATTGATCATAAACATTTATTGGTAAAATTTTATTTGAAAAATTAAAGGTTTTCTCTTTCTCTCAATTCATGGAATTTTTAACTCAAACACTATGTTAGTCATGCCATCTCTATAAACTAATAATCTCTAAGGTCAAACATTAACTTTTTAAAATTCACATTATCTTGTTGGTAATGATAAGCCGCTTTTACTTTTAGTATAACATTTTATACTAATAGAACTTTTAGAAAAATGCATAGAAACATTGCAACCATATTGTTTATAATCCCAACAAGTTTTATGATATTAACTTTGACCGATACTTGTAGATTTTTGTTCTAATATAATTATAATATGCCGCGTACCTTGACCCATTGCACGAATTTATCAAAATAGGTACAAATAAAATCTAACTGTCAACTGTTGGTATTATTATTATTATCATATGAACTTTGAACTTTTATATTGAATGAGCTCTAATTCGTCGTACAATTCTTTCAACTCCTCTAAGTGAAACAGTACACAAAACATATCACAATTGATTGTATTAATTTGAAATACGACGAAAGAATTCAACTTTGATTTCATATCAGTAGGTAATATAACAATCGAAAATTGGCCCCAAGAAAGTTTTTTAACATTATTTAAGGTGATGATTCTTAACTTATTTGCATTATCTTTCTTAAATAATATCTGTAGGGCCAGTCAGTTTAGCCGAATAGATAGATGTAAAGTTAATAAAATGCGCTTAAAGCTAAAAATTTGTACCGATTTTTGGAGCACTATATTAGGCTTGGGAAAAAAATCGCATCTAATTACAAGATTAAAGTATGAAAAATTGAGTTTTAGCTGTTTTCATCGGTAAGTTTTATTACAAAAACAGCTTAGACTATGTTATTATCTATTAGAATTATCTTAACACTGTTTTTGGAAAGAGTTACTGTTTTGGAGATATCATCAAAAACGTGAGAAAGAGGAGGGAGGAATAATTTTATTATATGTATTGAGTTTTCCGTATTAGACAATCTCAATTTATGTTATGAAATATGTGTAGATTTATAATACTGCTTCATGACGCTATTATAAATATATATTTATGCTATAATGTGCTTATTTTATTTATAATCTTGTTTCTATGTCAGATGATTCAGATAATCGCAGATTTTCCAGCTCTACACATTTTTACTGCAGATATCGCTTCTTGACAACTTTTGCTAAAATACAAAATAAAATAGTTCCTTATATACCCTAAATCCTGCCAGAGCCAAACAGCTATAATTTAATACATAGTAGTTGCAAACATGTGCACGTCAAAATATTTATGATTTTATTGTTTTATTATATTGCATTCTAATTTTTCTTCTCTCTAAAATAATAAATAATATAAAAACACAAATAATAAATTATATAAAAATCTCTTATATACATCATTTAAATTTAATTTTTTATCGTTTAAATTTAATTTTTCAACATAAGTATCCAGAAAATATTAAAAAAGAGAAAAACACAATTGCAAAATAGCAAAAGACAACTCACACAATATATAAAATTGGATTTGATTACAGAATGTTAATGTCGCAAGCAATCGCTTTATATTATGCGTTGAAAAGGTTTGAATGAACTTAATTTACGTCTATTTAACAAGAACCGACAGATAAGTTCAGGGTTAAATTACCCATCTAGTAAATATGTTTTGTACCTGCGAATGTTTCGGTTTAATATAATTTTTTTTTATATATAATTTAACGATTAAACTACTATTTACTCAGGGTTACATTCTATTTTTTTAAACCTAATTTATTTACTGCTGAATATGTAAAATGAAATATCATTTAGTATAAGTACGATCAAATCAAATAATACGTCTTATAAAATGTTCTAACAAAAATATATGCGTTGAAAACTTTAATAAGTATGAAATTATCAGAACCCATGATTTGTTTGGCGCCTGAAAGAAATATATAAGGATAAACCAGTGGCACAGCAACCGCCCGCTCTGTAGCTGAGCTGCCTCGTGTCACCGCTATCGCTTTCACGTCGTGGTTATCGCCGCGGTGATAATCTGCATAGTGCGAACCGTTATTGAAAGCCACGGTACTAGTTTGTGCGTGAAGGCTACAATAGCGGCACTTTAATCTGATATTTATTGACCGAGAGATAGAATGAGGCTATAGTGAGATGGCCTAAATCTGGAGCTAATATGTGTAAATAATGATTTAGTGGTCTATGAGCTTCTCAACAATATGTAGATTAGACGGGTATTAAAACTGTGGTCGACATCGCAACAGATTGTGACATGACTTGTCTATAAATATATGTAGACCAATTAATATAATGCAGTTATAAGTTGAAGTTAAATTGAAAGTTATAATAATATTAAAAAATAATTGAGTATTGACGATGGCCAAATTATAAATGTTGTCAGCTCGCAATGGGATTCTCGCGCGGCTCCTATATCAGTGATCAATTTGGCTCCGACGAGATTATCTTTTGATCGGAGCAATTTCTCTTCAGCCTTTTTTTCGATAACATCGGAAGAACAACGGTTTTCATCATCTTGCATAATTATAAACATGGGATTAAGCTTGTGAAATCTGCGTATTTGTATTTTATGCGCATACTTATGAAATTGCATATATTCGGATAGTCATAACTTGTCAGAACTTCGATACCTACGTATTTCTTTGAACCAAGCTTAAAGTAATCTGTATTAAAAAATAATGAAAACAAGTAAAATAGAGAGCAAATACAATCAGAACCAATTTTCTATTACTATTTCCCGTTGGACATATTCCGACAACAAACACGATCGTCCCGCGAGTCGTGGGAATGTCCCAGTCGAGTAACGGACAGACGGACAAATGATGTTGGGCGATCTATTGCCCGTAATTGATGACGACTATTGTACAATGCTTTTGAAAGAACCATGAATGTTTATCTCCTTTCTGTTACCTTCTGTTTGTGTTTTGCTGTTGTTAATCGCCTCCTTGTTGCTATAATGGCTTAACTATTAGCAATCGAATAAACTATTCCAAAGAATACCAAGAATAGTTAACATATTTATAACTAATTGGTAGCGGGCATAAACTTTACAATTTTACTCTACTTTCAATACAATATCAATATGATGACTTTGTAAAATGAAAAAAAAAATAAAATTACTTCTTGACATGCTAGGTACACTTATAGTCTTGGAACAAACAGTGTTAAAAAAAGCCGGGCTTAACTTGGCAACATTTTGTAATAAGCCTTATATGCTAGGTATGAGGTAATAATTAAAGAATATAATAAAACAAATATGCTACATGTTTGGACACAAATGATACGTGAAAATAATATACGTCCCGTACGTACGTTGTTTGTCTAATGAAATAAAAATAAACATATCTGTAAATTTTTACGCATTTAGGTTTTTATATTTATTAAAATAAATTAAAACGATTATTGAAGATTTCAAACAAGTGGTAGAGCTGTTACGTGTTACTTTTTGTACATATTAACCTTACCTTGAACCATAGTTCTTTAATGCATAATATACAAATAGTTCACACTATACATGCTTACTAATGTAGTAGCGATGTTTTATTCGTAACATTACGTAGAAAATTAATGCTACATAAATAAATATTATACATATACATATATACATTACAGACTCATTGCTTGTCAATTTTTAAATGTAGTTTAATAATTAATGATTAAGACTCGTGTATAGGAGGAGGTTATGTACGATTTTCATAATTCATAAATTCATGCAATAAAATTTTCATGTAAAAATGTTAAACTATACATTTTTTGTACATGGAAATTTAATTATATACTCACATTGTAATATTACTTTAATAAAGAATTGATTTTCTAATGCAAAATTTGTGCTTTTAAAAAAGTACGTACTGATAGTTTTTTATGAGGTATCTGTTAAAATAGTTTAATTAATTATGTATGTATTAGTTTTACATATTTAATTTTTCAATACCAAGGTGAATTATCAAATATTACCTATACAAGACACAGGCATAGGAAATACAAAACCGTCACCATATATCACCTATAGCTGTAAATTTTAAATAAATATTGATATCAGCACTCTTTATATATTAGGTAAAAAAGTAATCAGTAGTGATAATAAATAGCAGGTATGTATGAAAGTGCTAGTCGCCGGCGCCTATGATTGTTATCGGCTAATTACAGGCTTCATTTCACAGTCGACCACCGTGCTCGCTGCTACTACAATTAATACTATTATTATTAAATAAAGCCTTATTTTATACAATTCGTAGTTTATATTAATATTTATTTCTTATCAAAATAATTATTTCCCCTCAAATGTAAATGCTGCGCTTCACAGTATCTGTACTAAGCCATTATAATAATTTATCTACTTACTTACCTTTAAAATTTAAGTGTCATAAATTTAATCATAAAGAGGACATACATTAAGACGTACCGTAAAAACTATTAAAGATTACATCTTAAAATAACTTCGGATTTATTTCAATTACTTGTTGATTCTTATTTAGCGATACAATCTGGTTAAATCAAAAATTATGACCACGACGCCCGCAGCTCGCGGGCATTGGTCATTCATTATTTTCCATCTGTAAATATTGCCTCCATACACGATTGTTTTACGATTTACCGCTACTCGAACAAATAATAATTATCCTTAGGGTTCTGTCCTTACAATAAAATTTCGAAAACGCAATAAGGTATAATAAACTTGTACATATCGTTTAAAAATTTCTCTTTTATTTAACTTACCTATTTATTACTTTTAATTTGCAATTCCTCTTGTATGCAATGCATCGAATATTTTAGTACGTATAAATTTTCAACAACACACAAATTATAAAAATGAATATATGTATTTCATTAAGTAAAGGTTCATGCAAGTGTTGAAAGTTAAAAAGCACTAGTCGACGCCCGCAACTATGTTCGTGAACTTCATGACTCTTACTATACTATTTTCATTACCCTACCCCGCGTTTACAAAAAGTCTGTCTGTTTGTCTGTTTGTACACGCACATATTTGAAAGTACTGGACTGATTTAAATATAACTTTTATTTTGTTTATGTAATTAATAAAATATATTTTGTTTTTCTTAGCTTCTTTGTAGGCCTGGTCAGGTTTATTATTAGTAATTGCCTTTCAAACATCTAATCTAAAAGAAATAAGGCTAGCTATATGAACAGCTAAATAATAAAAAAAAAATTTTTTGTTGATAGTTGATATATAGAATTAAAGATACGTAATATTGAATATAGAACTATAATTAGAGTAGTCCAGTTAAACTATAATATGAAAGAAAACGGCGGCGCAGCATAAGTTAGGTATTTGGCATGATAGTAATATAGTAGTAGTTATAATGGTTCAAATACTAACAGAAAAAATATTCTATAAATAATTTAAGAGATGTTAAATATAATATTTATTGATATCTTTTATGTATTTGTAGTAGTTTTATATATATAGAGTAGAAAAATCAATTCTGTACATGAAAAATTAATCAACATTTTAAATTATGTACGTAAATATATAGGTAATAGAAGCTTAAAAAATCACTCAATAGATTTTTTGTCTGTCTTTCCGTCAGTTCGTTTGTGAATCAACCACACAAAAACTACTCGACACAATTAAACGATTTTTGGCACGGCAATAGGACATAGACCAGAGGTACATATAGAATAGTTTTTATCTTAATATTTTTAGTAGTTTTCGTATAAAAAATAAAAACCTGAAATTTACAAATTTCCTTTTTATAGTGATAACCAGAGTTTAGATAAGAGAGATTTTTTTTGCATGGCAATAGCTTAAAGCTTGGAGCACTATATTGGAAAAGGAAAAATAAAACATCGAATTCCGTCAAATTATATCGATTGCTTGCAAAATCTTTCTAATCCCACATAGTAACGTCATTAGAAGAAAAAACAATAAAAAATAAGATATAATTTTGAAATAAATCTTAATTTTTATTATTTTTTCCTTTACTAAGGGTAAAAAAATTAAGATATATTCGAAAAAAATATAGGCGGTTAATTCGTTTTAAATAGTTTCATTTAAAATGTGTAAAAATCGCGAAACTCAAAGATCTTAATATATGTACACTTATATCATAAAAATCAAATAATTGATTTTAAATACTAATATTTATCGATACTTTGTTGTTGAATATGTTTGAAAAATTTTAAATTTTTTGCTAAATGCTTACGGGAGCATATATTCATAAAGTGGGATACGACTCGACATCTGCTATAGTAAAGTAATATGAATTTAAAATCAATAAAAATGATCATCTTCCAAATATAATCATTCATTATCAATGCCGGTCGTAGCGCAGTGTGACAGTGCCTGACTGTAAACGCGATCGGTTGTGGGTTCGATACTCACTCGGAGGAGTGATTATATTTAAATTATTTTCACTTTTTCGCTCTGGTAAAGACAAAAAGCGGTGTTGAGTTCCACTACTCAACATGCAATATCTCGAATTCGGTGGAAAGCGAAGTACGGAGTGTGTAGACACTAGGTACTTTCTGTCTACCCTGCTATATGCGGGATAAAAGCGTGTAGCTATAACAATAACAATTATCAATTGATAACATGTAGTTACAACGTGAAATCTGTAATAATTAAGCTAAAGAGTCTAGCAAGCAGCAGAATAAGAATCTTTATTTATCTAAAATAAAGACGCACTTAATTTTCAAACTAACCGTAACGTATTTTAACACTGTTTTCATTAAGAACATACCATATGAGGAAAGTTAAATTTAAATTAGAAAAAGCGGCCCGCTATATAATAAAAGAGTATAAAAGTGATATTTGTACATGAAATACTAAAAATTTAAATTAGATATAAAATAACTGAGAAATGTTTGTGATTTAAGTTAGAACGCAAAAAAAAGATATAGTTATAATATAATTTTTTCCCTAAATATAATATAATACTCAACCAATTGCGTTTGCAGTCCGGCGCTCTGTCAGTTCCACTGCACTACATTGACATGTGGGTCACTTTTGAAATTGCATGTCAACACATGATGTCGCATTTGGGCAATGATGTCATGCGCAGAGGTGAAATCCCATGTGGACCATGGTGTCATATGTGGACGAGTGAAATTACATGTGGACCATGGTGTCATATGTGGACGAGTGAAATTACATGTGGATCATGGTGTCATATGTAGACGAGTGAAATCACATGTCGGCCAAGATATCATATGTGGATGAGTATAATCACATGTGGGCCATAGAGGCATGTTTGGAAAAGTGAAATCACATGTGGACCATGGTGTCATATGTGAACGAGTAAAATCGCATATGTACTATGATTTCATACATGGACGAGTAAAGTTACATGTGGACCATGGTGTCATATGTGGATAAGTAAAATCACATGTGAACCACGGTGTCATATGTATATTGGTGAAATCATATATGGACCATGGTCTCATATGTGGACGAGAAAAATTATGTTTGGGCCAAGAATTATAATGTGGATGAGTAAAATTACATGGGGACCATGGTGGCATGTATGGAAGGGTGAAATCACATGTGGACCGTAGTGCCGTATGTGGGTGAAGGAAATCACATGTGGATCATGATGTCGTAAGTGAACAGTGCTATTCCACACTTAGGATTAGAAAACATTTTAGAAAAAACGTATAAAATTTTTAAAAATTTTTTTTTAGTAGAACGCATGGTTTAGCGGTCAGAACGCTTGGTTGGTTCCAAAAGGCACGGGTTCAAATCCCGCTGCTTTCAAATTTTTTCAATAATTTTGTCTGATCCTAAGTGTGGAATAACATTTTAAAAATAGTAAACTATGTCATAAGTGTCATACAACCTGTTTAACATTACATGAAATTTGAATATAGAAGATGTTCAGTCGGTCGTGGCGCCGTGTGACAGCGTCTGACTGTAAACGTGATCGGTTGTGGGTTCGATCCCCACTCGGGGAAGTGATTATATTTAATTTATTTTCACTTCCTTGCTCTGGTAAAAGACAAAGTGCGGCGTTGAGTTTCACCACTCAAGACGTAAGGTCTTGAATTCGGTGGAAAGTGGAGTACGGAGCCGTTTAAATTATAGCCTATTATAAACCTTTATAATCTCACCTTCTTCTCGTTTAAGGACTCTCGCAAGTGTATATGAAGTTTTATAAATATTATTTATATAAAGTATTACAAATTTTGGCAAAGTCTGAAATTTAAGCAATAACGCTAGCGAAGCCGCGAGCGCCAGTATTATATAAATTAAGTTACTTTCATCTAAATTCAATTTACATTTTATTGAAGATAGAACTTTCTAAAACATATCTAATAAGTCTACTTAGTTATGAAAGATAAATTACAAATAACAAAACAATCGAAGCAAAATAAAAAGTACTTTCATACACACTTTCAACACCACTTCACCACATTTTAATACTAATAAGACATTTAAAATCAAAACAACATGAGGTTGTTATGTATTAGCATAAAGATCAGATAGAGACCTCAGTCACCTCAAGCTCGCACATTCTAGATCCCAAGCGGGCGGTCTATATGGGCGATATTTATCCTTACAACCACCGAAACTGGTTCAGAACGCCTTCTACGACAGCAGAAAATAAAGCTAAAAGTCCAAAGATGGAGCGCAAACAGTCAGCTGTGAGAGCCAAGTGCAGCGCTTTTAGTGCAGTCGTAGTCGTGAAAACCTTCAAAGGCGGCATTGAACCATGTACAACCTCCAAACCTGGCACTATTTCGGAGAATGAAAAACTATTATAATGATGCTTTTCTTGAATTTCTTGCCGTACTAAAAGCCACCAAACAAGTGAAACTTTGAAGGTGCGTAGAAAGTATGAATGTTTACTCATCAATACTCAATCATCGAAGTAAAACTCAACGAAGCAGAAGCTACCATAAAATGATTCCATGTAAGTTATCACCAAATGGCTAAAGAAGCTACATTTCTTAACAGTCCTGTAGATTCCACACCTGCATATATGGGTAGATACCTAAGATACAACGGGTCAATGGTTTTCTTGGTGGTGGTAAAACTCTGATAGTGGAACAATTTAATTGAAAGAGGTTGTCAGTGAATTTAGAGAATTCAAAAAGATTAATACACTCCCTTTTAGCACTGGTTTCGTTGATGGATAAGCCTTAAAAGATCTAAAGACACCCTCTACTTATTTTTTTGCTCAGGAGGAGAAAGAATCTCTGAACAACCAGGCATGTGGAGGATAGATAGGCTCGAAGGTTCTACCTATCCATAAGGCTCAGGGTCTGACCAGCGCTATCATTGTTGTGGTTAACTGTAAATCAATAAAATTGCATGATAGCGTTTCACACGCTGTAGTTGCAAATACACGTCACACTGAGAGTTGCACCAATTACAGTGACGGCAAAGAAAACGGCTAATGTAGAATGCAAAGAAGGCAATAGCAAAAGGTATAATAAAATACAATCTGAAGATGGCCATTAAAGAAGGAACCAACGAGGTCACGTCCTTCACATTAGCAGTAATGCTAATTTCTCGACAAATCCCCCAGACCTAAATACAGATGTAGATTTTTAATAATAAATATTACTATAACTTAAACGTATACAGTAAAATATTTACAGTTCTACGTTTAATATTAAAAATAATTTATATAAATGTACCACGAACAATTAATCGTCTCAAAGGCTCGTTTAAATATAAATAGTTAGACATAAGTAACCGACTATTTGCTGTACATTACATTTACATGATAGATACATACATAACAGTAATAAAAAAAGGTACACACCATCAGTAGTGTAATATAATTTAATTTAAAAAAAACCTATTTCCAAATTCCTCCAATCTGTCCCATTATTTTTCTTAGCTTCATGAATTGTGAGGGACAAGGCATGAAGTCAAATCCTCATGTTTTTTACTTTTCCTACATCATTGATACTATGTTCTTAAAGGTGCCTTACCCATCATCACTCATCCTCTTAACGTAGCCGAACCACCAGAACACCTTTTTTTTCTTCGTTCTATGACCTCAGTTACGCCTGCCATGTCTCTTCGTTATTCCGAATATCCGACGAAGAGATCGCAGCTCTATAGCATTTAACTTTTTTTATTCTTATTTGACACACGCATGTTAAGGTTTGGACCATTACTTCTACATTTCTATTTAAGAATGATTTAAAATGAATGAATACGTTACTTCTTACAAAAATTTAATTACATTTTATTTATTTAATGCATTAATTTCGAAAGGTATACATGATAAACTGAGGAAAGGAATCTTAAGCAAACTACGACATAGTGGTAAGTATTTTATTAGGAAAAGAGAAAGCAATAAAAATAAAATTAACTTAGATGTACTAAAAAGTGTATAATAATACAATACTGCAACATACTACTTAGTCAGGGCCGGATTTAGAATTAGCCTACAATACGTAGAGGATCCATGAAGCATCAATAATCTTAATCATTTTATGCCCATATTTCTTTAAGAAAACTTAGATATACGTCAACCCAGCATCTATACCTATAAATAGTTGAGTATTATTCTAATATTCTAAAGTTAAGCAAAATTCATTTAGTTAAAGCCATATCAATTTGACAACGATCACAAATTTTATGATTTTAATTAAATTATTAAAAGGAAATAAATAGCAATATCACTTAACAGAAGATCAAATTTATTTTAGCAGATAACAATTTAATTCTATTAGATGAGAAATCAATCACAATACAGTACATAATATTGGTACAGTATATACTATTAATATACACTAGCAATTGTTGTTTAGATTTGCAAACAAAAGTTATACCTTTTTTACAACATTAACAAGAATAAGCATTTAAAAATACATACTAAAATTCGAGATACAAAATAGGAATGTTTTTATTCTACAAATTATACGTTACGTCTTTAGGTTTAATTGACGCTATTCAATTCACACACATATGAAGAAGTATAATATAACAAGGTTACCACCATTTTATGAATGATTTAAAAAAAATTATATTATAAAATAGGAATGTAAACACTGGAGGAAAATAAATAAATATTATTTTTAGTATAAATTTCAATTTTCGTTTATTTACTCGAACTAACTTCAGAAATTACGTCATAAAGTGCCGTCATAAGACTTCGAAGTCTTAATTTTTCAGTGCTATCGATACAGATTGTAGGTCCAAGGAAACTGTACAAGTTTCATACTGTACTATATTCGGAGCTTTATACTATAACGAACTATAGGTACTATAGTAATAGTAAAGGGGTATACAACCCCTTTACTATTTTTTAACTGTCCAAGAAAACATAGTTCAAACTACATTCACGTGATTGACGTACACTGTCATTCACCTTCTATAACATCATGTATATTGGTGGTAAAATTTATTTTTTATTTATTTATAACAATTTTATATTATCAAATACCCTGCTTTTTGGAAATCTAAATAAAAAAAATGCATGAAATACGCTACGCCACACAATGAATTTATAATCAGGCTAAGCTGAAACCAGATTAATAATATGACTTAAAGATAGATAAATTAGATAGAACTTTGTTCTCAATCAACACGGGCGAAGTCACAGCCAAGAATATAAGCAACGCAATGCGAAATGTCTTTCTGTCATTTGCCTACAAACTTTTCTGTGCCAGTGTTAATAGCGTAATTGGTACTCATCAACTAGTAATACATCTGTCATGTGTAATACTTAGAGAAATATTGCCCCAAAAATTTTTAATCCATGATTTGTTATTATATTATCAAAATTATAACATACAATTGGAATGGTTTACATTAGTTAATGCATAGTGCCCAAATATCGTAGTTAGATCTAAAACTAAACTATGTAAGTAACGCAGATTAAAACAAAAATATCACATGTTTTTTATCTTTTTTTGATGTAACATTAAAGCTCTTCATGTGACTTTTTCCTCATAGAGGCTTCGATAAAGTTTTTAAAGTCCTGCCTATGACGAACGTACGACGCACAAATCTCTACTAACCTCAAAAATTCCTTCACATCAAATGAATAATTTGTAAACTTTGCATGTGACACTCCTCCAGGTCCGTTACCCTAAAATTAACAAAATAAATAAAAGTATATTTTAAAACAAACAACACTAGTGCTCACGAGATAAAAAAAATATTATTAATTTTGAAGTATAACATCACGTTATTTAATTTTATTTAATAAATACAATTATTACTAGACAATTTAAATAGTAAACTCTGATAGTAATAATGTTCCATAAGTTAAATCATAACGTCGGAGGGTTACTTTAATTAAAGAATAGTGAAATTATTAAAATTATCCCATCGAAATATATCGACTTACGTCGATTGCGCAAATGCTGTCCTGCAGGTATCGGGATTTACTAGTCGAAGCAACAGTTGGTTAAAAATTTTGATATTATAAGACGGTATCAATGAACAGTGCTTTTTGAACAAAAAAGACACAACATTTAAAACAAGAAAAGGTCAGTAAAGGGCACAGAAGCAGTAAGTCTGTAGTGCGATCATGAAAAAATATCATGACAAAGATAACCTATAATAAAGAAATCGCTCACCATCTCTAAATAAAAGATAATTCATCAATCATGATCGCACAACTCCAAAAGCTATAGGCTACTAATTCAATTCAATTTTTTCGCAATTAATATTTAGCATGTCTGAAACACAAGTGGCATTTCAATGCATAACAAATGCATGCCCTTCATAGTGACTATTTTATAAATACTATATGAGGACAAATAAGCCAACCACAGTGGAGAGACAGCCAGCCTTTAGTAACTCGTGAAAAGTAATATACCTTTGCACTGTGCAGATGTTTACAAACTAGATCATGACTGTGGCTTATCTTGTATTGGTCAAACAAAGCATCGGGATTAGGATGAAAGAACACATCTCTGATATCAAGAATTGCAGTCAACTGTGTGTAAACATACAATGAATAAGCCCAACCACTATATCAGGTTTGAGAAACCTCATATTCTCGCTAGGGCAAGGATATATTCCTAGGATGATCCGGGAGGCTATTGAAATTCAAAAACATCCTAATTTAAATAGAGAAGATGGTTGGAAGGAAACTTTCTACCACCTGGGACACTTATAAAAAATTTAAAGTCTCTATTCCACCATACCAGAGACAATGACAGTCAGCTCATTCTGCAAATATCCAGGGTAGTACGCGAGGCAATTAAGAAACAGATGGCGGTAGATTAATATAATTAATTTTTGAATCAACTGACAGACAAATGCCACCTCAGTCTACCCATGACCATGGACATACTGTAAAGTGTTCCAAATGTCAGGATTTCAAAAATGTATTTTCAAATACCAAAATATACATGATTAATCTATTTAAAATAGTTGCATTTAAAATACTATAATAAGATTGAAAAAAAATTACTTGATCTTGTTGCACCAGTTTTGTTTTATCTTCCCATGTCACATACTTCAAACCACGAAGTCTAGCTAAGTCTGAGTAACAGTTAGGATCTTCGCAATTATATCTGAAAAATGAAAAACATGCTTCATAAGAATATATAATACCTCCTATATATACATGTATAATACCTCCTTATAAATAAAACCTCCTTTACTTTATTAAACTATTAGATTTTTTTCAGTACAATTTAATTTAATAGCTTAAGAAATAAACTTAATTAAATTATTTCAAATATAAATTTTTAAACAACTTTTTAAAACAAATTAAGTAGTTAAAGAAGCTAGTAAAATTTATAGAGGTGTTGCAAACAAGAAGAAAAAAAATATGTCACAGAAATATCAATAACAATTTTCTACAAAATAATGGTTAGATGTATATAATATTACATCAAGATGTCAAAACTGTAAATTATTATATTTAAATTATATGGAAAGACAAAGTGTTGTATTAAGTTCTTACACTAGGTCCTTATACTAGGTCCAGTATAGGTACAACAGTAGCTGACACTAGGTTGTCTATCTATCCTTCTCTATCTATCTCTGACTATCCTTCAATGTGAGAAATAATGTTAAGCTCTTTTTTTAACATAACACATTTAACCTGTATGTTAAAGCAATCACAAATCGCTGTATTAAAAGAACACAATTTTATAATTTTGTAGTATAATAGGAGAATCCAAATATTTAAATCTTATAAAACAGTCCTATAAGTTATTAAAATGTAATACACAAGATAAATTTATTTAAAATTATCTGACATATTAAAAATTCATCAGTAATCGCCTTAACAATACTTACACTTCAAATATAGATGCCCAGTCAGGTAGAAATAGCAAATGGGTCAGTCCAGCTCCATGCATACCAACAAAAACATCAGTATTGTGGGTTATCTCCAACTGTTCTGTAAATGTCATCATTCTATCATACACAACCCTTTGCACATGGTACTTTTTGTTCTTCAACAATGCGTCAAGAAGTTCCTGTTCATTTTGTATGTTTCTATATGTAGTTCCTCTCGATAGCAATGTAATTCTCACTTTATCATTGGTCCTTTGATGTAGTTTTACATTTAATGAATGTAATATATGTTTGGAGAATGCATGAAACAAACCACTCCTTTCACAACCATATATCTGAAAGGAACAACATATTTTATATACACCTGGTATATTAATATTTTTATTATAAGGAAATATGAAATAGCTTTCAATTAACCTAAATTATTGACTTTGTTTGCAAAGTGCAAAGTCTTACCAGAATGAGGAAGTGAAAACAATTTAAATATAATCACTCCCTCAAGTGGGGATCAAACCCACAACCGATTGCGATTACAGTCGCCTGACTGTTTATTATTTTAATAAGAGGCTGCATCTGGAGCAGTGTGTCAGTGCCTACTGACACACTGCTCCAGATGCAGCCTCTTATTAAAATAATAAAAGTATTTATAATATTGTTGTTTTAGATTTTAATATAAAAATATTATGTTTGATTATCAGACAGGAATTATCTAAAGGATTATTATTATGATGAAAATATTTTTATTAATGTTTGAGAATATACTTACCAGGGGAGTATTATAATATAAGCCAAATATCATTCTTGGGAGAAGAGGAAATACTACATTTTTGAAACACACTACTTTTCCTCTGAATTGTTTCAAATCCCATATGGGATTATCAGTAAATGCTTTAAAAGCATCTTTAAATGCTGAATAGTATGTGAAAGTTTCCCATATAAGAATATGATTATCTCTACCAAAAGTAGATGGATGCGTAGAATTAACGTGCAGTGTTGCATACAAGTTGAAGAAATCACAAAAATGGTGATACATATTGACTGCTAAAATTATAAATATGCAAGATATAAATTATACTTTTATTCAAAATTATTCTTCAGACCCTATAGAAAAACTTACTTGCATCTAGTTTCATAATGTATGTTGGCTTATTTATTACAACATCACACATGCCATCTACAATAGGTCTTTTTGTAGTTTTAACAAAATTTACAAATTCAGGTGCCCAAGATTGCAAAGCACTCATATGATCTGCCTCTTGCATTAATCTTTCTGAATATAATTGGCAAAAGCCCCCTTAAATCATAAAAGAAAGTATTTGTATAATATAATTTCATAATATGATAAAATATGATTAGAAATTACAATTACCTATTTGACCAGGTCTTAGTATGTCCATCTTATATCTGAGATTGTCACCTCGGCCAACTAAACCAGTAAAATTAATCATGATATTACGGCCCCTACAAAATCTGGAAATAATTAAGCTTTCACTTTTGAACAGGTTTAACTTGGATTAAAAATGACTGACATATATTAAAGGCATACCTTAAATATTTAGAACATTCTAAGGAACTGTCCTGGGGATAGGAAGCTTCACACATCACCATTAATTCTTGAATTTGCTCTTTAATGTAACCTACAAAAACCATTGAGGAAATAGAAAGGGCCAAAATAAAAAAATTAAACTGTTATTGACCATAACGTACAAGTAAATTACCGAAATCGGCTTGCGTGTAAAATGTTTCATATTGAGCTTCTTTTGACTTCACCCAACCTCTATGATCTCCAGGACAACGGGGTCTAACGTGATATGAATTGTTTTTATCACATGTAGACTCGTAGCCCCAACAATCTTTATTTTGTACATAGGACTCACGCAGACTAGATTGCCTCGATTTCACTAAATTCGGAAATAAATTTAGAACGTACGAAATGTGTTCCGGCGGTATGTTTAGATCTTCTATACTCACAGAATCTGTTTTATACAGAAACAATAGTATTGAACAAATGCAAATTGTAAAAATATTCATTTTATTAAATCTAGTAAGAAATGGTTAATTTATAAAATTATTTGCAATAATTAATAATTTGGAGTTGAATTAAACAGTAAATAAATGTCATGTTCAACAATCACATTACATTTGACACTTCTTTATTTATATAAAATTGACAGTTAATTATGAACAGAAAACAGACTACAAATTATAAGAACTAAAAAGTTGTCTTAGAAAGTACTAATTTCGTATATATACAATTTATAGATAAATGTGAAGTTCTCGGTTTTTGAAACTAATTTAAAAGTTGATTTGATTGAATTAATTGAACGTGATTGCGATGGTATACAATCTAACAATGAAAATTGTTGTTGTTCCTCGTCTGAAAATGACTTATTAAAGCTAGCTTACAAAAATTCAGAGTCTGAATAAAACATATCGAACTCAACTTTAGTGTTCTCTCGGTGGTCCGCATCACTGCGGAGTGCCTATTATTTACTACTTCTTTTTGTCTATCTTTTCTTTCAGCAAAACTGTACTGTACCCTTCATTTGGTTCGATTATTTGAACTTCTTCCAATAAGGGATCATACTTAGATAGTGAATATAGTTTATTCGTAGAATATCCTTTGCCTCAAACCTCCCAAATCCCTAGGTATCTGTTGTCCTCATGATAACTATGGTGTCTTATTTGTCGCACTGCGTAGCAGTGATCTGATATGAAGAGCTCGAAAAGCTTGCAATAGATTTGTTATCCATATCGTAGGAAGATCCTTTACCTTAAAAACAAAGTAAAGGGTACTATTTGCTAAAGAATAGAATTGAGACGTATATATTCATTTCCCCGGAGATAATAAAGAGCGAAGGGACTGAAAATAAACCTTAATCATTAAGAAATTTCATAACTCTAAATGTAAACATGCATAACGAAAATTAAAAAAAATAATAGATAAGTTTTTTTGAAGGTGAATCTGTACATGGATTTGCGAATGGGCATCCCGAGTATTCCTCAATACATTTTAACAATATACAATTTATTTATTATTTCTTGAATATGGAAAACACGCGTGCGGACTTTCAAATCTAAAGATCATATTTTAAGCAATGTTGTAGTCTATATTAAAACTCTTTTATGTTTATAAAATTTTCGTTTAATTTCTAGACAATATGATAATAAAGAAGGTGCATATATATAAAACGACAAAACATTAGCTACAAAACTTTCTTTTCCTAATTTTTTCTTTATAGTCAAGTTTTTCTATAAAAGTGGTAATTAAATAACTCTAAACTTTCTTTGATTTTTTTTATTTTGGTGGCATATCCTTGTAATTTAAATGGAACAAATTATAGATTGTCTGCTAAACAAATAATGCCTCTATTTCTTTAAACTTTCTACTTCGACTCTTTCTTTTTGTGTGGCTGGATATTTCCGATTACATTTTTTTAATTTACGAGAAAAGCCAATAGTGGATTTTTACTAATATTGTACTTAAGCAAATAGATTTTATTACTGAGAATGTTTGAGATATTTTCGATTATTTTATAGTTCAATAAGACAATGATTATTATTATAATATCAGATAGCTCAAGAAAATATTCAAGGATTTAGAATTTAAGAAGGTTTATATATTGAGCCACCATTAATATATAAAATATTTACTTATACTTATGGTACATGACTATAATCGTTGTTTTAAAAAAAACAATTTCATTTTAAGTGAAAAATCTTTTTAAGATTAAAGACCATTTACATTTTACCACACAAGTTTGAATTAATTACAACTAAAAACGTGTTATATGAAATTCTAAATAACTTTTTGTGTGTGCTCGCTATTGTTTCTATTTAATTACAGTGTCTAACTTATTTAAAATATTATATTTTTTTTATATATGTACACATTTATAAGTTGGTTGAAACTATGTAAGTAACATTAATTGATCACGTGAAGCTTATGGAAAAAAAATCATTTCATATCAAATTATATTTTTCAATGTTCTTACAATAATTATTGTGTTCCGTTGACTCAGTTATATATATATATTTGTATATATATATTTATATATATATATATAAATATATATATATAAATATATATATATATATATATATATATATATATATATATATATATATAAGTGGGCTTGTGAAAATTGTGCCAATTATTGTCTGCAAAAAAATATTATATTCTAGAAATTTTGCAATATATAATTCGCATATGACAACATCTAAATAAGCACAATAAATCTATGGTATATTAGTGAATATTCTATGCTATCAGATTTAATATGGCCTTCGGCAGATGTCACTGTTCGTTTCGCGCCTTTTCCGGAAATAAATCCGGCGGGGGTTTCTGGTTTTGAGTACACGTGAACAGCGTCATCCAATCAGCTGGTAAATTGAGAGGCCGGCGCTAAATTGTCAATGTTTTCTTTGCGTGCTTGTTTTGTTACTTGTACATTTCGCTAATCACTACATTAAAGTGTATATACTATGTGTGATAGTAGCAGATGCTAAATGATTATAGGTGGTTTATTTTTTAGATTGTTGACTATCACGATTTCTGACCTTCAAACTTATCCTAAATATTGTCGCCATTTTGACCATGCTATTTAATATTGAAATAGTTTATTTCCATTTGTTCATTTCATAGAAATATCCTTGTGAAAATCGTAAATGGATGCCCTATTTCAAGGAGGACTACGACAATGTCCCAGAATACTAGTATAGTAAATTTCCTTATACATGACGCCAATGGTTAGTAAGTAGCGACGCTAATATCGTCGATTTAGTTTTTTATTTTTATTTGTTGTTTAGTCTCCTTAATAACCAAGTAGTTGTTGCCCTAGAACCATAAGAAACGATATATATTGGCAGTTATAGTGAGACAAACGGTATCAATAATAGGCGTCGTGTCCTTTTAGATCTGTAATAGAAATTTGTTTATCAATATTTTGTTATATTTATTTATTATTACACGTATGCTCGTCAAACCGTTTTAAATTAATAAAAGAGATCACTGTATATTACTACAAAATCTTTGTTTTAGGACAGCCTCAAATGGTCAAAGTAGTGCAAAATACAAATACTCAACCTCTTGCTCAAATCAAAATTAAACAAAATCCTTTGAAAGTATTAAAAGTATCATCCTCTAACGAGGGGCGTAATCAGGTGTGTATTTGGTTACATAAACATTGTAATAATTTGAACTTTCAATTTTTTACCTTAAGTTTACAGTAATTGCTTTTAAAAACTGCTGGTCTAATATCTTTTGTATTTCTTACTACACTTTGTAATGTCACTGGAACTTTTTATTTTAAAATAATGTTGCTAATTTTGGTAATAACTGTTGTAGATACCTGTATATCAGCCTGTTAAATTAACAGGGATAAAGTGTGCTTCAAGTAAGTAACTTCATTACAACATTGTATTCATTATAGAATTGCTTAACATTTTTATTATTTGTTTCTTTGTAAAATGTGTGGAATGTCATTAAATACTCATTAAAAGCTAGTTTTCAGTTATATGTGGACATGCCTAGTTCTATTTACATATTACAATTTATCCTATCCATTATTGTATTGCTTTACAAACACTTTCAGAATTAGTACAATTACCTGTTGATGCTTTATCTGGTCTGCAAAATATAACACCTAAGGTAGAGCCTGATTTGCCAACAACAAATATTGTGAGTATATCATTTTAATTGTAAGATGATGATGTTTATTTACTTATCATTTTTTAAAATAATTTTATTTTAAACACACTGAGCTCAAAGCTTTGGCTGCGTGAAACTTTCCATCTCTGGAGCTTTTTTGGTATACTAAAATGAAAGTTGTACAAAATGGTATTTTGGTATATGTACCATATACACATATACATGCATTATGTAAAAAACAGTTATTTTAATATTACAAATATTACATTTTGATTTCTTTGTATAGATGACACATGTAACCTAAAATTAGCTATAAACACTTCCTTAAGTAACTTGATTTTCAGTATTTCACAACCTCAATGTGCCAGGGGGATTAATTCTAAGAATATATTAGAATTCTAAACAATGATTTAATGTTTTTGTAGGTTCAAAGTGAAAATCAGCTAGCCGAACTTAATGTTATACATACATTGCCAGAATTAGTTCCCATTTTAACCAAGTCTGAATCAATACAAAGTGATAAAAATACCCATTTGCCAATTATAACTAAAACAGAACCAGAAGATCATTCTATAGAAAATTATAATCTGTCTTCAACAATGTCACATGCATCAAGAAGAAGACATGACTCAGATAATGATCCTCCTGCAGAATAGTGAGTATATGTTTCAACTCTTTATTTATTATCTACTCTATTCTCTATATTTGGTTGTACATCAAATTAATAGCATAGTGTTACAATATAACATGATATGTTTTTCTTTTCATTATATTTATATAATGTAAGCATTTATTTAATTATATTTATATAAAATAATACACCCAGGTAATTTGTATGAATGTTGCTTGATATTTTTCATTGGAAAAATGAGATAATCTAGAATCTAATTTAAAGTATTTTGTACTATTAAATTAATTTGTATTTAAAATTTGTATTTATGGTAAAAATTCAAGAAACTGACAATTTTAGCATATTTTAATAAGAATTGACAACCATATAAACCATTATGTTATAATTATTTTTAGAGATTTCCTTTTTTATTTAAAGATTACTAAAACAACTGCATAACTTCATCATTGTTCTATGCATTTACTTCCATATTTTTAATATCAATAAGAATCATAACACAATATAATTTAAAGGTACCCAAAACTTACATACAAGAAAGAAGTGCCAGCTTAATAGTAACATTTTCTATCTCCTTTGTTATGTTTTTTATAATCTGCTGGTATTATAAATCGGTAAATAATTATTATTTATATATATATATATATATATATATATATATATATATATATATATATATATATATATATATATATATAATTCTTACTTAATTATAGTTTTACCAATAATTTTTTTAACTTGTTGCAGCACAACAAAACGTCGCAAGCATGCAGACAAAGTTGGAAAGGGACTTAGACATTTTTCAATGAAAGTATGTGAGAAAGTAAGGAATAAAGGGTTTACCTCATACAATGAGGTAGCAGATGAGCTGGTGTTAGAATTTGCTGCCGGGATGCACGGTTCAGCTGATAGCCAAGTATGTTTTAATGTATATCATCATTTTTTATTTCTATTGTCCGCACTTTTATTATTTACTTTTATTAAAAGCTTATTTGCCTTTCTTTTAAACAAATTAACTATTTGGATAAATTTATTGCATTTTCCAGTATAACTTTATTTCATAGTCATTTGTTATAGTAAACACATTTACTATGACATTAAATTGATGTTTTGCATATTGTTCAACAAGTATTCATACTTTGGGTCTTCTTGCTTAAGTAAAAGATATTGTTGATAGCGTCAATTTTTAAAAAGCATGTAAATTAAAATAAAATACACCTTTTGGAATTATGCATTTTATAAATATACTATATATATAATACTATATACATAATGTATATATATACTTACTTATTTTTTATAGTTTTGCTATCAATTATAAAAATATATAAGAAAAATTTCTTCACAGTACATTAAGCACATACTTAGACTTTGACATGTGAATGATAAAATTCACTCAGATAAGATAAATCATTAATTAAAAGAGTGGATGATCTAGTTCTTTGTTTTAATGAAATATATTTTTTTTTAATTTTACGGTAATAAAAGCGTACCTCGTTAATTTGAAATAGTGTATTATTATCGAAAATGGGAAATATTTTTAAGTATGTACAGAAAATTAGAAGCAATGCCTAGTTAAAATGTAACTCAGAAAATCTTACCTTTGCAGCAATATGATCAAAAGAATATACGAAGAAGAGTATATGATGCGTTAAATGTATTAATGGCAATGAATATTATATCAAAAGAGAAGAAAGAAATCAAATGGTTGGGCCTCCCAACTAATTCAGTCCAAGAATGTTCAGCATTAGAAAAGGAGAAACAATGTAAACTAGAGCAAATACAAAAGAAAACGCAACAGTTACAAGAGTTAATATTACAAGTAAGTTACAACATAATTTAAGTTTCATATGTAATTTAAAATATTATATGTTTTAATGGTAGTAATTTCTCAAAGTGGCAGCAAATTTTCACAGCCTGTCTACATATGTCTTCAATTCATTCCTAGTCGGATTAAAGAGAAGATTTTCTTCTCATATTTGTGTACATAAAAGAGTTTGAGTGGGTAAGAACAAGCTGGAAAAATGGAGACGAGAGGACCTCTTATCCTACTGGGATTACTAGCCCGTTTTATACCAAATAAATATAATCTGTGGAATGTTAAAAGGTTTTTCTCTCAAAAAACAATTAAACTTTTTATTTGTAATAATAAATTTATTTAATTTTTATGTATTTCAGCATATCTCTTTTAAAAGTTTAATAGAAAGAAATAAAGAAGCAGAAAACAAAGGTACAAAACCTTCACCATCATCAGCCATACATTTACCTTTTATTGTAGTAAATACAAGTGACAAAGCATTAATTGACTGTAGTATCTCAAATGATAAGTGAGTATTTACTTTGAGATTATTTTAATAATAATATGTATTGAAAATACCAATCTACTATGAGATTGTTTATTTTTTTACTAAATAAATGATCAATTTTCATTAATCTACTAATTTATAACTATTTTTACTAGTGATAAACTCATTTATTAAATAACCTGCATATAAATCCAGTAGATTTAAATTACCTCTTAATTTTATATTATATTAGATTAACCATATAATATAAAAATTAACAGGTAATTTAAATATATTAGATTAACCATAACATAATGTTACCTATAAAACATACCATGTGATATACTATTTATGATCTGTAAATATAATAGTAGCTTAGTTCTTTTGCTTAAAAGACTCACAATATAATGGATTAACTTTTAAGTTATTAGTATTTTTTTCATACATTTGAATAGATTAGATATTTAAAATAGTTTTATTTATAATGTGTAAAAATCGCGAAAATCAAATCAATCATTACATTTGAATAGATTTTTTAAAAATTATTTAACTACATTTGATTTTGATAAGAAGAGTAAGTCCTGTTCTGAATAAAAAATTGGACTTGAGAAACACTTGAAATTTGATGGTGGAATTACCTTACCACAAATTATCATAGATTAACTTTGAATCATCACAAAAGCATAAATTAAAATTATTTAAAGCTTTACTTGTTCAGAATTAGTTCTTAATTGAAAATGAACATAATCTAAGTATAAAAAATAATAATAAATAAGTTTTCTGAGATTTACAAGATAAAAAATATAACAAAGTTGCTTATATTCTTTTTTAATATCATGACAATTTTTGTGTGTGTATAATTAATCTTATGTAAAAATATCTTCATTTTAGGACAGAATACATGTTCAACTTTAACAAACGGTTTCAAATTCATGATGATATTGTTATATTAAAAAAGATGGGCCTTTTATTTGGTAAGTTTACTTCAAGTAATATGTATATATTCTAATATGTATATATTCTAATTATTAATATATATTATATAATATATTCTATTATCTATATATTTTATTTATATCGTACACATTATGGTGAGACTCAATAAATTTTGGGTTTTATGCAGGTTTAAAACTTAACTGGAAAATGAATGATTATTTTTTTGTATTGTACTTGTAAAAAGGACAGAAAAGAATATATTATTTGAGGCCGGGCGCAGTGGGGCATCGTCTAACTGTAAACACGATCAGTTGTGGACTCTATCCCCACTTGGGCGAGTGATTATATTTAAATTATTTTCATTTTCTCGATCTGGTAAGACGAAGTGCGGCGTTGAGTTCCACCACTCAACACGTAATGTCTCGCATTTGGTGGGAAGCGAAGTACAGAATGTCTTGACGTTTAGGTACTTTCTGTCTTCCCTGCTATGAAGGATAAAAGCTAAATTAATTGTTTTTCATAGCTCCAAATGAAGATTCAAGTTGAGGAAGTCATGAAAATTTTGTTACTATTTTAATACTAAAGCAAGTTATGCAAATACTAAATAAATTAACAGTATTTATAAGCTCATTCTTACAATTTTTATAATTACAGGATTAGATAAGGGAGAATGTACAGAGGAAGATATTGAAAAAGTAAAAAGTATGGTACCAAAGTCTTTAGAGAGTTATGTAGAACGTAAGTATATATTTCTATATCTTTATTCTACAAATCCATAAAAATTATATTTTCAACAATATATGCAGCTTTTTACACTTTAAAACCAAATCTACCCTCAAGGCAGTAAGGGTCTAGTGTAAAAATCCTCTGTTATGCTTTCCATCCTAATTTGAACTACTGCATACTAAGAATCACCAGAGAGGAAAAAAATTATAAGTATTCACACCAGGTGAAATCAAACCCATGAAAAAGTCTTAAAAAAAAACATTTTTTTTTCTACAATTATTATATATTGTCCTCATTATCATACTATTCTTGATATATTATGCAATATATTTTTAAAACATTGACATTTTATTGTTTCAATTTTATTCATCTAGCAATTTACTATATTAGGCATAATTAATTAAACTAATAAATATTGGATTTAGATTCCAATATTAAGTCAGCTATTTTAGAAATAGTAAGTAATTAATATTATGTTATTTTTTTTATATTACAGAAATGGGTCGAGGAGTAAAGAATACTTTATCGGACATTCTTGAAGAAGAAGATATGGAAGATGGGGGTGACGAAGAGGATACAATGGAGGGTGAAGCTGAGGCTGATGAACACGAGGCAGATGGCAATGAGTATAGTGAAGATAGTAGTGATGTAGATGTGTAACACCACACTATCTTGAAATTCCCGGTCACATTTGTACTGTATTCTAGGAATTTCAGACGCATATGGGAATACACCACATATTGTTTAATATAGTGTGACGCTTAAAAAATTTAAGGCTGTACTTTTATATATGTTTAACTTGTTTTATAATGATGAGTAAAGTGTAGCGGTGCTTTTCTGTGTGAACTAGTTCTCATTTTAAGAGTATGCTGTTATTTTTTGATGATTATTATTATGAATTGTTGGCGTAATTTCAGGAGGTTGTCCTTTGTATATATTTAATGTTATGTGTCATTGGTAATGTTTGTTATAAGTTTATTTTAAAAAACTACATAAATAAATTTAAAAGCATCACAACATACATATCAAATATAAATAATGCCTATTTTTGTTCTGCAATTTCTTTACAATACCACACTGAGTTTTAAAGGCACTGAGTTTGTCCTAATAAAATTATACTCATAGTTAAATAAAATAGTTGTATGCCAAGATAAAAGGAGTTGTAACCTTGTGGTGACAATTCCTTTTATAAAATTCAAAAACAATTAGAAATTTCTTTTTGTTAGCTATAAAAATATTAAGCTTTATTCTTTTGCCGTTTATTTATTCTATAAATATATTAAAGAGAATATTTGATTTTCTTATATATTCATTACTAATGGCACAGATATAAGATGGATTATTGCATAAATTTTATTCAATATTAATTTGCTATATACAAAATAATTACTTTAATAAATTATTACTTTAATTTCGTATGTCACAACCATCAATCAACCAAGAATGCATATAGCAATAAAATATTGGGTTTATGACACATTTTAAATAATTTGATCTCATGTGTAACAACAAATATTTCATACATTGAAAAAAGTAACTTGCACAAGAAATTGAGAAAATCGATAATGGTATAAGTTGTGTCCAATTAAGTAAATCTATAATTTATGTTCTAACTTAGAATTGTGTAAAACATAAAAATAAAACAAGTTTTTATAAGCTACGTTTTTTTTTCAATTACTCCAGTACCCTTTCAGTTTTTCAATTAAAATAATTACACTAAAGAATTTATAAGTCTATTATATATGATTATTTATTCATAAGTATAGTGTCGTAGATCTCTGGTAACAAGACAAAATCCAGTCTTATGTAACAACCAAAATTTATCTTATTTTTATATCCTCATGTGATAATTTAAGTTCTAACTTATAGCTATAGTATCATTATTTTGTGAATAGGCTAAAGTAACCCTTTTATTTAATCAATCTAAATTTATTATACCTCTTATACCTTATTAGGCATTCTCATTTATTTTATATTTGGAGTGCAGATATTTGGAAAATGTAACAAACTGATATCAAAGAAAATATACTATTAAATGAATATCAAGGTTATGTTCAGAGACCAGGCAATATATGCGAATGCTTGGGCCAACCTTCAGTAGTTGGAGGGGCACTACAAGACGAAGAAAAGTTCTGTTTAAATAAAATGTTAATTCAAAGTTTTAAATGCAGTTTATACATAATTAATAATGGCATTTTATCATCTTAAAATGACGGTTGAAGCGGAAGTTAGACAGGGCTGCCTTCTTTAGTATTCCTCATCATTCTGGATGACGTCTTGCAGAGCAAACTGCAGCAAGGGCCGCGGTATAAACAGAGTCAAGCGAAACTTTAGATGACCTAGACTACGCTGACGACATGCAAACCAAGCTGGACGATCTACAGCGTGAGGCATTAAAAAATTGGCTGAAAATAACGTCCGGAAAACAGGAATTGCGTATTAGAGGCAGGAACTCGACACCACTGTTAATAGGCTCGGCACCTATAGAGAGAGTGCAGTGTTCCTTGGCCGCACCGTATCGGTGACTGGAGAAACTGAAGAAGACATTGCTTCAAGAATAGGCAAAGCTCGATCAATTGTGGCTCTTATAGCAATCAAGAAAGCTGACCTGATGAGTAAAATTTAAAATATTCTGCTCTAACGTGAAATCTGTGCTCTTGTACGAGTGTAAGACATGGAGAATCAACAAAGACATCACGCATCGCATCCAGGTATACGTCCATCGAAGTCTTAGACAGATATTTGGTATACAATGACCCAAAAAGATCTCCAAAGAAGAACTGTGGGATATCTGCACTGAGACCTTGATTAATATTCAAAAAAGATGCTTGAAGTGGGCTTGGACTGGACACACCCTAAGAAGTGCATCCAACCACAGTCCAAAACAAGCCCTGGAATTGACACTACAAGGGAAAAAGATGTATGCCCCTCCGAGGCGAAACAAATTGCCCAAAACAGAATGTGGTGGCGGAGTACTGTGAAATAAGACAATAAGTCTAGTCAAGTTATGATGGTAATGTTATATTGAAAATCATCATGTTTACTAATATATTTTTTATTAATAAATTAAAAAACACAAAGAAATTTAATAAATTTATTAATTGAAAAGTAAACATAAAAACTATGCTTATTTTAAATCATCATCATCAAATAAATCCTCAAAATCTGAAACAAATAACTTCATATAATACATAATAAGTAATAAAAATGTAAAATTTGACAAATTAATTTCATTGAATAAATAGGGTATAAAAAACACACTCATCACATCAAGTGTCATATTAATATGATTTAAAAACATATTCGTTTTTAATATGACTAGACCAAAGTCTAAATTGTTTTATCACCCAATGAATAATTAAAAAAACTGATTGGTTAGTAATATCTGTATGCTTACTAATAATGCAAGCATTAAATTAATCAGTTATTTTTTTAATCTATAAAGACATCAGTAATAAATTAAAAAAGATTAAGAATCCGTATCCGAAAAATCCGTACCATTGAAAAAATCTGCATGCACAGCTTTTTCATTAGCTGCTAAGTCCATTAGTAAGTTTGAAGGACCACCAGCCTTAAAATAAGAAAATCAATGATTAATTAATGTATATTTTGCATATTTAAAAATAGGATTGGATGTAGTGCTACAAACTTAGTTAAGACTAGGCTAGGAAAGGTAAGAGTAAGCAAAATTGTAACAAATTCATATAACCGTACTTCTTCCATATCCATATAAGGTCCAACACCCTCCGGAAACATTTCATCTGCAGCCACAGTTGGCTTCATGATTAGGTTTTGTTTTTCTACTTATCCCGTTCTACTTAATTTTTTGTTTACAAAATTAGGACGGCTTTTTTATTTAATGGCTTGATTTTGCAATAACAAGCGCAAAATAATCTGCAGTGTCGCGACAAAAGTAAGTCAATTTGGAACAGTGATATGAATTAGGACTGTTATTAATCCGCCACCTGATTGTTTTGACTTTTAAAATTTTATTATTGACAATGACAATTTAAAGCTATGCAGTTATACATATTTACATCACAGATATAAAATAAATTTTAATGGCGCGTTCCTCTAGGTGCCCACAATTAAAATGCTCCTTTAGTCGTTTCATATTATGATCGCAGTGGGTGTGGTAGCAGTGAACACGTCACTCATGTTTTTATTTGATATAATACAAAATTTTATTATAAATACAATACAATACTAACAGAGTTTTAAATGAACAGAAATCAATAATTAATATATTAAGCTCTCATCACTGCATACTGATGGCTTCATTAAACTTTAAAAAATTAAATTAGCAAAAGACAAAAATCGTCGCTGAATCATTACTTAAAGAGAATACACATAAATATTATGTAAATTTTAAATTCAAATCAGTCAACTCAAAAGACATAGTAAAATATTTAAGTCTTTAAATATGAAGAATATCTATAATAATAACTTATGGGGTATTTTTGTCAAATTCATTAGTTATATAATAGACGCTGTAGCCGCTCACCTCGTAACTGTATTTAATATTTATATATAGCATGGTGTATTTTCTGAATGAATGACACTTAGTAAATTCATACCTATATCTAAATCTGGTAGTACTTCAGATCTTAACAATTTTCGACCAGTATACTATCCTTATTTAGTAAAATTTTTGAATATATTCCAAATAAAATATTAGTGCATTATGATGTACATAATCTTATGCATAATAAATATTATGGCTTCACTAAAGGTCGCTCTACTAACGATGCTGGAATAGGATTCATAAAGAGTATCTATGAGGCTTGGAAAGAATCACAGGATGCTCTTGGCACGTTTTATGACTTGTCCTAAGCATTTATTTGCGTCCAGCACTCCACATTGATTATGAAGCTACACCATTACCGCATTAGAGGATAGTGTTCAGAGGGTGAATATGAATGGCAAGAAATCTCCTGGCTCATTAATAAGTATGGGGGTCCCACAAGGTTCTTGTCTTCTTGATCCTTCCTATTTCTAATAAATATAAATAAAATATCTACCATATCTTACTGAAAGGAGCCATGAGATATTGTTTGCTGTTAACACTTCCTTGATTTTTAAATGAAGAAAGAAGAAAAAGCAAAGTCAACGTATATGATGATGTAAACGATGCTCTCTCAAAAATAGTACATTGATTTAATGTTAACAACTTACTATTGAATAGCAAAAAAACTAAATGTATAATACTTAGAACACCCAATACCAGAACTGTTAAAGCCGATGTACTCTTGAATGGTGAGGCTGAGGATCCTGTCGACTCTACAGTATTTCTTAATATTGTTCTATACCACAATTTAAAAAGAAATTGAAAAGACTTTTGTCTGTTAAAGGTCATAACCATATTTCATAAATGATAACATGGGAATGAAATGCTCGCTCCAGTCTATTTCAAAGGTCGTTGTCACTAGTAAAAAAGTCTATTTCAAAGGTCGTTGTCACTAGTAAAATAATTTGGAATTTTTAAAAAAAGAGTCAAAAAAAATTTGACTTTGACTTTAAATTGTCCTTGTCACTTTGTATTACTACACTTTTGACAATTTGATATCGCAATACACATTGCGCATTTAGATTGTAAAATGAGTGAATTAATATGTAAATATGTAATAAGTGATCAATGAGCATTTGTAAAACTAAGTATAAATAATGTTATTTAAATAAATATATGTATATGATTTCAACCATTTTTTAAGTTTGAAAATTTCATTAAATATGTTATCTTATGAAGGTAAAAATATTCTAGCACCCATGGTGCGAGTTGGTACATTGCCGATGCGTTTACTAGCACTTCGATATGGTGCCGATATTGTATATACTGAAGAATTAATTGATTGGAAATTTTTGCGATCTAAACGGAGGTACAATGGTATAGTATATTCATAATTATATTGATCTCTACAAATTATTCTATTAATTAGTTTGTAGCAATTTTATCGTAGTAAATTTTTTTATATGTAAAACACAATTTGGGATAATGTGGGTGGAACTTAATGCTGCACTATTTTCTTTTTTCTGTTCTGAAACTGGGAAAAAAGAAATTTTAAATATTGTTCTTTTTTCCTGGAATAGAAATCTATCCCACAACAAATCACATTTTTATTGTGACATGTCCCAGAGTCCCACACATTTTTGCTAAACCTATATAAATTATATTTTTCTCTTATTAATAATATTTATATATAAGTTTTATCTTTCAGATATTCTTGACACCATAGATTTTATCGATCAAACCGATGGAACTATTGTTTTTCGTACATGTGCTGAGGAGAAAAATAAAGTGGTTTTACAAATTGGCACTTGCTCTCCAGACAGGGCTTTGAAGGTAGCCAAACTAGTGTAAGTGTAAATACGCTACAAATAGATATCTCATAAATAAAAATCTAATATTTAAATAATACCTTTTTTCCTTTACAGAGAAAATGATGTAGCTGCAATTGATATAAATATGGGTTGCCCTAAGGAGTTTTCCGTTAAAGGTGGAATGGGAGTTGCTCTATTAGAAGATACAGATAAAGCTTGTAGTATATTAAAAAAATTAGTTGATAATGTATCAATACCAGTCTCTTGTAAGATAAGAATATTTGATACACCAGAAAAAACTTATAATGTTGTTAAAAAACTGGTCGAAACTGGAATAAAAGCAATAGCTATTCATGGGAGAACACGTAATGAAAGACCACAGCATGCAGTGCACACGGATATTATTCATTATGTTGCAAATAAAATATCAATTCCTGTTATAGCAAAGCAAGTTAACTTTAAATTATTTTCTAAATAAATTCTTGTAATAAATTTAAAATATTTAACATATTATGTATACTTCTAGTGGTGGGTCAAAAGAGATTGGAAGTTATGCAGATATTTTGAAATTCAAGGAAAAGACAGGATGTTCAAGTGTAATGATAGCCAGAGCAGCTGAATGGAACTGTTCAATTTTTCGAAAAGATGGTTTATTACCAATGGATACTGTTATAAAAGATTACCTTAGAATTGCTATTGATTATGACAACACACCATCAAACACAAAATATTGTATCCAAAATATATTAAGAGAATTACAGGACACTCCAAGAGGAAGGTCATTTTTAGACTGCCAGACAATGGAGCAGATGTGGTATATTTTTGAAATTATTTTTTCTCAAATGATTATTATTGGGACTATGTAATTGTTGGGTAGGAAAAAAATTTAAACGTGTAAAATAAATTGAAACAACCATATTACAATTGAAACCAATGATACTATTTGGATACTTCCTTAGAGACATAATGAGAATGTTTCTATACCTATTTCTGTACTGGTATTGAAATACAGGATATTTATATTTATCTGTGCAGAAAATGGGGAAAAAAATATTACTTTTTTTATTTTTCTTTTTAGCTTCACGCTTTTATCCCGCATGGCAGGGTAGACAAGAAGTACCTAGTGTCAAGACACTCCAAATTCGAGACTGCGTATTGAGTGGTGAAACTAAACGCCGCAATTCATCTTTTATTATAGCAAGGAAGCGGGATCGAACCCACAACCGATCGTGTTTACAGTCAGACGCTGTCCCGGTGGGCTACGACCAGCCTCAAATATCAAATGTTTTATTTTATTTGTACATTATGACTATTACAAGTGTATTTATATATGAAGATGTAATTCATATAAAACTGTACATAGTCCTACAATGTTGTGTTGTTTTGTTTTAATTAAGAGTGAAAGAATAATATCATTATGTATTTTTCCTACCTAGCATGTAGATTTAAGTAAACCACAAGTATTGCATACACAGTCATACATTACTTACTTTTTAGTGCTATTTGGGATTTAGGAAAATACTGTCAAGAGAAACAGAGTGAATACCAAAAAAGTGGTATACAAGGAAGATGGCAAGTTACCCCTGATGAGTTAGAACCTCCAAATAAAAAATCTAAATTAGGGGAAATTGATTTAGAAAATGTAATTAAAATGAAGGTAAACCCTGACATAATACACTAAAATAATTTTATCTTAGTTTCACATTAATTTCTAGTTTTTTGACATGACAGTTATATTGGAGTGAATACATATACATGTTTCATATTCATGCATATAAACATACAACAAACTTATGTTTAACATTATATTTTTTAATTCTTATATTTTTATTTAAACTTATAATATATTGTTTTTAAAAATAACAAAATATTATTTATTCCAGTTCTAGTTCTTGAAGTATTAATAATTAATAGCTTACTAATGTTTCAGGTCTGTTTTATTAGAGCCAATTACAATGATCTTAATTTACCTAAAGCTCAGCTTCATGCTTGGGCTGGGAAAAAAGGTCTTCCACTACCTAATTACCAAACATATCAAATTGAGAAATTGTTTTGTTCCATAATTACATTCAATGACAAGAAATATACATCAACATTTTGGGAGAAGAACAAAAAATTTGCTGAACAAAGTGCTGCATTAGTTGCTTTATTTCATTTGGAATTGTTAACAGAAGAAGATTTAATAAGATTTGGTAGCATAATTAAGTAATATTTATATATTTATACAATAATAAAATCTTATCAGCTCTGTGTTAACAAAAAGTCGAAATCACTTGTTTGTTTTTTTCAAATTACATACTTTCATCTAAAGTTTAAGCCTTTATTGTCATCGGCCATATGAATAAAGTTAATTCTAAAGGTATCAGATTAATAATAAAATTATAAAATTTACATACATGGATTTACAAATTAATGTCATAAATATTATATTCATATCCCAAGTGTTTAGCGCTGTTGTTTTTTCATATTTTCTATATTATGCACCAGTTCTTTATTTAAATCATCCAGTTTTGTATTTAAAGCCTTTTGGTGACTAATATCTTTTTTCATTTTGTTAATATTACAATAGCATTTGTATACATCCTGCAAAACACCTTCCATTTTTATAATTTTTAGTTCTTCGTGGGATTGTAGCAGACTAGAGTCTGATATATCGTCCAACACATTCTGGGAAGTCGGTAAATTCGGTATTATATATTTGTTACAGTCCATAATTTAGTATTCTGATGCAATTAAAACAATATTTTGTTTGTAGTACAATAAAATAAAATATAAATACAGGTAGGTAGGCAGGTTTATCTTAAATGCCTAACTTAAAAGTCAAGCTGACAGTCATTAATAAGTACTGACAAATTATAGTGTTGCTAGTGTAATTAAATTCATCCCTTGAATTAAAAAACCTTTATAAATGTTACCAAAATTGAATATAAATCCAAAGTTCATACCATACGTAGTAAATTAACACTTCATATTTTGATTTCTAGTAAAATATAAATCATATGTCGTTTAAACTAACTTTGTCCCTAAGACTGATTTTTACTGACTACTGACGACTAGACTGATTTAGAGTTTGTTTGAATTTTAACATAGCCCCATCTAATGATGAGTACTATTACTAAAAAAACTGGTTTTACGCAATAGATGGCGCTTTTAAGTCTTGACGACGCTTAGCTAATGTTTGATACTTTTTACTCACGACTTAAATACTAAAAATTAAACAAAATATTTATACAATTTACGTTTTTTTAATATAATCTCTATATTATAATTATCTCGCATAAGTTAGATAATTATTATTTTAGATTATTACTACGTCTTTGTGATGCATTTATGTCTATAAAAATCTTTATGATTTTTATTTCTAATAAATAAAGTGCGGAATTTTATGAACTAACATTAACATTTTCTGATTACTTATAGTTTATAGTACCTCAATTGCATACATTTAGATTGATTGTAATTTAAAGTTAAATATCCCATTCTCTCTAAAAATGACTCTTGATTAAAAAGCTACATATGTAGTAAATATGATTATCTTTGAGAAGCAACACGCTTCCTGCTAGGTTTATGTTTCCAAGAAAGAAGAGACCGTTTTGTGTATTTAATGTATATTAAATTTCCGTTAACAATATATAATACCTACCTACCAGCTTATATTCATAATATATTTAATTATTATTCATAATATATTGTTTCTTATTTCTATATTAATTATTTTAAAACAGATTACGTTCCTACAATGTAATTGGTCGATAATAGTTCTTTTAGAAAGAAAATATAAATTAAAAAATAAATACAACACTTTATATTAACTTTTACCCTTTTTTTCAATCATTGATAATAGTTCTGCTACTCTCTATAAATAATCGTAAATTTTTAAAGTTATAAATGCATTCCTGATTTTGACAATGGAATTGGACTAGAGATATTAAAAAGTTCTAGTCTATTGTTGAGTTTTTAATTTATACAAATATTCATTAACAGTTTTTACAGTTACTAAGAACGTATATCCGACAAAATAAATAATAATGATAAAATACAAAATTGGAGGTCAGTTTTGTCATGCAAAGCTTGTCCTTCAACAAATGCCTCTCGTAGGGCCTTATCTTTCGCAATTCTTATCTTGAACCTGCCACCCGCTTAAGGTCATCTTCAACCATTTCATTTTGTTAGTACTAATGCATTTGATATTTTTTTATAAACATTCTGTTTCTTATTTTTTAAAATTTGCTTATGTGTATTAACTATAAATATGTTCCGTTTTATTATTCTTAAAAGATTTTTACTTATCTAGGCAAAAGACTAATAAGTCCTATAACATGCCCAATATTTAATTCGATTATTTAAAAAGATGGAATGACAAAGAAGTATGAAGAATATTTGTGCGTAAAGTTTCAGACTTTAGAGATTCATGAAGTAACAAAGAAAAAATATGATTATAGCTAAATGTAATAAAAAAACACATACATAGTACAAGTCTGGTGTACTGCTATAGCAGAGTTATTTAGGTAGATAGTTTGCGGTTTCCTGCCGTAACCGCGACTATATCCTTTGTTGCATGAGCTAGTGTTGAGATAATTTTATCAATTTATATATAATTTTATTTACGTCAATTATTCAGAAGATTCAGATACTTTTTTTAGCTTTTGAAAGCTTCAGCAGATAAAAAATAGTCACGTATTTGTAGGTATATATAATAATATACTAATAACTTATCGTATTTTTTTTTTAATTTCTTACGCATTTTCTAACACATTTTACACTATTTAAAGGTTAATTTTATTTTCTTGAAATATTCTTTTTTGCTTTAAATATTATGCTTCAGAACCTAGATACAATCTAGTAACCGCAATGTGTGTGGTCTTAGCCTCTTACGCCTGTCGGCTAATCTGACAGGCGTCCAATTTCAATCTGATCAAATTAATATCTTATTATAAAATCAAAATGACTCAGTCATATCAAATGTTACAAAAAACTAGTAAATAGATAATAATTTATCATATAGGGGATATGAACCTCGGTGTTCTAAAAAACTATTTTATGCTTACCTAAAACTATTTTTCTTGATGCTTTCTTGAAACCTATTTTCCCTACGTTACACTGTACTTAAACCTTAAAAATTCTCATATATATAGGATCATATATATATATATATATATATATATATATATATATATAGCGTCATCAAGTGTAGTTAAGTGATGTATTTTTTAATATAAAAGCTTAAACTTAAGTTAGTAAGTCATATATAATGTTTCAAAATGTAATATTTTTTTAAGCACGGTATTTTATTACTGATATATTATAAAATATTATTAATAATAATGTACTATTTAATTGCATAGTCCCTGAAACGCTTCGTGCAATAATGATGCGCTTTAAATTATTTGAACAGTTATTGCAATGATTTAAACCGTTGAATTTAATATTAACTTTATTTTTTTTATATATCCACTTTACTTTCATGTTCCTTACACTTATGTAAATCTAAATACAGATAAAAACTAGTTCGTTAACATCAGTTAGGACATTCAGTGAACTCAATATTTTTCATATCGCTTATCGTTATATAAGACACGATTAAATAATATGTAATTTAAGTATTTATATTTTTCTCATCCCTTATTTTTTCAATATAGAAACTGCTTTTATACTAAACTCAGCTTCACTGTTAATGAGTTTTATGATTTATAGTCTGTTTCATTTTTAAACTACACATTTGTAAGAACCACAAGATTGCGAAGTTTCTTTCGAAGTCAATGACAAAACCACAAGGCTCATCACTATGTTCATCATGGTACCCGCATATAAATATAAACGGTACATTGTAATAAAAAAGAATAGAGAATGATGTCAAACCTATGCATATTGTTTTGCTTTCACACGACTTTCGCGTTTGGCGTAGTAGCAGACAGATCCCAGTTGCATACTCAATGTTATGCCAATTTATAATGAACATAGAGATAGTGTTTCGGAGCTGGATTTTTACTTTTAAAACGAATTATGTCGAGTTATTTCTGGATTTTTTGTTGGTGTGACCACATTATAAGCATATCCTTAAACTTTGGATAAGTGTGTATTTATTACTTGATATATAAAAAATATCATATTTTGAACATCCCGGAAGGATGTTCAAAATATGATATTTTTATATATCAAGTAACTATTATATTTTACACGTTAAAACAATTTTATTATATCAACAATGATTCTTAAAGATTACGTTTCTATATAAAGCGGTTAAACCTACGTGCATGGATTTTTGTAAAATCAAATGTTATGTATTGTTTCTTGACTATTAAATTAATTATACTTTGTCTTTAATAATATTAGCCATTAATACAAAATATTTAAATGCGACATAGTCTATCAAAAAAAGTTTTGAATCACAGTCAATAAAGTATTAAAATAAAATTGAAATGCTTTGTATAAATAATTGACAACGGTTCGTCACGATGTGTCACACTGTTTTGTGTTGCATATTCAAATGACAAGCAACGCGACACCCGTAAGCGCTACGTGAAAGGCATAATTTTGACAATTCAATGAGGGCCTCTTGAAAATAATGGATAGCATCTCATTGCAAATAGGGTAGTAAAATTATATTTAAATGTTGAATGAAACTGTATATCGCTAAATTGAAATAATTTTAATGTTATAGTGATAATTGAAATAAATTTTAAATTTTCAATTCAGCCAGTCTTCGGTTTTTTTAAAATTTCATTCAATATTACTTGAGCAATAATTTTAATATTTCAGTTCGAGGATATGAAAAAAAGCGTATATCACAACAAAATTTTATAATATTATAGAGAACTCTCTAAACATCAAAGACAACCTTTAGATCGAGGAGCGTGTCTGTACATAATCAATTTGTATATCTCATAAATAAATTGAGAGCTTTGTATAGAAAAACAAAAGGGGGTTTAAGTTATTAGGCCGAGAAAAGGACACGCGTGCCGACGCGCGGGTGGCTGCCTCGTGTCGTACCATGATGGTTAATAAATTATTTCTGAAGACAGACAACGTCTAAGATATTTTTTTCTTGAAAATCAATAAATTTGCTTCTGGATGTTGTTTTAAGTCCTTCAAGTTAACTTATTTTCTTTTCTCAAATCTTAATAAATTAAATATTTCCTTAAGAGCATATATAATACAACATTTATATAATAAAGTTTTCCAAGTACCAGTATTATAATTTATAATAAAATAATTAGTGCATGTGACTTTTTATAACTACTTACTTAATAAAGATTTAAATTAGAAAAGGGCTCTTGTTTCTCGTTCGTTTCGAATTGTCTTGTCACGATTAACAATCTCTATTTAAAAGTAGGATGATATATTTGTGAAGACGAAAGGAAACAACTGTTCCAGTTGTCCGTTAAATTTATGAGCGCTCTCGAACACGGCAAATACATTTGTTAATAGACACATTAGCTTCAAATGCGCTTGCGCCCGTTCCGACGCTTAATTGTCGACATATTGCCACGTTATTGTCATGTTTAAAGTTTATTTGCAGTCACTTAGAAAAACCGTTATATTAAATGTGTAATTGATTTTTAACGACAAATTTATTGCAAAAATATCAATTTTGGTACTATATAAGCGAGTAAAATATTTATTAGCTTTAAAAAATGTGTAATTAAATAAATAAACTGATTGGTTAATAATGTTTTTAATAAATAATTAGAGATCCTTCTAGAGAGAAGAAAGAAAACTATTTCCAGTAATATCTTTATATAATTTCATCAATGACAGTGCAACATATAAATGCAACAAAAGATCGTACAATTAAATCAAGTTTTATTCTTAAAATAAAAACTGTTTTTACGATACTTTTATAAAGGTAAGTAGATAGGTACATAATATCATGACTAAGGTGGGTAAATTTGCACGGTAAAACCATGTCCTTAACCTCGAAATATTGCATTGTCTTTAGGAACAATGCCAACAATTGTTTTAATAATTCGGTTAGTTGGTGGACTATTAGTATATATACCCATAAGAAACATACAGTCTATAGCAATACAAACAAAAATTAAGTGTCGACATAGATAATACTTTTAACTTTATATACTTTTAATTAACTTGCAATAAAGTTCAAATATACACTCCAAGTGACTGAAATGCTAGTATTTTATGGGGGTTCAATAAACACATTCAAAGCTTCCTAAGGTGTCCTAAGTAGTCGCCTAAGTACGAGTAAGTGTCCTAAATAATCTGAACCTGATTTATTTTTTGTTCACCAATTCTAACGAGTAAGTCGTATTATTAAAATATTTTAGACACTGCTAATATATTATAATAATAAGACAACTCATTAAGTACATACTTTATACACCTTTTGTTATTTCTGTTTAAAATATTTTTTACAATATAGATGAGTCTTTGGCCCGTTATTTAAAATTTACTACTTTATTACTAAAAAATCAACTAATTTACCCATTTTTACATTAGGCAAAAAAGCATTATTACGAGAGGTGCATGGAAAGTAGAAACAAACACCAGTCTGGAAGCAATTAGCATGATGGCAACGTATTGTTTCGCATTGTTTTAGCATTGTTTTGCATGCGTCGCTAACGAGCTTCAAGTGGCGCGTGCGCTGTGGGCCGCCGCCTCCTCCGCGCGTCCCTTTGTTTTATACCTCTTTTGTAATGTCACTCCATATTACCTACATCTAGTAATGTTTATTCTACCCTTTCTCAATTTAATTTCGTAAATATTTGCATGAAGACTTAATATGTTTAGTCATGAAATATACGGCATTGTCTTTATCACTTTAAAACTAAAGATTTTAAGTAGTGGAAAAATATTTATAATGGCCTAATTGTTAATTTAATTATTGAAATATCTTTAGGTGTATTAGTTTTAATGCAATAAAATATTGCAAATTAAATTAGATATAATATCATGTGTATCGATCTTATTCTTTGTCGATATATTTAATTATTTATAGTGTTTCATAACATGTAGCAGTGATATTATTAGTTTAGAGTACAAATCTACTATTTGTTAGTGATGTGAACATTTGAAGTGATTACTAACATTGTAACAGAATCATAATATATGTTATAATGTTATACATAATTATCATTTTTACAATTGAAGTGACTTGTCTAATATTAAAAAAAGGACCAGTGCATTAAACGATTTTTTAACAAGTAGCTATTCTAACAGTTTATTAAAACTAAGTTGACTTTTTCAAGCCAAAAAAGGCCAAACGTATTATTTCTGTTTGTTTCTCATTAAACAATTAAAAAATAGCTAATTCTTCAATTATAATAATAATAAAACAATTCAACTCTTTTGTGGTTTATCAAGAAACACAAGTTTTGGGTTGAGTGCTTGTATTGTTGAAGTTGCTACATGTGTAAAATAAAACTATAAGATATGTTAATCAGAAATAAGTTTAAAAATAACATTGGTTAACTATAAATATTTTTCAAAAATAAATAAATTTTCTTATAAATAAACGTAATCAAAAAAATATCATTGAGTATTTTGCTTGTCTGTCTTTCTGTCTGTTGTTCATCTTTCTACGCAAAACGGAGAGACGCATTTTGTTGAAATTTGAATGAAACATGAAACATGTTTAAATCTGTAAACAAATTTTTCCTAACATAAGATAGGAAGATATGCAATAACTTTTAAAATTCTAGCTACCCTTAAATTACTTACTTTAAACGGCAAGTATACAAAAAGTTGTACATGAAATTCATGTGCGAACGAAGTCGACAGTTCAACTATCTAGTTATAAAGGTAAGGGTCATGACATTAAAGGAAAATACAATTTCCTGTCAATACTAAATTGCAAGTTATGGGCTTTCTCGAATTTTTTTTTTATTTTCGATCCCTCTATATTATTGCAAATATATTTTAATTTACCAGAATTTGATTAACATTAACATTAACAAGTAAGTGTATTTTTATACATAAGATATAAAAATATATAGCAATTTTTAATTTCAAAAATTGATTACAATTTCATGTGCTTATTATGTTCGTAATGTGTAATGAAACGGCAATTGCAAAGAATTTTAATTCTTAGGAAAATCTCTTTACTAATAATTGCAGTTTATAATAATAATGTTTGTTTGTCTGTTTGTGACACGAGTACTTTATTGCTGTAGATATATAAGGTCTGGAGAGCACTTAGGATATCCAAATTTAATTTAAAGATTTTTACATTTGTTATAAAAAAAGAAAAACTTGTGATAGCCAATTCAGCCAGTCAATACTTCTAATTTAAAATCAGATTGTGTGTCTGTATGTTTGTTGCACGGGTACATATTTTAAATTTGTCATTGGATTTGAAAGGTACTCTCTATTGTATATATTTTTATTCCAGCTATTAGGTCTAGACAACACTTATGATATCTTAATTAATTTTTAAGTCTGTTACACTTGTAAAAATAAATACAGGGAGCAGGTTGCAATGTGGTCTCTTAAACATTAGACAAAAACAAAATATTTTTTGGATGTAAAAAGTAAGATTAACAAAAATCTAAGTAATAGGTACATTAGAGGGTTTGCTATTCCCTTTAAAAAAATTGACCAGATGTTTTAAATTAGAAATCTAAAGGACGAGGACATTCTTCATTGACATATAAGAAGTTAAAATTTTCAAATTTGGGTCGAGGATCAATAGTATTCAGAAATAATTGTAAGAAATGAGAAATAGTTGTTATAAGCTGTTCAAGATCACAAATAGTATTTTGCCCATTGTGGCTTTGTAAGATGGCGTGCAATTGTAAATATAATTGGTTTTGGATTCATTAATAATACTCATCTCGTTTCTTGCAAACACTTAATCCTTTATTCTATGACTAGAAGCACGCTCGCGGCTTCGCCCGCGTGAACTTACTACACTATAGCTATTTCGTTTTGTTACCTACACGCGTTCTTGCTTCAATCACAGATTTAGCCAAAATTTGTAATATTTCACATAAACAATATTTATAAGACTTCATATACACTTGCGAGAGTCCTTAAATCTTTATAATCTCACCATGTCGTAAAAGCCATTTTTAACAAACACCTCTTCTTCTACCTCTAAATTTCAAAAGTAGATAAACTTGAAAATTATAAATGAAACTATTTTAAAGGGACTAAACGCGTATATTTTGGTATCCGAAAATATATTTTTGGAAATTTGATGTTATGAACACTTAACAGTAGCCCGTGGTCACAGGTAGACTAAGGTGGCATTCGTCTGTCGGTTGGTACAAAAATTAATTACATTAATCTACCGTCATCTGTTTCTTAATTGCCTCGTGTACTGTAAAAGCCATTTTTAACAAACACCTCTTCTTCTACCTCTAAATTTCATTTTATATTGGACCGGTTGTATGGACATGTGATTTCATACTTCCACTTATGACATGATGGTCCATATGTGATTTCTGTCACCTTTATGCGGCACTACGGTCCACATGTGATTTGACTCGTCGACATATGAAACCATGGTCCACAGGTAATTTTACCCATCTACATATGACACCATAGTTCACATGTGATTTCACTCTTACACATATGCCACTATGGTCCACATATGATTTCACTCATTCACATATGACTTCGTGGCTACACATGATTTTACTTGATCACATACGATACCAAAGTCCACATGTCATTTCACTCATCCACATATGGACACCATGGTCCACATGTGACTTTACTCATCCATATATGACAACATGGTCCACGTGTGATTTTACTCGTCTACATATGACATCATGGTCCATATGTGATTTCACCCTTCTACACATGCCATCATGGCTCATATGTGATTTTATTCGTCCACATATGATACCATGGTCCACATGTGATTTTACTCGTCTACATATTATACCATGGTCAAAAAAATTCTCAATTTATTTTCTTTGAACCGCCATAAATAATTTTTGCTAAATATTTCATGTACAGAATTGACTTTCCACTCTTTCATTATATAGTAGCGGCCCGCTCGCAGCTTCACTATGTATATCTATTTTGTTGTTGCTTCTGCCTCTCAACTCTCATCCCTCGTTCTCCCTTAGATAAAAACTTATTTATATTTTAACTTTTTTCTCTACTAAATTTAATTTTCCTCATATGTCACAATGTGTATTAAAGAAAATGGCGTTAAAATCCGTTACATAGTTTGAAAGATCTAAACGTCATCCTCAACAGACGCGACGCGACGCGGCGCAACTTTAAAATGATAATGTTAATGTAATATGAAAGGGTCCAACAGCTAGAGTTTTATAAATTAAATAAGACATATATGATACACATTGTAAGATTAAGATTACATGGTATACAGACTATCCGTAACATACATTATTTATTGTCACAATATTAATGTTAACTCAAATTGTAAATTAAAATTAGTTCTACATAAGTTATAATTAACTGACAAAATCTAAGAGAGTACATATTAATCTGCTTCATGCTGCATCCCGAGTCGCATGGTAGAGACAATCTAGTGTCAAGAGACTCCGTTGACTGTCCGATATCGAGACCTTGTGTGTTGAATGGGGAACTCCGTATAGCGCTTTATCGTACCAAAAAAGACAATTGAAAATAAATTTTAATTACTATGATTTCCTCTAGTGGAAATCTAACCCACAAGTACAACCGTGTTGTTTACCGACAGATGCTAACTGCGCCACGATGGCCTTAATAATTAATAAAATTTACGAAAAATTATTATACACTACGCAAATAAATATATATCAACTTGGTTTTAATTTTTTTAACCGTGTTTCTCTAAATTATTTTCTTTGTAACTATTAAATGTAGTAGTTAACTAATGAATGAATATAGTACATTTTTGAATAGGTGTCAATTGAGAAATTGGCATAAAAAATCACCGTCGAACCTCGACCTTTTTATGACTTATAATATTGCAAAGATTGTAAAAAATATAATACAGTCAGCTAATGCATAGCATTTTTCAGTATACATTTTATAAAGATATCCTTAATAAGTATCGAGAAAATAAACCTTTTCAGTGAATATTGTAATTATTAAAACTCCGATTGTTGAGGGACACAAAATTAAGTTCATAAATTAAAGATCACACAAAATTTATATTAAATAATTCTTCATCGGTACCATTTAATTATGTCATAGAGTTCTACTAAATTACCATAGTATATATGTATCACAGAAATATTTTTAAGTAGTTAGGAAAATCTGACTTCACGTTTTGAAACTGACTAATGTGTTCAATAGGGGAAATAATAATTACTGTCCAGTAGTCGTCAGTATGTCTGGTTTGTTCAAAGGAAGCGTTCGCTAAAATGCACTTGATTCAGATTAAGATAACAATACTTTTCATTGAGCCTTTAGTCTTACAATAAGAAGCTTTAACAGAGTAAGATTTGCGACGGTCATTGAAAATCATTGAGTATGTAGACCACCAGCGTAGGCGGCAATCTTTATATACACTACAGTGCTGGTAACCTATAGTATATTAATATTAATATGTAAATTTAAAACTAAACTATACCATAAAAATACCTATGTAAATTAAACTATGTCTTAAGATGTTAAATAGCGAAATTTTATATATTTTATTTAGTTCTTAGAAATACACATCTTTAGAAAAATAAAACAAATAGTTTAAAGCGAACCACGCACGACTTTATTGATCTACGACTAGACAAAGTTTTCATTTATTTCTATACAAGTGAACACGTACGAGATTAATTTTCATTACAATTTTACTAAATAAAATCTCTAGAAATGCGATAGTTATATTGTCAAGTATCCATTCATCTTCTTTGCTATTCAATATCAATCAATGCTCAACTGAAGATCTCTTGTTCACGCATACTTTAACAAACAACAAACAATGTTGCAACTCGTACATCGCACCTAGCTACTGACAGTCGACGTTAGTTTTAAAGATTATGCTAAAACATACTCTATTTTAATAAAAATAGAATTTGCTATGGCAAGAAAGTTAAGAATAATGGAGGCGGCGTATAATAACACAAGGCAATGTTATTGTTACCTAATCTATTGTATAATTTCAAGTTTTTATACAATTTTATTGAATTGTCGGGATCCATGTCAGTAATTGAAAAAAAGATCACCTCAGAAAACAGCATTCAGTACTTTTTCAAAAATCGAAATATACTTTTATTCATTGTGTATTTATTGTATAACAAATTTGTAAGTAAATATTTTTAGAAATTAAATAAATTATAGTGTTTACGATTTCAGATTATTAAATTTGCAGACAGATTATTAAATTTGCTTGCGACTATATTATCATTTATAAATTTACTATTAAACATATGTTATTCTAATATGGTAGAGCAAAAACCTAAATATTTTATAACTCCTAAAGATATATGCGTATATCAATAAATTGCACTTAAATGTTAGCGCCTTGCGTTCTTCGCAAAGTGCAAAAAACGTAATTTATAAAAGCTCCCTGCCCTATTCTTATATCAGAAATTTTTTATCATTAGTATAATCAGAATCACAATCATCTTTTAAAATTAGGCAAATGCAGATGGTCATTTCGATCATTTTGTTAATCGCTTAGAGAAAAATAATATTTGTAATAATAAGCGGCTGCCAGTTAACGTCCATTATAGAGACCAAAATAATTTGAGACGTGATAAACTTGAATGCGTTGCATCAGATTGAACGCCAGCCGGTCACGTCCGATATAAGCAGCGAAGCTTCTGTTATTTACCATGCCTACCTAATTTACTTATAATGGTAAATAACCCGTAAAATTATTTAATAATCGTAGTATTGCAATAAATGTAATAAATAATATAATTACTACATTATAATCAAAATAAAGGATCGATCCGGATATAAATGTTCACAAAACGGAATTTAAAAAAATAAACGAATTAAAAAGGCAGTCATATGTTTAAATTTTAATAAGCGTTGTAGCAGTCATTAAAGATCGCTTAGCCCGTCGCTCGATGTCTTCGCCTGACGCCCACTTCGCAGCCCGCGCCGGTTCATTTTACTTCCTACCACTATATCATCGCATCGGTCACGCGCGCCTCGCTTCAATTTTAGCCCTCTATAGAATAGCGCAACGACAGGAAGGGTTGGATTTTAATTACGATATTTTTCTATTATTTCCTTTGCTGTCTTAGTTTCAGGGCAAGGGTCGTGAGATGTAATAAATTCTACTTTTTTATGAGGTCACGGTTAACCCTCTTGATAACGTTTATCGCACATCTGGTAAAATGAGAAAAAATAAGTATATTAATTAAGTTGCGTAATTTTTAGATTTATCACAAAGAGGAATACTTTCTATAAGGAAGTATTTTATATTGTTTGCAACACGCCATTTTACTGAAATATTTTATTAAAAATAGAATTTCTTGTCAATTTTAACATATATGTTAATTTTTAATTTTAATTACGAGTAAATTATAACATATTTGGATAAAATACGTTTTGCAGTTTCTATTATTATATCCTATTGCCAAGACACTCCGCTGAGCTTACTTGCGGGAGAGCTGCGCTTTGTCTTACTAACATTATTATTGAATATAATTTTAAAATTAAAATGTTCTATAAAGTTTTGCATAACTTTGCTGGGATTACAAAAATCTTACATAACAATCAGTTAACTCAGTAAAAATTCAATGACATGTAAATTATAAAAGGTGCTGTCATATAAATGATTGATAGAACAGATTTTTCACTGGTACGAAGTACACGAGTACATGTCATGTGAGAACTTGTCATAGCGATCTGTTCCGCCATGCACGAAATGAAGAGTCCCGCTTTACATTTTCAACCGATTACACATTAAAAGCGTGAATCCGAATAATTTTATTGATCACGTTACATGCACGTCGATTGTATAAAAAATGAAACAAGACGAAAGTTGTAGTCAATTCTATCCTATATATTTTTAGGTTTATTCACACATCAGAAGAAAAACTTGTTTTTATATATTTTTAGTTTTTTTTGGTTAATAAGCTTTGCAGATACCATTAACCATTTCTAAAAATAATTATAAAATAACAAGATATATTTTAAAGCATTATGCATAATACAAATTTATATTCTTTCAGTTTTGAATCATCGTCATACTATATGCAAACATAACTTGTATAGGCCGAAAGGATTGTTCTGTCGTCAACGCGTATGAATAATTATATTCATTTGCAACTAGAATGAATTTGTGTACTTAAGTGATTAAAGTTATTTGAATACGGATTTATTGCAATAGGTGTACGAGTGGGAGCGCAATACGCAAATACAGATGTTCACACTTAGGGAAGAGGAATTATGCATATCGATCGCAGTAATCCTTAGTGTACGACTAATGGAATGAAACTGTAATTAAATAATGTACTTTTGAACAATATTTAAACTTCAATCGTACATATGTTTTGACAATTATTTCTAAATACATATATTATAATAATTATGTGACTGTCTGTGTGAGTGAGTTACATATATTATTAACGCGTACTACCATAGAACATTCCACGAAGAGAGATGATCACATGATCAATCACAACGCCACGTGCTTTCATGCATATAGTTTTTTTATGGTAAAATGTATTTTTTAACAAAAAATAAGATACTTTTTAACAAAAGCATTAAGCATCACGATAAAGTTGAACACATAAGATCAACAAATATTTGTGCGGGGGCGTAGCGGAGCATGAAACTAACTAACAAAACGTATTAAGCGAGGATTAAGATAGACGCAATGTTATTTGATTACTTAGACACATTATACGAATATCGGAGTTTTAAATAGAGCCATTATTATTTTTACAAAGAATAACATCTTTTGAGTTAAGAGGATTTAATGTACCTTTAGAAGTAAAGTTTACAAAAAACTTACGTTCAGATATTTCTTTATTCACTTTATTTTTAATGTAATTTATTTGTTTTTTGAATATTAACGTTGATGTATTAAACATATAATTAAATATATAAAATATATTTTGACTCTGATTGAAAATACTGAAAAAAGTACGAACATTACTTTTTTTTTTTTAAATAAATAGTATTGTGATAAAGATGTGTAGAAAAAAAATCGTAATTAATACTCCTCTTCAAGTGCATAAGTACGCCTCATTTTTTCTCAATGTGAATCGACTAAGCTTTCCAATATACAGAAGTAAGACATTTCATATTTTACTCCGAGCTATTTTAAGCTATATGTTCTGTGTAAGTCAGTCATTCAGTAAGGGAAAAAAACTATAACTTTCATTAATTGGTATTTAAAAGAGAAAAATTGAGCTATGTTAGGAATAATCTCAAAACCATCATAGTCTGCACGTATTTCAAAGCATATATGTTTGATAATATATTTCTTCAAGTACCTAAGTTATTCGTCCTGCAAGAGGGGGAACCGATGCGGACATGCGCATTACATTAACCAAGTACGCCTTAATCAATACTAGTTACATGTCTGACAACAGCTATACAATATATATATATATATATATATATATATATATATATATATATATATATATATATATATATTTATATTTATATGCGTATGTTATATACTTTTTGTGATAAATTAAACTGCGTTATATACAATATTAAACTGTATCAATTCTAGCTACTCACTTTTTATAATAGAAAAAGTTAATATATGTATTCATACGTATACTAAAATGTAACTGATCGCTGTCTGTACATGGCAGTTATTCGAGAAAAAATATTATTGGAGCATTTATCGATATAACGGACACCAAAAAATGATTTTTCATTTTGTTCTTCTGTTTGTCTGTGCGCTTAGCGAGCACGCAAATATGAAAAATGGCTTAAATGATTTAAACACATTTTGATTATTGTACATTGGCAACCTTCCCTTAACATTTTTTGTATATTTTATTACAATCGATTCATAAATAAGGAAGTTATATCAATTTAAAATATATTGTTCTACAAATTTGTACCAAAGATCAAGTCCGCGCAAACGAAAATGTGGGCAGGTACATATCATTCATATTTTTTAATACATGCTAAAGTACAATTTTTTTTAATTTATCTGTGTAGTAGCTAAAAATATACACTATTACTGTAGCTGGATTTAATATGTTTGAAGCAAACGCAGAATAAAGACAACCAACATTAAACCAACGTTTATATTCTATATTTTTTATAAAGTAACACGTATCTTATTTAGAAATCGGATGAAGTTGTTTAATCGGGTTGGTAGTTATATAGGGGAAATTGAATAAATCGGTAAAATATGGAGCGATAAGGTACCGACATAAATCATTAGATGCGCGTGAAATCAAACTACCGTTAACCAGTCGTAGGCACAGGCAAAGGGTTGCTCTATGACTCTGCGTGACCAACAGCCCTTTGCATTCTTTTATTGCCATCTCTTTTCATTATACCTTCTTAATTTGAAAAAGAAAGAGAGGTATAATAATTCAATCTCGTGGTCTTACATAACAAATCGAGAATTGTGCAAATCGAAAATGCAAACAAATTTAGTTATGAAATTGGTTTTGTGAACGGGGTAAAGTAAGTTATTAAATGTTGTGTGAATTATAGAATTTAGTCACACGTAGTCCCCGATACTGAATAGTTATTTATAAGCAGGTACAAATCAAAGTTCCATTAAGAAATATGATATTTTGAAATATAGTATATTTTTGATTAAGTAACATTTTAAAATTCAGAATAAATTTACTAAATGATCTTAATATTATTTCAAAAAATAGTCACAATTTTTTAAATTACTTCTTTATTAACTCGATACGACAAAATGATAACATATAACATTAAATAATATAAAAAAAATATTAAAGCCGATAATAACTATATATGAAAATAGTAAGATTTGAAACAATATCTATTAGCTCCTGTGTTTTGTATAAACATTACCATCGCATTTCTGAACTGGATAAATGAATCAAAAAAAAATGTTCGAATAGAATGTGACTAGAAGTAGAAAATAAATTAATCTATTAGTCTCTGACGGGATAATGGGACACAACAAAAGACCCAGATTTGCGAGGCCTACGTCAAACATTAATCCAACGATTGACTTTTGTTAAAAGTTCTATTTTTAATTAAAGCAAATGGTTCGGGCCGATGAGGGAAGGTACATGGCCGTTTCAATGCTTTGTGATTGACACAAATTACATCTAATCGAACTTCTCCATATAACACAGACAGGACCGAACCAATGGTCCCTACGGTCTTATTACTTTCATTCAGGCAAAACAGATGTGAATTTATAAATAATTATTTCTATAATTATTTATATTTAATAATTATAAAAATAATTATTTATAAATTCATTCACATTGCACAATTCGATAATTATTTTTTTTATTGCATATCTTTGACAAAAATAATTTATTTTGGTATTTTACATAATTAAAATATTGTGAAAATAACAAATCCGCATCAATTAATAAAACTTTTCAATCGCTATATCTACGCTAGGTAAAAAAGAAAATTTTGTATTCATTTTAAAATAGGGTTTAATTGTGTTTTAATCCGGGCGATAAACGTCAATCAATTTCACGTGAGATTGATACAAGTATCAAGAGAGCTCGACGGTCGTCGCGCCCCCAACGCCATGTAAAAAGGATTTTGAGCAAGGGTGAAATTAAAATGTCAAAATAGTAGCGACGTAGTGCATATTTGTCTCCGGCTTTGTCAGACACCATTGTGCTTTTTATGTTTTGTACAGCTGAAAAGCGATACCATTTAAGCTCTTTATTCATTCACAAAAAGGATACGGCCTAAAATATCCAATTCATAGTTAGGAATTGTAGGTATGCTTTGTTCCGTTTTTCAACTATTAAATATTGTTTCTTTGCAGTTACCCACTTTGTCACTAAACGAGTGGACTTTATTCAAACCAATAAATATCAAGTCACGTACTATTTTCCGTATATATGATATGAACAAATTTCATATTGATAAGTTCATTATCATTCCGCTAAATATAATAGCACATTTTTTTGAATATTGCACATTGTTCTCGTTTCATTTATTTGTTAGCTCTAAAGAGATGTGAGTGGACGCAGCGAGGGATCAGAGGGCAAATAAATAATTACACGCATTCTGCAGATACTTAGCCCGGGGCTCAGTAAAAAGAGGGTGCCGAATAAAACTTAAAATATTAGTCATTAGTTTTTGGACGATTTAGATATAATTATTATTTCACATTAATAAAAAATACACATAACTATTAGAAAATAGTGTATATTAAATACAATTACTATTTATAATTGAAAAACATATCTTTTAATTATTCCTTATGTTAGGGGCCATCGTGGCACGGTGAGACAGCGTTTGACTAAGCACGATTAGTAGTGAGTGCAATTCCCATTCGGGAGAATGATTATATTTGTAAAAAAATATTTCCATTCCTTCGCTCTGGTAACACAAAAAATAGCTTTTGGATCTTTTTTTAAGTAAAATTTTAATGCACTACAAACTGAATCTATACCTTTTCTTTCTATATTGTTACTTATTTCTCATTTACATATAATTATAATCAGCTACTTAGAACTAAAGATTTATATATAAATTTAGGCAAATTTTGACAAATTAAATTATCATAATTCTACAAGGTACATTTATATCATTTATTTTTCATTTGGCTTTAGGTTCACCACTTAATAAAATAAATCGTTTTATATTTATAAATGTATTTGACTAGTATATATTTAGGTATTTATGTACGAAATTATGTAAATACCGTCCAAGTGTAAAATTGTAAGTCAAGGTTAACCAGTTGCATACTATTTTTTCCAATATTATTAATCAAAAATAAATAAGACTTCAACAATCCACGAGTGGCAAATAGATTTTTGATAGATTTGCTTAAACCATATGGTTTAGGTATCTTCCTGCTGTAACATTTTTTAACATTTTGAATGTGTCAAAGGCAATAATCAACAAAAAGGCTGTTATATTTTGATATCGTGTACTCTTGATCATATTTGCAAATAGATATTTAAAAAAATAGTATAAAATAATTATTTATGCTTATATAATAACAATTCAAGACTTACAGAAAATGCCATATATAGTAAGTGTTATAAGGTATTTTAGTGTATCAATTAGAATTCTGTATGCCGACATCGCAGCGTGAGGTGACGGCACGGCGCTGCGTTGCCGTCTGGGGTCTGCCGTTACGCTGTCAGCTTCCCCAGTTCATACATGGTCTTTGATGTGCGACCAAATTTTTGAATTAATCAATAAAAATGTACTACAGATGGCTATGGTGTATGGTTATTATTATTTTACAGAAATATTTATTTTTGAAAAGATGTAAAACTGTGTTAAGGGTAATCATTATAATTTTTAATCATTTGATTATTATATTTTTACGAACAACAAACTAGAAATTAATGCTTTCAAACTTTGCTTTTTTCTTATCATCATAAAAGAAAAAGCAATTATATATGAAATCTTAGTTGTTGTTCATTATTAGCGCTGAGCGACCTGCTGTGCAGCGCTTCTCTATAATTAAGCCGCGAGCGACATTTCCAAATCTATTGAAAACGATAACGCGGAAGCTGCTGAATTAAACTTAAAAAAACTAAGTAAGTATTGTTACAGTAATGCATTTGCTAGTAAATATTGAATTTATACAAAAGAACGTCCCTACAACCCTTAAATACAGTCCACAGGGTGCCATTACATCGGCTCAAAGAGTTGGGTGTGACCCATGGAGCTGCGAGAGTCGACTTTGTAAATCTAATTAAAATATCAATATGTTTGCTACGTCCGCGTTAACAATTTGATTTCATGCTTTGCGCCCTTTGAATTATACAAATGAGACTTGCTACCGAGTTTCTTAAATATATTCATTTAGTTACTACTACTACTTACTACCATTACTTTTTCAGTTTGTATTATTTAAAAGTATTTTAAATTACTTTTATTTTTTAATGTTTTTGTACTAATGTTGTATAAGTACTGTAGTATGTAAAATATTTAAATACCTTTATGTATCGTTAAATGTAATAGACGCGCATTTTTATATAAGTACTGATCTCGCATAACATTTATGTACATATATATCATGTTACTAATTACTTTCATGATTTTGGTATGTATATACTTAATACCAAATTTATTTGTAAAACCGATAAGATATAAGTTCAACTTACATTGATATTATAAGAGAATATTAATCATCCTGCACTTAACAATTAATTATTTAAACTACTTTTAAATAAAAATTTCATAATGTATTATTGCAGTAAATATTTAAGTGATGCTCTATTCTTACGCTTAACATTATAAGCGACTACCTACAGGTCAAATAATTATTTTGTGCAATATTTCTACCCTAGTGTATTACATTCAACAAAGAAGCCAGGTAGCAACACAAATAGTTATAAAAACGTGACGTATCAATCGCATTTTTTATCACAAATTCGCACAAATCAAATACTGAAGTGTTAAAATTTTTGTTGACAATGAAATTTTTAAAGTCACTGGATAGGGAGCATAGAGCAAAAGCTTTGTGACAAGGGATCATTAGTCAGCGAAATGTGTCAGCCCAATTGTGTCTATTTCGATCACTTGCCTTTTGCTTACAAGAAATAAGTAAGTAAACAATTTAAGACGTGATTTATGGGTTCTATTCAACCGTTTCTCATATATTTACAATACACTTGCAATTGTTTGGTTGTTTATGTTGAAAAATATCCTCGTTTGAATACTAATGTCATTTAGGTAATACTTTCGAGTTGTAATTATTTACGTAAGAACTACGTCTTAATAAAATTTCTTAGAACATGGGGCCATCGTAGTTTAGTGAGGCAACGTCAGACTGTAAACGTTTGTGAATTCGATTCCCACTTGGGGAAAATGGTAATATTTCAAAATACATATTTACTTTTCTAAGTTCTGTTATATCAAAGCGCCGCGTTGATTTCGCGCTCAACACGCTATGCTTCGGTATCAGGCAGAGAGAAGTCAGCGGAGTGTCTTGAGACTACGTTGTCTCTGATTACCTTGCTATTCAGGAGAAAAAGCGTGCAGAAAGCTCTACTTACTTTTTTTTTATATCTTATCATTTTTTGTAGAAAACCTTGATTCGAGACACGAGAAACATTAAATATAATCATTTCACTGCGTGGCGATTGAACACCAAAAGCATCGTGCGCTTACAAATAGATTCGCTTGCGCCAGAATGCCATTTTTTTGATTATTGTATTAAATAATGTAGTAATGGTAGAGATAAATAATGCACCCGTATATAATTACCTTACAGTATTTAAATATTTAAATTATACTTATCATAAGCATAGTATGTTACTTACTCACTTATTTGTACTATTTAAGTTTATTTAGGTAACATAACGTTATAATATCAAAATGTTACATTATTATTAATAACCCTTTTATGTGAGTCATTAATTATTATCATGCGCGCCTACTAAAAGACAAATGTTACAATGCACGGCTTGCGCAATATTTTATCGCCTGTTCTCTCAAAAAAATTAAAGCCCTTTTTTTCTATTATATTACAATTGTCACCCTTTCACTTCTATTTCAATTAAATAATGTCTGGTCATTTGGGGCAGGCGGGATTGATAGCGTTCTAGCAACAGAGAGAATCGGCAGGACGTATACAAGTTTGCGTTGTGTTCGCGCCTCCCTTAGCCCTCGGCGAAAAGTACGCGTCATCCTGCGAGCACATTAATCACTTCCATTATGAAACTTGTTATTGTGTTGATTTGAAGATAACGCTTTATAAACGGTGCCGTCCGCTCCCGACAAAATAAGCTTTTTGTAATGACGTGTAAGCGATCCTGCTTGAGAGCGTCCTTTGCAAAAAGCATGATTTATAGTAAATTACGTCACTTTTATAAATCTTTATTTGACTATAATGTATAATTTATATGAAATGTAAATAAACATAGTTTATCTATACCATTTTGTTCTAATTTTTGATATATAATCATTTTTGGTATATAATAGTAATAAACTGTATCAGTTTGTGTATTAGTTATGCAATTGTGTATTAATCAATTTGTCATAAAATATCTCAAAAGATAATATAAATGTTCTCCATAACAAAAAAAGATAATGGTGTGACGTAGGCTGATGACGTTAAAGCAACATAACGCAATCACAACCAACGTGCTGACAGTGACTAGTAGGAATTTCCCGTATTGGCGTAATTAAGATGGACGCCTGTTACTTTGAAGACTTGCCTACATTCACGTTCGTATTTTTCGAAGAATTAAACTAAAAAATGTTTTTTTTTACCCGGATATCACATTATTTTAATTAAAATTGACCTTTTAGTCATTTCATTTTGTCTTTCATTTTTTTGATCTAAAATATAATAATTTTACTATAAATTTTCGAAATATTATATACAAAAGAAACTATTATAAAGATTTAATTAAAATTTAGACAGTACTCTACACTGGCACTAGAACAACTTTATATTTTATCATAATCTTCCACGGCATAAATTTTTATTCCTGTATAATTGGGATTTTAAAATATTGGGCACAAACATTACAAAAAAAATAGAAATACAAGAACAAAATAATTGATGAACTCTTAACACAGTTACCTTTTTCTATCGCATTGTAATAATATTTTAGATTTATCGTAAAGTTTGGTTGACGATGTAGGTATGTATATTTATTATATGTATACCTACAGTTAAAATTTTGATAGTAGTAAGTATAAATTACAACAAGCTAAACTACTTAACCTTTATTACATAAAATCAAAAATTATTTTTTAATCTTACAATAAATGTACATATATATTCAAATACAAAACGTCAAGGGAATCGGAATCAAATCATTATATATTATGAACTATTTGTAGCTACTTACAGTTGTAATGAACCTAACCAATATTTAAAGTGAGAATAAAATATAGATACTGATTATTTAGGGTATTTCCCTACACACGGAAGTACATGTGTAAATATTGATTTCCAACAAACAATTTTTTTCCACACATGTAGTAGAGACATATTGTAGTAGGATTTATCGCAAATATATTTTACAATAGAACAAAAGAAATATTATGAAAAGACATATTATTCTGTATGTAATAAAAAGAAAATACATATGATAATATTTCCTATTTTCTTCACGACTTACTCAACACTATGCATATAAAAAATTATCTTTTTGCAAACTTATTTTAATAAAATTTAAAAATATATAAATCAAAAAAAGTCAACTAGTTTTTACCTAAAACAAGTCAATCAATTAAATCTTAAAAAAAGTCAATCAGTGTTTCCCTATATAAACTTTATTAAAATCTGAGCGTTTCATTAATTTCTAATTATAATTTTATAATAATATTTAACAAAATTGTGTTAGTGATATGAGACAGTATATTATTACAAATCATTTTGTCATAAACAAGTCTGTCTCGTTGTTAAATTTAATCGTCAATTTTCCTGTCCCACTTGTTGACTCTCTACGAGCGTGTTATTGAATATTTATACTTTAACGAGACATTATGTATGTATGCAGGTACACGTTGGTACGTTCTATGTTATAGTTGCTAATGAATGTTTGTTATAAAAATTATATTATCGTCTAAAGGACTTCTGAGAAACATTTTTTATTTATTATACGTTTCTACTTACCTATACTTACCGACAAGGTGAAAGTTCTTCTATTTTTAATCCTTTATCAATTTATTAGGCATATAAAATTTAAATTATTGTTTCTTTTCACTAACATTTTCAAATATTTATTTATTTATACCAATAAAAATTAAAATTTTACATTCGAATTTCTTTTGAGACTTTCGACAAATGTTCTAGCTCCCGCCTTTTATTCTTTGCAATACTTAATTGAGTAACTTATGGCGATTTTGTTATCGGTTAGACTCATAAACTATTTTTAAAAATTCCTTCTTTTTATATTCTTATTATAATGTAACAATGACCGAAAAGTTATATGCTCATAAAACAATACTATCAATAGAGGCGGTCCGGTGAAACTCGTCCCCGGACAATTCTGGAATATTGACGCTTTACAGTTTTAAATTTAACAAAGGCTAATTTTGTTGCATTTTACTACTTTGGAATAGGATCAACAACCATTAGGGCATTTTTTGCCACGCCTTTTATTAGGGTGTCGTCTGAAGGCCGCGCGGTAAAAGACAAAGCTTTGACCGGAATCTTTCGCATAAACAACTTTTGACGGCTTCTTTCCTCATTTACGATACCGACAGAAATTAAAGCATCATTCAAACATTCTCATAGTTCTATTAATTTGTTTTAAAAGTATCTAGTATGGCAAGAATAAATGTTGGTTTGCAAGAGTACCTACTTTAATATTTAAATTTGTCTATCCAAATATTTATAGTAACAGCTTTTAAAAAATGATTGGGGACTAAGTCAGCTGCTTATTAATTGATTTAGTTACATATCTAAGTTTGATAAAAATTCTAGAATTATATTGTAGGGAAAATTGCATACAAACAAGACAAGACACACAAAGATTTACAAAATATACATTTGCAATGGCGGATTAAAAAAAATCCTTATAAGCAAAATGTTTTTCTAATTCTATTTATAATACTTCGGACATTTTAATATTGACCACTAGATGTCATATTCCTCTAAAAAGCTGTTTTTTCTTAGGTACTTATCATTATTCAGATACAATTCATAACGTTAAGATAATTCGCTGTTTATAATGTGTACAAATGTGCTAAACATAAAAAAACGATGTACATACTAGTTAGCTTCTTCAACTTCTACTTTAGGTCTAATAATTATTTTGGAATGTTATTATTTTTAAATGATGTCTTTCTCTTATGTTTATTTCTATATTTCTTCGAATTTATCCTGCTTTCACCTTCCACAACATTATGACAATAGACCGTAAGAAGTCAAAAAAAAAATGTGTACTAAGGCCACTAACATTTGACGTAGAACTCTGTATTCTTTATTATAAAGGCTTTAAGAATTGCTTATTCTTTATTTCTTTGAATCGGTATAGGTGATTAACTCTTGGAGTGGAGAAAAAAATGTAATAATAATTTTTTTAGTACATTGAATGGCCTACAACTTTTTTATTATATTCCGAAAATCTCTATATATTTCAAATATTTCTATTTCTACGATTTTTTTAACTTTCTTTGTACTAATGGTTAGATGCAATGTTAATGTAGTAATGTTATTTCTTTATTTTTGTCAAAAAATACTCTTCGACTTATAATATATAATATAGTTATTATTACTTTTAATATAACGAATTTACAAAAAAAAAATATAAACGATTGTCTACAGCTGAACCCTTCTATTAACCTAATATAAAGGCTAAAATAAAAGAAGAAACAAATAGCTACACTGTCCACAATGCGTGCCACATTAAAATACTTACTAATGGGAACATGTTGTAACCCTTTCATTGTACTTGTTTTTTATTGTTTTATTTGAGGGTCAACTGTGAAAAGTTTCATAGATCAATTAATTAATGTCTGCACGGTCGTTGTTACTAAGTAAATATGTAAATGAAGCAGCTACCAACAATGCATTGATTTATTAAAGTTTTATACAAGAAAAAACTAGTAAAGGTGAGAACTAGAAAACATGTATGATATTGTCAATCCCATTGTTTATTATTGTTCCCCTATATTTCATAGGAGATATTTTAGAACAGTATGTAAAAACAAGTATTTTTTAAATAAAGTCCTTTATAATATATATATATATATATATATATATATATATATATATATATATATAACCTAACACGACACTTATTAAATATTACATATCGGCATTAGTAAACAAAAATATTAAATGCTAGCCATAATCGGGACTTCGTCGGCATGAAATTTATCATATTTGGATCTTTATTTATTTATATAGATGTAAATAAATAGTACAAACATACATCACATTTATACATAAACAATTATCTATATAAATAAATATAATTGGAATGTATGTTTGTATTATTAAAAAAAACATACATATACCTACACGATACATATTCTTTATTATTTTTGTCTGTTTGTCTGCTTGTTCCAGCTAATCTCTGGATCAGCTGGACTGATTTTAACGCGATTTTACCTTCACTGGCCGATGTAATAAGAAATAACTCAGGCTACTTTTATTGTAGATTTATAAAATGCATAGATGTTAAATTACACTTATACTAAGTGCAGTCAGCTAAACTTACCTTACACATGTTTATCTTCAGTATCTTGAGATTTAACTCTTGTCTTTCATTTCAAACGAATGACTAGAGTTAAATTTTAAGATACTGAACAATCTAAATTATCTCGAATACTGAGAAAGACTTGTTTTCTTTCGTCTAAGAATTAAGAATTTCTGTCTATTATCATATATCAAGAAGTACAATAATTAATCTTTACCGTTTAAGAAGACCGCCCAACCAAATGTATACGTAAACTGCGAAAATAACATGAGCTCGAAGGCAATTATTTACATTAAAGAGGAAGTTTTAGCCAGTACTAAACTGTTATCGCCTCCACCACGTGGAGCTTGTGTTATACAGTGTTTCCTAATAGGGATGATAGGATTTTGATAGCTCACAGCTGCCATTTTGGTTGTTTAACGTTTGATACTTGTGTTGTTTTGTGTTTAGTAATGTTTGCCATTTGATCATGAATAAGTTCACGTTACCTCAACGTTTGAAAATTGTTCAAATTTTCAATCAAAATTCGAGAAGTATTGTCTCTACTCAAAGAGCATTTCGTGCTAAATATTTCGTGCTCACTTTTGGCTCAATGGTTATGTGAACAAGCAGAATTGTCGTTACTGGAGTGAGTCAAATCCAAGAGTGGTTCATGAAACACCATTGACTGTTTGGTGCGGATTATGATACGGTGGAATCTTGGACGAAGGCCGAACTGTTACTGTCAATGGCGATCGTTATCATGACATGTTAAACGATTTTCTTTTTCCTGAAGTGTATGAAATCGATGCGGACGACATTTATTTTCAACAAGATGGTGTAACATGCCAAGCTGTGACCGTCACAATGGATTTATTGCGTGATAAGTTAGGTGAGTCGGTTATTTCTCGCTGAGGACCGTCCTCAAAATTGGCCAACAAGATCATACGATTTAACACCCTTGGACTATTTTTTGTGGGGGTATGTTAAATTTCAAGTGTATGCCAATAAACTAGCTACGATTCACGACCTTGAACGTAACATTTGAGCGACTATAGCGGTCATACCAACCGAAATGCGGCACCGAGTTATCGAAAATTGGACCCATCGTATTCACGAGTGCAAAAAAAGTCGTAGCGGTTATTTGTACAATATTTTGTTTAAATCATAAATAGCATAAAATTTCCTATCAAATAAAGATATTGAACACGAAATTTGAACATATTTTACATATTTTATTTTAATTTTAAAACATATTGTTCTTATTGGGAAACCCCATATTAACGTTTGGCGGTACTATCTGTCAGTAACTTACTAATAGTTATAAATAACTTAATAAGCGTACAAATATACTCTTAAGTAATTGCGTAAGTTGTAAAAAAAGTGCTAGAGTTCAAACTTAATATTTTAAAATTTAAGTAGCGGCGTATGAATAGAGAACGGCCGCCGAACGTAAACCTGTCTTTATAGTTTCCTTCGATTCCTGGAATATCTCACCATGTGTTTTAGACCTTCAAATCTCTTACGTTATTAAAAAGTGCTCATCAACATTTCTTCTTAAAGCGTAATATAACAAAAAACGATTTATCACGTAGCAATTTTTCCGTGAAAGATGAAAAGAGACAGTCAACATTTTTATATTATATTAAGTGGACAGAAATAAACCCTTCTACAGTTTTATTAAATGTGTATAGAAGTTATAAGATTTATACAGAATAACAACAAAAAAATATCAGAAAGGATGTGGTTAACTGCTATTATCTTATCGATTTTTTTAAAAACAAGGTACGAAGCATACGCGCTGTACATTATCACATGTTACATATATTTTGTGTTAAATAATATAATAATTTCGTGTACTTTATTGTTAAAGAAGTAGTGGTCGAATAACACTATTTACTATTTTCTATGCCCATGTCAAGTTTTAATAATAGCTGTTTTAAATTGATCGTTACGGTAATGTTGTTTACATTATATTAAAGTCGATACGACACAAAATCTAATGTCAAATACAATTTGAGCTTTAACTTAATAAAATGTGTATGAAGTGTAAGATCAAAATATATTATTTTTTTATACAATCGCATTCGCATCAATAAAGCGATCTCGTAAATATACAAAAATATAAATACTAAATTGGAATAACTTTTAGTAAAAGCATTTATATAAATTGAATCATAATACACAGTAACAAACAGTCTTCTTAAAATAATTATGGCGTGGGATACGTTTAATTTTAATATTCACATAACATTTTTATCGTTCTGTATAAATAATAATAACTGTAGTATGTATTTTATCACTATAGAAACTTAATTTTAATGATTATATTGCTCTATATTACATTGTCATAATTTTTTACTATTTTAGACATTACAAGTACATTAAATACGAGCCAGTATGAAATATAACAAAATGGAATAGAAATTTATCTATTAAATTTTATACATATCATACAAAAAATTAAGTTGTTTAAAGAATCATATTGATTATTACGTTGCATAATATGTCTAGAAAAACATATTATCTTAGCTCCATGCGCCACAAGCGTTTAACAGGACAGAAATAATTTAATGTGTCTTTCTGATATATGATTTCAGGAAAATCATTATTGTATGTTGCTTGGTTGAGACCACTTGGTTGAGCAGGAAAATGAGTATATTTTTAATTAAACATTACTTTTAAATACATTTTATATTAAAAGGTAAGATTGCTTACCTTTTAACCTTATCTTACCGCGTAACACAAATTTTTATATTGTTAAAAGTTTTTATATTATTTAAATATAATAAAAAATGAATTGTCACGTCTATTCTTTTGTTCTTGTTTTACTACAACATTTACGTAAACAGAATTCGTAGTGAGTTTTTTCCCTTCGCAAGAGAGAACGATTATGTTTAAAATTTATCTTCATTTCTTTATCCTGAACTAAAACAAAACGCAGCGTTGAGTTAGATACTTGACTTACTAGGTTCTGAGTACCCTGCAATTCGAGATAATTTATAAAGTTGCTATTTATTTCAGTGATTATTATATACATTAAATAAAAATGAACCTTTGGCATTATATTCAAAATAGTCAAATAATTTTCTTTCACTTTACATGGCTCAGTGCACTTATATTCGGCAGGTAAGTGGGTACCTACTTAGCAGATATGCCATTATTAGCGAGGATGCAAACAGTACTGTATTATGTATTGATACATAAATAAAACTAAATTAATTAAAATCATAATATAGTGACAAATATCATTAGAATAGAATTTTACATTATGTCATAATATTATTATAATTTCTAGGACTGTTCTTTTCCTTTCTAACTAATCGAAAAAATCAGTATATTGCGTATTACTAGACGGAGAAATTAAAATAATTTTAAATATACTTAATCGTTTTCCCAAGAGGGATTCAACCAATCATATTTCCAATCATACGCTGTCGACTCATATTATATTATTTATACTATAATAAAGTAGCTGAAATTCGTTACAAATTTACATTTTTATGCCTATCTATTTTATCTAAAAATCAGAATAAATCCTGAAGACGTGATATTATAAAAATTATATTACTTATGTAGGATATCAAAGAGGACTCTAACTACATACGCGTGCGTGCACTACGTTTGTAAAGACTCGCACGGCGCACCACGCATTGCATTTAGATCAATTGTCGCGCTCTACGACACGTGGCCATTATTTTAATAAATAATCAAAAGTTATGTTATAAGCACAAAACTTATAGGATGTTATTTTATACTGTTTCAAGACCTTCATTTCATTTGTATATTTCATAATAACTCAGGTACTGGACTGTACTAGGCTACGGCAGGAACGAGATGATTCGAAAAATAATCAAACTTATCAGGATATCGTAGAGAGCTAGCACACTAAAATGGCGTATTTATTTTAGGCTGACTATCTGACACATTCAGATAACCGCATTCTATGAACGAGTGGAAACCAAGAACCGAACCATGGCCGCTATGATCATACTATTTGAGTACTTACATTGTAAATATTTCTTTTTCACTTGTCTTTAATTATTTTGTGTAACAAAAATAAAATCAAATATTCAAATGTCTTACAATAAATAAAACAAAACCATAGTATTATGCCTTAAAATATCAAACAGCAAAACTATAGCATATTAATCTATAGTACTATATTATAACAGTAGCATTAAATAAAAAATCTATAGAAATATTATAAATAAATGATGTTTAAAATCATTAATTTAATTCATAATGTTTTCTTTCTGTCCTCCTGTTATTTGGCTTTTACACAAAAACTAATGAACAGATTTAAATGTAGCTATTAATCCTTGGTATCACACATACTATAGTATAGACACTTAGAGGAAATACAATTTATTTTAAAGGTCCAAATAATTAATATGAAACTCTAGCTATCCTTTAGCTTGCCCTTTCTTACGAAACAAATTAATAGCTATAACTTTCCCTAAGTATTAAAAATGTTAAGTTTGAAATATATATAGATACTTTATAGTTGTAAAGAAATATAGTCCACCATTTAATTTCTTTCAACTAGTAATAAGTATTTAGCAAAATGAAAATAAAAGTTTGTGAATATTTGCTTTGGATTTTATTAATGTGTACACTAAACTACAAATATTTTTGTGCACATATATTTAGGTACAATTTCTAAGAAAATCTAATCACAAATAACGTTCATGTGCGATCGAAATCATAGATACAGTTAGTCATACAATAAATCAGTCAAGACCTAAGTTTATATATCTAAGTATTATATTTTTTAACTTAAAATTTAAGATCCGTTACGGCAACATGAAACATATTTTTTGTAGAAATTTAACAACAAAAGCGACACTTAGAAAGCTTTATCAAAAAGGGATCGCTATAGTGATAGTTTTAAAACATTTGATACATTTAACAACACTTCGTGCCGCCTATTGTTGCCAACTACACGTTATTGATCCCTTAGACTGAGTTTCATGCTTATTCGATAAGATTAAGCCATGTATTGTATAATAGATATCCTTTTCTATTATAAGTGATTTAAAGGCAAATTTCATTAAATAAATATTTTTTATTTTAATAATGTACACTTTAGTAAGCCAGGCGTGGTTTGTACGAGGTTACTGTTTCTTATACGAATTATATCTTTCTACTTACGAAAATAATCTTTTTTTAAAATTGTTATATTTTATCCATTCCAACAACTAACACATGAAACTGTTCTACTCCTATATTACCCACTCTACTTATAACTACGATTAAGTAGAGCACGTGGTACGACAGTAAGTTTTAATTTGCCTACTGTTAGGTTGATGAGAGAGTAAATTATTTTATCATTTAAATTATTTCTAAATTTGAGACAAATGATAAATACAGATTTAAATGTAGCTATTAATCCTCGGTATCACACATACTATAGTATAGACACTTAGAGGTATTTTTCTGAATGATACAGTAGTTTAAATTAACTTTCCTTAAAATTAAAACTACAATATATTAAATTATATTTATTATTTCTACTTAAACGAATATTACGCTGCTTAAAACCATATTATAAATACATACCTACATTTTTTGTCAAGAAAATTATGTATTTTTTAACAATTAACACCCATAAACTTAATAATTAAACTCCTACACTGGCACAAAATCACTGTGTAAAATTTTACTATAACAGTTTAAATTTCCCTATCAGCATAGTAAGTACATGAAGTAAGTTATATTTGAGCTCATTTGTAACTAAAACTTTTTATTATGTAGCTAATATGGAATCCAGCTAATGTTTAAGTAACATAGTTATACCGTAAAATTAAACTTCTTACATTACACATGGCCAGAATTCTAATAGCACGTTACTGGCAAATAAATAGAATTCAAGATCCTATTATTAAAATTATATTTATAATTCAAAAGTATCGTATTTCGGCGGTATCACGAGCAGGAATCATGCTCCCCCCATGACGTATTTTATTATATAATGTAATATTTATCTTGTTATAAAGGAACAAAGCCTTGATATAAGTATATAAAACACTCGAAACGTCCAAAAAGCATAATGCCCATCATTATACATTCATATGCTTTGTTGCTTACAGTATTTATTTTGAAACATGTCGAGGGGAGAAAACCCTCTTTCCGCTTGAAAGCTCCCGAAATTGTATAAAGGAGGCGCCGGGTAAAGTGGGGCGGTATCGTAAAATACTGTTATTGGATCTACGACGCCCCTCCATCGTATCGCTCCGCCCTGATGAAAATTGTGTATGGCAATTGCCCTAGCGATCATTCTGCAGTCAGCAGTCGTTACAGTAGGTTGTTGCAATTCAAATCATTTGTGAAATCTTTCTGAACCGCTATATAGAGACTGTTGTTGGTATAAAGTGATGTTATATAGTGTCAAAGTGTAATTCGTGTTATGCACGCAATGAGTGATCCAGCTGCTTTGGCAGGAATTTTGCCGTTCGACTCAATTGGTCTATACGAGCAACCTAAACCAAGATTCATCTTTAAGATGCCACGTGTAGTTCCTGATCAAAAAGCAAGATTCGAGTCCGAAGACTTATTTAAAAGGCTTAGCAGGGAAAGCGAGGTACCTATTAAATATGATAATACCTATTAATACTTTCAATAATTGTAATATTAGACACTATTTCTAATATTGTAATTTATATAAGTTGAACTATATATTGCAATACTTATAATAAAGGAACAAAGACTTAATCAACAGGAAAAAGTAATATACTAAAATATTTTAATAAAACGTTAGTAATACCAGGAAAGATATTATGTAAAAAATCAATACTAAGTTTTCCTTCTCATCTTTTCTGTATATAATATAATATATTAGCATCACTTATTATTTGAATTTATAAGGTTATATTATTTAGAAGATAATTTAGAAATATCTATGTGGAATAGGTTCGCTACACGGGATATCGCGACCGTCCACCAGAGGAGAGGCAAATGCGTTTTACCAGCGGTTGTCGTGAGGGCCACACTGAGATTGCCTTCACTACCACGGGTACAAACCTGCAACTCGTGTTTGACCACTCTCCTTATAACAATCGTGGTTGTGATTTCCAGAAAGAAACTGGCAAGGTATGTTTTTATTTTAGATTAATTAAAAAAAATTGAAGTCATACCATAATTTTCTTAGTGTTCAAAGATACTTTGTAATTAAAATATTATATTAATCGTGTAAATTTTAATTATTATATATTTTTTTATATATAAGTATTAAAACATCTTAATATTTTTTATATTATACTTTTAAATTGTTATATTAAGGTCAACCTCAACAACGACAAACATTTTAAAATGGTAACACTAAAAGCCATAGTTCAGATTTCATATTTTTTTTTATTTTACATTGTTTTTTTATATTCTTGTGGTAGCCATACTCATTAAAAAACAACTACTTATTTGCAGAATAACTTCTGTAAAGTATTATAATTTGTACACCAACAAGTGTATACAATTGGGAATATATACATTAATTTAAATGAACGCAGAACGTTCATAAAATATAATAAACAAATTATTTAGATTTAATTTATTATATTTTTAATCTGTTTATATACATATAACATGTTATGAGTCATTGTATTGAGCAAAACAAAGATCCGGCAATGACGACATTACTGTGAAGTGTGAGCATATAAGTATGTAGCACGTCATCATCCTTTCCGGTCATCAATTTCGTAACGAAAATTAAGACATAAATAACATTCTTACTAATGAAAATAAAATTAAGTCATAATGCCGAACATAAAGTGACGGTCACGCTCCAGCCAATTTGTTACGCTTTAAATAAAGTCATCTATCTATTTTTCTTGACCAACCGGTTCGCCTAATGATAATAGTATTACACAACTATAAACATGTTAATGCATTAATTTTTCTAAATACAAAAAGTATGAGTAATGTAACGTCAAGAGCTACATGTATTAACAGTTCCATTTTGACCATATACCTATAAACATAGCATTAACAACTCTTCTCAACATAACAACTCTTCTCGTAGTTCTAATTTACTAAAGCAAATATAAAACTTAGAAAGGGTGTATAATTTTAAAATCTTTTAAAAACGAAGTCGTATATAATAAACAAAATAATATCTTTTACTTGTATATCGTTTATTGATTGATTTTCTTAATACATTTTTTTATATTTCATCTGTATCCTGTACTTATCTCTCTTTTTACGGATTCGTGGACTTTTGATGTAATCTATCCTCACATACCTTACACTTTTTTTCTATAAGTATGAGCTAGATTAACCTCAACTTTTTTCATCTTTCATAGAAAAATGTTAGTAACAAGCACATCAATGAGGCCTACTGCAATAAATTTAACAAAAATACTAAGGACATCTCAAAAAATAAAATAGGTCCTCATGCGTATTGTTAAAAATATATACCTTATTATAAATACTCATTTTCATATATCCTTCTTAAAGCCAGGTTTAGAAAAAAAGATTAAGAATGCTATGTAACATCTTATGAAAATTCTGTATTGTATAGTATAGAGCCGCTGCTTCATGTAATATGAGGTTTGATACTTCAACCCAAAAATTCTGGTCATAACGTCTAGGTGTTAATCCTTCCTCACCTGGAAAAATGAAGAAGTTCTTGTCAGTTCTTATAGTAATTGGATTTAAATTGAGCGATTAGTAGTTTCTTCCAATTCTACCAAACACAGAGAAGTCTTGCCTCACGGCACTCGGAACTCTCATATGTAACACACTTTTATCACCAGTTATAGTTCCTGTTGAAAAGCAAATATATGACTCTACTAGTTTTATGGAAACGTTTCAACCATTTCAATATTTTTATCTACACTAATAACGCTTGCTAACTTACCACATTTTGCCTTGTTCTGAAAGTCTATATCACCAGCCATTTGGTAGAGTATAAATCTATAAATAGCCCTTATATTTATCACGCATATTGAGAACCTCTTTCACCTGATTTTCTTTTATTGTAGAGCGTTTTTAGTTAATTACATATAAACATAATATTTTCACGCAGTAGTTTCGAGCTTAAGACGTGGTATAGAACTATTTATATACGCTATAAAATTCGTGAGACCATCGAACGTATAACAGAAAAAGCCCAAATCTAAGGAACAAAATATTATATATTATGTAGATCAAGCTCATGAGTTGTAACTTCAGTTTTTTTTATATAATTATTTGTCATTATTTTTTTGACACATATCTGCATTTTCATACGTCTGCATTTTTTTTATTATAAAGACACGATTAGATTTTGCCCCTTCAAGACCGCCTGGTGATAGCTCTATATGAATACTTATGCCGGTATATTTATTTATATTCGGTACATTTAACAGCACACTCGAGTATACACGAGCCCTCAGCTCTTATAACGACTCTATAGAATAGAAACAGCTATTTAAAATATATTGTATTAAGTAGATTAAATTTAGTAACCGCATCACGAATCCACTTTTTTTTGAAACAAAAAAAATGTATACTTCTGCGCAAATGCTTATGAAATATTTTTTTATTTGATATTAATCCTTAAAAGTATATCTTTGTAATAAATTTATTTCGCTCAAGCAATGTCTTTAATTCAAGCGTCAGAAGACCCTTCTTCTTTGTATTATTAAGGGAGTCTGCAAAATTTAATTTGTAAGCTCCATAATAGGTAAGGGGAAAACTGCCTGAAATCAATAATGGAAAAGCTCCTGTAGGATTGGAGGGCGTCGGGACGCCACGCCCGCATAGCTATCATGGCCGACGGTGCGTCATTCCCCTTCCTCGTTCTCGTCTATTTCGATTATATTAATTTCTATTCATATGTGACAGATAAATAGATATTTTATAAAAAATGAAATAAACCAATTAGTATTGGAAGTATAATTAATCTACACAATAAAAAAAGCCTTGTATGAATATTCTATTTAGTTTCGTACCTAATAACCTACGGAATAATTTTAAAGATATCGCAGAAGCCAGAATAAAACGCACGCGATCTTAATGCCTGTTTCGCTTACCTGCTGTTGTTGCTTTCCCTTCGTTGACCTCGATAATAAAAAATAATTGTTAACATATTATTATTTTAGTAACTTAAAATTCATTTGAAAAGAACATATTGTCTAAAAGATACCACCAACTGTGTGGATATAGTTTTTATTTGTGTAGAACAGGAAAAGGTCGATCATTAATTTTGCTAAGAGAAATATTTTTTGTCTACCAGGTTCACATTGTGTCCCGATTTATTATGAATGGCGTCTGTGTACGGTGGAGAGGTTGGATAGATTTGGAGCGACTTGACGGCGTTGGTTGCTTAGAGCTCGATGAAGAACGAGCTGCTATTGAAGATTCCGCTTTAAGAGAGCAAATAGAACGATATAATCAGCGACTTAGAGATTTTGAAGACAAACAAAGGGCTTACCGTGAACACGGTGAAGAATTGAGAGCACATTCGCAAGTTCATGCACAGCGATGCCACCAAGCAAGGCAGCCGCCACACCCTGCTCATCCTGCTCATCCTCATGCTACACACCCTGTCCATATCAAGCCACATTCTCAGGGCGCTCTTATTTCTTAAAAAGTAAATATTCATTTTCCTATGTATTACAGTATTTCTCTATAGCAATAGTAATAGTAACTCCTCTCATCTTTAAAAATTTAATACTTTTTTGTAGATAATAAAAAATCACGATAATTATTGTAAACTTAATCATCAAGTCTTAGACAATCTATATTATGCGTTATTTTTACAGTAGGTTCTAATATAAACCATTATATTGCTAAGATACTAATCACTTACTCGTACTAAATATTAAATTGATTGAAGTAAGTTCTTTGAAATTGATATCCTGTTACATAAGTCGTAGTGACGTAATAAATATTTTTAGTAAGAAAATATTATTAATATAGCAATATCGACCTTAGTAATAGGAATAATAAGTATTAGAATAATAAGTATTTATATATTAAATTGCATTCTCTAAAAGGCGTTAAGGACAATAGTTGATAGTTAGACGAGCTACAAGTCAAAGATAATATATTTAAATGTAGAAATTCTTTTATTGCTGAGTTAAATAATAAGCATTAATGTATGACACAATTAAAATAAATAGAAAAATAATCTGAATTTATATCATAAACATCATTTAGGTGTTTAATTTTTAAAGTTTTGATTGGTTTTGATTATGATTTTTGTTTGTACAGATGACATTATGTTCATGTTAACTGGATGTTTGTGTTATTTAATTTTAAGGATTTATATTTACGTGAGAAATGTGATAGGCATGTGAATAAAACTTTATAATTTGCAGTTGCTTTTTATTTAACTCGTTATATTTTCTTAACCAAATTAAATAAAAATAAATTTTTATCAGTTGAAACTTCGTATTTAACACGAATAATCAAACACTTACTAAGTTGCAATTGGTTTTATTGTAATATTTTTTAATTTTAAAAATTAATTTCTTCAGTATATTCATATTGAAATTAAAGTTTGTTACATATAAATTATTTTATTTGAACAATTATTAGAACCTATAATAAAAATGCTAACCTAAAGGTATCTTTGCACTGTCGTAGAACATAGACCCAGACGCCATATAGGAGTCTTCGCATAGAAATATTGATAACTATTAGTTATCGATAAATATTGATAAATATCAGTACTGATAAAACATAGAATTTTCCAATGTATCTACACTTATGTACAATGAAAACTTAGATGTAAATACATTTAAATATAAATAAAATTGAAATAAATATGCTTATTAAAAAGTAACTGGTACTGGTAATAATTATTACATCGCTTATACTTCCAAGAGAGTGACTCCTGATTTTATGGCGACATATAACACCAACAAACAAATATTTGTAGAATAGAATAAAAATATATTTGAAAAATGTTACTTGTAAAAGAAATTCTACTGTTCGCACGCTATTGCAATTAAATACAATTAGCCATCCGTCACAATATGTTCTGGTGCAAGGATGCAGTCGCTGGAGTTGCACGCGCGCACCTGTGACTGCGCCCGCGCAACCCTCACCCCACGCTCATTATATCCAATTTAGTTCAGGAAATGTTCCCATTTATGCTCGTTGAACACACAGTTAATTGCCACATTTAAAGGTTGAATAGTCAGAACCAAGCTTAATACGAGTTAGATATATGTAAATTTTATATCAGGTAACTACTTTAGCTTTGGATGATGTATGTAATAATAATTACTATTTAACATACAACTACTAAGCAGGAAATAGTGAATAGGTTTAATATTACTGTTAATACAATATGATTTTCTAATATGATAAAATTCTTTCACGCTTACCTAGCTGTGTCATCGCAATAGATAGGTATCTGTATAATGTTACATTTTACGCGTAAATAAGCATCATTCTTAAAAATATTCGATCTTATCTAAGTTTTTATTGTGACATGCGGCACCTTGACCGTCAACATCGAGCAGGTACCTCAATTGGGCATCATTCGTAATCGTTATCGACAAAAAATCTACAAGAAAAAGCAAAATCGGCGAACATCCAGATATTAAGTAAAAAAGGACGATGATGTTTATGCAATAAGCTCAGGACGAACGAAACACACAAAGTTATTATATCTTAAGCTTAACGCACTGGTGTATAACGTGGGAATGGAGAGCTATCGTAATAATCGATAATTCAGTTTAAATTAACATTATAATACGTAAGTAAATATGTATATGTTATAACAACTTATTAATACCATTATTTTTTTTAATTCAACAACCTTCCTTTTGTTTCTCTAAAAAAACTAATATTATATTTAGTTTTAGATTCTGAAAGTCGAAAAGAGTTCAGTTTAATTTAATTCAGTCCTTTAATTACGGCGGTTCAAATGTGTTCATTTTTTTTAAATTTTAACTAATACTCGATTGGTTGTGGGTTCCATTCCGCTCGGGGGAGTGATTATATTTAAAGTTCTTTTTAATTCCTCCCTCTTTCAATGTTATGTTATAGTAGTAAGACACCTTACACCACGAATAGTTAAAATAATGTCATTTTCTATGGATGATGAAGACCATCGTGGCGTAGTGGGTCGTCTGACTGTAAAAGCGATTCAAAAAAAGCGGTTGAGAAATCGGTTCCAATTTATAGTAAATTAATGGTATGGGTTAAATGATTTTAATTTTTCCGCTCTAGTAAAATCAAGCGCGGCGTTGAGTTTTGTCAACAACAGACAAAGACTTCAATTTGGGCGGAAAATATAGCGTTTAGAGAGGTGTCACTAGATCATTCCAGAATTCGCGTAACGCAGAATAAAGCGTAAAGGTAAAAAAATCTTGAAGCATTCATATGCTACCATGAATTCTCACGAGTATTGAAGCAAGTAAAATATTGTTAAGTCTATAAGGCTTCTTTGACACATGAGACACCTTGTATCACACATGAGTGACTAAGTTGTAAGTTTACAATTAGGCTTCTTTCCTTAAAGGAAAGTTCAGTACAAAGTATACGTTGTAATAAATTAATGTAGTATACTGAGATTATTAATTTAAAATAAAACTATTTTGAACTTATTCCTCGAGTATATTTTAGATAGATATATACTCGAATATATTTCTAATACTTTTTTGATAACCCGACGGTCCAAACACTTCACAGTAGTCCGTGGTCACAAGTACTAAGCCTACCTAGTTGCCTACAGAATAGAATTTATGCGTTTTTACAATATGGAATGTGTTGTAAAAGTGATGTAAGTCAGAATTTCTGTAACTTCTAATGTTACTGAGAAATGATAAAATTAAGGCTTTGAGTGTGAGTAAGTCAAACATGTACACACATACGTATGTATTTTTTAGTGCAATGCTATCATGACGAATAAAGCTATTAAATATTTTTAAAATCTTTTATGATAATTGTTGTTTTTATCGTAGTTATACTACAATTTTACACGAAACTATATATAGAAATAAAATACTCGCTCCCGCTCGCCAAACCTTATTTGTAACCATTATATATTTAGACGTATTTTTCCAGTTATCTTTATAACACAATAATAAATAACATATTCACATGAATAACATTTACATATAATAGAAAGATAATGATATTTATCATTTATTATTAAGAAGGCTCTCTACCAAATTACAATAAATTAATAAATTTATATATTAGTCTTAATAATTTTGTTGTGTATGTTAAAATAGTGTTAGACGACTTTGCTTTCAAATTCTGACCACACTTTGACCAGGTTGCTTATATTATAAGTGACTGCAGAAGAAACAAGGTTCTTTTTATCTTTTTACGTCCCGCTCGTGACATACATTCATACGTATAACAGGACGGCCGCTATTTTCTCTTATTATACACTTATTTTAATCTTCTCATGAGTTATTAATTTTAATGACGTACTGTAAACGACAATATTGATTTATCTTAATACACAATATGCCTAAAGTATTTTAGTGAATTGTGTGAACTGTTGTTTAAAATATATTGTCTAGAAAAAGTAAAAGACTAAAATGATTACTCTAAGAGATCTCATACAAAATAGATGAAGTAATGGTGTTCATAATAGTTAAAATAACGCATATAATTATTAATGATTTCAAATAGATATATAATAATTCTTTACATTGGTACATATTGGTCTTTACACTTGTAAGAAATCGCTTTTAACGATATGGCCGCCATTGCAAATTGATTAATGTACCAAAATTTCATTGTAAAATGTTAATGTTGTAAAATATTATTATTATTATTATTACTATTATTATTATTAAGGATGATAAATACCAATGAAAGTATATACTTTAAAAAATTAATAACAAAACTTATTGAAATATGATATATGTTTAAGTTCTAAAATTATATTTTATTTCCTCTAATTATCTTATTTCTAAATACATGAGAGTAACATATTTATATTACAGAGACTCAAAGCTAAATGAAACTGTTTGTTTATCCAGCAGGCCTAATCGACATGACTGCAGAGCTTACTACATCAAATAACTGACTTTATAGTCGAGACGCGCTGCTGCGGCACTTTGAAAGCGAGTAGCGCCATCTCATCCATATGTTTCCTCGAATTAATGTCTGTTTTCTCCGAACAAATGCCTGTCGTAAAACATCTAGATTACTACATAAAACATTATTGAATGTTTGTTGATAGTTAAAAACACATTGAATAAAATCGTAAGATGTAGTCGATACTACTACTTGAAATATTTTAAATATTTATACTTATTTAAATGCTAAAATTTAAAGTTATTTAAATCTTTAAGAATATTAAATGAGATTTGGTACTTAAATAAGAAATAAATGTGAACCACAATTAGTTCTACTTTCAAATAAGTAAAACTATTAAAAAAAATGAATGAATTTCAAATATTACTTTTAATAAATGTATAATAGGAAAAATCTGATGAACTAAGCTTACTTTTAAATCATTATTTTTGTAAATCAGTAAAAATCTAAGTTCGTAAATTGAAATTAATATTAAAAATTTTTATGTACCTACTATGATACTTAGGTAGACATTTTAAGATTAAAAAGTCAGGAAGTAATATGTATGACCACCCTCCGAGGGAAAATAGTCGTCAGATGGAAATTAATTTCCCACTCAGGGGAATGATGTTATGATGAATGATATTTAAATTATTTCTTTTCTTTTCGCTCTGGTTCGACGAAGCGCGGCGTTGAGTTCCATCACTCGAAACGCAATGTCTCGAATTGACTATGGAGTGACGCTTTGACGCTTATGTACTTCCTGTTTACCGTTGATTAAAAATGTGAACTAAAAATATATTATTTCGCGACTTGCTTATAAATCAATATTTAAGTTATTTAAAATGACAACTGCAATTATTTATCTGTATTACGGTCCATTCGTTATTTCTGTCATAATTCACACACAAATTGCACCGGCTAAAATCTGAAGGAAATACGAAACTATTTTAAACTGATTAATCGCGTAGCTACGTATATCTTAGCGTATACGCGATTAGTCCGTTTAAAATAGTTTTATTTAAAATGTGTAAAAATGAATGTTATATTTAAATAATTTTCGGTCTTACACGACAAATCGTTGAGACCCGTAATAAACAGGTATTTCAGACAATTTGGCCAGGAAGCGAATAATGGATTTCTTAAAAATAGATTTTAATTTTTTATCTAGCATGGATAAGTATATTTATCTGAGAAAAGATCTTACCAAATATCAATAATTTGGTGTCAGCTAATAAAGAAATAAAAACAAATTTTACATAAATATATTTATTTATATATATATATATATATATATATATATATATATATATATATATATATATAATATTCTTACAACTTATGTTGTTTATTATTAACGCAATAGCGACGCATTAATTAAACCAGGTACTATCACTAAGTATTAAGAGACGAAACTTCATCAATTACTAGGCACGTGCAGGATAATCCCGGCTAATAGAGAGCGCTTGTCGGCTAATCTCAGGATCATCAGTTGCCCTTTGCAATATAAGCCCATACTCTATATTATTCGTAGATAGAAATACATCTATAAATCAATAGTGCACATTGAAATGAAATTAAATGAATATTTTCTTGTTTAAGAATTTTTTTATTCATAAAAAAAATTAAAATTTTGGAGTCTTATTTAGTACGTAATCGCTCGTTATAGTGATTGACCGCGATAGCTGATTAATATCAAATTAACCGAGTTAATATTTATTAAATAACCACCTATTTTTTTCCATAATCGGATAGAAATTGTTAAAGCGTTGTTTGTTAGTTTTTGCAAATAAAATAAGTATTATGGTAGCGCAAACATGTCAATATTACATTTGATGTGAAAAACCTAAAAAAATATAAGACAGGTATATAGATAATTATATTTTCAAAGTCATTTTTCTATAATTAGCATGTCTTTCCAATACTTAGGCAGGTACAAAGGTACCTATATCGTATCAAGACGTTAGTGAAATATCACTGAAACAGTAAACTAAATGATAAAAAATATAATCAAAGAAATTATTTGAGTAATTTCATTAAGCAACATTATTTTCTTACATAACAGTGTCGGAAAAAAAATTGTTATCATCTTAAGCTGTCAAAACTGAAGATACAAGAAATAAAAAGCCAAACATTTTAGTAAAATCTATACCTAAGCTGTACTTTACATAATTTTTACAGGAAAATAAAAGGCATAAAATATTACCTAAAGTATAATACAATAAGTAAAGTATTAAAATCATTAGATTAAATTGGTCTGCAAACTACTCTCCAGCCTGTATTATTTTATACGGAATATCAAAGTCACATGGCCATATGTTAACATGATAGCCCAATTAGAACTAATTGTAATCCGTACGTAGTGGTTTCATGGCTTAAACCAACTCAAAGAAAAATAATTATCTACTTATTTTAGATATGTAATTGAGTAAAAAAAGTAGATAAAGAAGTGACACTTGATAACACAAATTTACCGTAAAGCATTTGTGGGAAAAGTACGAGTAAATTATATGAAAAAAACAATGTTGCAAATATTTTATTGACTTTTTCACATTTTTTTTATAATTAAGTAGATAATTAAAATTTCTTTATAATTCAAGCTTGACGCTTTTATCTAATTTTTTATTAATTAAGTATATAAGTAAAAAAATTCTTCTTAATTCAAGCTTGACGCTTTTATCCCGTATAGCAGGATAGACTGGAAGTACCTAGTGTCAAGACACTCTGTACTCCGCTTTGCGCAGAATGCAAGATATTGCGTGTCGAGTCGCGGAACTCGAAGAGGTGCATTGTTTTCCCATATCGAGAAAATAAAATTCATTTAAAAATAATCATCCCCCCGACAGGGTATCGAATTCACAATTTGTATTATCCTAATTTATGTTTTTATTAGTTCTGAATGAAAAAATATATATAAACTTAACAAAACCAGAATCTGAATATTGGCCAAAGACAAAGTCAAAATTTTAGTCAATATCTACAAACCAAGTTTAAAGTTCTTATGAAACAAAATATTATCGAATGAATCTGATTATGATATATTACTAGCGATTACTAACTTATTTCTATGATATTTTTTTTGTTAAAAAATAGCAATTTTTACTTTCAAACGTAAGTATTTGAAAGAAAAGAATGTAAATAAAATACTAGCTTTGTTTAAAAGAAATGAATGTAAATAAAATAATAAATAATAAAATAAGTAAGTAATAATAAACGTGATTGGGTATTGTTTTTTCAGTTTTTTGTAATTTGATTCTGAGGTGATAGAAACTTTGACGGGACAACTAGTATTTATTAAAATATAAGAGGCCACTCTTAATACCCTTTTGAATATTTGATTTATAGACTAGACTTAGACTTTACTAACAATCTCTTTTACATACAATTGTGCATAATTCTCTTTGACGATTGTCTAGTAATATCGGTTTTCTTGGTTAGAGTTATTAAAGGCAGCCGTTTTACTGGCACGACACAAATAATATCTCTAATATTCCTTCACCGTACCGATAAAGAAATTTAAGCGATATTTTCACTTTACAAATACCATAGAGCAACAAGGTGGTGAGTAGCCATAGCGATTTTTCAGAGACAAAACTATCTACCGTTTTCGCAAGAGAACACGCACTGCCTTTTGTGCACAAAATTTATTACATTATTTATTTTTATTCTTTAATATTTTTTAACGATAATTCTTATGGATTGCTTTATTTTGGATCTGCTTACGAACTCAGACCAGTCACAGTCATAAACTCAATACGTATCGGTCGAGTGACTGATCTGAAGTTTTACATATAACCGAGTGGTAGTGATGACCAAGTTGTAAATAAAAATTGCAACTATAACGATATATAATATATATTCATCTTTTTTATTTATTTAAGTGTACCCATTATAATTATGTTAAAAAATTAACAATATTTTATTCATTATATATATAGTCTCCATTTATATAAACAATGTTTACGAATACTTTGTAATTAAGAATTAATATAAACGCAAAGTTCGTAGTTCGAGTATATCATTTATTTATGTACAGATTTTCTAAATATATAAGCTTAAAGGATATATGAAAATAAAATATTTTAAGTACGTTCAGGAATGTCAGCTATGAATAAATATTTTATAGCTGACATACCAAATAAACACTATTTACACATTGTATTTTTACAGAATTACTCATCTTAAAAAACCATTGATATAACAAAAACAATTGATAAAACTCTGATTTGTTTTATTTTTAATGTATATCATACTTCTACAGCCATAGACGCTCAAAATGTATGTATTTATAATGTATTTATGTTAACTTTTCATTCCATTATATGACATGGGGATGTTTCTATATGTGTGTAAAGATTTAGTTTTATTCCCATGTATAGTTTCGTAGTGAAAAAGTGTCAGACAGTTTTGTATCTGAGATCGCATTGGTTACTCTTTTCTGTTCTGATCTATGTGGCTGTCAAAATGCTTGGACGATTCCTAAATTTGCTTATAATCCAATATGCAATAAAAGCAAATAATATATTGCATATTGTTATTTACTTCATTAGTTTCATTAGTAATTACTAAAGTGACTATTTAGAAATAATGAAACCATTAGTGGTATTTTTACGCGATCTGTATTTTTAGATTAAATTAATTTATAAATCAGGTACTATTTGCTATGATACCAGTACCAAGGTACCTTTTTTATTTTTGGTAATAGTTCCTGGTATCTCTCTGATACAGGTAGGTTGGTTGGTTGGTTCTTAGCTTATGGCGTTTCGAGCATGCCAGTAGAACACAAATCACTTCGCCAATGTCACGTTGATAGGAGAACACACGACGGAGTTTGTACGGTAAGAACGTGAATTGAAACACTCCTAAATATTTTATTCATAAAGAAGTGATCCCGTAAAAAGTCTGCATCTACAACAACACAACACAAAATACATACTTAAATAATCTACACAAAAACTGGTTAGTAAAAACACAATATATAATCTACAATTTAATCAAGTTTTTTTTAATATATTTACAAAGAAATTTACACAGAGGACTAAACACAAACATTAATAAAGAATTTACATTTATAGGGCGAGGAACTTTAAGTGGGAGGATTTCATAGAGGGGATAAAGGAGATTAGGACAGCTAAAAAGGATATGGGAGGGGGTGCCTTCATCGAGGCCACACTCACACAGAGAATGGTCCCTGACCTTGATCTTAGCCAGATGTACAGGTGTACATGAGTGTCCAAAGCGCAAACGACAGACAGTTGAGATAACCCAACGATCTGCTTGTTTTAATCTATAAAACCACGGTCGTTTTGGGATCTTTGCTTGAATGAGTGCATAATTTTTACCTTTTAGTCGATTGGACGACTCCCAATAACGATTCCAAGAACTATCCAGATGAGTTTTTGCAAGAGACAACAGATCCTGGGCCAAAATAGAGAAATGTTCGAGTGTTCCGCACTGAACAGCTGACTTAGCACAGTTATCTGCTGTAACATTACCTCCAATCCCAGAATGACCCGGGATCCAAATCAATGAGATCTCCAAACCCTTACGATGACATGCGAACAAAGCCTCACGAATCCTTAAAATAATAGAAGATACTATCTTACCATGAAAAGGTTTTTGTTTGATGGCCAATAAGCAACTTAGAGAGTCTGTAAAGATAGCAGTCCGTGGGAAGTCATGTGAGAGCGTAAACAGGATAGCTTCCAATAGAGCAACAGCCTCACCTGTAAACACTGATGATTCGGGGGGGCATTTAAATTGTAAGATAATTTTGAATTTTGGGATCCAGCAAGCCGCACCAACACAGCCTTCTATTGAAAGCTTGGAAGCATCAGTAAAGATGAGAAGATGGTTAAACCAATTTCGCTGAATTAACGAATTAAAATTTGTGTTGGCACCCGGATCATCTTTGGACAAGCCAATATCCGTGATAATGATTGGGGAATGAATTAGGGCCTGATAAGGAGTACAATAAAGTGGATTACATGGAAATCTTTTCAAGGGATGAGGGAGATTGGTAAATCTAAGGAAGCTGTTGAGTAAATATGATACCGATTTATCACGATTACAAAGGTTGGATAAAGTGGATAGTTTAGACAATAGGGGATGGGAAGAGAGCTGTAACAATTTACCTATAAAACGATCTGACAGGAATTGACGCCGGAGAGGATGAGGAGGATCAACACACTCCACTTGAAGTGCGTTCGTAGGAGTAGACTTCATTGCACCTAAAACTATTCGAAGGCATTTGTATTGTATTCGATTTAATTTATCATTAGCAACCTTATTAAAGGGGTCTAAAACAAATAAGCTGTAGTCAATGGCACTACGGACTAAAGAATTGTACAATAGTTTTTGAGTATAGGGATGTGCACCCCACCATACACCAGATACTGCACGTAGAGTATTAATAGCTTTTTCACATTTTTTGCTAAGATATTCAGAATGTGCCATTCCGTTCAGTCGTTTGTCAAGAACCATGCCTAGGAATTTAATATTATCAGAAAAATTAATAATTTCATCGCCAAAGTAGATTCGAAAATTTGGAATAACTCTTTTTTTTGTGAATAAAACAGCCTTACATTTCGGTACCGACAATGAAAGACCATGTTCAGAGAGCCATTGGTTTAGATAATGCAAAGCAGTGTTTAAACGAAAATTGATGTCCTCTACTGAATTTGAACTATAATAGAGAACAATGTCATCAACATACTGGAGAATGTTGCAAAAATTGTTTACAGACAATTCAAGGTCATGCGTATAAATATTATATAGCAGAGGACTAAGAACCGAACCCTGAGGAATACCCTTCCAGACACGTCTGGGAGGAATAGTAAGGAGAGGATGTTTTACAGAAATAGTCCTGCCGGTAAACAGACTGCATATGAAATGAGTCAACCTCGCGGGAATATTCAGATATTGCATTTTCTGCCTGAGTAACGGAAGAAGCACACTATCATATGCGGAGGCTATATCTAGAAAAACACCAACTAAGTACTCTTCCTTGGCAAAGGCTACTCGAATGTCCGTAGTGAAGATGCTGAGACTGTCAATGGTACCCATCCCCCTTCTGAATCCAAACTGAGAGGGAGCTAATATATTTTTGCTTTCCACTATCCATTCCAATCGATTTTTTAAAAGCCGTTCAGCAATTTTTGATAAAGTAGACGATAATGCAATGGGTCTATAGGAGCTAGGATCGGAAGGATTTTTACCTGGTTTAAGGATAGGGATGATAACTTGAGATTTCCAGGATTCGGGAATATTGCCTGAATGAAAAATACAATTTATTAATTTTAGAAAATAATCTTTGGATATTTTATTTAATTTACTTAAAAAAGAATATGGAATACCATCTTCACCTGGTTTAGTGTCTTTTAAGCCTATAAGAACACTCTCAAGCTCATTGTAAGAGAAAGATGTATCCATTTCCACTAAGGATATAATTGGGGAGAAATTATAAAATGAATCATGGCAAGGAGCAAATGGAGGCGCCAATTTGTCAGTAAAATCGTCAAGCCAAAAAGCGGGGTTATTGGAGCTAGGGCTGAAATTAATATTAAGAGATCGGCGAAATCTCTTAACATTATTCCAGACAATAGACGAGGAAGAGCGGGGAGAGAGGGATTCACAGAAATTGATCCATCCAAGTCTTTTCTTCTTCCAAATCAATTTTCTAAACAACGCGTCACTGCGCTGATACTCAATAAAGTTCTCCACCGTCATACATGCTGCATAGGACGACTCAGCAAACGTACGCCGTTTGACTGAATCAGAACATTCCTGATCCCACCATGGATTGAAAGGCATCTGATACTGAGTGAAGTGTTTTTTGGGGATATTATGACTAGCAGATAATAAGATAGCATCAACAAACCGACCATAGCAGACAGTTATATTCTCATTATTAATAGACTCAAGATGAGAACCCAACATGTTATCAACAGAGGATGCATATTCTAACCAATTTGCATTTTTAAAATTGTATTTAGTAAAAGGATAAGGGGAGGGAATAGGTGCCTGATGATTAGCTAAGGACAGAAGAATGGGAAAGTGATCACTACCATAGGAGGAGGAAAGTACAGACCATGATAGTTGAGAGGCAAGGGAAGGAGAAGAAAGGGAAAGGTCTATAGCAGTCTTAGGATTCTGATTAGGATTAACCCTACGAGTCGGTGAGCCATCATTGAGGACGCAAAGACCAGCATCATCAATCATTTCCACCAACGAAGGAGAGAATCCATCACAATAATAACACCCCCACATCGTGTGATGAGTGTTAAAATCTCCCAAGACTAGCACAGGACTAGGGAGAGAAGAAATAATAGAATTTAACTCAAGAAAGATGGAAGAAGATGGACGGGGGATGTAAACAGTAAGACAGGAAATATTAAGGACTCTCACAGCAACAGCATTAAAATGAGGACTGTGATTAGAAAGAGGAATCAAGGAATATGGAGTGGAGTGCTGGACGAGAATAGCACTACCTCCATACCCGTCACTCCTGTCCTCCCTCAAACATGAGAAACCCGGGACCCTAAAACGGGATTCCGGCATTAACCATGTCTCCGAGAGGGCAACAATGACAGGTTTATATAGTGAAATAATAGAAAGCAATTCATGTTTTTTTAACACGAACACTCTTACTATTCCACTGGAGGATGGACAGAGGGGCCATATTTAAGAATATTAAAGATTTTTGCTAGATTTTGGGCAACGTTAGACGGTAAAGGAACATCATCTAATGGAGTTAAAATACTTATAAGGGTTTCAGTCAAAGCAACTAGCAGATCTTTGATGGATTCTGATGGTCTATCAGGTAAAGCATAGCCATTAGGAAGGGAAGAAGGACCGTCCCCAACAATTGCTTGATGAGTGAGGCTATCATATCCCTTTTCAAGAGGAGCTCGGGGACGGGGAGAGCGGGTAACAGTTTTGCGATAAGATATTGTGGGAGAAGAAAGAGCTTTCCCCATGACAGCTTTTGGTTTGGAGGGAATTGGAGTGGAAAACATTTCCTTAGTTACATCAGCATAAGAACGCTGAGCAAGCGGTAGTCGGGAGGATGCTTCAATGTAAGAGATATTCTCTTGAGTCATTAAAATTTTAATAGCCTGTTGTCTTGCAAACTCAGGACAGCCCTTGTCTGTGGCAAAGTGTTTAGAAGTACAATAGAGGCAAGTAGAAAACTCTTCAATTATCTTGCATGAGTCACCAATGTGCGATTGCGAGCATTTGTAACATCTGGAACTAGACCGACACTGTGCTTTGACATGACCAAATCGACAACAATTTAGGCATTGGATGGTTGGAAAGTAGTATGATTAGTAAGTAGGAGCAATAAGAAAAGACTCTCTCAGGCAACAGTTGTCCTCGGAATGTTACTACAACTGACTGAGTCGGGATCCATGTAGTAACACCCTCACTCACATTTTTTCTGTTTAATCTTCGCGCTTTCACTACTTCACCACATCCAGATGGGTATTTTAATGATTGAACAAATTCTTCCATTCCCCAATCAACAGGAACTCCTCTTACAATACCCATTCTTGTTATATTAAAAGTTGGTATAATACAAACATACTTACATAGACTTAGAACTGGATTAATCAAAAAATTATTTGCAGCTTCTGCAGACGCAAATTGGACGCTAATTTTATTGCGGCCAACATTTTTTACACCATCATTAACTATGTCTGTAATTTTATTTGTATGGAGGAACTGACCAAATTTAATAGCTTTCATAGAGGTCCCTGAAGCAGGATCAGGAGTATCCCTTGACACATATACTATAAAAGGCCCTATGTCGGAATTAATATAACATTTTGCACCATCAGACAAGGAGGGATGAACATACACATTTTGGATAGACGGAGTAGCAGAGGAAGGATTCACAATAGTTTTTTTGTTAGCAGGGACAATATTAAAAGAGGATGAATCATCCCCTTGGCGTTTTCTGGAAATTTGATTTAGGGAAGGATCATCACCGGGATCCGGAGGATCCGGCGGGCGATCGTTATCCATTTATATAACCTTAAAACACTAACTAACTTACCTAATATGACGATATAAAACTAACATTAACTAAAAACCCAACACCGTGTTAAAAGAGATCAATTCAAAGAACTTAAACTTCAGAGATTATTAATTAAAATATGAAACCTCACTAATACGTGTGTCAACCAATACAAACGTCAAGCGACCACCCTGATACAGGTAAAAAGCCCTGAATTGATTAGTTAGCACTGACAACCCTACTTATACGTCAATTTTGACTTTTAGACATTAGAAAGTGTTTAGTATATTAAAAGTATATTGTATATAATTAAATGTTATAAAAAATTATAACATTATTTACAGGTCTTATACATGTAATAAATTAATAAAAATGAAAGAAGGAGGCTATTCTATGTTTCACCAAGAATATATTATTATGGCTGAATAGTAAGTTGAATTCATACACCTAAGGAGTTTTATGCAGAGATTTAAATATTGTTTAGTTTATGTAAAATTAAAGACATTTTTTTTCAGTCGTATGCTGCAAACAGAAAATTTACCTGGAATTTATGTAATACCGTCACATGAAAATTCTTTTTGTAAGTATTTAATACTACATCCTCCTTACTTTTTTAGTATTTGGCTTTATACAGTAACTAATAATAAAACTTTTTAGTGTGGTATGGAGTAATATTTGTTAGATCTGGTATATATGGAGGAGGTGTATTTAGATTTACGCTTTCTTTACCTGAGAAATTCCCAGATGATACTGTACCAGTGAGTATATTTGTACTAAATAATATATGTTTGTCTCAAAATAATGAAAACTTTCAAGTTAATGACAAATATTTACACCTTAGTAATTCTTTTTATTAACTTTTCAGAAAGTAACTTTTAATTCTCAAGTATTTCATCCAGCTATTGATTCAACATCAGGAATTCTGAGCCTTGGTGAAGTATTTCCACAATGGGATAGAAAGGAAAATCATATTTGGCAAATATTAAAATACTTGCATTTGATATTTTATAATCTTAATATTAAAGCACCTGCAAACAATGAAGCATCTTCATTGTAAGTGTGGTCTTCATTAAATTATAGCTATAATAAATTACAATATATTAAGTTACATCTGCCTTGGAGATATCAATTTAATTTTCATTATTTTTATAGTAAATTTTATAAACATCTTTATCTATTTAGTGAAAATATAATATGTGGCTGTGTTCCTCTAAGATTTTGGCTTTAAGTATAAGAAGAATATTTGAATAGAACATTCCATCCACATAAAAGGGCATTGTAAAGCAGTGGGAGAGCATTTACTTGTAAACATGGTTGCTTCTGGGTTTATTTCTCATTCTGGGAAAAGATTATATTTAAATTGTTTCAAAAACATTTCTTTACGTAGATCCAATAAAAATATTCATACATTTTTTTAAATATTGGGATGTTATGTTATAATACAAGTCATAAAAGTTCTTAATTTCGATATTGCTCTATTTATTTTAGATACAAAACAAACAGAAAGTTATTTAATGAAAAGGTTAAAGAAAGTATAGCACAGAGTGCTGAACATATTTATGATGAACCACCTACTGAAGATAAACATTACATAACTTTTAAGCCTTATGACCCAAACATTCATGATGCAGCCAAGAATGTTATGTTAAAGACATTAAGTGAGAAAGAAAGCTCCCATGGTATATCATGGGTACAATCTGGGACTTATCAATCTTTTTCAAAGGGTGATACCACATAATAATCAATGGTGTTTACAACTACATTACAAATAACCTAGCCATATATATAACCTGTGATAAACTATAAAGTATAAAAAAATTCAATATATTTGATTTAACACATTATAACATGACTAATATAAGTATTACATGTATAAAAATGACAAACTACTTACATTATATACAATTATAAAAATCAACAAAATTCTTTCTAATTGTAAATTTTATGTAATAATATTGCAATATAAATAAACATATAATATTATAAATTACATGTTTTAATGATGCTTTTGTTAAGATATTCATATAAACTTCAGATTATCTAGCTCAAGCAATATTTGTTTATTAATCTGATCCTGAATTAATTCTCATTTTATGTTTTTGAATCATTTGAGTAAACCAAATCTGATCTAATTCATAGTCTTTATTTTTCCACATAAAATTTGTTGGAGGGTGACTCTCACCATTATTGAAAGTGAAATTTTTACTTATCTCTATAGCTAATTTTGATCTTATTAAACCTATACCTCCATATTTTTCATCAGCGGGATGATAGACTCTCCCAGTTTCTGGAACCATATAAACTTTTTCTGGCTGAAACTGTGATGTCAATAAATTATCTGCATATCCAAATGTTAAAACATCTATTTCAGAATTTCCTATGTTTATTATATGTGTATAAACAATTGGGACATCATCACATCTTATGTAATTTCTCTCCTTCCCACATAAAGATATAAAAGGGAACTCTTCTTGATATCTGCCAGTTTTGTTTATTCTAATTCTCTTAAAAAAGAATTCCAAAAATTTTTTTTCTTTGAAACATGAGGTAAAATTCTTCATTTTAGAATCATCTAAAAATAACTGAAATTTGTTATTAGCTATATTAAAACTACTGTTCTGAATTTAAATGTAACAGTTTCCTATGAATAAAACAGATGAACATACATAGAGTATGATTATTATTACTTATTAAAAATATTCTTTAGAAGGCATGGGGGCACAAGGCACTTCAAATAACACCAAAATTATATTTCTAGAAATCAATATAATAATTATCTTCTACATACCAAGAGCATGGATTTTATTACAAAAATGTTTCTTTTTTTATTTACACTATCTGTATATAAATATTTGGTTGTTACACAAAAGTAAAGAAATAAGAATAAAATAAAAAATCTATCACGACATGTTTTATTATTACCAAATATCAAACTACTTTAAAGCTTGAAAGAAAAAGAAGTACAATGTGGATAACAGAAACTAATCAAAGTCAAAGTTAAAAGGTTGCATACCATTCCTTGATGATCTATATAATAAAAATATTCTCTAATTTTTGGTTGAGGCTCTTGACCTTGTATATATGTTATAAAACGTTGCTGATATTTTAAATATTTTGAAAATAATAAGAATGTTTTATTTATTTTATTCATTTTAGATTTAAAGCATTAATAAAAAAAACGTACTGTTAATTTCAGGTGAATATGACATCCATTGTCATTTGTCAATGTCAACTCACCCCAAGCTGGGTGGCACTATACACTTTTTATTTCTGCATTCTGTTGTGCGAATTGATTCCGGTGGAATTGCACCCTGAACCTAAATTAAATTATATTAACTTTATTAACAAAAATTTACCTAAGGAGCTTATATAAAATTAGAATGAACCTTTATAAAAGTGCTAGCTAAGAAAGTGCTTCCAAAATGAACATATAAGATTTCAGTTCGATATCTTTCTGATTTCTCGAGTACGTGATATTAATTTAAAAAGTTTAAATCTATATCAAAGTACTTATTAACTTTTAAACGTACTAATATTGCGCAATTTGCTATTCAATTTTATTTATCTTGACATTCGTTTAAGTAAATCTGAGTCTTAAATTCATCTTGAACGTTATTTATATACTTATTTTATAATAGAATCACATTACTACTAAATTAACCATTTTTTTTTAAATAAATTATCAGTCATAATCCCCTTTGCTAAATTCTTGCATCTATGGCATATATTTGATATCTGTGGAGCAGACAAGAAAAAAATTAAAATCAAAATCAAACAATACATCATATAGATATGGTAACTTATTTCTAATGAAATTAAGTGCAACTTTAAAATTACTAAATTGTTGTGCTACTCAAATTGATAACAGATATTTTAAAAAATAATATGTAATACTATCTTTCAATCATTTCTGCCAAACAAAATAACATTTATTAAGGTTACATATGCCATATATGGAATGTTTTAATTAAAATGGAAACCATAAGAAGATCATGGAAATTACGTACGTATTTTTATATTACGACAGTTACAGAAATTGGTAGTGGTTGCTATTTAGAAGCTATTATTTTGCAGAAGAGTTTGTGGCTCACAAGGCAAATGTCAACTGCTTGGCTATGGGACATAAATCAAATCAAGTATTGGCCACAGGAGGTGATGATAAAAAAGTCAATTTATGGGCCATTGGAAGGAAGGGTTGTCTCATGGTTAGTAATTTCTTTGTAGAAAATGTAAAAGTTATTTCTTTTATTTATGTTTCACAGCTACATTATGTTTAAATTATACTTACAGAGCTTAAGTGGACACACAACTCCTGTAGAATGTGTATGTTTTGGTCACTCTGAAGATTTAGTTTGTGCAGGGTCCCAAACAGGTGCTCTAAAAATTTGGGACTTAGAAGCAGCTAAATTACTAAGGACTTTCACAGGGCACAAAGGAGCTATTAAATGTATGGATTTTCATCCTTATGGTGATTATTTAACAACTGGTTCTTGTGATAGTAACATTAAATTGTGGGACACAAGAAAACGGGGTTGCATTGTTACATACTCAAGTCATCAACTTGCTGTAAATAGTCTTCAGTTTAGTCCAGATGGTCAATGGATTGCTTCAGCTTGTGAAGATGGTAAGTTTATTAAGTGTGACTAAAAAAATATTATTATTGATCAATAGGAATATATAAAAACAAATAATTATGAATTACTAGGTTTAGTGAAAGTTTGGGATGTGCGTATTGGTAAAGTGTTACAAGAATTTATTGAGCACACATCAGCAGTTACTTGTGTTAAGTTTCATCCACATGAATTTCTTTTGGCTAGTTGTGGTACTGATAGAACTGTAAACTTCTGGGATATGGAAAAATTTCAACTAGTCTCAAAATTTGAAAAGGACAACACATCCATAAGGTATGTATATTTAATAAAATATACTACTTAGTTCATTTTTATTTGGACATTAAGTGTATGCTCAAAAGCTATTGTGCAAACCCTTGGCCTATGTCATTTTGAACAATGGATATTACTATTTGACTTTGTATAACTTAATAAATGTAGTGTACAATATATTGTATAAATAATATATCAAGGAATGCTAATTAAATAAAAAAAAAACTTTTCAGACACATGACATTTAGTGATGATGGCACCACTTTGCTTGGTTGTGGCAATGATGGCTTGCATGTGATTGGCTGGGAACCAGCACGGGTACTTGACACAGTAAATGCCCATTGGGGCCAGATCCATGACATCACAGTAGCCCAAACACAACTAGTAAGTTTTCATTACTTTTTTGTATAAAAAATTTTACACTTTCATAGTAGGGTAATCAGAGATAACATAGAGTCAACTATGGCTACTTAAGACATAAATCTGTCAAGTTTACCACTCTACAGAAAATGTCTCAATTTTTGACAGATAAGAGCAAATGAAAATAAATTTCAAATACCATTATTCCCACAAGTGAGAATCGAACCTACAAGCAATTGCATTTACAACCAGTAGTTTGTGATTTTTTAATGGCTTGATTTTGCGATGACAAGCGAATGTAAATAATATGCCAGTGTCACGTATAGTAGGGAAAACACGAAGAAGTAAATATGGAGTGTGCTTCCGAAAATCGTATTCCGTATGGACCTAAAATTTGGTAGACTAACGTATTTTTACCTCCTGATCACGAAAATTAGTGCAAACGCCATTTTGAGTAAGAAAAACGAAGGGGAACCTGTTTTTGTTTGGTGTGGAGCAGGAAACGTTTTTTCCATTATATCTGCAAATGTTTGTGCAACTCAAGGAATATTTTCATACAACTTCGGAATATTTTCCGCTGTAGTGATTTAATTTCGTGGAAATTTTCTGCTTCAATATTATGGTTGTTAACGGGGAGACGTGGAGACACAAAGCTCATTAATAAAAACCTTTGGCTTTTGTTACAAGATGTCATAGGTGACGCTAAAACGTGGCCGGCTTTTACGGACAGTATTCTGGGAGAACGATTTTGACGATTACAATCGAATGATAATTGTAAATTTTGCCATTGATAATGGAGTAGCAGAAGATTTTTTGCTCGAAGTGCTTACATTTTCGTTGCGGCACTATTACACTAAGGTTCGCATTAAAGAATTGCTGGGCGCTTCAAGTATACCATGATCCGCAAATAGGGAGGGACATAAAAGTCGCGCGTACTCACCCAAGGTTTAGAGTTGTTAAAAATGTGGGAGTGACGCCCCACAGTCTTAATCTCCGTTGTTCATAAGCACGCACGCACGAACTAACGCACGCGCACGCCCACGCCCTCTCGCACGCCTACGCCCTCTCGCACGCCCACGTCCCCTCGCACGCCCACTTCCCCTCGCACGCCCACGTCCTCTCGTACGCCCACGCCCCCTCGCACGCCCACGCTTCCTCGAACGCGCACGCACACGCGCACACACACGCACACATACGCAGAGACACGCGCACACGCCATGCAATAACGCTATTCTAAATCGGTTAGGAATGCGCGACCATGCACACCAAACAAAAAGAGGTTCTCCTTCAGTTTTCTTATTCATAATGGCGTTTACGCCACGCAAACGCCATTAATATTCGTGATCAGGAGGTCAAAATACGTCAGTCTACTAAATTTCAAATTGATCGGCGGATTACGCTTTTCGAAAGTTCATCCGCAAAACTATATTATTATTATACAAGAAAACAAAAATAATTTAAAAAACCACAATGAAAACAAATAAGCAATAAGATTTTTAGTATTATTGTTTATAATTTGATAATAATTATAATGTCATTTTATTGTGTCAATTGATTTTTACATTCATTTTTATAGGCATTTTATATATATGTTAATTAAACAAAGCACATTATTATCTTTTATAAAAAGAATTGTGTTAGTTTCAGGCAGGAATTGGATAGAAATAACTTATTAATAATATTTAAACATTTGTAGATTGCTGGTTCTTTCCATTCAACATATGTGGTTTTGTCCGTTGTTGATTTAAATAAAGTACATCCATTTGGCGGTCCTGCCCCTGCTGCACCTACACTAGTCAGAGATCTGTCACCCTTTCAAAAGGGTCATTCAGTTCGTAAAAGTTTTTCTAAAGAAAAACCCCCAAAAGAAGGTTAGTTTAGTGTAGAATATATCTAAGCATACCAAAAAAAACCTTGTTATAGATTTTTTATAATATAAATTGACTTGAAAAACCTGCAACATAAGTCCATAAAAGTTTAGTGTTTATTATTTGATTGATTTTTTTGCTGATTTTACACTTAAAATTATAAAAGTTTTTTTATTATTAAAATTATAAAACTTTTATGATTATGTTTAAATTATTATAGTAAGGATTAGGTAATTAAAGAAACTTATAAAATTTTAGAATATATTGATTATATTGCTAAATGCAACTTAAAAACACAAAAGATGCATTATAAATACTTTGTTCTGTTTTCTTTGTTTTATGGACAAGCTTGAATAAGATTGAACTAACATATACTCTTTGCTTTACAAATTGTCATGTTTGCAATTCCCTTTTCTGAAAATTATTTGTTTGTCTATGTTTCTAGTTCTCATTTCATATAGGAAAGATCCTTTTGCTTAGTAATTTACAAGTGGTCGTGCATTTTGAAAGTCCCGTCAAAACCATTATAGCTGTTCCAGAGCTTAGCCGGAACGAACAAACTGCGAGATAAACAAAAATTCTTATTTTAGTATGTACATGTTCTATATATATGTACATATACATTTAGTAAAAAGCTGTTATTTTAATATTGCAAAAAGACACTCCAATGTTATTTATTTGTATAGATAAATGTTTAAACATTTATATTATTACCTTGTCTGTGTTTATACATACTTACATAGGTTTGATTATTTACCAGTTTAAAATGACTATATCTATTGTTTTTTAAATTGTATTGCAAGTGCTGCATAGACCGACTTTACTCGACGAAAAAACTGCGGAAGAGTCTACATCAGGGACAGAAGCGGACGAAGACTCAGGTGCTGTTATACCTAATTTTAATGACTACACTGAAATTTTCCGTCCGTCTAGAGCATGTGAGTAATTAACGAATAGTACAATAGATTATTAGTATTGAAATTATAAAAAATCTTGACCGTAACTGGAATTGAATCTGCGTTCTATTGCATTCTGTTAAATTAAAGTATATAAGCGCTCTAGGCTTCTAAGTTACACGTACCTACGTTTACATAAGTAAAATAATGCTTAAAAGTAATATTTTTTATTCTATATGTAGGCGTATTGTTAAATTGGCCACATCACAAAATGACTGGGCATTTCATAAAGCGCCAGAAATCACTTTGAACCTAGAGCCAAGTGAATGTCGCATCGATCGATGAAAACAACGTATTTTTCAATTTTCCCAGCTAAAATAAATTCATTGTGTACTTTTTACATTTTGTGCTGATAGTGGCGCCATCGTCGCGCGCTCCTTATTGTTTTCACGGAGTTCGAATATTACGTCAAAAAAACTCACCTATCCACGCAATCATAAATTTTTTCTTAATTGATATTAAAAAGCATATATGTACATATTAAAAAACATATATGTACATATAAAACTATAAATATATTTTTATATATTTGTACATATGATTTTTTTATTATTATGAATATGTAATAAAAATATACCTCGGTACACCTTAAGTTTTACTTCTAAATGAAGGTAATGCTTGAGTAAGAAACAGTTACTATGTCACTAATACGTACTTAAAATTACCACTACTACTGCTACTTAAAAATTCGCAAGCTAAACTTAAGATTTACGAACATTAATGGTAAAAGTTCAAATGTTTTACGTATTTCACATTTTTTGTCTCTTAAAACTAAAACATAAGTAACACATTGAAATCCAAAAAGGATGTAGCGAGGAAAGTAATGGTTAAAAATTATCATCACTTTATATCAATAATTATGTATATTTACATTTATTCTATTTGGACCACTTTTTCAAAAATGTATTGTATCAGTTAATTCAAAATATTTTTATGTAGTGACGAGAACCCCACCACCGGCCAACAGCTTGTCATCTGAAGACTTTCCAGTTACAGGTAATATATTCCAATAAGGCCTAAATTTCCAAACAAATATTTTTTACGTCGTGATTTCAATACATCTACAAATAAATTATTTATTGACCTTATATTAAACTTTAATTAATGAAATTTAGTAAATAATGATCATTGTGTCGTACATATAGGCTAGTCTAAAATGACTATCGACTTCGTATACTAAACAATGACGAAATAAAACAACGCTTTTTATTCAATTTTATCAAGGCAAACAAATTTGAACACGCGTCTCTTGGACCTTTCCATAGATTAACATTTTTCTTATCATAAGAGTGTGAATAGCAGTTAACAAAATAATAAGTAAAATCCTGAATTTATATTTTTTACATGAGTCTAGGCGAAGAGGCCGCGAGCCCGGCCCGCGTGAGCGCGTCCCTGCGAGACCTGACGCTGGAGCGCCGCGACCCCGCCTCGCGCATCCCCACCACCACGCACGACCGCAAGACACACATACACACTTACTCCAGTGAGTATATATTTATTAACCGATGAGAAAAATCTAATTGGTTGTCAATTCAAATAGATATTTTTTGTTAAACTATTTTTTATTCTCATTAATAATATTGTTAACACCTCTGCAACTTCAATTTTAAATTTATTTTACGTTTCTAACACAAAATTTATAAGCTTGAACCTCAACCTTTGTAATTACTATGTCAAAATAAAATCCGTGTAAATCAAAAGCTCTCTATCTCTAACTCAAATTTTTGGGTCTCCCTTAATGTGCGACTTAATGAGTCTGCTGTATTATTTGTAATCTTTTGTAATTTGGCTCACAATCGTGGCGTACTGAGGCATCGGCCTTCGATTCCAAATGCGTTTGTGGATTCTATTCGATTCGAAAGAATTATTATATTTATATTAATTTATCACCCTTCCATTGGTAAGAAACAGCGCGACATTCATATCCGCCGCTTAAAACTTTCTTGACACTAGTTTCTTTCATACTATGTAAAATAAAAGGTGAAACTCTTTTTAAATATATTAAATATAAACTATTTCCGTGTCCGAATTTTATTTCTAAGTTTTTATTAGTGGTGAATTATACGAATTTAAGTGAGATTAAAATGTATATATACAGGGCCGATAGAGAACAATAAAGAAGAAAGGTTTACACACAGTCCTGTCAATGACTTCACCAACAATGCTCATACAACCACTTCACTGAACCGACATAACTCCTACAAGGAGACTAAATCTACGACAGATCTATGTAAGTGTATACTTATATGTACATATATTATATAAATTAGGATAAAATAAAGAAATTCATAGGTGATCTTCATGTGATAAATGATTTTGATGATGATGATGGTGAAATTCATCCCGCATAGCAGGGGCAGAAAATACCTAGTGTCAAGACACTTCGTTCTTCGCTTGCCACCGAATTCGAGACATTGCGTGTTGAGTGGTGCAACTCAACGCCGCACTTTGTCGTGCCAGAGCAAGGAAGTGAAAATAATTTGAAATATAATCACTTCCCCGATTGGAGGTCGAACCCATAACCGGTCGCGTTTACAGTCAGACGCTGGCCCACTGCGCCACGACCGGCACTTACTATTTATTAAAACTACATAATACTAATTTATCCGTGTCTGTTTTGTCAGCGGCCAATAGTTTACGGCAGAGTAATAGCGAAATGTCATTAGGCCCGCCGTCACTCGGACCACGATCACTCTCCTTTACGAGGCCTCCATCTCAGAATTCAAGGTATATATTCAATTATTGATTGTTACAAAATTGACATCAGTAATTCCTAATACTTTTTGTTATATTATATTCTTAATACATGCAGGAAATGCACGTGACACACGTTTTAATATAAACAATTGCATCTGCTTTTAATAAATAAATTTTCAATAATTGGCTAATCATTTAGCAATAGAGTTTATTTTTAATACTAATTATATAATAAGTAATGTGATGTTTGACACAGGACGCGTACGGAGAGTGGCCCAGAGCGCGGGCCGGAACGCGAAGCAGAACCCGAGTTTGTCCCGTACTCCATTGATCGACCAGTGGGACTCGACCTCGATGAGTTTTTACCTGTATGTTTTATTCATTTTTTTTATTTTCAGCTTCAAGCTTTTTATACCGCATAGCAGGGTAGACAGAAAGTACCTAGTATCAAGACACCGTATTCGCTTTCCACCGAATTTGAGACATTGCTTGTTGAGTGGTGGAACTCAACAATGCACTTTGTCTTACCAGAGCGAGAAAGTGAAAATAATTTTAAATATAATCAATCCCCCGAGTGGGGATCGATTAGTATTATATGGATTTTCTAAAGAATACAAGAATAACAGAAATAATAATAATATTAAAAATGAAATTGAAAATATCTATTATAAAGATTATTTCTTAGAAATAAGTATTCAATTGAAAAAATTAGTAAAAATATATATAAAGAAATGTTAATAACATAAATAAGATGCGACAAGTGTAAGTATTTCGAAACAGTTGGATAGTGCTCAGTGATATAAGCGCTTGAACGGTTTCTACGAGGTTCGGGGTTCTAACTAAAAAAAAATATTTTTGAATTGAGTTAGTAATGCCGTAACTTTACTATTAACTTTTACGTACAGTTTCCGGGGTTTTGAAAAAAATTGTTAAATTGAGAAAGTCGTTATAATGAATTTCGTTATACACAGGTTGCTATATATAACTTATAAGAGTACTTTGTTAATTATTTTGAAAATAAATCGCAAAAGCGCGGGGCGACGGTGGGAGCGGGGAGGGCGCGCGGCGGCGTGGCGCCCAGTGAGCAGGAGGTGCTCGGCGTCATGATGCGCGGACACGACTCCATGATGGCCGTCCTTGCTGCGAGACAGCGCGCCCTGCAGGTATGTAACCTATCTGATTATAATTACATATACCAAATCATCTGGTTAATTTAATACTCTTTTTAATATTACGTTTATAGTAAGCTACTTAAAAAACGATTTAAGGCAGAAAGCAGTCAACGAAGTATCTTGGCACTAAATTGTTTGTATTTTTACCCAAAAATTGATTCTGTTATGTTTTTGTATGTTACCTACTTATAGTAAAAACACTGAAGAGTGAATGGAAAACCTTTTTTTAACTTTGTTAATTTTAAATAACGAGGTATTCTTTAATTATTTTGACTAAAATTATTTTTGCAGATATTCCATTCTGTGAGGATAAACAAGAGTTTAAAGTCGGCCTTAGAATCTGTTATTGCCTTAGAAGACGCTTCAGTAATATTAGATATTCTCAACGTGATGGCACACAAACCGTACGTATTTAATATATAATTTCTAAGTATTTTTTTCTCATGTTTTGCGAGGTAACGGGGTAGCCAGGAGAGAACGGAGCGCGAAACACTATGATCCTTGCATATTTATTTCGCTTCGTTCAGTGATGAATCTCTTCATACACGCCCTTCAGAGGATCCCCATACTGTTTATGTGACATTCCGAAAGCACAGTATCATCATCATACTGTGCTTTTGAAACTCAACCAATGTCTTCCCGACCCCTTACGTTTTATTAATACCTAATAATATGAAATGTAACTTATTTTTATATTTAATATTTATATTTTTATATAAAAAAATAAATGTGTTTCTCTCTTTATTCCATCTAGTAGAACAGTTTGATATAATTTAGTGTTACATGATATTAGACAAAGTTCTATATCAATTATTTATAGACTAATACAACATATTTCTCTCTTACAGGTCTTTATGGAACTTGGATATATGTCTTCTAATGTTACCTAAAATATATGAATTGTTACAGAGTAAATATGAATCGTAAGTCTGCAAAAATACATTCTTTAATTATATATTTATAAGATTAATATTTACTACATATCCATGTTAGTTGTTTTTTTTTTCGTTTAATAATTTAAACTTAAGTTTAAATTAATAATTTCACTTTTTGTATATCATTGTTAGTGTATAACTAGGTGATGTTTATAGTAACTTTAATCTTTTGTAAAATTTTGCGATCTCGTTTCTTTACATGTATTTTGATTTTGGTTTGTGTGCTAGTAAACTGAAAATAAAATTATTCGTAAAGAGATAACACGTAACATTCAACTACTACGTTATCAACTCTTCTATACATTTCTTTAGTTTTAACGTTATACAAGCCATTAAAAGAAATAAAGCTGATAAAAGTTCATATTTAAAAAAATTTGCGTTTCATATATAACATAAGAGGAAATAAAACTTAATGCATTATAATATAAATTGGTGCACTTGGCAGATATATGCAGTGTGGGTGCAATGCACTCCGCCTCATAGTGCGCAACTTCTCGTCGGTGGTGCGCGCCAACGTGAGCGCGCCAGTGCGCACGCTCGGCGTCGACATCCCGCGCGAGGAGCGCTACGCCAAGTGCGCGAACATACACCGCCTGCTGCTCGACATACGCGCCTTTCTGCTCAAGCGGCAAACGCTCCAGGGCCGTCTGGGAGCCGCCTTTCGCGATCTCCACACGCTCATGCAACAGGGGCTCGACTGACGACACGCCCGCCTCACCCCTCGCATACACTAACTATATAAATAATAATATTATAAAAAACAATACTATCCTAATAATAAAAAAAATAAGCTTTGGCTAACACGTTTAAATGATACTATATACGTTAATATTCCAAAATTTATTTTTGAAGACGGTTGTCAGTGGTATCGATTATCAAAATATATGCGTTTAATATATTTAAAATTGTTCCATTTTAAATATATGAGAATTGAAATGAATGATAAATCTGTTAGTTGCATGCAAGACAATAACTTTGCTAAGCATAATTAGATACTATTGTAAGACCATATGATCTGTGAAGTAGTATTTACCAATTCTTTAATGGGATGAAACATTCCAGCTTTGAAATTTATAAACTAACTTATTAATAAAAATAGATATAAATTAATCTTTTATTATTCTTGTACTTAAAAAAATATTTTGGAAAAGTATTATATTAGTGATGAGTGACGACAATTACAAGTATTAATTTGAAATAACGTGCATCTTAACGTGCATTTAATTATAAAAGAAATCGCTTAGATACAAAAACCCTCATTTCATCCAAATTTATCTACTATTTTTTTCATCTAATAGCATTTTAACATATTTAACATGTAACATTGTAATACCACCAGATACTGCCACACGAGATTACGTCTCATAGCAAGTAAGGTCCTAGACATTAATTATATTTAAAAAGAAAAGTATGTTTCTATCAGGGAGTGATAATGCTATCACACAATGTTGATAGATTAGAAACATATCAAAACAATGAATTATTTGTAACATGTAAATTTGAAAAGCAACCCTTGGCGAAGAAAATTACGAGTAATTTTACTTAAAAATATTTAATGATTGCATTAATTAACCATTTATCTTTGTTACTACATAAAAAATAATTTAACATCTATTAGTACTGGGCTGACAAATAATTTTTACTTGTATCTTATTTAATCCTAATTACTAATTCAATAACTAAATTAATTAATTTACTATATTACAATTATTAAATATCAATGTATACATCCTTATTCCTCATAATTGTTTATGCAACAACAAAATATTATGATTGTAACGTGATAAAAAATAAAGAATGCTTTTTAAGAAACCCGCTGTTGTAAAAAGGCAATAAAGGTTGAAATCACTTAACTCATAATTTAGACAGTTTAGTAAAATATTTAATGTGATGCCATATTTTATAAACATATTAACATTTTCACAAATAAGTATGTATGTGCCTTCATATTTTTTTTGCTGCACACAAATTGGTTCACACTTGTTTTTTTCTTTTCATTAAAGTTATCTTTTACTATGTTTACATGTACTCGAATTCTTAATTAACTTAAAATCTTTTTAAAAATGTCATGTTAGTGTATAAATATGTAATGAATATATTAATTTATATTGAGACATTATTTATGTTTAAATAAAATTTATAAGTAAACTGGAAATATAAAAAGAATATTAAAGGGTTATTGAATTTTAATAAAAAACTAAAATGCAGTTACTAAGTCTTTTATTTTGAAAAAAAAAATGATAAAGTAGTAATATACACTCAATCACATTATTTACATAAGATTATTAACAATTATTATTACTTGTTACACAGACTAAATAAAAATAAGTTAACACAATATTAAGACCTAGTAGTATTAGTTGTATTATTGAGTTCACAAATTATTTCCTCTGAAGCTATACAATTTTGTTTATCATATATGCATATTACAAAAATATAAATTCGTGTCAGAATTAGATGTCTTAGTTCTAGGTTTATGCTCACATCCTTGTTTGACCCTTTTCATATTTTTACCATTTATTTAATTTTTAAGTATGTTTTCTATGTTACAGGTAAAACCAGTTTTAACATAAACACTTGTTGCATCTACTTTTACTTCTCTTGTTGCATCTAGTTTTTAGTAAATGACTTTGAGAAAATTAAAATTTAGTGTCTAACTCAAAACTGTTTAGCAGTGATATAATTGTTTGCGTATACTTAGTTTTGTTATTTTTCTTTTAAACCTATCCTGATGTAAAATAAGCAATGATAAACTTTTAACTGACTCGCTAAAAAAATTAATTTTGTCTAGTAAGAACTACTTTTGTCTGGTATTCAATTTTGAACAATTCTTCTCGTCTACAAAGACATTTAGTGAAAATTAGTAAACTAACTAAAGAAAATGTTTTCTATCTAAAAGTTGATTTTGACTGTGACATATATAATATATACATTCTCATGTCAGAAAATGACCAACGCACAGAACAATTTTGTTAAAATACAAAAAATTCTAAATTTGGCCCAGGGTTTTCAAGCTTTCACACAATAAGTTCCATGTCAGATTTTCAGATTCAATCAGATTTAAAGTTGTCATTATGATGTTCTTCACCTTTGATATAACTAAACTTGTTAAAAGAAAACCATATTACTGGTAGATTGACTATTTATAGGTTTTGTTTAGGTATGCCAGTCTTCAAAATTTTATAAAACTTTTGTACACTCAAGACAATCAATAATCCAAAATAAGAAGGTATAATTAAATTCATCTAATAGTCCTAGAGTTTAATGTATAATGTTTAGCTTCCACACCAACATTTGGAATTTTTTTTTATTAATAGTTTTTTTTAATAATAATAATATCCAGTAGGTGTATGTTATTTTCTGTTTTAATGCAATACAGAAATTTTATTGTGATATTGTGATAAAATACATATTTGAAATTTGTTATACCAAAAGTTATTTCTTCTTTCTTTTCATACTGCATTGACTTGGACTGGATAACTGTCTTTTTTTAGTTAAGTTATGCATTTTATTAGCTAAAATTTCGTCTGAAACATCTTTCTGCATTTCGCTATCAACTGTTTCATTTTTATTATCCAAATCCATCAATCTTTCTATTTCAGGATTCATCCCTTTGAAAGATACTCTACCTTCCATTAAATCTTCACAAAATATAAAACTCGATTCAGAAATAAAATTTCCAGTAGCATGACGCATTTCATTTGTTATAATATTAGAATATAAACTTTCATGATCTTGTATATTTTCTAATTCTTTTTCTATTCTTTCTTTCGTTTTCTTCATAAACTTCATGTCTAATACTGATTTCGGTAAATGTGGCTTTTTTCTTGTCGCCATTTTCAATTGTTTAAGTAATACCGAGATTTATAATTTTAAATTATTTGTGTAAGTAATGTTATTAAACTTAATATATTTTTAAAATTCGACTGTTCACTTCACGCTTAGAATAACCCTAAAAATAATATAAAACATTATAACATATTATTTTAAATAATAAACTATATTTTGTTTTTAATATTACATTAAAAAATAATTATAAGCGTAACAAGCATTTATTTTAATATTGAAGCATGTGTACATGACATTTGGCAAGTGGCTCTGTCAAAATGTGTAAAAGCCATAGAGTTATGCATAAAGCTATTGGCAAGGAACCCTATGAGAGTGAATGTCCAACAAATAATAAAAGTATTCTCATTTCCTTTCTTATATTTCCAACACTCACCTTCACATTCTTTGATGTTTACCGGCAAAAAAGGAAACACAGTTTTTAATACTTGTTTACAATTTTTTGTTAAACCAAAACATTACAGAAACTTTTATCATTAGAATCATTATAACCCATATTGACAATATAAAATATAGCAACATTTGTTCTTCGGAGTCTATTTTAGTTTCTAATTTCAATAGTTTTATTTTCTAACGCGGTAACTTTACAAGTGAAAGATTTAAATAGGGTATTGTAACTTTAAAAGAACTTTGCAAAACTCTCGAAAGACATTATCCTTAATAAAATTCTTTTCCTTCCAACTTCTTCCTTACATATTGGGCAACTATTGGAGAAGTGTGTGGCATGGGCTTCTCAACGCCCTTTCCCTGCCAGCCGTGTTAGAGGACATGGTGGTTTGCGAGAGGTCGTGAGATGTGGTAGGAGCCTTCTGCGAGGCGCTGGTGCTCGGGGAAGAGGCACCGAAACAGGTGAGGGAGGGATATTGCAATCTCATTATCCGTTCTAAACGACCGGGTCGCCTGAGGGCGGTGCAATCTCATCATCCGCCGCAAACGACCGGGTCACCTGAGGGCGGTGCATAACCACCGCCTTCCGCCCTAACCAGCTTGGTGAAGTTGACCGCCTACTCATATACTATATACAGAGCAAGCCATCAAGTGTGACCTACCATCCTTGATGACCCCGAGGTCCCGGCTAGTGGCGATCGAGAAACACCGTAAGGTTTAGTGAGTTAACGAGGCGGCCTATATCTACCAATCCAGAGTCCCAAATAACCTGTACCGAGTCCCCAATCGGGCAGGTATCCTTAACGCGATTTCCTCATGTAAAAAAAAGATATTGGGCAACTACGCAGCAACATAGATATAACTTCAAGATGCATAACAATTACGGCAATCTTTAAACGTTTTTTATTTTTTCTTATATAAAAATAAAACTACTAAAAAAATTGTTTACTTTATAGTTAATTTTCTTTTAAATAAGATCAAAATGTTATGTGATCCTGATTTGTGTGCTTAAACTTAAAATAAGGAACATAAAATAAGTAAGTCTGTAAAATAATTATACTGTTACAGTAGTATAATGAGACAATTAAATTGACTGTTTAAAAAAATATTTGACATTTTTAGTTTTTTTTATCTTTTCACCTGTGATATTACTAAGTAAATTAATTTAAACGAACGCACCTAAATGTCATAAATTTAAGAATATTCACATATTTATATTTGACATTGACGTAAATGATCACATGGTTTTGCTTATAGTGTTGATGCACAGAGTTTAAACAATATTTGAATACTGTTGTTTATAAAAAATACTTATGATTTAGATACACGATTTTGATTGACATCCAATAAGTGTAATATGCAATATATTTAAGGTTATTGAACTTCATAGATCGCAAGATGCAAGTATCGGAAATAGATAGTATTAAAATATACAACCTTAGTGCAGGAAAATCTTTACCTGATGTAAGTAAAAATATTAAACACAAAATATCATTATTAAATATATAAAAATAAAAAGGTATGTTATTAAAAAAACATTAATTATTTAATACATTATCCATCTCAGTGGTTAACAGAAAGAAAAAAACGAGCACTTTTAAAGAAGAATGTTGACATAAGAAGAAGAATAGAACTTATACAGGAATTTGATATGCCTGGTCTTAGTACAAATATACGAGTTTCAAAAGATGGCCAGTACATAATGGCTACAGGAATATATAAACCAAGAGTTAAATGTTTTGATGTTAATAATTTATCTTTAAAATTTGAAAGGTGTCTGGATTCTGAAGTTGTTACTTTTGAAATACTCAGTGAGGATTATTCAAAGGTATAATATATTTATTTGAATTTTTAATAATCTGAAAATGGGTTTTAAAATTATTCTACTGAAACAATGTAGTAATAATTAACCTTTAAGCAGTTGCACCCTTGTGGCGTACATTAATGGTCATGAGTCATTTTTGGTAAAATAAATATTTTAAGTCTTAGTAATTTGGCAGACATTGAGGGGTATCCTTATATGCTAACAAATGTTACAGATAGTGTTTCTGCAATGTGACCGTTATGTAGAATTTCATGTTGGACATGGCCGGCATTATCGTCTTCGAGTACCACATTTCGGAAGAGACATGAAGTATCATAGACCATCCTGTGATCTTATTGTTGTTGGTGCTTCAAATGTAAGTAGTAATATTTTTAGTATGATTTGTATAAATAATTTACTAGTAATATTATAAGCCTTATGTTATTAAGCAAATAAGTTGATGTGCTTTTTGACATGTACTTCACTTTATATAAATGTGTATGTTAATGTCATAATAATGTATAATATGTATTTAATTTAATGTAATTTTGTGTCTTTTTTTTTAAATATCAACATTATGCACTCCTTCCTTTGTAATCATAAACTATCACTATACCAAATCTTATACATTGCCTGTATATTTTTTGTGAAAAAAGAATGCATTTTAGTATTTAAATAAGATAATTAGAAATTTCTGGAAGAGGTAAAACATATAAATGTGGCTAAAAAATGCATATTGTAACAGTCATTCTAAGAGACAAAAGTTCAAATGCAATTGCATACAAATTTTTGTAAGTTGGTTGCCAGCTGGTTGATTCCTCACTGGGCGTAGGATAAAGGTAGCTATCAACAGTTTTGCTCTCAATTAATGCCCATAACCGCTGGCGTCCCCCAGGGCTGTGTGCTGTCCACAATAATGTTACTTCTGCATTTCAATAATTTGTTAGAGGATACTAGCACTCATTATTATGCAGAAGACAGTATGGTGGACACCGTCTACATCTGCCAGGTCTTTCTCGAAAAAAACTTATATCTTCCATCAAGACATCAATTTAGAATGTCTCTTTCTGGGGTAAAAGGAGCCTGGTTCAGTTCAATCCCCTCAAGAGACAAGTTTGCGCGTTAACCACTAAGAAAACCCCATTTGTTGTATCACCAGTTTTCGAGGATTTGGAAAACAAGGCCAAGTTAGCCATCGACAGAGCGAGACGGTACTTCACGCCCAAACACCGTTTGGCCCTTTATAGGACCCAGGTTTGGCTTCATATGGAGTATTGTTCTCATCTCTGGGTTGGTGCGCCCGAGTATCAGCCTGAACCATTTGATCGCATACAATGGAGAGCTGTTCGGATCGTTGCGGACCCAATAATCTGTGACGGGCTTAATACTTTGGCGTCGCGTAGAGACGTTTCATCGTTGAGCGTTCTCTATCGCATATATCACGGGGAGTGTTCTGGAGAACTGTTTGACCTGGTTTCTACCGCTGAATTTTCCAACCGTATAGCACAGACTAAAATACTATTTGGATACGTGGCATTCTACTACTGTGGGGTTTTGAGGGAATTTCCTCGCACATGCAACACAACTGTGGAACGGCCTACCTGCGGCATTATTTCCAGGTCGTTACGACATAAACACCTTCAAAAAGTGTGCTGATTCCCACCTTAAAGGCTGGCAATGCTTCTATAGCTCCCCTGATGTTATACGGGGGCCATGGGCGGCGGTGATCACTTACCACGCTCATTTGCCTTGCCTGTCCTATAAAAAAGAAATATATACATCTTTTAAAAATTTAATATTTTAAAGTATTATTTTCTTAAAATTATACATAATCATTTTTTGCCTTGCATAAAAGGTTTATTTTGTGTTATGAATTTATTTGGCTTATTAAAGCACAAAATATTTTAAAGTTGAATAAATATAGAAAATATAGTACTACAAATATCAACACACATTTTTATTACCTTAATGTACTTTCAGGAAGTTTACAGGTTAAATTTAGAATTGGGCCAATTTCTGGCTCCATATGTGACAAAAGCAACTGAGATCAACTGTTGCAGCGTTAATGAAGAACATGGGTTACTCGTTTTTGGTACCGAAAATGGACATGTAGAGGCTTGGGATCATAGAGCAAAGTCTAAACAGGGAACTTTGGATTGTGCTTTGCACTGTTCAGATTCTGAATATTAGTAAGAACTTCATTATAATATTAAACTATTATTCTAAATAACAGCATGAACAAGTCCATAGCTTAAAAATGGAGACATTAAATTTATGATTAATATCTTCAAATTAAACTTGTGATTGCAGCAAAAGTAAAGGAGTACCTGCTATAAGTGCATTGAAATTTAATGGAGCTTTACAATTAGGTGTTGGTACATCTTCAGGGCATGTCCTATTGTATGACATAAGATCTAGCAAACCTCTTTTAGTAAAGGATCACATGAATGAAATACCTATCAAATGTATTGAATTCCATAAACAAATGAATTATGTATACTCTATGGATGCCAATGTGGTGAAAATATGGGATAACAATACTGTATGTATATAAGTTTATATACTATGATAATTAAATATTTAAATTAATATGTGTCACACATATCTTAGGTGTTTGTGTGTAGTTTTAAATTGATTGTTACTCCTCAGGAATCATTCTCAAACACTTAAAAGAAAGAGGAGTTTGGAGAAATGCTTGGAAATTGTGATCCAAGTGTAGATATAAGGACTCCCTTTAAAATGCAATAACAATCACCAACCAACCTCCAAGCTCCCATATCTAATTCATACTTATTAAAGTTACACTAGATATAACACAGAGACCAGGCTGTGACCATAAATGATACTAAAGGTTATGCACCAACAAATATTTTAATATTCACTACTTATTTACTTAAAGCATATTGTTTTATAGGGCAAACAGTACACAAATATTGAATCATCTGTTGATTTTAATGATTTGTGCGTAATACCAAATACTGGTTTGAGTATGATGGCAGTTGAAGATCAAAAAATGCAGATTTATTACATTCCATCTTTAGGTATGCAGGGGTTTTATTTATTTATCGGCAATATTTACTGTGTTATTAGAACAGACATTTAATCATATTAATGTTATATTTCACATTAATACATACTCATATGTTTCATACATTGCAGGACCAGCTCCACGATGGTGTGCCTTCCTTGATAATTTAACAGAAGAAATGGAAAGTTCTGCATCACAAACTGTTTATGATGATTATAAATTTGTTACAAAACAAGAACTAGACTCGTTAGGTCTTGATCACTTACTAGGAACAAATCTATTAAGGGCTTACATGCATGGGTAAATATTTAAAGCAATACATTTTCTTGTATAGTAAATTTATATATGAGTTATATATTCAAATGATTTATATTTTTTACTTTCAGATATTTTATAGATGTACGATTGTATAAGAGAGCAAAATCTATAGCAGATCCATTTGCATTTGAAGAATATAAAAAACGAAAGATAAGAGAAAAAATTGAACAAGAGAGGCCGTCTAGAATTAAAATTGATGATAACTTACCCAAAGTCAATCGGGATCTTGCATCTCGTTTATTAGATGTTCATACAGGAAAGAAAAAACAATCAGCGGAGTTATTAAAAGACAACAGGTTTAAGGTTAGTTGTATATTAGTTTTTATCATGTACCAATATATAGTTTATTTTTAAACCAATTCTCTGATAACAATTAATTTCTTTTTCAGGCTCTGTTCGAAAATCCAGATTTCGAAGTTGATAAAGATGCTGACGAATATCGCTTACTAAATCCTGTCCTTGCTAGACTTGATAAGAATAAAATTAAGACAAAAATAGAAATAGATAGTAATGAGGTAAGATTAAGGATAATAAAACTTAAATTTGCTTTTATCGTTATATATAAGATGATTCATCAGCTAATGGGCCTGTATATCTGTATATCTGCATGTATTGTAACTTTTGCAGATGCTAGATACAGAAGAAGTTGATTCTGATAGAGAATTGTATGAATCTAGTAATGATAGCTCGGATGAAGATAGAACATGGGCAAAGGAAATGAAAAAGCAACATAAAATAATAAGAAACAAAAGTAAAGTCGAAGAAAAAGATGAAACTGATAATAATGGAAAAGTATATGAATTTACAAAGGCACCTACCACACCAAATATTAGGAGCATGCTTCATGTCAGCAAAAAAAGCTTAGGAGAACGCCTTTCCAAAGAGAGTAACACAGTGACTACAAGCATAGGGGGTAACAGAGAAATGAAGTTTACGATGAGAGATAAAAAAAAGAAATCAGATAGCCATCAAAAGATGAAAAAACACTATGAGGAAAGAAAACAAATAGTTCGCAAAGCGGGCTTCTTAATAAAGAAGAAATCCAAGAAATTTAACAGTTGATATGTAAATTATCAAATTTATTTTTATCATAATACATATTCTTATTAGTGTATCAAGTGGTTTTAATGTCATGTACAGAGGAATTTATTATTAGGGAAGATATTTATTAGTGTACTTTTTGAGTAATATTGATGTTTCTGTTCAAGGATGTAATTTGGGCTTAAAGGATCATTCAAATATTATGTAAACCCTTGGGGTGTCTATTGCCTTGCTTATTTACGATGACGTGGAAGAGACAAGGCATGCCACAATTTTTTTATTTACTCCTATAAATTTGTTATTTAGTAGTTAGCTAAGAGGAAACTTAGTAATTTAGGAGGATAGCCACACTACAGGGACCTTGAAGCGGCTATAAATGCGTACGCAGCCACTACAGAAACACATATATCAGAAAACAGTAAAAAAGGAGAAAATCTTTATTATTTTCATCTTAAAGGAAGAAAATAATTTCGAAATACGAAGTTATTATTATAATATTTAATTTTAATATAAATTTTCCTGAATAGATTACACAAACTATGCATTTAAGTTTCTGTACCCCATTTTATCTGCAATATCCCTGTTATTGGAGCTTCTCAAGTGTAATCTTTCGTGGGAGGCACTATACTTACTTTTGCTCACACGGGGGATGGCAACTGATAATTACAAAATAAAAAAAAAATTATTGATGATTACAAAATCTTTGTTACTAATTGAGAGGTCCTTTATTAGTGCATTTTTGAGTTTGTCATATTCATATCATATTGCAAATACATTTTATAAAAGTGCGCTTCGAAAACGTTTACAAATTAAATAGGTTAATAAACCATTGTACATAATTATGTAATTATGCATTATAGAAATAATGTATAAAACTAACTACGAATTATGTAGCGGCGAGTAAAGCGCAGCTTTATTTCTATTTTTTCTCACTTTCTAACAGATAAATCGAGACTAAGAATCCTGCTTGAATTTGTGATTGTGAGTTAGTTAACAATCCTGCTTGGAACGGAGTTTCTTGACGCGGCTTTCCGATAGTATTGGATAATGGGTGCTCGTATCGAGCCTACACATATTAAGATGAAACTTCTATTACTTTTATTTCACAGTAAGTGCATCGGAGTCGTAGACTTTAGTAAATGGATTATCTGTTAAGTAGTAATAACATAAACAAAAATTTTAGAATAAAAATAATAAAAAAATAATGTTGTGTACTATTTATTTCACTATATAAATTAAATATATAGATGACATAAAAGTTCAGTCTAAAAAAATATTGAAAGTGTAAATAAAAATATCGAAGATTAATATTTACAATTTTTAAAGTGTTATTCCACACTCACATTCCACATTCAAAAATGTTTTCTAATCCTTAGTGTGGAATAACAATTTAAAAATAGTAAATATTAAAATAAAATAGCAATTTCTCTTGTTAAACGATTATTTCTTAATAATCTTTAAGTAGTAGAAATTTGTAAAAATCTCTTTACAGAGGTGCTAACAACATAAATAAGTTGTAACAAAACGTATAAGAATTTCGACGCAGCCGGTAGTATAACGCACGGCATGGTAGTAGAGCGGTCAGAGCGCTTGAAAGCCCGCTGCGTTCAAAGTTTTATACGTTTTTTCAAAAAATATATCGAAGATTATTTATCTTCATATACTTACCAAAGTATAATTTACCATTTTGTTTATATTTTTATGAATAAATATTTTTCCTGAAATATGAAAACAAACTTTTACGTAGTTCATGTCTTTACATTATCTAGTTGAAAAAAAATGAAAATTAATTCACAAATTTCGTTTTTGAATTTTACAAAAGACTAATTTAATTTTTATATATTTTAATTGATCTTCAGAAAATGTTGGCATAAAACAATAAATGCAACCAACTAAACAAGGTTCTAAATAAATTAAATATTTATATTTTTAAAATTATATATATTTCGTATTATTATAGACTGTCAGAGTATAGTATTTGTACTGGCTTCGGCAGTACATACACTAAAATTGGAATGATACAGAAAAAAATACCATGGCCAAGATGCATCGTAAGGTTTTAGTTACTCCAATTGGGCGGGTATCCATAATGGATTTTCTCACGAAAAACAGAAATAAAAAATGTTAATGTTTGCTATTGAAACGTAAGGTTTTGTTTACTTATTTTTATTCTTTCTAATAATAAAAATGCAAAAGAATTTATATTTATGAATAATAGCTTAATATGTCAAAATATAGATGCTTCTTTTAGCAAATAATCGATTTTAATGTAAGTCGATATCGATTTACATATGTTAAAATCGACTATTTTCTGAAAGAATTATCGATATTTTGACAACTATATTGTTTACCTTTCTCTGAATGGTTTGAAGTACTGGCGTAGTGTAAATTAATTTTTTAAATATTTAAATATATATATTTCTACCATATAACATTTCATTATGAAAATTAAAAGAACCCCGCAAAAAACTGATAAGGAACCTCAAATCAAAAGATCTAGATGTGGCAATAAGAAGGATTATTTCGAAAGAACATTGGAAGAAAGTGGCTTACGATTAAATGAACCACCAATTAAGTGCGTAGCCTCCCATGAAGTAATTGTCATCATTAGAAACTTAAAAAAGAATTTGCAACAGAATCCCGAATACCCTCGTAATATGTCTGAATTTTATTTGAATTTTCAAAGAAGATGTGAAGATTTAAACATATTTAAACACTATTTGTTTCCAAATATTGTACGAGTTACTGGTGATCTATCTTCTGAATTTTCTGTTAGTGATAGCTTACTTAAAATATTATTGAGTCTGCCCATTCTTCAAAATAAACTGACTGAATATATGTTTGAAAAGGCTATAGATTTAGCTGCTGATTCCAAATGTGGTCCATGGATACAGATGTTTTTAAAATCTTTTTCTTCATTAGATAGTATAGGGGACAGTGATAAAATTGCTGAAAATCTTATTAATCTTTTAGATGTAACTTCAGAAAAGATGGTCCGATTAGAAATAATTACAGCTATTCCAGACATAATAGGGGACCAAGTTCATAATAATATTATAACAGAAATGAGTAGGATCTTAAGTGAAGATCATGATCTTATACCTGCTATTCTTGATTGTCTTTCATATCTTTGCTTAACCGATGATCAATATGAAAAACTGCAAAAGAAAACATTGGATATTTTAAAAACATTGTCAAAATGTGGCCATTTCCCCAACTTTGTCAAGTTCCTTCTTATGCCGCACAAAACTACTGATACTGCTTATCTAGAAATTATAGAAGGACTAAGAAACACTTTAGGTTGGTCTTCATCAAATTCTACACCACACGACATTGCATCAAGCCAAACTCTTACAGCTTTAGCTATAAGAAACTCGATTATATCATCTAAAGTTATAGCTAATGCTTGGATAAAAGTTATTAATAGTTGTAATATAAGTACAGATCATATACCAATTGATTTAATTATTATTGTTATATTATATTCAACAACAGAAGAAAGACAAAAACAAATAGAGAATATAGCTAAAAAGCAAATTAAATTAAACATATTGAATGTAGACATATTAAATGATGCATTTGAAAAATTTAAACCAATTTTAAAGGATTATCTCAAACATTTAATATGTTTTACAAATTCTCTTTTAAAAACTGTACAAGAACCTTTGGTTCAACAATTTGCATCACACATTTATGGATTGATGTTTTCTAATTTAGAAGATTCTTGCCAGATTATAGCGGCTGAATTGTTACAGTTTGGTCTAGATAGTAAACAATGTGTTATGAGTATGTTAACAATACTAAATATGGTCACAGAGCAAAACATATCCACATTAAAACCGCTAAGTATACAGATGCTGACATTATTGGATCGAATGGATGATATGGTTCTGTCTGAGATAAGAGCAGTCATGAATCTATTATGTTGTCTTGCATATGCTATTGAGAATTCAGTTATAAGAGATGATTTACATATGATAATAAGAAAAGAATTAGGAAGTTCTAATCCTGTAGTAAAGATTCAAGGAATTCTTGCTGGAATACATGCTGTTAAATATCTAATGCAAACAAAACATCATGAGGATGATTGTATTGATCAAGTTGATGAATCTAACATAGCTTCAACCAACCATTTACCAGATGGTGATATTCGTGAGGCAGCACAGATAATAGAATTAATAAGTCATAGTACTCGACAGTTTCCAGACATGATTGCGTTTTTTTACGATGAATTATGTACAATAGTCAAATCTGCTAATTTTATTAATAAACATTTTTTAAATTGGATAACAGATGCTGTCACTAATGATCTTCAACAAAACTTTATAGTTGAAGAAATAGAAAATGAAAATATTGCGGAGCTGAATCTTCAAATGAAATACTGCATAAACACTGACAGTGAAATAGATGAAATTATTGCTATAAATATAGCAGGCTTAACTTTACAAGCTCAGCAAGATGTTAGTATAATAATTTTATCTCCTTTGTTTCAACTTGTACAAGCTTTACATTTACGAAAATATGACGGAAATTTGTCAAGCATAGATGCCCTGTTGGGATGCGCAATAGTAATGCCTAATTTTGATATAGACTTAATTGATAATATGAGTAGTACAGCTATATCAAATATTTTAGACTGTCAAGTGCACTGTGCTAATTGGTTTCGTGAACTACTTAATGCGTTTTCATCTCAAAATGATCCACTTCTTAAATCAAAAATTTTTAATAGAATCATTGTATTGAAAAAGATTGAATCTCTAATCGCTGAAATTCTATTAAAAACTAATATATGTTACAAGCCGCCTCTTTGCAGTTTTAATTTAAACAATCTCAACATAAACATAGAAAAAAAACTTAAAAATCAAAATGCCAAATCTAAGACCGCAAATAAACTAGATATTCGAGATGATTCAATTTTACTTCAAACACTGAAATCTCAATCGAATCTAAATACAAATAATACTATAAAAAATAAATTAGCTGCTCTTCACAATATATCCTTTAGACCTTTTACTTTAGATTTATTAAATTTACTTAATAATGATTTAACTGAAGAGAGTGATTCAGATAAAGAGTTAACCATAGAGACTTTAAATTTTATTTTGAGTCATATAAACGATGACTTGGAGAATATACTGATATCTAAAATTAAGAAAAAAACGTTTCTTACTAAAAATGATCAATTTGATGGGTATAGTCGCGAAAAAGCTGAAGATTGCGCCAAATCTATTTGTGAAATATTACCAAGAATAATGCAGCATTTGAAATATATAACCGCAACTTTAGACGAATGGGTCGTTGAGAAAGATAAAGAAGATGGTGGTGTTTTATATAATGACAAAATTTTAGAACATATTTCAGCTTTAGAACACATATTCAAATTGCATACCATATACTTCAAATGGATTGGATTTAAAAACCATCATAAATCTTTACTTAAGAATTCTTTACGTATTGTGGCGCACATTGATGATTGCTCAAGCGGGACATACATGCAAGATCTATTACTAACCTATGCAAAATATTTGCAAACACATGAAAAATATTGTTCTCTACTTACAACTGCAACAACATTAATAGAGAATCTGAAAATTATACAAAATTTTTCATCAAGTCCGAGTATAATAAAAATAATAAGAGATTTAGCAAAAAATTTTTTATCCAAACAATGGAAAACACCAGATGGGATTGTTGAAAGGGGCTTACATTTTAATCAGGGTATTGATAATTTTGCTAAAGAATATTTGATCAATAACGATCCTACTGAGCTTAAGTCTATTACTCTTCTTTTAATAAATGACATGCAAGTATTCTTAGAAAACCGTAACGGTCATTTAGAATCATTTAAGTGTATAAATAAGAGTAATTTTCTCATTTTTTATAGAAATTTAGGTAACGCACTTTTATTAACAACAAGAACAAATTTAAACAAGAAACTGACTAACCTTGAACATTTAAAATTATGGAAAGATGTAATATTCATTTTAAAGCTCATGGCAGATATTTCAAAGACAATGAATAACAGAAATAACTTGACAACATTTTTCAAGAAATCTTTGCCAATAATAAAGTTATTCGTCACGCAAGGTGTACCAATATTGGAGATAGAGTTTAAAAGAAAAACACAAGAAATATTAGATATTTTAAAAACAATACAACTATCTACTAGATTTCTTCAATCATTATGTTGCCATTCACGTCTAAAACATGATACAGCTTTGTTGAATAAAGTTCCATTTGTGAAACAACTTCTTGAAACCCTTCTTTACAAAGTTAAAGCTTTATTAGTGTCCAATAATTGCTCAGAAGCCTTTTGGATGGGAAATCTAAAAAATAAAGACATCGACGGTAAAGTTATTGCTTCTCAGCAGAGCGACGAAAGTGCAGAAACTAACGAGGATTGTGATGAACAATTACCAGACGACGATAGTTATGAAAGTGATGACGAAGCTCTAAATCCAGATTCGAGAAGTGTTAGTGATATAGTATAAAAATTATTACTGCACTTACTTTCTATTGTACTTATGTAATTAATATTGCTGTTTTATTCATAATAACATTTTAATAAACTATTTTATTACACATTAAAAATGTTATTTAATAAATAGAAGCTACTATATATTAAAGACTACTATTCAAGATATATTTTTCAGAAATATTTTTTAAAAACTATATAGTATTTTTTTACAATTATTATCATTATATTTTTACAATTATTATCTTGACCTTATTGTTGTTGATAATTATATTATTATCAACAACAATAAGGTCAAGATTTATATAATACTAGTTTTTGCCCACAATTTCATTCACGTAGACTTTATACCCGTTCCACAATAGCTCCACTTGTCAGCCGATAGATCAAAACATAAATGTGTGGCTGTTCTCTTAGTTTAGTAATGATACGTCAATAAAAATTCTCTTTAATCTAAATTACTTTTATATAGACCCATTTTCACTTCTTATAAATTTTTATTCTTGTCGTCTTATTAATTGTTTAGTTATAATTTTCCAGGCTTCACTTATTTCCTCTATAGCGGGATAGACAGAGAATATAACTTTTTCATTTGTTCTCCACTGTTAATCCGAAAGATAGGAGCATGCAATGGCGAAACTGAGAGTAACAGTGTAAAAAATAAAAAAAATCAAATATAATTTATGTGAATATTCAAGTATGATTTATATGTACCAAATCATTTGAGTAAACTATCTAAAAAGTATCGTATCGTTATTTATAACAATAAATAATAATATAATAGAGTACAAAGAAATAATATTCAAAATTTTAGTATAATGGATTTAACTTCGCCTTTATACAAGCTTAATAATAAGTAAAATTCATTTAAACGTGCTCATGAACAACGTACGAACTAGCATTCATACTATTCTTTGAGTGTCCTCTAGTTCGTGATACTGTTATGTAATGACCCTATTAGTTCATAAGTCGATAATGTTATAAGTAAATAAGTTGATTAGTTACTGTTTAAAAATGTGGTTAAGTGCTGGGAACATTCCGTTGTTAAAGTACCCTTAAGTATTGTAAATAATAAACGTTCTCACGCTCTTGTCCCTTCCACTAGCCAAATCCAAAACATATTTAATATTCCAATCTCATTCCCATCGACAGTTTAACTACAAAGCCCAAAACTATAACCTACTCTAAGTTCGAGTTCCTTGTTAAAGTACTAAAAATCTTTGAATATAAATATAATAATAAATAAATCTTTATAAAACAGTGTTTAATAATCTACCACATAACAACTTGGTGCAGTCGGTAGGATATAAAAAAACAGCAATTCTGAGCTGTTTAGCTAGACGACACTAAGAACGTACGGATAAATATCGCCTAGTATGGTTCCCGAAGGGATTTAAACAAGTGTCGCACGAGTCTACGATGATTCTTGTATTGTTGCTGTGGTGAGTAGTTAAATATTGTTTGCTTTTATCCTTTAAAACAATCCTTACATCTTATCTCCTTGTGTTACATTTATATTGTTATTGCCATCATGTCAATAAACGAGAGTGTTACGTCTACTGCATCAGCGTTAAGCCTCGACGGTTTGATAAAACTAATACCCAAATTTGATACAACCAATAATTCAGAGGTATACGGATTTGTACGCTCATGTAGAGATGTATTCGAAATATCCAAACCGTCGGACCATAAAGTTCTATTAGTTTACACTTTAAATAGAATTGTAGGGTCCTACTCAGCAGACGTCCACGCTAGGCGCTTTGAAACGTGGGACGATTTACAAACGTTCCTTATTGAAAAATTTTCAAATGTAACTACATCGCATCTTTCATTAGAACTACAATCAATGTTCCACCACGATAAAGAAACTGTAATTGATTACTACCATCGAGTTGATCTTCTTAGAAGTAACATAATCGAAAAATTAACGACAGAAGTTAAAGATAAATCATTATTAGGTAGAAAAGTAAGCATTGAAGAAACCGCGTTAAACGTCTTCATAAACGGCCTGCATGATGACTTAGGCATAATGTTAAGAACTAAGGAGTTTAAACATTTGTTAGATGCCGGACGTTTTGCCATGCAAGAAGATAATATACGCGCAATGAATAAGCACCGTCAATTACTTTACAAAGCCAATTTTACTAATCACAAGCCACCGAATATTTCAAGACTCCCTTATGTCCAGAATTTTATTCAACGCCCTAGATCTTTTACTAATATCCAAACGAATAACACGAAAATTTGCAATTATTGTAAAAATCCAGGGCACCTTATCCACGAATGCAGAAAGCGGGCATTCAATAACCAAAGACGATACAGTCCACAACAACCTATGAGAACGCTTCCTGAACCCAAAGTTAACTCTTTAAACTCACAAGCGGCCTTCGAACAGGGCAATTCGATGGAAACCGCTTCGGCCCGATTCCCGTCGACTCAGATGTCGATGATGGCCTCACACAGTCAGACCAGACTCCCCGAGTTCCTAGAACCTACAAATAGACGGGTAAATATAACAGATGCTAATCCAAATAAAAAAAAGGGATGAATCGACACAAATAAACGCAGTCTGTCGGAGATAATATTGTGATGCGTCTACACAAACTTTTGATCGGCAATTTACCGACACAATTTCTATAATAAACGAACAGACAAACCAGCCTCAAAATCACGCTTTTAAAATACAAAATCGTAAATTTAATTCTAAATCGAATAAACCACAATCTAAATTCAAATTCAAGCCTAAATCAAAATCTCGATCCCATACTAACTCATATTACAAAATCTCTAGCTCAACTTCAAAATCAAAATCTCCTGCAACCACCTTGTTTGATAACGAATCATTACATAACGAGACTGTTAACATTAATGCAGCAAACATGATTAGCAAAACAGACCGACGTGACCAAGTACACAAGATCATTATTACATCAAGCTCATTAGACGAGATCATTTAAATAAAGAGGAAAATGAGTCACTGAACAAAATCATTAATGAATTTCCCGACATTTTCTACATCGACGGCGATCCTCTGTCATTTACAAGTCACACAAAACACAACATTCCTACCACTTCTGAAAATCCAATTCTAAAGTAAGTAAAGGTTATCGATTTCCATAAATTTATGAACAAGAAGTAAAAAGTCAAGTACAAAAAATTTTAGAACAAAAAATTATCAGACCAAGCACTTCACCATGGACAAGTCCCATCTGGATTGTTTCTAAAAAAATAGATGCTTCCGGAAAACGTAAATGGCGGATGGTTATTGATTATAGAAATTTAAATGAAATAACCATAGGAGATAGTTATCCTCTGCCAAACATCACCGACATCCTCGATAAATTAAGACATTCAAAATATTTTACAACCTTAGATCTCGCATCAGGCTTCCATCAAATTGAGCTGGACCCTAAAGACGTTCCTAAGACAGCTTTTAGCACACCTTACGGTCACTACGAATTTCTCCGCATGCCATTTGGGCTTAAAAATGCTTCCGCAACATTTCAACGGGTAATGGACAACATCCTTTACGGTCTACAAGGTGAACGATGTTTTGTCTATTTAGACGACATCGTTGTTTTTGCGTCGAGTCTCCAAGAGCATAAAGAAAAGCTTCGCGAAGTATTTACGAAATTAAATACCTTTCATCTCAAAATTCAGCCTGATAAATGCGAATTCCTTAGACATGAATTAGCTTATTTAGGCCATATCATTTCTAATGAAGGCGTAAAGCCAAACCCTGAGAAGATAACAGCCGTACAAAATTTTCTAACTCCTAAATCTTGTAAAGATATTAAAGCATTTTTAGGGCTGACAGGGTACTATCGTAGATTTATTGCTAACTTTAGCAATATCACAAACCTCTAACCGCTCTGCTCAAGAAAGATGTTCCTTTCATTTGGGGAGAAACGCAAGAAAAATCTTTTAACGAATGCAAACGACTGTTAATTAGTCCACAGATTCTACAATACCCCGATTTCACTAAAGAATTTATTCTTACTACAGATGCTTCAATCTATGCAGGTATCCCAAGGTGACATAGGTAAAGATTTACCAATAGCGTACGCATCACGAACACTGAACAAAGCTGAAAGTAACTATTCAACAATAGAAAGGGAACTACTTGCAATTGTATGGGCGGTTAAACATTTTAGACCTTATTTGTTTGGACGAAAGTTTACAATCGTAACCGACCACAAACCATTAACTTGGCTCTTTTTCGTTAAGGACCCGGGAAGCAGATTAGTTCGTTGGAGACTTAAATTAGAAGAGTTTGAATATAATATCGTTTACAAAGCCGGTAAAAATAACACTAATGCAGACGCCCTTTCTCGACCTCCAATAACGAACACTAACACCATTAATTTGACCCATCAATGCGAGGATAAACTCAATGACCCAGATGAATACTTAGAAATAAATTATGAACATTTTCTTTCTATTCCCACTCATAGCTTTAACACGCCAAATCTTAAAATATCACCCGACACTCTCTTAGATGAACGCCATAAGAATATTTTCGTTCCTATATCAGCTCAACTATCGGACAAAAACGACACTTTTAACAAAGCCATAAGTCTCTGCTCTCAAGTGACTCCATACTTAGAAAAGCCAAAAATACTTTATCAGACGGATTTATTAGTATCCGACAAAAAACAAAATATAATATTCGGAGTAACACGACCGACACACTTCGACCCTTGGAATAGCGAGCGCTATTTTAAAGTACTCTTATCTTGTTTTCAAAAGAATGAACTCAAAACACTGCGTTCCTGACTTGACAAATGACCCCACTTGTAATCTTATGGGGAACCAACAATCTCATATAACAGCATACTTAGCAGACTATTATAATTGTGAAATAATAATCTGTCAAGACAAAGTGAAATATCCTGACAAAGATGAAATTCCAAAAATCCTGAAAACTTTCCACGATAAAACACTTTCTGGTCATAGAGGGATTGTGGAAACAATGCGCAAAATTCGGGAAGAATACTTCTGGAAAGGCATGACTGACGATATCAAATCATATATAGAAAATTGCTACATCTGTCAACGTAGTAAAATTCAAAGGAAAACATTTAAAGCACCCATGGTTATAACATCTTGTTCAACCGAACCTTTTGAACGTATTACTATTTACTATAGATCTAGTTTAATATTCCGACATAACTGGCGATTCAAACAAATATATCCTCACACTTCAAGACGACCTTACTAGATTCGTTTAAGCTTATCCCATTCCTGACAAACAAGCAAATACAGTTGCTAAAACAATTTTAGTGTTTTACCAGCATTACGGAATTCCAAAACGATTTCATTCTGATCAAGGAGGAGAGTTTATGAACAACGTATTAAAACACTTGATGAAACTATTCGGTGCTAAACATACATTTAGCACAGCTTACCACCCCCAAAGCAATGGATCCTTGGAAAGATTTCATGCAACACTTCGCGATCACATCAGAATGTATCATCAAAGGAACAAAGGAGACTGGGATCAAATAGTCCCTCTTGCTATCATATGTCACAATACGTCTTTAAATCAAACAACAAACTATACTCCACATGAACTTTTATTCGGATTCAAACCTCGTCTTTTATATTCTATGAGAGATAACAATAAAGACTACACAACCCATGATTACCTAAACGATTTAAATGAAAGGCTGAAGATATCTCGAGAAATAGCATTAGAAAATACTCACTCAATGAAAGAAAAAGCCAAAGAGCGTTACGACAAAAATATCAAATAACTGACTTTAAGTTAGGTGACAAAGTTATGTTACGCGTCCAAAATCCAAATAACTTGGATAACAAATGGGATGGCCCATATGAAATCATACGAAAAGGCTTCAATGAAAATTATCTAATTAGAAAAGCAAGGAAAAATCATCTCGTACATGCAAATCGCCTACGACCTGTGCAGGACTCACTTCAAATTCATTAAAATTAATTATTAAATCAAATCAGATATCTTTTTAGGGGCACTACAATGACTCTAGCCCATCCTGTCTAAAATAACGAAAATTTACCTAATGTTCCATATGTACAAACCTTTTACTATTTCTACAAAATCCTTACCTTTACAATTTGTTCAATTATTAAAATGATAGTGTATATTCTCCTTTATAAAATTTTACAAATTTATTATTCAGAAAATTTACAAAGATTCTATTTAGGCTTCATCTCTTTTCAGGGTCTCTACAACTTTTGTTGTTTAGACCACACTATCGAACCCTTGCCATCAAAATCGGGTATTTACTACCAAGAAGAAGGCGAAATACTCATACCAGAATCCTCGTGGAAATTAATAATTTATCGTGACCTAGAACCGTTGTTCCTATCTCGAGATTCAATCCAACGTCTAAAAAATAACTATTTCTCTCTCATCACTAAATATCCTGCTTTTGCTCAACAAACTACAAGTTCTTTTATAAAATTAAACAAAAATAAAATAAATTCTCGACTCTCTGAACTTAATTCATACACTAAATCTAGAGTTAAACGTGAACTATTCGATGGTTTAGGTATAGCATTAAAATCGCTGGTTGGCACACCGGACGCGGAAGACGCTCAACATTACGAAAACTGCATAGAACTTTTAGAAAAACGTGAAATTGAACAAGCCGATATATTAAAACAACAAATTCAGATAGTCTCATCAACAATTACAAACTTTAATGAAACTATATTCAAATTATTCTATGACGAATTTACTTTAAACGAAAATCTTAAAAGAATATCTAATCATCTCAATAAAACGGATAAAATCATTTTTGACCTCAAAATAATCGAAGAAATTTCATTAATCTCAATCCAAATTCTAGAATCAGTTATGTCTCTGGGAAATGAAATTGATGAAATACTCACGTCAATACTTTTCATAAAATCGGGAGCAATACATCCATCTATTATTTCCATCGAAAGGCTACACGAAGTTTTACTCTCGTCCAGACATGTTCGTAATGACAAAAGTTTAATACTTCCTGTCACCCTTACAAACACCCATCAAATTTTAGATTCTGCTACCATAATCTCCTATATATATATGAACAAACTCACATATATAGTTGACTTCCCCTTGGTTCGACCAAATAAATTTATTCTTTACCACCTTTATTCTATCCCCATATCACATCCCAACTCATCCTTCTACGCCACCATCTTACCCGAGCAAACGTATTTAGCCACAAGCCAGATAAAGGAACAATACGTATCCACGAGCTCCATAGATGAGTGCAAAATGTACGCGCCAGCTAGATGGATCTGCAATCTCCCTGTCTACAACTTTAAGACAAGATCTATTTGTGAGACAGACATCCTTCTTCAAACAAGCCGTCGATTACCAAGTTCCTGCGAAGCAACGACATTCTCTGCACAAATAAACATGTTCCTGTCTGTATCCATAAATAAATGGATTTATGTACTCCAAGAAGAATTCGTATCCATCATACAATGTGGAGATTAAATAAAGCACATCAATCTTAAAGGGGCCGGTATTATCAAGCTCAATAGAGGCTGCAAATTTTATAGCAACTTAATTACCTTGACTGCAGCTGACGAAAACAAGCAGAATACGACACATCCAATCTTGACCGTGGATATTGAAGATGCTTGCGTAGACCTAAACGACATGCCGCAATCTCCAGACTTAATACCAATACGAATAAACAACGTCCCAACTGATGCATTCCATTCTATCAAGGAATATTTAAAAATGCAGTCCTCGAAAATAAGAAAAATCAAAGAAAGGACCTTCATAGAGAGACACTCTAACCATCTATCCCTTTCGTCATACATACCAGGGATAATTATGCTGATCTATCATCTGTTCAAATTCTCACAGTGTATATCTACAAGATTTTTTAAACGACGCAATCATAGCCATTGCGTCCAAATATTCAACAATTGTTTCGACAAAAGAAAACAGCGTACTGCAGCACATGTCGCCATCCCCATGACTTCTTTAAATTCAACAATGAATGCCATCACATCTGAAGATTCTGATTCGGACATCGCCAACGCAGACGCAGACGGTGTCGCAGCCGAAGCCGCCCGCATCACCACTTGTTTGGGCAAATATAAAACCGCCCAATCTTTGTTCTAAAGGGGGGAGATGTTATGTAATGACCTTATTAGTTCATAAGTTGATATTGTTATAAGTAAATAAGTTGATTAGTTACTGTTTAAAAATGTGGTTAAGTGCTGGGAACATTACGTTGTTAAAGTACCCTTAAGTATTGTAAATAATAAACGTTCTCACGCTCTTGTCCCTACCACTAGCCAAATCCAAAACATATATAATATCCCAACCTCATTCCCATCGACAGTTTAACTTCAAAGCCCAAAACTATAACCTACTCTAAGTTCGAGTTCCTTGTTAAAGTACTAAAAATCTTTGAGTATAAATATAATAATAAATAAATCTTTATAAAACAGTGTTTAATAATCTACTACATAACAATACTACCGAATTAGTAATGTTGCAGGTACTGTTTTTTGTTTATATTTTTATACAATAATGATGAAAAATTAATCGTAATGACAAAAATATTTGTTGTATTAATTTAAGTTTCTTTTAAGTTAAGTTATATATATTTTTTGTTTGATAGAATATATATCTTATAACACACAGTTTTAAGATGATCTCAATTCATATTTTTAAGCTAAATTCCCTTAAGTCTATTTTTTAGCTTCACGCTTTTATCCCGCTTAGCAGGGTAGATAGAAATTACCTAGTGTGAAGACACTCTGTGGGAATCAAACCCACAACCATCGCGTTTGCAGTCAGACGCTGCTCCTCAACTAGCCCTATCTATTTTTGTTTATTTTCATTAAATATATGCTAGTTAATGTTTTCTTTACATCATTAAATATAAATTAAAGCGCAGACATTTAATAATACCAGTAACACAAAAGGAGGGAATTCATTCTTACTTTTGACATTCTCGCTTACGCCTGTCTTTCGGCTTATCTCTTCATTGTATATGCTCAGCTATGCTCACTTCATATAGACATATCCGAAGAAAAGATCGCATTTCTATTGCATTCGTCTTATTTTCTTTCTTCTTTACCCATGTTTTCTTTTACACCCTCTTCCTCAAAGCTATAAAGCCTCCTTAAGTCTGCTATACTAGCCTCTCAGATCTCTCTTGCATTTTTTCGCTAGTATTTCGGCACAAATTTTATTGCCCAAGTTGATAAAATGATAGTTCTGTTGCTTTTGCAGTTAAACTATGAACTTTTGCCTTTATACAAAGGCACGATTACTGCAAGTCATCAATCGTCCGTTACCTCTCCCGTTTTCTAACATAAATTACAAAGACAATCGACAGGTCCCAGATGCGCTGCATACCACATATAATCTATGCGGGTCCGCTCCCTTACCTCTACTTCTTTCATACTGATTTCACTGCTGCAATGTCAAGACTCAACATATTGCTTTCGTTTGAGACTGAGGTGTCATCACGTGCATACATCTTTTAAAATTCCGACCATTGTTGCAAATATTTTGTTGATACCTCACTGTCCTTCAAAATTACCACATTCATTCTACAAATTGGCGAACAACGCCGGGAATCAGTAACTTCTCACCAGAAAAGCTTTGCGTTTTACCGGAAGTTGTCTTCAGCGCTTATATTTTCTGCATTTTTACACTTTATTTCTAATAGTTTTTTCGCTAGGTTTTTTTGCAATTTATAGTCTTTCTTGTTAATCTCTCTTATACTTTAGCTTTTACTTAAGGCCTTTTATAGTTCTGCCATGTTTTCTTCTTTCTTTCAAGGCATCTTTCACATGATCATGTCACTATTCATCACCCTTTCTACTAATGCTTCTTTGCTCAACAACATCGCTGATGCAGTTTTTTGATGGTACAATCCCTAGGTTCAGCTAGCATATTTTAACTCTCTTATTTCCTATTTCGCAGCTGTCTAGCTTCTTTGAAACCCTTTCTTCATGTTCCTCTCTTGTCGGTAGACCTTAAAGCTTTCAGCTCCTTATGGGATTATTCGCCTCCAAGCTCGGAGACGACGGTGCTGCGTCAACGTTCAAACAGACCCCTCATTTAAGCAACTACTAGACTAAGCGCATGTATTAGAAATTGAACTTGAAAGTTATGCCATAGCTTTCAGCTCGTCGTAGTAGAGAAGCATGTGAAATTTCAGTGCCACATTGTTTTTAGAACCACTCTAAAATTGCTAAATTCTGTTTTTTTTTAGACTAATAAAAAGTATCTACGTAGGTTTTCTAATCTAGACATAGGTATTCGAGCAAACGATATTTTTTTACAATATTTAGTAACCTTTGAGTAATAAAATGAATTTATTATAAGCGATTGGCTATTTACTCAAGAGCTTTATCATTATAAAGTAGCATAAAAATCTTCATAACTTTAAAAAAATTGCAAAACATTTAAAAATGTTTATTTTAGGAATTACAGTAATTACCAACAGGGAGTTGAGTGCCGCTTTATGATTTTAATTGTTTTTATAGTAGATGCATCAAAAATAAAATAAAATTATAACTAAATATGTATAAGTGAATATCACATTTTACAAGATTCATCAGTCGTAAAATTAAAAAAAATATAGTATGGACTCATATGGTTCGGAGTGACTACTTAATAAGGACGAAAACCATGATAATTCCGGTACGGACGTTTTTTGGCAATTCAGGCAAATAAAGTAATTTGAACTATAGTTTATATTGTTACTACATAAATTTGAAAAGGGCCAGTCAACATATATGATTATGATGCCCTTTTAAAAAATAAATGTTCACTTGGGACTGACACTGGGAACAGGATACTAATATTTCAAATTTATATGTCTTATGACTTATAAATTTTGAAAGAAAATATTTTAAAAGGGTAAATCGCGTATATTTTGGTATTCGAAAATAGACTTTTGGCAAACCTGGCGTTAGAACAGTTCACAGTTGTCCGTGGGCACAAGTAGACTGAGGTGGTATACGTCTGTTGGTTGATGCCGCCATCTGTTTCTTAATTGCCTCGCTTATAGATTTTCGAAAAGCTCTAGTGTGGTAGATTTGAGACCTTTTTTAAGAGGGTCCCAGTTTGAAATTAGCAAATTTTTAAATTGCAATAGCAATAGCGGATCATTCTAATTATATCTACTTTTCCTAGCGAAAATATAATTTATCAAACCTAATCTAGATATCCTGATGTGTTCCTTCACCGATGCTCCTTTTTGTTTCACCAACATAAGATAAGCCAATCTAGTTTGTATATTGCAATATATATAAAATATTATATTTATATATTCCTAATAAATAATAAAATATTTATATATTCCTAAACTATCTCAATTCTGTTAATGATAATATACAGCTTCCAATAGAATCACTAGCAAACAATTCCTCAGCTATATATATATATATATATATTAAAACTGCGAAAAAAAAATTGTTCGGTTGTGCGATGACTTAATGTAAAACGAGTAGACCAAACTAGCTAGTGAATCAGTCAAGTAATAAATATGATAAATAATTTCCAAAAGGAAACTTAATCTTTGTTTTTTGTTTCACGCTTTATCCCTGGCGGGGTTTTCGAAGGTCAACCGAGGTCTCCCCCGACCTCACGTACCACTCACCTTAGCTTCATAAATCTTTCTTACCATTATGTCATCGCTCATTCTTTCAACGTGCCCAAACCACCTGAGCACGTTCTTCTTCATTCTTACTGTGACATTCACGCTTACACCTGCCATTCTGCGTATCTCCTCGCTGCATATACGGTCAGCTAAACTGACTCCGCATATCCGACGAAGAGATCTCATCTCTACTGCATTCATCTTTCTTTCATTCTTCTTTTGACACACCCACGTTTCGCTGCGCTATAACAACGTCGGTATCAGTACTGCATTGTGAACGGTAAGACGTGCAGGTACGCTGACGTTTTACCGTCGCATCATTGCAGCAAAAGCACCGTTAACCCTATTACGGGCAGCAATACGCTTTTCCACATCCATTTCGTATCTTCCATCTCTACTAAACATACTTCCCAGATATATCACCTCATTCACTTGTTCTAATATCTTTCTATCTACCATAATCTTGCATTCCGTTCTTTCATCGTCTCTTAATCTTAGTAACCTGGTACAATAGCAGTCTCCTGTAAAGTTTGCAGGAGACCGGGAGACTGAGAATATCCTATTTATTATTTAATAATGTCTATACATTTTTTAAACGTCATATCAAAGCAAATCTATATAAGTACTTTAATATGTTATTAAAATTAATTGGTAAAAAATATCTAATAATTACTGTCTTTATCATACTTACGTCCAGGATACTAATGGGCTGACTGATCGCGACACAAATTTACTCATTCAACTCACCGTAGCGACCACACGATTCGTGAGTGAGACGTAGACTAGCAGTCATAAACTAACATCAATTCGATCGTTTATTTCGATAAAACATTAGCAAACTTATATTACTCACACTTTGATGGTTCTTTAAAATTTTGATATTGCAGGAGACTGATGATGATAGCAAAAGGACAAAATTTAAAGTAGTATTTCAAATTAAATTCCACTTCAGTAACACAATAAGCCGAATTCATTAAGACTCGATTTAATAAGGATTTCTTTTTTGTAGGACATTTTTAAACTAGAGTTTTAATTGAGCATCTAAGCTTTTGTTTTGTGCGAAAGACATGTCAGAGGAATTGTCTCTTTAAAGTATAATTTCACATACAGAATGAAGCTTGTTTTCAGTGCCATAATAGGAAAAAATAGGTGTATAGATTAATTTATTATCAAACACATAAAATATAAAATGCATACTAAATATGAAGAACCGCTGAAAATTCTCTCAAAAATAGAATCACCCATAAACAGATACTGAATAATAATATTTATTGTTTTCGTGCCATATTGTTGGCGATACTGCTTATGGCAAATACCGAGAATCTATCTTTCTAAATAAAACAAGTGAATAAAAACATATGAATATTTCAATAGTTTCTGAATGAACTCTTTTGTGACATCTCTGAAGCCTGCTTCACAAGTATGATTAAGATAACTGCCCCTAACCTAAACTTACTTTCATAGCAGATACTATGGATTAATGAAGGAAAAATGATTAGACATCAGTTCTTTATTTGGTTTATTACTTTAAAAAATAACTTCATACAACTTAGACTTAAGGTAAGATAACACAAACGTTGTAAAATAAACTTTAAAAAATGTTAATTTCTGTTCAAACAAAATATCACAGGTAAATAAATTAATATTTAATTTCTTACAAATGAGCTAGGTAAAACATGTCTAATTAAACTTTTGTTTAAATTTGTCATATTATTTTTTGCCGCACTTTGCCTTACTCTGGTAAGGCGAAGGCGAAGGAGTAACAATAATTTAAATATAATCACTCGGGAGGAGTGGGAATCGAATCCACAACTGATCGCGTTTATAGTCAGATTTTCAACTTGTTTGAAAAATAAAACTGGTAGTCTTGGGCAACAAAAGCTTTCGAAATAGTGTAGTCGGGTGTGTAAGCTTCGAAGGAATTCGACTACAAATCGCTTTGAAGCTTACACACCCGACTTCTGTTGTGGTGATAGTGTATTATGAAGATAGCGATATCTTCATCTTTCTCTCGATTACTGAGTGTACTGAATCGATATCCATCTGTGTATTTTCTAAATAATTTTGTGCGATTGTTACATTTCTGTCTATAGTTAAACTTAGCGTATTACACACGACAGAATTTATATTTTTCATCGTATAACCGTCAGTATAGATAGCAACATCCTTAAGGTCATCACCCAGTAATCTGGTCACATAGTTCACAATGAGAACAGTCAAATTATTAATTTAGCCAGAGAGTTGCATAAAATACTGTTACTCTGTAGTAAATATAGCATTAAAGAACATACATAAATAAATATAGTATACTTATGAGTACGTACAGGATAACCATAAGAATAAAGCATTTTTTTCTATGCACTCAATACATATTTCAATGTTACTGAATAACATTATTTTATTATTATTGTGACAGCAAGACGGACACATCTTATTGATTATTAGAGATTGTGAGACATCTATATAGTATATTAGGAAGCCGTTGGCGAGATCATTCAAGTTTTGCTACTTTTGCAGACACGTCTAATGTACGAAGCGTTACCACCAAGTAAGTATACTTAATACTTACTTGGTGGTATTGAAGTATACATTTAAACAGTATTATAATCTAATATTATTAATATTATTATCATTCTACTTATATCACGGAGATGTTGGTCGTTCTGAGCGCTACATAAAATGTTGTAGACCTTTGATTTTTATACTTACCACTAAGTAAATGCTCATCTCGTTAGTTAACTATAACATTTAGCTACTTTACGGCTTTGTAGTATTAAATGAACAAATGTTTTGGAAATAGCCCATAAAGCTTTTTTTTTACTATAAACAAATATAGCAAAATATTGACTATGTCATTAATTACGGTAGGTACGTGTGACATATTGTTCTTTTACAAGTTGAATGTACATATGAAACAAAACATTTCTCAGCACCTTATCTTTATATTGTGGGGGTATCAGAGTTCAACGGTTTAATTAACCGTTGGTTAAATTGCAGCGTTGCAAAAATTTTAACTAAAGTAAATAATTTATTTTCAATAAATATATAAAAGTTCATTTTACAAAACAACACACCTCTGACCGAATCTTGTGTAAAAAGTTTAGCTAAATGCTAAATGTTCACTTGTATATATAGAAAGTATACATGTACACATTGTATACTTGTAAGCATTCGGTATTTAAGGATATCTAAAGAGTTATAGGAATTTTCGCATTATTAATAATAAACAAAAATAGAATGTATCCATATAAAAATATAAAAGAAAATTATAAATTCAAAGAAAAAATGGAAATCACATAAAATTAGATCATAACAAAAATGTATACTATAATAGTGAAACCTTATCAAGTTTTACGTTCGAAACTGTTTTTTACCTCTGTCTATGGCACTGCAACCAAAAAATGAAACTATAATGTAATTCTTCATAAACATTTACTTATATTGTTAACGATAAAAACATCAGTGCATTTGAGGGTATTTGACTGTTTTTTTTTTGTATAATATGTCAAGTTTATAAGATTGATTCACAATTGCAGTTGCAATAGTCCTTATGAAACGTGACGTGATGATGCAAAGTATAAATGAATCGTTTTGTAGCTGTAAGTATAAACTAGTCCTAATACCCACTTTATTTTTTGCAATTAAATTAAATAGTTAAGTATATAGTGTTTAAGTATCATCGAGTTAAGACTCATTAAAGACCTTTTATCTTATAATAAGTATAATGTGCGTTTCTACAATTAAATTATAGATATGAATAATAATGGCTTATAAATTTTTATGCCACTGTGTAGCAAGTGATCTTCTGGACAGCCATGTACTGGGTAACGACAAGTTGGGTGTATCAGCTATGGAAAGATCAACTAGATCTAGTCTAGATGCTAATAGTGTCGAAGTGAGTGATTATTCTTTCCTGCAAATGAAAAAAATAAACTTCATATACTACGATTTTATATTTTTTTTCACTCGTAGATTGGTGAAATTACAGAGTCCCCAGATACAGAATATATGAGCACATCAGCTATTTTACACTATTGTAAATCAAAGGTAACGTTTTTATAATTTTTATTAGTAATAAAAGAATATTTTAAGCTTCAAGTTTTATATGAATATGTTTAAGTTTTGTTGCAGATATTACTACCTTATTTGAAACTTCTTACTGTAATGGGATTGAGGCCAGTTGTGGATGCCTCAAATTCCTCTACGTATACAATATGTTTATCGCATTTTCATTCAGCACAAATTGCAGTATTTATGTGTTTAGGATATATACTTCAGTATATGGCATGTTTTCGGTAATTTATTTAATATAAATCAACAAAAATAAATTCATATAAAATATATAATAAAATTTAAGTGAAACGGTGATTGCAGGAGGGATAGAGGATTTTGTTATAAATTAGTACCTCTGGCTTTGAAATCCTCATTTGAATACGATGCTTATAAACAAATTTGTTATGGTAATATTACATTTACATATATTGGACCAAGTATATTACATTTTCTAGGATTTTTATATGCCTTATATCTCTTCAGAATATCTGATAATGAGCAACTGCAAAATCTAATGGAGAGGGTGAGATATATTATTCTTTATATTTGAAAAATCGCAACATTCTGTAATTAAGACTGGGCGTAGTATATAAAGTAGTTTTTGTTTGGAATTCTGTTTTTCTTGGTATTTTTAATTTCATCTTGTCTGTTTCTTTAGGTATTTTTACTTTCATCCTATGCACCTCAGGGAACACCTATAGCTAAACCTAAACGCCTGTTGCGTATGTTATGGTTTTTCATAATTCTTAGTGTTTTGTGGATGTGTGTGTCATTATGTTCAGTTAATTTGATGATGGCCAAAGGTTTCATCATTTTTCGGTGGATGGAAACTAGGTGAGACACTTTAATGTTGTAATTTTTTTATTAAAAAACTAAATCCTGCACCTTTAAAAATTAACAACAAAGAACAATGTAGGATTTTGCAATTCAATAAGCCATTTTTTCTAATAAACTCTGTCTTAACAAGTACTTACAAAATGTGTAGGTATATCTATCGAATGACAGATAATATTTATATAATGGAGTGAACATTTCACAATTCCTATATAATAATTAAATCACAAACAAATAAGTCAAATATGTTTTCCAGCTCACCAGAAGTAACACTTGGCTTAAAAATTTTATTAATCTTCTGCACTTTGATCCATGATATGGTGCAGGCTACAGTAATTACTAGTTATTGTTTACAAGCTCAACTTTTGCAAGCCCACCTTGTATTCTTGAAAGAACGACTATTGAATAAAACTATTACTCCATTAAACTGGATGAGAGTAAGTAATGTATTATAAAAGTAAGATTGTATTGTAATATAATAAAATAGATCAAACTTCTTTTGTAATGAATATTTGAATATTTATGTAGATATAGTAAGCAATAGGATCGTTTATTTTGGTTATTTTCCTGTTGATATTATTATATAAACGTGCATATGATTCTTGTAGCTATGATTTAAGAGATTCATACAGGCCTCAAATATGTATGCTTAATATATGAACATATTATATCATTATCATGATTATGTAACCTTAATTTCATCAACATGAACTAGAGATCATATAAAGTAGAGGCCGATCGTGGCGCAGTGGGAAAGCGACTGATTGTGATTGCGATTTTATTCCCACTCGAAGAATATTTAAATTATTTTCATTTCTTTAGTCTGGTAATAAAATCTGGCAATATCTTGAATTGAGCGGAAACCGGAGTACGGAGTGTTTTGACACTATGTATATTCTGTTTACCCTGCTATGCGGGCTAAAAGCGTAAATAAGCTTATCTCGTTTAAAGTTTTGCATAGTTACATAATGTTACTGCCAATACGACTACTTTAACGTTTTCTCGTCTTGTTTTAAGAGTAAAGTAGTTTTTTTTAGATAATTACTAAATTTCATTTCAATTTCTTTTTTATAGTGTGCTGATAATTATTTAAAAGACATTTCAATCTAAGATTTAGTATGTTTTAGGAAATATCAGAATTTCGGAAGTTGCTCAAATATTTAAATGATGATTTAGCCCCTGCCGTTTGCATGTTTACTATTGTTAACTTATCATGGGCCGTATCTGGCACCATGTGGCTGTTTAACTTGGACAAGGTGGACACCGGTACGGAGCCTATGGCGGGAATTAGTATACTCAATCTATTGCTTTGGATTTCAGCTGTTATCGTGCCTTTTATACAGGTATACAATGTATACTAATAATCTTAAGTTATAATTAGTATAAAATATAATACACTAATACGTGTAATAACTCGAATTCTCTGGAGTTTAATGCAGAGTACAATGGAGTGCAATGGAGAGCAATGTCTCGATACTAGGTTCTCGCTGACTAGAAAATATAACATGTATGCGTCGAACAACAATACAACAGTAAAATTCATGCTTCCAAACACCCTTGAACGTATCCAAGCTCGGCTAATTATTACTACTACTGCATTGTGTGGACAGGCGGCGCGCCTGTCGGGCGAGGGGCGGCGCGCGCAGGATGTGGGACACGAGCTGAGCTCGCGGCCGTTCCTGCACCAGGACACGCCAGCGGAGGAATTGGGCGCGGTGCTAGCGTACGCGGCGGCGCTACGCCTGCGCGCCGAACTCTGCCACTGTCCCGTTGCCGGCCGCTATCTGTGCGCTGTACTTGCTCTCGCCCTTGTCGCGCTTTTCGCCCTCGGCATGTGCCATTATCTCCAGTGAATATTTATATTTACTTGTAATTTCTATCAAATCAAACGTCAGTCTATAGAGTTTAACACTACTATGGCCGTTACCTATGAACCGCACTCGATTTAAGTACAGCGTGAGAGTAACCATGTCCGACGAGAGTAATCGTATAGCAGCCGACAAATGATTATTTGAAAAAAGAACAAAATAATTGTCTACGGCGTCATGTTCATACATGACGTGCTAAATATATGTGTGGCAATCGGCAAGTTAAACCTCTGCACTGTAAAGAAATTGAAGTTTCGGCGTTAAATGTTTTGCTTACTGTCCCAAAAGGTATCTAAAACAGTTTAATTTACTATTATCAACAAAAACCTGAATTCTATCCTTATATTTTTTGTAGTAAGTAAATTAGATCCGATGGGTACTTATTATTTCGCTAGATAAATACATAAGTATTATTAATCAACAAGAATTGATTGAGAAATTAATAAGGAATTAAACTACCAAATCCCATAATAACTTTTATTATTTGTTATCATGCTTGTATCTAATACATTTAGTCGAACAATATTCTACAGACAATAAATTTTCTATATGGCAACGTCTTAATTAAAATTGTATTTTAATGATTAAAAGACACGAGTCCTTGCTGATTTAATATCAATATTATTTTGAAAAAATAATGTAGAATAAATTTATTTATATATATATATATATATATATATATATATATATATATATATATATACACACACACTACAGGAAAACGTCTTTCTTTAATATAATTGAAAATAAGTTCATTTGTATATAAACAATCCAAATTCTATAAATGTACGTTATTCAATAAATACAATAAAAGTACGTTATAAACGTAGACAACTTAAGATATTTTTATATTGTAAGAAATACTTAGTCTTTTAAACAATGGCAACTTTTATTTACTATGGCTTTATTAAAATTCTTCTTAAGTAATTTAGAAGTTATATTAAATCGAAAAAATAACAATTTAAACAATTTTTTACTGATAAAATACATTTAAAGTAAGAAGAAGAAAATAATAAGTACAATCAATTAGTTAGCAAGTGTAGCGTGCGACGAGAGGCGTGCTCCCCACCACGAGTGCACATCGTGTAACGCTTGAGTCGCAGCGGCGCCCGCACCTCCACTACCAACACCTCCAACAGCCCCAATACCCCCAACACCTGCAGCACCTCCTACACCCCCCAATGTAAAACCTCCTATTCCCACGTTATTGTGAGCGTGTACGTGTGAGTGCTGGCGGTTACTTTTCATCGTAGTTCCAGTCGCTAATATAAACATTTCTATGTTTTATATATATAAATAATATATATATATATATATATATATATATATATATATATATATATATATATATATATATATATATTATATATATATATAATATATATATATAATGTATGATACGTCCGACCCACATGGGGTACTAAGCGCCTTGCGATGAGATGCGATGCGATTAGTCACATATGTATCGTATACTATTTTATGGCACGAGTGTCATAAATCCGCAATAATGTTTAAAAGCACAACAAATACTATATTGAAAGAAAGAAAAAACTGGAATACCGTAATAAATTTCAGTAATATCAATGTTGAGACACATTTTCTTAATATTACTATACCTCTTTTGCCGTTTACAGTGTTGATTTCAATATCAATTTGTTTATTTTCTTAAAAGACGACTTGAAATATTCATTTGTGAGATTTTATTTTCTCATTTAAATTTTATTATCAAAATCGATACTTAAGAGATGCTATAAAATTCTAAATCTTTTATAAGTCACTTCCCTCTATTACGATCATATCAGTTGGTTTATACTTTGTATTACATATTGTTCGTTTGTATACAAGTGCAAAAAAAAGTAAATAGAACTTTAAAGACCTTTTATTGCATTTTAAATTAAACGTGTAAAGGTTTAATATTTACTTATTTTTATCATTCAAAATAAGTTTTATTTAGTTTAATAATATCTTGAGTCGCGCTTTTAAAATAACAGACAAAAAATTTACAAAATTTTAAATAAATTTCTAATTATAATAAGAAAAATAATTTTATGATGATTATTTTTGTTTATTTATCAACTCAAAGTAACATGTTCATAAAAAATAAGTAGATTTATGAATCGGCCGAACCGCTTAAGTTATTCTTAGCTATTTTTTATTATTACTACCGTTATGTTATATTATATAATTTTTTAATCAATTATTAATCTTTATCTTTATTATTCAAAATTCTATTTATTAATTCTATTCTAAATTTCTTTTGAAATTTTTAGTTTTTGACGTATATCTTGTTTTACCTATAATTAAATGCATATTGTGATCATCTTTAATTAGAAAAACATTTAGCCATTGTAATAATTTGTACGATAATCGAATCATATCGATTTTATTTTTTATTATTAGTTCACATCAACGTGTAATAAAAAATTTTCTATCGTTTTTAAAACAAATCTGCTTATGTCATTATTTCGTCATTTATTAAAAATGACAAATATTGAAATTATAACTAATAAACATCGTCGTTTAGCAAAAATTTCAAATGGAATTTTTCTTTTACTTAATTTAATAAGTCAAATTTTGCGCACGGCTAAAAAAATGCCACGGAACAGCGTACGGATGTATATTTTTTTATGTAATAGTTTGCACTACACACTAGTAATGATTCTAATTAAACTTACGAGTGGTGGATTTTTTATTCATAGAAGGATGTGGGTCACTCAAAGTTGGTTGTAAATATTTCTTCACTGGACTTTCTGGTCTGTGATTGAAAATTGATGATATGAAAAATTAAGATAATAAAGGATATCAAAAATAAAATATATTTATACGTTTAAATAGTGGAATCTATTAATTTTATGAGCTTACCTTGGTATTGCAACCGACGGTAATCCCGATCGCTTTAGCTGACCCTTGCCTGATGAACGTTTTGTTTGGGACTCCAGAGCTGATATAACATCTACATATATCACATATTAATTTTAAGTTAAACCTTTAAACTTATTCAATCATTAAGAATATAAAATATTACTTTTTTAGCAAATCTATATTTATTTTTAGGTATTTTCCTTTTATATAGTAAATGTAAAATCATAGAGCAACCAGGAGGGCAGCAGCCTTAGCGATTATATCCAATACAAAACTGTCTGCCATTTTTTGCGGGGTAACACACAGTTTACCATGCTCGTATATCAAAATATAGTCTGTTGTTGTGAAAATAAAACAATGACACTCAAAACCTCCACTTGCACATAGAATCATCCTGTGTCACAATTGTGTAATGATGAACCGTCGTTATATAAATATCGATATATATTATCGATATATTTGAGAAGTTGGTTAAGTAAATCAAGTATAGAAAATAATAAAAATGTGGGCATATGGCAAATAGCATATAACCATTATCAGTTAAGAAAAATAAAACGATCCATAGTTTACATCATTTCATCAATCGTTCGACCGATCTGCGATGTACGAGAGCGAGCGCTCTGAGTTTGTAAATAAATCCATAATAACGTAATCGATATATACTGAAGTTTTTGAGAGAGAACTTAATAATGTAATTAAATCTACAAATTATATGTAATAAGAGATTTTAGTGTAGATAGTCGGATATGACTAGTTTTATTACTGTTATAGTCAGTTGTACCTAAACTTTGACAGTGGGTAGTTCCTACGCATGGCTACTGCCCTCAATAGTGATTCTTGTGGCGTTTTTTTTTTACATTTTGCTAATTACTACGGAAGTAAATAAAAAAAAATTAAGCCTAATAACTATCGTAAAATATATTTTGTGTTATGATATCAAATTTAAAATAGATACTTTAGTGGTAGATATAAAATTTAAGCGAATAATACATACTCGACATTATTGGTTGGGATGTAGATTCAGTCATTTCTGTGCGAGCAGCATTTGCGACAGGTTGCTGAAAATTTGTAAACTTAACTTAAAATTTGATAAAACAAAAGATAATCGCAATTTAATTTGCTTAACATCAATCACATCGTGTATTTTACGGGGTCACGATTTTTTTGCATAGCAAAATAGTCAAAGATAACTTAGAATTAATGCCTTACTCCGGTGACTGCTTTCCATCGGAAATTGAAATATTACCATTTTAAAAAGTTAAAAAAAATTATCTTTCTTATATCACTAGCGGATCTGTTTTTCACATATTTATAAATGGTTAGGTAATCGATTCTGTACAAATGTCTGGATATTACATACTCTTTCGGCGCAGTAAGAATACTAAATATTAAATATAAGACCTGAGTATCTGGTTCTTGCTTTTCTTTCTCCTTTTCACCAGTGAAGTCGACAGGCTGTTCATTTGTTTTCCTTAGACCAGCGATTAAACTGGTTTGTTGTTTCTGGAAACATAGAGATTATTATTAAATAAAGTGTGGTGTTTTACTATAGTATAAATCCTTTTATATTTTTTTTCAATATGCTATATTGATCAAATATTATACTAATTTTATTCATAATTATATATTTTGTAAAACTCATCAAAATCTGTCAAATAGAGGTAAACCTACTTTGAACTTCACAAACTAAACTATTAATAGGCTGAGTAATTTATATATCTATATATTTATAGATAAAGGATAAACTTTGGACGTCATAAGACAAAAATTAGTCAGACGGAGGAGTATGAACGTATCTTCAAATAATAATAAAATAAATATTACCCACACTGAAACTTTGATGTAAACATATTTCATAAAATGTGATCTACGCGTTGCTAAGGCTTAAGCTATCTCGTTTATATAAAAAACTTACACTACTGCTTGCTCTAATCTTCTTGAGACACCCTTCAAGCCAAGTGCGTATTGTTTGCTTGGCCACCTCCTCCTCTATGAGGAACTCGAACTCCTCTCGAGCTAAAAGTTCCTCCATCTGCAGCGATTTGCGAATGTCGACTGTACGATATGACAACATACTGAAATAATACAATTTAAAAAATTAATATAGATTTTGGTCATTTTTACACATTTTAAAGAAACTATTTTTAAAGAAAGCACGGTGTTTAGTTCGCCACTCAACACAAAATGTCTCGATTTCGAGCGGAAAGCAGTCAACGTAGACACTAGGTTTGTCTTCTATTCTTCTTATTTTATAGGGATTAATCGTAGTATTATTGTAGAGGTCGTAATTTCGGGTTTTCTCATGCAATATTTGAAACAGATGCATTTAAAATTTTATCACCATTAAATTAACTAAAAAAAGCTGGATAAAATGTTGTGCTAGTTTTTTGCATGTATGAATTTATTAAGTTTAATTAAGAAAGAAGATTAAATTGAAAGCAATGATTATTTACAGACACATATAAAATCATTATCTAGCAGATAAGAGATAAGTTACTACATACTTTATTACATCATGAAATGTCACATCTTCGCCATTATGAAGCCGTTCTAGTTCATAACACATATATTTGAATAATAGTCGCTCCTTATGGGTGTCGCATTCCAGCCTACCCTTTAGTAGTCGTAATATGAACTTAACCTAAAATAAAATTGTTTACTGTAGTCAATACAAGAAAAGTTTTGATACAAATATCTGTTTTGTATACTATCACATATGTTATACCTTCCTAACTGGAATCACTCCTTTTTGGTGGACATCCACTATGTTCCAAGTGTTTTGGAAATTTCTAATATCAGCATATGATAGGAGAGCATCTTCTTCGTTTGAATAAAATAAAGAAAAGTTTTCCATTATGATAGCTGCAAAACAAAAATCAAGGTATCAGCTGTATTTTAAGAAATGCTTTTTAAAATCACAACTACTTAAATTGTCTATTCAAATACATTAATACATAAATCAGTAAGCGTTATAATCGTTTTGTATGATATCATTGCTACATACTTCTTAAATCTCTTCTTAAAATACTATTGATATATGCATATGTCTTTACTTTTACTATATTATAAATATTTGCAATAACATATCTTGATGTCATCGTGCGCAGTGGGACAGCGTCAATGCGATTGATAGTGGCTTCGATTCCTTCTCGGAGTATGATTATACTGACATTATTTTAATGTTTCCAATCTAGTAAGACAAAATGTGCCGACGAGTTATGCGTAAGTAACCACAATGTCTTAAATTCGGATGGAAAGTTGCGAACGGAATGTCTTGACTCGAGGGTCCGTGACTTCCTTGCTGAGTGGGATATAACGTAAAGCTGTTAACATACCCACTAGTAGGTTAAGTACGATATACGTAATAATGACGTAGAAGGTGCAGAAGTAGGCGAGCGACGCAGTGAAGTTCCCGCAGTCGGTCTCCCAGTAGTTGTCTGCGGGTGTGCAGTACGGCGGCGCCACCATGCAGTCGTGCATGATTTTGTTCCAGTCCTCGCCTGTCACTATTCGGAACAGCATTGCTACACTGTGAATGGGCGAGTTGAAGTTCGCCCGCCTATAATATTGTACATATTTATTATTATTACATAGATTATGCAATCACTAAGTTTCTTGCGCTGTTACTTCCCAGGTTTAAGGCACCGGTGAGTGAATTATTTAATTTTTATTCTTAAAACCAAACCCAAATTTAAGTTTTAAATAATAATTATACATTTTTTTAGTTACATATTCATATAATATGGTAAAAGTTGATTTACTAAAAGGCAATTTCTTAAATATGTAACTGATTCAACAGTACCTAGTGTTCCGATCTCTAATTTTTCACAAAACAAAAATTAATCAAACAACAAAGTCAATTATTCCAAGTTTTTAAGTAGCTTAAGAAAAATGTTTATTTTGTACTTTCTGTCGTAATATATATTATTTACGGTTTTATAATATAATATGATAGGTATTTATAGTTCTGAAATATTAAAAGAAGTACCTTCCAATGCCTTCTCCGTACTTGACGTTTCCAAACACAATAGTCCCGGCGAGGGCGTAGAAGAACACCAACAGAAACATGCCGAATATAATGAAAAAGCTCTTGCACACGCTCACGCCGACTGTCAACATTAACATCTTCAAGGTGGTGTGCTTTCCCGTTATCGTGAAGAATCGAAGTATTACTACCATAAATCCAACAAAGTAGGAAAGATCGTTCTGGAACGTTACATAATATACATTAAATATTATGGCTTTTGCTGAGAGGTAAAAAATATATTATTGTGTTTTGTCAAGTTTTAATACAATATATAGTGATAGTATTTCTAAATATAAATCACAAATTAAAACTGAAACACTGTAAAAAATCGAAATATTGAGTGGACAAAATGAAAAATGAGCGTAAAAGTAGAAAAATAATAATAAAATAGCCCGCCATAATATGCCACTTAATTAAAAAAAATGCGCATTAATAAACTCATCCTTCATTCATTACACGTACATTCCTAAATTCATACCTTCGTTTACTACTATATACAAACAAACATAATATCGTTCGTACCACTACGTGCTTATTTCGAGAGCCGCAGGCGCGAATAAGCGTGTTAGCAGTATGTCCAATGAATACAAGGTCAAACATACAAAACACTTATTTAGACAACGATTATACAAACATATAATAATTTTGCTACAATCCGCAAAGTACCTTTAGTGTAAAATGCATAAATATCCATATACATCCGGCGACAGTAACCAGCAGGTCGTATCTGTTGCGGCGACTTTGCCAGTAGCCGCGGGGCGTGAACGCAATGGTTTTCAACAGCACCTCTACTACGAACACCAGCGTCAGCAGCGCCGACGTAAGCGCCAGCCGCTCCGTGTTAGAGGAGTGGCGTGACCACTGGAAAATATTTTTTATTTATTTTACTATTTTTATATATCATTTCAACATGGGACAAGAAAAATGTTTTAAAATCGTATAAAAATTTTAACTCAGCGGGATTTAAAAAAAATGTATAAAATTTTTTTACACATCAGGATTTTATTACCAAGGTTGTCTTCTGTGAGTGTCAATAAGACTGCTTTTACGCACTTTTTGTTTATCCTTTTTCTTGTATAATTATTTTATTGGCAATAAGGACAATTATATTTCTCTCATAATTCTTGTATTTAGAATTGTTTAATGCAAGTACGATTAAAAAAATATGGAAATATTATTATTTTTTTACTTAAAATTAAGTTGCCTTAGTTTGAAAGTAGAGACATGAGACAGTATTCACAGATATTAAATTTTAAAATTGGTACGTACTGTGACCGCTAGTAAGCCGCTGTTAACGAGTACGACAATAGCAATAACTCTTTTGAAGGTCAAGTTCTGTGTGACATCATAGGCAAATGCTCGCACTTTCCTACCATCCGGTCGCGGAGGTAAATGTAATGGTTGCGCAATTTTCAACCTTTTTTTTAAATCACACCTAAAACAATATGACATAAAATATACAAATAAAGAGACAACAGCAATGTTAAGATAGTTTAAACATATCGTCCACTTGGTTACTTAATTTTCATGTTTAAATTTAGAACTCACCAACGCCTTTGATCAACAGTTAATAGAGCCGTCCCTTTGTTTTCTGAGTAATTAGCGATTACCACACCAACAAACAAAGTTAAACCAATCATGCAGCCCAAAAATATATACACATGTATGTATATTGCATGTACCTGTGTATCAATTTATATATTATTGTCATATCATATATTAAAATTATGGCATATGGAAATAGATATTATATTTAATAACTTACAGGCCCCAAAGCTTTTATTAGAACATCTCGAACGTCCAACCAGCCCTTGAAAGACAACACTTCAAATAACGTGAGCAATGCATCACCGATATTGTCAAAATTAAATCGTTTCGGATTTGCCCTAAAAGAGGTGTCACAAGTATACATATATATATATATATATATATATATATATATATATATATATATATATATATATATATGTTTATATATATATTACAAACCTACAAAATGATCTCAAATAAAGATATTCCATGTTAATTTTTAATATCATCCAAAATAAAATTTAACAAGTAAGTAACTATGAAAAAATAATTAAAAAATATTGTTCCTGAATATATCACGATTCAGTATACCCGCTAAAGGTAGCATGGTTATGATCTATGTAGTGTTAGTTTCTAGTAGAATTAATAATAATATGTAGAGGCCGGTCCTGGCGCAGTAGGGGAGCGTCTGATTGAAAATCAAAATCGGTAGTGGGTTCGATTCCCACTCAGAGGAATGATTTATTTAAAATTATTTTCATTTCATCGCTTTGGTTCAAGACTAAGCGCAGCGATGAGTTCCGCTAGTCAACATGAATGTCTCGAAATTGGCAGAAAGTGGAGTACCGAGTATCTTGACACTAGGTACTTCCGGTCTAAGCAAGAACCTAAAAAAATTACATTATGTTATTGAGTGTCCAACCAATCGTGAAATTGGATGTATCACCGTATGTCTATATACTGTGATTTGCCGATATAGTAAATATGTGATATTTAATATATATTTGATAGTGTGTATGTATCCCACAATCTATACTATAGTGATATTAAGATATTCGTAGTATTAACCAGACTCTAGGCACGAGCATCGAGGGAAAGGTCTCGTTGCGTCCAGGGCGGATTTTCATCTTGGTGACGAAGACGCGGCGCATGAACACGCCCACGCAGTCCTCCCGTCGCGCTATAGTCGGGTCGTTACAGCGAGCGAGTCTAATAAAATGCACATGCATTTTTATAATGACAATGACTTTTTAAGAAGAAATTAAAACGATTTAGTTTTATAATTAGACTGTAGCCCGGATGCCGAACAGAAAGAATATCGCACATTAACCTTTTACCCCCGTGCCTGTCCCTGCCTGTTTATAATTAGACACACATTAACCTTTTACTGTCATCCCTGTAGCCATCCTTGTCTCTCCCAAATAAATACAGTGCAACACGCTCGCACATGCCCAATGACCGCAGTGGTATTGAATTGTAAAACTTTTCTCTGAATATATAAGATTTATTTTTCGTATTCTTTTTAGCTTAGCTTGAAATTATTATTCACTTACATTTCGAACGGACCGTATTTATTACATCTTTTTAAACTCTATAATTGTATCCAAAAAACTCAATAATACATGAGTAAATTAACAGTGAAAAATACAGTTTATATCATAATAAATTAGCACAAAATTTAATATGTATGATTATTAATCTGTCAAAACTAGCACTAAGTCAGCAGGGCATTCTTAGAATAGATTCAAAATCAAAATATTTTGATTTCATTATTTTTTTAAGTTAATTCGTAAATCAAATGTGGGGCGTCAACACTACTAATAGGTAAAGAGGTCATTGTACGATATTTTTTTCTATTTCGCGACCGGGCTATACATTTAAACATTTAAATTAATTTAAATAAGAGATCAATTATATGTTATAAGAGGTGTACACATAACTGAGTGAAATTAGTAAGTCAATACAAAATCATCTCCTATTTTTCTAACATTATAGTAAGAAGTTTTATTCTAAATTTTAAAAGAACCTACTTGACCATTTCGGCGTATAATCTATTTTTTAAAAAAAGAATTATCATAATTGGTCTATTCTGTAAACATTAGGCGTGGTCTTACAAAAAAAAATATATACATGTCGAATTAAGAACCTTTTCCTCTTTGTTCGTCGGTAAAAACTGGTGTCTCAGTTGACACGTTGTCTTAGCAACGTGAATCTCACTTTATACAACCGTTTATGTCAATCATATGGTAGTGTGTTTCATTTATTTATGCATTATGCCAAAAAATATTAGAAATCTACACTCCTTTATTATGTGAACTACAGCTGCGTTAAATTTCATGCTCCCACGTCCTCGTAATATTGTTAAAAAGTTTTTGCTTCACGTAATGGTAAATAGATTTAAACTTATATGTACAACACATTTGTCAATTTACTTACAAATAATAGATATCAATATAACGAATATAACGAACAGAAACAGGAAGTAGACGTGTACAGAGTAGATAGGACTAATGCCACAGACTATAACAATATAAATAAGTATAACATTTACTTATAAGATATAAATACTTAGAAGATTATATTTTGTTCAGATAAAACAAAGTACCTACCTTCCTCCATAAAGTTGCACACCATAGCTCGCGAATACGAACATTAGTAAAATGAGAAGTGTTGATACCTGCAATGTTAATATTTGTTTTTAAATACTAAGTTAAATTTTTATAGGCTTTAAAGAGAAATTAACTTAAAAGTATATGTGCATACGCCCGCTTTAATTGTAGTACTTAGACTAACTTATAACATAATAAAATCAAATAGTAAAACATAATGACAGGTTTAAATTATATGAGCGCCGATTAAAATAAATGGAAAAGTATTTTAATTAAATTCATATATTTATTCTATACATAATTTTTTTATATTTTTGCGAATATGATATTTGTGGTGGGTACATACATGGGTGGGGAAAATATCAGAGATACAATAAAAATATATAAACAGCAAAAAAAATATATAATCACTTAAATAGCGATCAATTTCATTAGATTGGGATAGGGTGTAATAAATCTATATATACAAATTTGTGTCTAGGTGTAAAATTTATGCCGGTATATAGAATACTAAAAGATAAAAATATTTATTGTTATTTTATGAATAAAATATTATTAACTTGGAATTCTCTTGTATATTGTTTCATTAATTAGTTAAATAATAATATTTAACAAATAATTTTATTTGTTAAAATTTACAAAAGGATATCCAAGATAAATGTAACACATAAAACACAGTACCAGCAGTATCTCCTTGAAGCCACGACACAGCTCGTAGACGACCTTGCGCATATGCGGCACCAGCGTGAAGATGCGCAGCGGACGCACGCAGCGCAGGATCATCAGCATCTGCGCGGCCGAGCCCGGCGGCACGCGCACCGGCATCCAGCATAAGAACGTCAGTGACACCTGCACAAATAATTTAAATATTTTTTTTTGTTTTTAAACCACTGCCCAGTGTCTGACTGTAAACGAACGTCGGAATCAGTGGAAAGCGAAGTACGGAGTGTCTTGACACTGGGTACTTTCTGTCTTCTACCATCCTATGCGGAATAAAAGCGTGAAGCTAAAATTGAACACCGCGGGACGCGAACCTGACCTGACCTGACCTGACTAGTAAGACAAGTGTTCTATATCTAGCTGTATCGTAATTGTAAGCATATAAGAGAATGCTATATATTAAATATTTTGCTGTTTTAGTGTTATTTCACATTGAGTTCCATTTTTAATTTCACTCTCTAAGAGTTTTATTATATATAAAACTCTTAAAAATATTTATATACTCTAAGTATGTGAACTGTCAGTAAGTGAAGTGAACTTACAATGTAAATGAAAACATCCAATACAGCTGCTGCGTCTTTTAGATAAGCCTTTGGAGTAAAAAATAGACCATCTGCTAAAATTTTTAGAGCAAGCTCTAGGCTCATAAACACTACAAACCCATACTCGGCTATCTGAAAAGTAAATAATATAATCGTTGTTTACCTTTTACCAAAAAAATAAACTTTACTTATAATAACTTTAATAAAATTGTTATTAATTGATATATTTCAATACCTGTAATACAAAATTTTCCATCACTCTATAAGCAGGAGTTTCAAACATCATCGAAAGGCAGGACATTGTGGTGACCATTATCATTACCCAGTCTAAATAAGTTACAAGGCCAAGAAAGTTACTGTAAAAAATATATATATCAATTAATTTATCTTTTAATATAACGTATTTTATATAAAACAATTCTATTACAGAACTTTAAAAAGCTTGAAAATATCTGAGGAATGGACAAATTTAAATCGTGTGTCCTTACAGCAAAAAAAACACATATAATACAAAACAAAATTATAAATATTTTAAAATTTATTAATATTTCCGCATTCTTGTTATTAATAACATTTATATAAAATTTCAAAAAGTTTAGATTACCTAGAGATTTATTGATGTGAACTTAATGTAATACTCACTGGAAGCTCTTGTAGTGTACTTTCCTTTCATTACCAGTGACGGGGTCACGCAGGCGTGCGTCGTAGCGGGCGTCGACTATAGCGCGGCAAATCTTGCGGAACCGCGACTCGCGCGGTACTATTAGCAGAGGTGTATCAAATAGTGGATGATTCTCGCGAAGGTCTTCCTCGCGTTGATTTCTATACAAATATCCCATATGTATAAAGTTCTATACAAATATCCCATATGTATAAAGTAAAATTAAAGTGGCTTAATCCAAAATTCATATTTTATGGTAAATTAAAGAATTTGCCTTTTTAAAATTAATTTGAAGAAAAAGTGACATATATAGTAAGTTTGGCCTTTTCTAGCAAAAAAAAAGTCTATAACGTTTTAATAAAATGACAGAAAATATGTTTCCAAATCGTTCTATGTATTAAAGTCATTTTCTTAATTTATTATAATATATTTTTCTGTATCTATATACTTTATACATTTTAATAGTTAATGTACCTATTCGGTTTATTTAAATACAATAGTTTGATAACTAAAAATAATAAATTTTACAAAATATCAATGAATGTGATAGAGGCAAACAATTATTATAAAACCTCGATCTGTAAATTTGTTTATAAATTTCATTTAAATAATTCAATGGAATATGCACGATTTCTACATTCGACCACACGCATGTCATCTTAACAGAATACAGTTTATAACACTATAGTTACCTCCTCATTTCAGCTTGTTGTCTCTTGGCCTGCAAGAGGCGTATGTCGAGGTAGGGGGGACGCGCGCGCGACGACGGCACGACGCGTGAAGCTGCGCCTATGTCACCGTTTTCCAATAGATGTTCGTACGTTTGCTTTAGCTTTATGGACCCGCTACGGACCGACCGACGGATTGATCGGGAGCCGAATCTGATCCAAATTCAACAATTCTAATCTGAATGTATTGATGGTAATACTGTATTTATATTAATTAGTTTCAACATAAAGTTAAAATATATTATATTATCTATAGATATGTATAGGTTTGATCAGATTGAGAAAAATACAAATGTTTTGCAAACAATATAAAACTTTTGTTAGTAATTTATTTTAATATAATCATCAATAGGAATTGAGTTATATGTCACATTATGAAAAAAAATCTCTAAAGATGTTAAATATCTGTTTATCGAGAAATAGCGTTGTGAGAGAGTACAATTGGATTTCTCAAATATTAACAAAAAAATAAGTATTGATGCCAACAATTGGATTTATAAGCATTACTAACTTTTTCTGATCAACGCGTAGTTGCTTAGCGCTGGATACAGTTCCTTGTGGTTTCAAACCTGATTTGCCTCCTGTAGCCAACATTGCCGAGTCCCCAAGAACAAGGCGTCGATGATTATTTGAGTCACTGTAGTTTATAAAAATACGATATATGATAAATTGATATTTGAAAGTATACAAAATAATATAAATCTATATAAATTATTCGGTATATACCTTAAACTTTATGTAATGAATGACGACCTGAAAATTATAAGAAAATAAAACATAAAAAAAATAAACAAAATCAAAATCTATTTAAAATTATATCTATTATTCAATAAAAATAAGTATATATTAAGAAAAAGAATAAATAAAAAATAATATAGATTTTGACAAAACAAAAGAGACTACGTGCTGACTGTAACGGAATACGTAATTATTCCTTACTTTTCTATTAAGGTTAAAATTTTTGTTCAAATTTGTGTGGGACCAATCTCTATCCATTGCAAAAACAATCATCTAAATAGGTCTATTTTGTAAAAAGTTGTATGTAATGTAAAACTAAATATGCATGTCAAATTAAGAACTGCCTCCGTTTAAAAATATAAAACATTTCCCAATATGTTCTCACTTAATAATGGAGGCAACGACGTGTCTGCGCAGCGCGGAGCTGGGGCGCTGCGCGGGCGGCGCCACGGTCAGCGTCTTCACAAAGCAGCGTTTGCGGTACGGGAAAGAGATCTTGTCCACACCGATATACTCGAACGCCCGGCGCGACACATCTACGTGCGCCCCGCGCCCTCCCTCCTCCTCACCTTCCACTTCGCACACGAACTGACGCATAAATGATTCGCGCACCTAAAATTAAACGACAATTAAATCTAATTTTTTTTTAGCTTCACGCTTTTCATAGCAGGGTAGACAGAAAGTACCTAGAGTCGACACACTCCGTACTTCGCTTATTTTTAAAACACGTAACTATATGTGTTCAACGTATGGTTAAACGTTCGATGTATTATAGTGGTTATGGCGCTGGTTTCCAAAAGCCACACAATAACATACAAAGAAAAGAATAAAAAAGGTTTCATAAATAAATACAGAAAGCAAAAGCGGGTCTTCTTAGTAATAGAAGATAACCTGAGAAAGCAACTTATTCACAAGTCACAACAGAAACGGATTAATGCACATCATGAAATGATTGCAGAACACATTTCTATATATGTTTACATTACGATTATTTCTTTTGTGATATTTTTGTTCTGATAACGTCACTGATATCTTGTTGTTGAAATGATAATAGAAAGCTTGCAAAACTTACCTTAGGCAAATTAAAATCACCAGGAACTTTATGTAACTTAGTCATCTGTGGACTGTCTGGAAATTTTTCAAATATTCTCAGGCGGAATGGAAGACTTTCTTTAATCTCAGCGCTCTGCTGACGATATCTCAATTGCTTCAACTTTTTAATATCCTCGTCCAATTCTAAGTTGTCCAAAATTACAGCTACGAAAAGTGACAGCACAATCTGAAATTTATGTATTTAAAATTGCAGTAGACGTACATAAAAATGGGTTACCCATTATTGGTTAATATTTTAAAGATATTTTGTTAAAAATTATATTACCAATGTCACAAACAAATGGTATAGAATGAAGTATATAGCAACTAGAGGAGTTAATGTCTGGCTCGTCCGGATCATAGTTTCGTCCATTACTTCCACCCATGCTTCTTGTGTTAATATTTGAAACATAGACATAAAAGCCTGGAATTAAATTATATTTATTGAAATGCAATATTTATAGTTTTATTCATTTACTATTATTTAAAGCATGGATGCACAGACCACGGTATGCCAGTCGAATACTGAAAACCAAAAAAAAATATGTTCGAAAAGTGATTTGAATCTCGAGCGCGTTATTTGAATCCAGCGCCCAAAAATGCTAAGTCAAGTAACATCAGTTGCTGCCTTTATACATCGCGATATAAAGCTCAATACGATAGAGAAATCAAGAATATTTTAGCGCGGTGTGACCAAACGAGATAGTAATAGTCCCGAATTCCCGATTGCTCGTGTAGTAGATACACAAAATTTCAGAGTCCTATGCACGGTGTAAAAGGTATGCTAACCGCAGCGTCCGACAACCGCAAGCCGAGGTCGAAGCCCCGCAGGTGGCGCCCTTGCGGTCGTCGACATTCTCTCATGCAGCCACGCTTGCTATTTTGGCAGGGTTAGAGCATCATCTTCCCACCCCCTCCCGGTGTCACAGTGAAGACCAACAGGGTCAACAGCATGTACTCATTGACATAAAAAAAACAGCGTCCGACACAGTCCCGATTTGGCACCGGCTGGCGACGGCAACTATGGGCATCTGTGCTGCGCCCTGGGTGCTGTGCTACGCGGTGTAGAACTGAGGTTGTGTCGCAATCGCAGTGAGTAAACACAGCTTTTCTCACACACTCCCGTTCATCAAAGGTGTGACTATAGTGAAGTGTCAGAAAAGTACTTACTCTCCCCCACTGAAAGGTGAGGGGAGAAACCAAATCATCACCGTCGGTATGGAGGGGCTCCCAATGGCCGATATCTTCAGGTACTTGCGTACCTTTCACGCCAAGGCCTACGATGGCCTGCTAGAGTTCGCGGCAGCGAATGAGAGCACGCGCTCTCTGGACGCCGGCCCGAGCGCCGATAATGTGCCCCGAGGCACAATTAAACCCACGAACACTCGATATCTCTCGAGCGCTCGATAGCTCTCCTCTTCTGGGTCGGAGATGAAGGTGTCCAGCGCAGAGTTGGACAGCTCCTCTACGGAAGGAGAATTTGAAACGGTAGTATCGAAGCCCGCCAAATGTAAGGCGAAGAAGGCCCCTCACGCCCTAGTGCCATCTACAGCACAAACACCGTGTCGCTGTCCCAACTACCCCCCCCCCCCTAATTGCTTCCCCTGCTCACTTTGGTGTTTTCGCCCTTCTGGCATAGCAACCAGCATTACGCTGCCTTCCCGCCCGAAATTACCGACGCTGGTTAACATACAAGAGAAGAGCAAATGGAACGAAGTATCCGCGTGGATGGTTCGTAATAATAAACGAAATGGAACGAAGTATCCGCGTGGATGGTTCGTAATAAAGTAAATTACAGCTCCGCGAGGCTAACATCTATTGGAATAAAAGTCCAAGTCCAAGAGATACTGGCGTAGGTCCACACATACGCGTTAGAGGACGAACGACAACTCCGGGTTGTCATTAAGGCGAGCTCCACGTCGAGTTCAAAGTTACCGGTCAAAGTTACCGGTGTGCGAAGTATACCGCATGCACAACATGCGCACTAAAGCGAAATACGATTCAATATTCGTTATGTTAGAATTGAACGACGCCGGAAAGGAGGTCTTCAACTTCCGATCCGTATGCAACCTGACCGGGATCAGGGTAGAACGTCCCCGCTACAAGAGACTAATAGAGTAATGTCACCGTTATCAAACTACGGCCACTCAGCTAAGCACTGCCACGCGCGCCTGCAGTGCCTGAAGCGCTTGAACGACCAGGGCACTGCAGAGTGCCCGCGCAAAGTACCCAACCCCGTGATTCCAACCCCTTCAGTGTACAAGTCCTGCAAGCTACTTATCGCTTATAATGGACTTTACGAGCGCGCTCGACTTATATGTAGCTAAAACGGTTCAAACATGGCTCGATTACAAGCGATATGCGATGATGTCAACCTACTGGAAGCTATCGTAGGCTTCCAGGCTAAATAAAATAAAATCACCAAGGATAATCGATGGCGGTCTCAAATAGATTCACCCTATTGCTCGCCGACTCACGTCTCACGCGCGTTAATCTAATAGCCCTAAAAATAGCGGCATTTAACGTAAACGGTGTCAAAGGCCAAAAATAATTAATGAGTGAGTACGTCCACTCTCGTCAATTAGATTTCTTCTGTATACAGTAGACTTTTCTTAAACCTAGCATTCGCTCTCCCGGTATTGCGAATTTATAGGATTGTGAGGAATGATAGGGTCTCCGCAGCTGGATGCACTATGACTTATTACAATAAGAATTTACACTGTATACCGCTAAACCCTTCGTCGCTTGCTAACATCGAAGCGTCACTGAGCCAGGTGTTCTAACAGGCCAGCAGCCATAGTCATAGCCTCTATCTATCTTTCGCCAAATAAAAATAAAAAAGCGACATCAAGTCGCTCCTCGACATGAGTGACTCAGTCTTTCTGACTGGAGATCTCAATTGTAACATATCAGCTGGAATTCGTCGAGAACTACTAAAAAAGGTAAGATTCCCGATGAAATAGCTGAGGCACAACGCGGCGATTCTTAAGAATGTTACCCTCTGGCAACATTCTATTCAATCGCAACCGAAACTAGATTCCAATCATAGGCCGGTTTTAATTAAATTAGGCATGGAGCGCCAGGCCTCAGGCGCCTCAGGCCCTCCCACCGAAACAATAACAGATTGGAAGAAGTTTTCTAAGTTTCTTCGAGCAAACAATTCTCTGCGCAAGGAACTCGTACCAGGTTATCACTGACTCGGTTGATTTAGCAATAGACGCGGCTAATAAATTCACTGACTACATTAAAGACACAATCCTCAGCTGTTCGAAAGAAGTTACAAACATACCGGTAGGGTGATTTGACATGTCAGTAAAGCATAGGAAATTAATAAGGCGTAAAAACACCGCTGCTCGACGACACGACTCCTTCCCGACAGACGACAACCGTAGGGAACTCAATAGGCTGAAGAGAAGTGTTCGACATACTCCGCAGCGAGCCCTGAGACAAGAAGCTCGAGAGGCTCGCGCCTTCGCAACAGGCTTTCTGGGCGTTGTCGTGAGCCTTTCAGTCGGACGGCCTCCCGTCAATGCCACCGATAAAGCGAAATGTTTAGCTGACAGTTTAGAGGCTCAATGTTTCCCCAGCGATCAGCTTTGCGACGCGGACCACCAGACAAAGGTTGACTCCGAGGTAGCAACCTAGGCATATTTACCCCCTCGGGTGAACCGCTTTGCCCGACCTCTGCCGGTGAGGTCCAAAACATTATTAAAAACCAAAAGACCAGAAGGCCCCGGGGCCCGACTGTCTTGATAATAGGACTTTGACCGCCGCCCTCTACACCACTTCTCGCCACTCTTTCATTATTGCCAAGAGACTCCAGGCGGCTGCCGACGCTCTAAGCGCTTGTTACCGTAAATGTAATTGAGAATCGAGATCAATCCTGAAAAATGTGCTGCGGTATTATTCGTCTCAGACACGAAGCAGTCTCTACCATCTTTCTTTTAGATAAGCCTATAATTTAGACTACCAATTCTCCTTCAGAAAAAACATTAGTCGTGTGTGTAATTCGGCCCGCTTCTATCTTAACAGATTACATCCTCTAATACGCAAACGTAGTAAAATGTCACTTAGAAATAAGCTGACATTATACAAAACCGGCATATAGCCCGTCCTCACTTACGAACCGATATTGCGGTTTTAATTTAAGTGAAGTGTCAACAGAAAGAAATAAGCGCGAAAATACAAAGCAAACTAATAAGTCGTTGAGAATAAGTGTAGTTTAATAGTGTTTGCAAGTAATGGGGACGCAATAGTTCTTGTGTAGATTTTAACTCGACTAGCCGGTGTCATATATTTTGATCCACATTCAACGTAGATTTCCTATTGCAGTGTTAACCCGTGCCGTGTATAATTGTGTTATTAAATCGCAAGTAAAACTCTGTTATTAATAGGTGTTTCCCTACCTATTTAGTCAATTTTAATCAAACTTAGCTTTAATGTTGGCCAAATATTAAAATAAAATAAATAAATTAATATTTTTTATCAGAATTTCTCTAACTGTAATAATTACGTCATTATTTCAGATGTAAAATCTTTATAAAAATCTTAAAATTTCTGAGATATAACAGTTATTTCTATTTAATCAATAACATTTAATCATTTATTTTTTAATAATTTTTAAAAAAGGATGGGTAAATTAAGTAGGTACTGTAATTATTTTTAGGTGTTAATCCTAGCCAGGACAAGAACGCAACATGAAGTAGCCAGCACCTAGTAAAACACGTAAGGTTAAAGATGAAAATTGGCAGTTTCAAGAAATTTGTACTGAGCAATACTTTTTTGTATGGTTGCATAACAAAGTCGTTAGTTTAATTTGCAAGAATTCTGTTGCAATTCCAAAGGAATATAATGTAGATAAATGTTATCTTTAAAACTGGACCTTATTGGTCAGCAAGCAATGTTTACCAAATCCATTCAAGATTGAGAAACCGCTATAGAAGTTAGTTATGAAATTTCTCTAATGATAGCAAAGCGAAGTCACCACTTCAATGATGGCGATTTTGTAAAAGTATGCATAAAAATTGCAGCAAAAATGTTTGAGAAAATTCAACTGAATCGTATGACTATCCAAAGATGAATTATGCGAATTATGTCTTTGTCAGGTAATAATTGCAGAACAATTGAAAAAACTAAGATCATTGAATTTTTTTCATTAGCACTCGACGAATCTACTGACATTAGTTCCACAGCTCAACTTATCATGTTCATACGAGGTGTTACACAAAATTTTGAAGTCTTAAAAGAGTTTTAGGATTGTGTTCATTGGACATTCACACCAAAGGAATTGATATACTTAATGTACTTTTGGATGAGTGTTCAAAAGCTGATTTGGAGTTATCAAAAATTATCGGGAGTTGCGACTGATAGTGCTCTTTCGAAGATTGGTATCAATTCCGGATTAGTTATTTTACTGAAAAACAGCTACAAGAAAAAAGCCATCTGTTCTAAAAAACTGAATTCCAAAATGTCATGAAAGAGGTAGATTCGACTGTAAATTTCATAAAATCACGACAACAAAAATCACAGACAATTAAAACAATTCCTTGAAAGCGAATTCGGAGATTTACTGTATTATACAGAAGTAAGGTGGCTAAGTCGTGGATTGACTCTGGAACGATTTCTATATTTAATAAATTTTCTGGCGGAAAAGCAAAGGGATTGCCCGAAACTTAAAAATCCTGATTGGTTGTGTGATTTGGCTTTTTGAGTTGACATTACAAATCATATGAACGTCTTGAGCACCCGGCTTCAAGGCAAAAATCGACTGATTTCCCAGCTTTCAGCTCATGTATCATCCTTTCAATGCAAGCTGACACTTATCAGATCACAATAGAATTCTGGAAATTACAATCATTTTCCGAATTATAAGAAAATGGCTGAAAAATTCAACAAATCTGTGATTAATTTCAGTTATGTAGAAAAGCTAGATATTTTTGTTCAAGCTTTTCAAGACAGATTTTCGGAGTTTAAAAAAGTGAAACCTCTGTTGGACATATACAGCAATCCTTTCATGATTTCAGTTGTAAATGCGCCAGAGTCAATGCAGCTAGTAATTTCACGATTTTAGTTGTAATATAATATTAAAACAAAACATCGAAACCGCCTTGCAAAGGAAAAGTTGGAAGCAGTTTTTCGTGTTGCTACAAGTAAATTTGAGCCAAATATAATATATATAAAAAAGATTGAAAGCCCTATGAATTGCCACTTTTCAAATTAATATATTTTTTTCAATTTTAATAAATTATTATCAATTCTTTATTGTCTTTAATTACCTATACTTCTGGCGGCCGGCCCGCCATCAGTTCATGATTTGACCAAGTGGTCTGCCCTATTCTTAATAACTCTGTGCAACCATAATTTAAAGTAAGAAATTTAATTACTTGAAAAACATGGCTAATGAAATTTCTGAACATAATATTATGATATTTTAATTATAATTTAATGATACTTTTTATAGCTTCACGTTTTTATCCCTCATAGTAGGATAAACATGAAGAACGTAAAGTTAATATATATATGTTTACCTCTGGAAATGTTTCAAATTTTGTGAATTCACACAGGAAACAGAACAACTGCATTGAGATGGATGAACTTATTATTAACAAACACATGGTGAAAATGATTAGACTTCCCAACTTTTTCCCAGGTCCAAAAATTTTATATACAAATCCTTCAAGCAGTGGTGACGCTTTAATGAGACGGACTATACGAAGAACCTAAAAAAAGAAATTAACTTCAATATTATTAAATAGTAAGATCTTTACAATGATATTAAACACAAATATTTTTTAGACACAAAGATACTATTTTAATACCAGGATTTGAACCCACACCACTTAGATGTTACCGACAAATGTATTTGAAACAAATGTATAATGATTTTGACACAGCTTAATAACACTGCATGGCTTAATTGATTAGAGCACTCACAAAATAAAATCGGCTACCTTTAAATTTTTGCATATTTTGTAAAAATATTTAACTTATCCTATGTGAAACCATAACCACTTTAGAAATCAAGAATAATTTCAGCTGGTACCTGAAAATATGTGAAGCCTGACATATACAGTTGAGGTATTATATGAATTGTGGTGCCAATCGCCAGAAGTAGTTCAAATTTGTGAACTGAGTGCTTGAAATATCCTTTCCATCCCAAACACCATACTTTTATTAAAGCTTCTAAGTCCAAAAAGATTGTAAATGCAATCTAAAAAATTAATGATAAATAAAATATAAAATGTTCTGATATTTAATTTATAACAAACTATTACAAAATTAAAATGGACTATTTAAGAAACAGTTCAGAATTATACAAAAAAATACCTCAATATAATAATATTTTTCATAAAAAAATTCCCTTGGATTATCATCATGTTTAAAGTTCATAGTAGCTGTGATTATCCCATTGGCTAATACAACACCCATTACAATAAGTCGAAAATATGCTGATCGTAGCATTTTATGGAAAATCTCTGGTGCACTCCCTGCAAACAATTTCAATAATTATAACATAAAAAATTGACTCAAACTTATCCTAAATTTAATATAGCAATACCAGAATGCTTATTTTCATCTATGGTAACCAATTTCCATCCATTGTCATCACCAGTAAAAAATTGGGTTGTACTCCCTTTTGTAATAGGATTTCTAACACCCCACATTTGCTGAAATTGGACTCTTATCTCATTGAATGTTTCAGTGATAACGGCTATGAACACATTCTTTACCAGCCAGGCAAGAAAGAAAATCATTGTGCTGAAACAAATTTTTAAATTAATTACCCAATAAAAAAATATTTTTCAATACTACATATGTTTTTAGAAATAGATAATGAATAGAATATGTAAAAAGGAGATGACCTTATCAAGATATTTAATCTGTAATAAGTATTTAACTATTTAAAATAATACTGGTTATATGTGTTATATAGGCTATACACATACATATTACTGTGATACTGTTGTGTATTGTATTTTTAAGTTAGATTATATTATAGTTGTATGTTGTGTATTGTATTTTTAAGTTAGATAACTTTTAATATTAAACAGATGTATAGAAGTTATACAACTATATAACTTAAAATGGAGTATAGAACTGACTTAACATTTGAAAAATGAGGGATAATTATAACTTCAAATTATTTAATAAAATAATATGTTTATAATTCATTATATGACAAAATAATTCAAAACAAAAATACCCACCTAAAGTAAAGAGCTGACCTCCATGTTGGCAAGGAATCAATGGCTCTATACATAATAAAAACCCAACCTTCTTGTGATGATGCTTGATAAACAGTAAACAAGCTAGTTGCTAAAAAAAATTATACTCATTATCATTAAACATTTTTAATTGAGTATAAAAACTCCTAGCACAAGTCTGCTAGAAGCTAAAATATATTTAAAAGATTTTTTTTACCAAATTCTTCAAATCCATTAAATCCCATTATGTATTTTGACAAGTTGAGTTTCATACACTTCATTCCAGCAGGACACTGATAACCAGAATTTGGTTCAGGTGAACAAAATGTGTCAGGAATTGCTAAAGAATTAATAGTTATTTCACTAAAATAAAAATATAAAAATAAGTTTTTATAGTAATACTATGTCAAGTATATTTTTTATAAGCTTCAAACATTGGTTAATACTAACCTAGGATCTGTATTGTTCCTGACACAGTGATGGGTTAATTCTCCAAAAAATTGCACTCCCAACAGGCTATACAATGACATGAAGAAGAGAAAAAATAATGTCACATTGTAGATTTGCTGGCTTGATCTCCTGCAAAGGGGCAATGCATTATAACAAATTCTGGCAAGGCATATTATTGAATTATATAGAAAACAGGTAAATTTTAATCATATATTTGAACTATACTCATTAATTGAAATTTTTAAATAATTTACATATCTTCTTTTTCTATTATTTACTATAGCTTAAATTTATTGCAAATTAGATTTTTTATTGATTCTAATTTGAATTATTCATTATTATTGAGAACTGCAATATATGTTATAAGAACAATAAAGAACCCTTAACTTGTTTTATTTACTGACAATTTAATTATTTTATGTAAACTTACTTGAATATTTGATTTATTCTAGATTTAGGCATTGAAAATTTTAAAAATACTCTGAGAAATCTAATCATTATAAGCGGTCTTGGGGCTCGCAAAATGCTTAAGTAACTATATCTTGGCACAATTCCAGTCAACTCAAACATTTGGAGTAGAACAGACACCCAAAGAAAAAAAACCATGGAAGCATCAAATTGGCACCAATGATCTTTTAAATAAGCAACATCACCCTGTCAATAAAGATTTTATTAAATGTTAAATAATTAAGATACATTTAATGCTACTAATTGTTTATTAACACTACCTATGCATATTAACTTAAAATAATCAATATACCTTCAAAATTCCTCGTATATGCATTTTTGCAATCATTTCTGCCGTAAATAGAAGTGTGACGCAACAATCAACTGCAAATGTAATTGTTTGCAGATATGGATACTTTTCAAAAGACTTTGGTGTATTTAATGAAACAGACATCAAACTTAAGAGTGCACAAAACCTTAAAATTCTTCTAACCCATAACTGAAAATCAAGTATTATAACAATAATTAAATAATAAAAAAAAACATATTTTTCAGTGATTTATTTTTACTTACCTTATTTACCCATTCTATATCAGCACTTTCATTAAGTGACTCTTCAGGACCATAGTCCGCGAGCACAGGCTCTCCCTTTAAGCTTTGTTTTCTGCCCAACATAGTGTTAAATGTTAGTTACTAGATATTAAAAATATTTATGGAATAATAAAAAACGATTTATGATTGATATAATATATTAAGAATGGTTTTTCTTCCATTATAAATAATGAAGATTTAGGGTATCTCATTTAAAAAGAAAATATTTGTTCATTCAATGCTAAATTTGTAAGATAGAGAAATTAAAGCGACTATAAATATTGATTATTTCAAATACAACAGATTACATTATTTTGAAGGTTTTTGACGTTAATTTGTGACACAGATTGAAGTTAATATAGATTATAGGCGTCAATTTTGTTTAACTCATGTATTTTACCTACCCACAGGCTTTAAAAATGAAAGATATTAGTAATTGCCTATAAAAACTTTAAAAATATTATATTTATGAAATGCTACAACCATCTGTGAATTCATAATAAAAATACTGAACTAAGTGATTTTTGTCATTGTAGTTGTTTCTAAAGTCTGTGTCTTTGTTTATACTCCGTATCCCAGCAACGGAATGCTTATACCCAACAATATTCACAGAGTACATTATTTATATATATAATAATATTTATATAATAATATATATATATATATATGAATAGAATAATCTTTTAAATATGTAATTCTTATGATTTTCCTAAATACATTACTTAAGGTGAAAATATATAATGTAAGCGTAGTATTGTATGATATACATAAAACTCAATTATTGGGATAAGACAACCAATAAATTAGTGGGTGGATTTAATTATCTCATCAAAATGTTTATTTACATGAGCAAAAAGGTACGTTAAATACACTATATTAAAATAAAATAAATTATTAGAAATAAACTACTTTATCATAAATTCTAGATTGCTATACCAAAACAATCAAATGTGAATTGTTTGGCATGGAATCACTCTTCAGGATATATTGCAGTTGGAGGAGAAGATGGAATGTTAAAAGTATTAAAATTAGAATCAGGTAAATTATGGTCTAAGCTTAATTAATTTATTGTAATTCTTTTGTAAAACTGTTTAAATGTCAATATAATTTTAGGTGGCAGTGGAAACCTTTCTATGAATCTTAGTCTAGAAGGTCATACAGGACAAGTTTGTGTTGCTGTATGGAATGAAGTTTTTCAAAAATTAACTACTAGTGATGAACATGGTGTTATAATTGTTTGGATGTTGTACAAGGTTTGATTTATCTGGAATCTGATATAGATTAAGTATTTATATGATATATAAAATTAAACATAATAGTTCCTATAGGGTTCCTGGTATGAAGAGATGATTAACAATAGAAATAAATCTACAGTAGCCAGTATGGCTTGGGGATCAGATGGCCAAAAAATTTGTATAGCATATAAAGATGGTAAGAACTGAAATAATTAATAAAGTTAAAAAATGATTAATTAATATTAAACCATTAGAAATCCCTTAAATCATGTCAAGACCTATGAATCTTACTACTTTTAATGTTGATTTTTACAGGTGCAGTTATTGTGGGTTCAGTCGATGGATCCAGAGTCTGGGGTAAGGATATCAAGGGTTCAGGTTTGAGTGCAGTCCAATGGTCTCCAGACAACTCTTTACTCCTTTTTGCTATATCTAATGGAGAACTTCATCTTTATGACGATCAAGGAAATTTTACAGTATGTATTGATAATTTAAATTATCTTGATTTTTCCTGCCTGGTAGGGCAATATGTGCATCGTTAGGTTCCTCTACCAAATGCTGTATATCTGTTAAATAAAAAAAGTAAAAAATAGTGGATTGTTTTAATTGTAGGTTACACTATTTGCCTGTCCTAATATATGATGGTGGCTTTTGTTTGTCCATTATTAAAATTTTTATAAGTATTTTTATGTATTGTTCAAAAAATTATTTTAAATCTACAAGTATTGTTCACAAATCTACTTTCAGATGCAAGTTGCAAGTAATGCTGTACCAGGAGCTGGACTAATGGAGATAGTTTGCATGGACTGGTTTGCTTGCCGAGCTCCAACCAGTAGACCTGTTCTTGAAATATGTTATAAGAATGGAATTTTATTATTAATGAAGTCCTGTACTGAAGAAGGTTAGAATAATGCTAACTTTTTTTTATTTCTAATACAATAACATCAAATTATTGGATTTATTCAAACATAATAACACTTATACATTATACAAAGTACATATGCCATGTATCGTTTATATATTATTCATTAGTAAGACTACAATTTTTTTCTATAGCATATAATTTAGATATATAATTTAGATTTTAAGTGAAGAATAATTTTGCCCCTAAGTCCCGATATGTGTTCTCTCATTTCCATGAGCTTTCTAAATCTTCAGCTTGTAAGCATTGACCTTTAATCCCCTAGCATATATTTTTGTAACAGTAAAGTAATTTGGGAAAAAGTGCAAAGATAAGTTTGTTACTTTTTGTTTAATCTGTAATAAGTCATTAAACAAATATTAAACTTGCACACTAACATCCTTGAAAAATTAGTTCCACAAGATTTATTACATTTTATAGAAATTAATAATAAACATAGAAAAATATTAAAATTGAAAGTAAAATTAAGATATCAATAAAGGCTTAATTTTTTAATTTGGAGTTTTTTACGAAAGCGAGTAGAGATAAATTGTTCGGGAAATAGGTACAAGCACGTATAAGTTAACAAGTTTATTATGTTGCTGAAGTCTTTGTCGTCGCACATGGCACGCGATTAAGGGTTAATATGCAACATGTAAAAAGTTGAAAACTGTCATAGTGTCTTAACTCAATTTAGTAATGTACAATGTAAGATTTTTTTGCTCTTAGAAAGCATCGTCGTAGATACTAAAATGACTATAATTGATTGCCACTGGAATCATAACGGCACTGTGTTAGCTGTGGCAGGGCAAACACAAGAAAAAACTAATGTAATACAGTTTTTTAGTGCTTATGGAGAGGTATGCTATATTTATTTAAAAATGAATTAAAATAACTAATACATTTCAAATTCTATATTAAGGTTTCTATAATATAAGTGCCGGTCGTGGCGCAGTGGACAGCATCTGACTGAGTGGACTAAATCCGATCGGTTGTGGATTCAATTCCCAATCAGGAGGATGATATTTAAATTATTTTCATTTCTTCGTTCTGGTAAGACAAAGCGTGGCTTTGAGTTCCGCCTCCCACTGAATACGCAATGTATCGAATTCAATTTTAAGCGGAGTGACACTAGGTTCTTTCTGTCTATTCTGCTATGCAGGATAAGAGCGTAAAGCTGATAAAAAATAGTGTGGACATTAATATGCCAATATCATAAAGATTAGAATTATTTTCTAGCACATTAGGACATTACGTGTCCCTGGGGGATCCATGCGAGCGCTGTCCTGGGAGCAACGGTCGTTGCGCCTCGCTATTACTATTGATTCTTTTATATACTTCGCAAATGTAAAACCTGATCATAAGTATGCATTTTATGGCAATACTTTAGCTTTTGTATCTGGCACAGAATCTGTTACTTTTTGGGACTCCGTTACTTATCAGGTACGTTTTTAATCGTAATTTAAAAAAATATGATTTTTTAGTTCCTGATAATGCCATTTTGGTAAACTTGAATTAATTCATGATAAAACACAATATGAAATAACACTTAGTTTAGAACTGTAATAAATTTCAAATAAATAGCACTTAAGCTATTTATTATTATTTCATTTATATATTTTTATTTTGGAGCCACGAAAAATAGTATTTGTGGGTTTGAAGCTCACTCAAATAATTATACTTAAACTATTTTTCTTTGTTAGTTTTGGTTAACATGAAACGTCATTGAACTCGTCCACTTAATATAAAATTTGAGTTGGAGGTAAGAGTTCATGGTTTACATTCTTGGAAGGTGTTAAATCTTAACACTATATGCTTTCTACCTATTCTACTATGAGAAAAAGTGTGAATTTTTTATGTATTTATAGTCATGGATAAACCACATCCCTGACGTGATAGATATGTGTGGCGTGGACGAGTACTGCATCATAGCGACTATGAGTAGTCTCATCATTTCTAACCAACAAGGCATCACTTGTGATGGTAAGTTATTAAATACTAAAATATTGTCTTATTTACTTTAAATGTTAAAATTGTATCTCGATTTTAGTCTATAGAATGTACGTTAAACGAGTGTCGAAATTATTATATTAAGTATGGTTGATAAGAAACGCCAATTTGGTTCTTTATTGTAAATGAATTGTTATTTTTAGTTATTCTGATCATTTTAAACAATGCATGAGAAGTAATAAATATATTGTGTAAACATTTATTTCTCTTAAAATAAAAAGATACCTTTATCAAATATGATTAATTTCTATAAAAATAAATAATAAACATTTATTTCTCTTATTCTATTTCTATTAAAATAAAAATATACCTTTATCAAATATGATTAATTAAATAATATTAATAGAAATAGGATCAAATATGAAAAAGTATTTGTTTTTAATAATATTAAAGTAAAAAAAATAAATCTATAAACCTAAAGATATTTTTAGCGAAAACAGTCGCCATACCAATATCATACGTGGCGATTAATAGTAAGGCTATAGCAGTAGCTGCATCCAAGGAATCTTTTTTAATATGGAAATTCTCAACGCCTACTAGGCCGCGTATGTATTAAAATTATATATTATTAAGTAAGTATATAATTTTAGTTAAAAAGCCAACGTAAAAATTATTTACGTCTTGTATACTTTATTATAGTAGGTATAGATTGTTACTATTATTTGTTTCTCATGGTCTTTTTAATTAACCATTTGCTTATTAAACTTTTTTGATTTGCTGCAACCCTTGTATTTTAGCCTCGCGCGTTTATCCCGTATAGCAAGGCAGAAAGGAAATATCTAGTATATTGTACGCTGTATTCCGATTTCGTTGAGTGTTGGGTGGAGGAACTTAATAACTTAATGCCGCGCTGTCGTACCAGAACGAGGAAATGAAAATAATATAAATATAATCATTCAACCGAGTGGAAATTAGACCCACAACTGATCAGGTTTACAGTCGTCTTTTTTTGTAAATTTAGTTTATTTGTTATTGTCAACAAACACACGTGTCGTGTAATGTGTAATGACAATTAAATTAACAGGTAATACTGAACAAATGTTCCACTCCGATGGAACTCCTATGACATCAGAAGCTGGGTTCCAAGATGATACTATTTGCTGCATTAGCTGCTCGGACAGCCATCTCTTAATTGGGAGAGATTCTGGAACTATAATCATATTTTCGATGCTTAATTTTAAAAAAATTACTTCAATCAATGTCAACTCAAAACCGTACAAACTGGGTTTAAATTCTAATTCCAGGTGTGTACAATCATTAGTCTTGTATCGGAATATGTCTATCTGTAGGAAAATACTCATATTAAAAATTATCGTTTTACTGGGATCATGATTTGCTTATAATTTGTATTTTTTATGATTTTTGATCTTTGATTTTTGATTTTTGATTTGAGCACAAAAGCCGTCATGGCTTTCGTGCTTGACAATAGATCAATAAATCAAAAATTATTACGCCAATGTTGAATAAAAAACATACGAAGGGGTTTGATTCAAAAGAAGGATAAATAAAATGTATTTTCGTTTGAATTAATTGTCAATAACAGAGTTAGTGGTTCCACGATGGCAGATGCCAGTCATGAGAATATACATATAATATATAATTTATTATTATAATATTTGGTACTTATAATAAAATAAAAATACAAAATATCGCTATCGTGGCATGATTAAGTGTAAGCGCGATTGGCTATGGTTTCAATTCCTCCTGTGAGGATTTTAATTTATATTTCAATTATTTTCATTTCTTTGTTTTGGTAAGAAAAGCGCAGCCTTGAATTTCAATACTCAACAATCAATGGCAATGATTTTGAGCGTAATGTGAAGGATGTGTTGTCTTGACATACGTTTTTCTCTGAATACCCTGATGTGCGAAAAAAAACCATCAAATTGAAAAATATATATTTATAAAGTAACATTAATAGAAAATAAGTATTAGTAACTAATAAAAAACGTGTTTTGGTCACAGCAAATTATTTGTTATCGATCAATCGGGGTCGCTATATCTATTGGACACGGAGTCGCCTCACGTAGCGGGTGTGGTGCGGCGCGACGTGTGGGGCGCCAGCTGGGCCGACAACGCACCGCTGCTCGCCGTCGCAGAGAAGGCGCGCCTTTACGTGCTGCGCGACGGGCAGCCGGAGGAGCCGCTCGCTATGCAGGGTTACTTGTGTCGCTTTAAGGTTGACAATATACAATACCTTGTTGTGTTTGTACAATCCTTACGATATCCTATAGTTCTTAACGTTTAAAATTGTGGAGATAGTGAAATCTGTCGTCCATGTTGGTCAGTTAGTAACATATATTACATTCCTGTTGTTTTGTTTAATGAAATATTCTTATTTTTACTAGCAAATGTACCTAGTATACTTAATGATATTATGTTACTTGTATGTTATATGCTACACTAATGATGTTATAGGAGCTAGAAATAACGATGGCACTTTTAGACAACATAACGGACAAATGTACACCTCAAAACATAGTGACTGTTGAAGTCAAGTCCCTTAGAGACACCCGACAACTCATTGAGAAAGTCGGACTAAAAGAAGCTGAAAATTTTATTAAAGACAACCCTCATCCAAAATTATGGTAAAAAAATTACTAAGATTTATATTTAGAGTAGGAAATATGTGCACTGTTATTTAAATTTCCATTAATTGACGTATCCATTTGTGCTCGTTCAAATATTAATGTAGAGATGTGTAAATATAAGAAAGGAATTAAGTATATTTAGATACTTATAATGAACTTTCTCTTCGTTCTTATGTCTGTTCTTATTCAATATACATTATCCCTATCTATAAAAAGGTTATCTCTGGTGGTAAAACTATTTTTACCTATTTTATTTTGCTTGGATTCAGGCTGTTGTTAGCAGAAGCATCGCTAAGGAAGTTTGAATCGTCGTCTGCACTGGAGACGGCGGAAGCGGCGTTCGTACGGCGCGCCGATTACGCCGGTGTGCGTTTCGTGGCACGCCTCAACGCGCTCCATTCTAACGCGCTCAAGAAAGCTGAGATACTCTCATACTTTAAGGAGTTCGATGCTGCAGAACAAATTTACCACAACGAGGACAGACGGTACGTAATCCGTTTGTTGTTAGACAAAAACCTAACGTAAATTAGTCATATGTTAAGAATGTAAGAAAACCTAAACAAATATTGAGGAAAATTAAGTAAGTGTAGAATAACAAACGACTTAATTGACAAACTCGAAATAGAGTAAGGAATAGGTAGTTAATGTTAAATTTATACTAAATAAAGAAGATGAAATACAAAAACCTAGCAAGTGTTATATATATATATATATATATATATATATATATATATATATATATATATATATATGTAATCATTAATTTCATTACTCTATTCTTGTTAGACAAAAGTTTCGTGGCTTCCACGACTCGACAAGCACAATCTCCAATTCAGCTGGAAAGTCAAAAGCGGAGTATCTTAACATTGTGTTGTTCCTGACTACTCTGCTATCCCGGGCAAAGCGTATAACTTGAAAAGTTCAGTCATTTTGATATTTTACAGAGATCTGGCTATAGCTCTACGCAAGCGTTTAGGTCACTGGTTTCGTGTTGTGGAATTGTTAAAGACGTCAGTGACCACCAATGACTCACAGATCAAGCAAGCTTACAGCAACATAGGGGACTATTATATTGATAGACAAAACTGGTAAAATTTTTAAAATCATTATTAATATATATAAAATAAATATGTAAATTTCTAAATTGTTAGGACAGTATTTTTAAACAAATTGAACAAACGTTTACAATGCTACCCACACACCTATCCATAACATTTAATATAAATTATTAGGAATGGCGCTGTCGAGTATTACAATATGTCGAACAATAGTGAAGGACTAAAAAAGTGTTACATGGCGTTAGAAGATAACGATTCTCTAGCAAAACTGGTTGCGGGATCGCCAAGGCTAAAGGTAGCTTTCTTTTTAAATTAACAATATCTACTAGTTGTCATTGCTTTCATAGACTTGTAGTATTTACAAATCTCTGGTTATAAAAAAAACAACACAATAGGCATTTTTCCATCAATATATGAAAAGAAGAGTAGTTTAGTTTATATAGAGTTAAAAAAAAACACAAAAACTACCATATTCGTTATCATAATTAATTATGATGATGCTTAACAAATCAAATCAGGCAGTCTGTCACGTGACAGCAAACAGCTGTCAGAAAGTGTACTTCACTCTCCATCAGGAGCCATTGCAGCGCAAGTGCAATTTCGACGAAGTTTTTTTTTATATTTTTTTACCTCAAAAACTTCATAATAATATTAAAAGAGTAAATGTCAAAATGAAAATACGATTAAGAAAGTCGACAGTGGTAATTTGCCTCAAATTCACGAAATACTATACTACCTAGCAGAAAGTATATGATAGGTACCGACTCTTTTCCTTACTTGCCTTGTTATATATCGTGTAGTTTTTAAATACACACATTAAATTAAAAATTCAACGTTGACCTCAAAATGATCTTCATAAAAATATATTACTGACTCCGTATATAGTTTACTATTAGCATCTGTTCTTGTTCTTAATATTTGCAACTTCATTCGTGTTCATTTGTTGTTTGAAACATATATAATTGACTTTGTTAATCGTGCGTTTGCGTCTTTGTGCTTGCCTCATCACATTGTGGTGCTATGAAATGAGAAAAAAACGAAATATGTAAACTTAATAAACACGAAATATGTAAACTTGGCATACATTCATGAGAAATACGTACGGTGGCTTATGAATGAATAAATATAGCCTCAGCGTTACGTCATTAGAGACGCCATGATGTAAGTGTTTTCGATGATGATTTTTTTGAAAAACAATATACTTAATTTTAAAGATGATATTAAATTATACGTACCTATTACAGATACAGTGACAGTTATTTTGTTTTAGGATTCATTGTCAAAGCAAATGTCGGAAGATAATAGCAACAACACCCAACAATGTTCCATACAGATTGTCAAACAATTAAGAGAAACCGGCCGTAGCTTACAAGCAGCGGCTACTACATTTCAGGTACCTTACGAATAAATTTACTTATATTGTATTAATGAAAATATATTTATAAATGAATATATACATAGCGTTAAAGTATTTCACTAGTCGTGCACGGAACTATGTAGGCGGACAATAGAATTTTTGTTTATTTTCATTTAACTTTTCCTATTTGGCTGTTAATGGTCACAACAATACCATCAGAGGCAAAAATAAAAAAAAACCGAATATATTTTTTTATAAAAGCCACTATAAAAAAATGAATTATCTTTATTAAAAAAATAAATGTATTTAAGAAAAAGTTTTAATGAACTGATTAATTAAGTCGTCTTTTTTAAATTCTGAAGTAAAATATTTTGTTTTTTCTATATTTATTTGCTGTTATCAGGTTTTTAAAAATATATTTTCTAATACCAGAATATACACGATTAATCCGTTTAAAATAGTTTCATTTAAAATGTGTAAAAATCGCGTAAATCGATGATCTTATTATGTGTTACATTTATTTTACTAATTTAAAAAATATAACATTCTGCACTCCTCCATATAAGCTCTTCTGTTCGCGTAATTTTCGTAAAAAAGGGTACAAAGATGTAAATGATTTATCACTTATTTTTCATTATCTATCTATAAATGTAATTGCAATTTTCCTGCAAAGATTGATGTTGATATTTTGAATATTATGTCTATTATTCGAAACACGAGTATAACTCTATTTTGTTTTATAACAATAAATTATCTTAAACAATATCTAGTGAACTGAAATATCTAGTGAACTTTAACTCTACTATTACAGTTGGCCAATATGGAAGCATCAAAAGTAGCATCACCGTGGCGAATAAAAAAGCTTTATATTCTAGCCGGGCTCTTATATAGTCAAAACTCTAGTGGTAAATATATTATTCGAATTACTTTCTCACAAATACACATTCTCTAAACTAAAATTTAAATCTTTTGCTGGGCGATTAGAGTGATGTCCATATTTTGTTTGTAAGTCTAAATTTTATACTTAATTTTTATCTTAAAATTTATTCGATATTTTAATTTACATTTTATACATATGTAAAGATATTACAGATATATGGTGTAAAACATAAAATTAAAAATAGACAAGATCAGGAAAGATCATTTAATAGGAGTGTCCATTAGTGGCGAAGTGTCTATATAATACGACTTCCACAGGGTTACCTTATGTAAATCATAGTAAATAAATTTATTTACAGTAAATATAACTGTTTAATAAACTAAAACTTACACATTTAGAAAAAATATTATAAGATAATTCCGAAGTAGAAAGTTTTTCTCTGAAAATATCATAAATATTTTTTAACTTTTAATATTTACTTACGAAGCCGGCTTACCTTTATAGATGGCGTAACGAACCGTGAGTCGAGTCGGTGTTGGCGGCTAGCGCGCGCGCAGCACTGGCTGTGCGCGGCGGCCGCGGCGGCCAACGCGGCGCGCTCTGACGGCGCGCTGCGGCTGGGCGCGCGGCTCTTGTGCGTTCTGCCGCAACTACACACCGCGCAACATTTACAAGCAAGTCGAGATGTTTTTGTAACTAGTTCTATTATATAAACTGTTATGTCGAAAAATAGTGGCAAGGTAATGTTTTTTAATAATATAGGATAAACATATATTTTTTAAACTTGGCGAACATATTCATCAGGACTCGGCATTACGTTTCTTCATATACCAATGATACTTTTTTGTATTAACTATAATTTATTAAATTTTCATGTTAAATAGTAAGATTTATTTTTATTTACTATTATTTATCAAATAATAACTGGCTGGCAGAGGGGAACGCATAAGCTATGTGCTGGAAATAACGGACAACGCCGCTCATTACGCTCGCGATGGTGAAATCGGTGTAGATATACATTACCCGCCTACTTGCAGCGTCGCCTGCGAGAACTACACTATTATATTTCAATAGATAAATATTTCGTTTTGCTTACTTACATTATTGATTTATTACCGACACTGACAGCAATACGTTCATTATATAACAACAGAAAGAACAATTTTCACAATCCTATGCCGAAAATGTCCGTGAAAGGTCTTTAACGAAATCAAGATGGCACTAATTGTCAGTAATGCTTTGCTTAAGGAAATATAACGACTATTTCTTGTTTGTGTTTCTTTTTTTTTATTCTCGTAAAACAAACGTAGATCGGAATATAAACATCAAGTGCATCAATTAACAGTTTCTAACCACATTTTAATTACTTAACAGGCCTGGTGTATTGTTGCAGCGATATCCCTTCAAGCCAGAGCCTTTGAAACCTGTTCCAAGGCATTAATCAAATTAGAAGCTTTAAATGTAAGGAAAATAGAGAAGTATTAAATGTTATAAAAGTTTGTTCGTACTAAAAGCTGTACCTAAATAGTGTAATTTGTTTTTACTTTTCAGCCAGAAGTTTTTGAAAACATAGCAATAGAAATTTTCACAAGATATAAACCTAAAGATATGAAAGGAAATAAAGTAGAATGTCCCCATTGCCAAACAACTATACCGGATTGGTAAGCACACATTGTCTTACAGTAATATGATGTTTTTTTTATCAATTCGTGAACATAATTCATTTAATGTTATAAATATATAATTTCACCTTTCTGATTTTTTTAAAGAATACTCAGCTAAAGCGTCTGCTTTTAATAATCAGGCTGATGTCATACTACTTATATGTAATATTAAAGAGAAATTATATGAATATACGATTATATATGTTGTTCGTGTAAAATATAAGTTACCTTTATTATATAATTATTAATTTTGATTTTTGAAGGGTTGCAAGTTGTCCTGGGTGTTCTACAGAATTTCCGGGATGTGTAGTATCCGGACGAGTTCTCTTAGCGTCGCATACAATATGGACATGCAGCAAGTGTGACGCTCACGCGCAACATCATGAGCTAGTTTTGCGACATTCTTGTCCTATGTGTCACGCGCAGCTTACATAATTAAATGATACATGTTTTAGAATTCAACACACTTTTCTATACCTTTAAAGAATAAAACCAAATTGTTCTTTGTCATTTTTATTTTGTTTTATAGTAAATATTAATTTATCAAATCAATTTTCTTTTGCTAGACAAGTCATGTCAGTAGTACCAATAGTATACTTGACAGATTTAAAAAAATCATCAATCAGAATTTCCTGTAAGTCATTTGTAATACGAAATATGCCTATCTGGTCAGGCTTTTTTATAAGTGGTAGAAATATTTTAAAGTTACCCAGTTTTTTGGATAAGACTAGCTTATGTTGGGACTCTTATCCGCTTAAGTTTTTCATCTTTGCTGTGGCAGAAAGGCTACAGAAAATGGAAATGAAATTCTCTGTCGCTTTAATCCAGTGTAATGCACCTCAAATGACTATGAATACGCTTACCTGCCGCAATAATTGTTGACTAGACTCGATGCGAAGCTTTCTGAGCAATTTCTATACGAGTCGATAGATATTGACTCTCAACCTACAAAATAAGTCTACATCAATGCATTCAGTAACCACGTTTTATAATATAGTCCATTACAAGGAGACGGAGGTTGGGCCGTGAGGCTTTCTACCTGGATTAACTTTATAGTTGGTTAAATTGTCTACATGATACAGTCTGGTCAGCAGTAATCTATTTGAGTTGAGTGGGCTACGCTCTTATATCTGCTAATCTTCTTTTCGAAGAACATGTTCACGACGGCCAGATCTGACGCAAGCATATTCTAAGAAGAAATAGGATCTGAGAATGTTTTCTCAAACGTTTATACGGTTCCGTAGTTTTAACTATGAGACTGTTCACCGGTTTTTCTCATAGGCCCCCCAGTGTCTATAACTTGGTGATACCGTCCGTTGTTACGGGCCTTATTATCTTTTCAGCACAATGCACACTGAACCCGACGAGTTCGAGTTTTCTGCATCGTCCAGTAGAGTCGATATTATAAAGCGAAGTTTTTGTTTGGGTCCTAGCGTCTTTAGCTGTGCCTACAATTAACACGGTAGCCCTTGCCCATTTACTGCAGATATAGGACCTGCGAGTTGCCTGCGCCCTAGCTATACCCAGCTCTTTTCGCAATCATTTGTGTCGCATTGAGTGGTTTTACTGGAGTCTAGAGGACTTGTTATCGGACATGCAAAATTCCTTTTACGAATAAAACCAAGAAAAGGAAAAGGTTAAAATGGGAGAGGGATGATGATGGAGTAACAAAGTATAGCGTGTGGACATCACATTCATAGATAAGAAAACCTATGATTAGGCTTGCTCGAGAATCCGGAGTTGAGTATCAGTATGCCTAAGACCAAACATCATACAACTTCTTGTGTATTCGACCTGTCAATAATATTTGATACTATATACTTGTTAACTGCCACCATCACTTCTTCAATATTCTATGTTTTTCAAAATTACTGTATATTGTATTAAAGTTCTAGTACAGCTAAAAAATTTTACATAATTTATGTAACGTCATGCCCTGAAAATTACTCACTGTTATGTACATCATTGTCGACTCAGCTACATCTTGATCTGTTATGATTTAGCTGAGCATTTCATAAACTGGCTATCTAAGACCAGCTTCAAAGCATAGATATGTCAGGGTAACTTTAACTGTTTACATTTTAAGTACATTAATAGTGTACACGTTCAGAAAAAAAGTGTTTGTTATTAATAAACACAATGGTAAACAACTGCAACGAGAACAAGCTCGGTAGAATTAAGGCCGACTCTTACTCATTGTTCTACCGAATTTAAAGTCTTCCAAATAGGGCAGTCAGTAGGAATATTACACATGTGTTGCTTAATCTTACAGAAGTGTTAATTTATGCTGACCCAGAATATTTTAAATTAAATTATTCCGTCTTAATTTATGTTATTAGGTTGTATTATATAAATTTAACTTTTAGTTAAAATTTTAGTATAAATTATACGGACACATTTTAAATTATTATTAGTAATAATTTTTTTATTGCACTTTATCAGATTCTTAAATAAATTATTTTTTAAAATATTTTAATTTTGCTGCAATTGATAAGTGGTGTCTTAATGGCTTCTTTAACCATTCATGTAAAAATAATTATACTCTGTAGGTATCTACTACACAATTGTGCAAATTATATTCAAAATAATTCTAGTTTCTTTTTATATAGTTCATATTATATGAATAAAAAGAACATAATGGCCTGGTTATCAGCAGTACCTAAATAGACAAATTTAGGTACTTTATGCAACCATAAAAATAAATATCATTATAGAAATTTGAACTTTATTTCATCAAATACTATAAATAAATGAAAACATTGGTTTAAAATGAAAATTTTACATAAGATATTACAAGAACTATTACTTGATAAGTTAAAGTAAGCCACAATGTAATAGTAGAATTATTTGAAATAACAATTCAACATAACATTATGAGGTTACTAAAAATATTTTACAATCACATTATAAATAATGTTGATAACAATTATTTTGCAGCAAAGAACATATTATGATTTCAAACCATTTTGAACAACTTTGTTCTTAAAATGTTGCTTAATGTACAAATCAAAGAAGGTGAAAACAGCAAATGTATTTGTTTTTAAAATTAAATATTTTTAAATTCAAACTAATTATTAGAAATATAGAAATATTTAAGGATCTCTTAATATTTTATTTACACTATTTTAATATCTCACTGTACAAAGTTATTGGACATTTCCATTTTTGAAAATTGCAAAGTATTTTCTATAATTTGAAATAATTCTGGTGGCTGTGGAATTCTTCCAGTTTCTAACTTGGACCACAATGGAATGTTATCAAGAGATATTTCAAATGCACCTGATGAAACTAACTGGCCCTCTACCATGTTTGCTAAGAAGAACATCATCATACAAGCATATAGTTTATTTTCAAGGCACCAACTCCACCAGGCTGGCTGTGGTTTATTTAGCCAGGCAAATATATTGACTCCACTCAATACACACATTATTAAAATCATCTTTCCAAATCCCTAAAAGAAATGAGACTTATTAGTATAAATTAATTAATGATTTTTACTATTATTCATACTGTAAAATATAATTTGAAATTATAAAATTTCAAATAATATCATTTTCATCGCATTGACTTTAATAATCATTGTAGTGTGCTTGTCCCATCAGTTAAAAGAAAAAATCGCAAAAGGTTTGCATTTAGTACGTAAGTAAGTACTTACAATAATTCTAGAAAGATACATATTTAGCCCTGGTGGATCATAATTTGCACCCAGAACAGATATTTCTGGATATTTTTGTTGAATTATTGCTGCATAATCTTCAAATACTTTTCTGTACCCACATGAATAACTAAAACATTAAGAATAACATGCCAACATCATTTATAATAGAAATATAATACAATATGACATTATTAGGATATAATTTAATGATAAGCACTTTTCATTAAATACAAACCAATAATAAATATTCATGATATGTCCAACCCCTTGACCAATTTTTGATATACTTTCTGCTTCATTTTCTTTGGCGACGACGACGTAATTATTGCTAAATAATGTAATATATAGTATTATAGTAGTAACAAATAATGTTAAATTCATATTAATTAAAAATGACATTGTAACTAGATTGTTTCTACTACTTTATATCGTGATTGATAATAAATCATAAGACAAAATTGAGGAACCGATTTTACTATGTAATATTAAACTTCTTAATCCTCAAATCGTCACAACTGACAAACTAAACCAAAGTCAATTCACATTTGTAGATTTTACATAGTAGGAAGACTATTGGTAACGACCATAGACTAAAAATAATAATAAAGTTCTATAGTACTTATTTTCGACGTAGATAAGAAAATGAATTATTTAAGGTTAAGTTAATATTAAATAATTGTAATATCAAATTTGTGATTAATATGAGATAAATAATATCTCATTAAATAATATGTTTATAATCATATAACATGAGAGACAAAAAAAGATTATATATTTCAATTTATATTACCTTTTTTTTCTATCCTTCAGGACATGCTGTTGACCCTTTTGGTTTTTACAGCGACACCGGGAGAGGGAGGGAGGGAGATTACTTCATCCCTACTCGCGGCTCGGCGTCGTCGGCGATCGCAAGAGTACCCCCGCGGAGTTCGAACCTTGGTTTGCGATCGGCAAGTGAGCTAGGGATATTCTCTATGCTACACAATCCACCTGCGGCTGTCGTCGTGACTGGTTGGACCCGCCGCGCCAACGCGCGGTTGCGCCATTGACTAAGCTGGACTACGCCGTCGTTTCCGTTGACGATGTTTGTGTATTGGGCGTGTAGTGTTTCCTATCTACAAATCTGTCGTTAGTTTCCGTATTGGGGACGTCAGGGTTCAATAAGATGCTAAGACGTTAGAGCTATTTGGTTGCGCGGACGGAGAGTAAATACTGGCCCGTACTACAAGGGGATTTGCCTGAGTATCTGTGCGTTCAAAGTAGCGCTTGGATAAGCCATCGCAGTACTCTTTTATCGATTCCAGCTTGAAATGCTTATGAAGATCGATATTACGAACGTACCAGGGACGACCCGATGTGATTCGCAGAAATCTGTTTTGAACCACTTGAAGTAGTTTAATCTCAGTGTGCGCGAACGCTACACTGACATATGACAGGACGAGCCAAATGTAGGCTCTGTATAATGTCAGTTTATTTCTATATTTTTATTACTGATCCGCTCTAGCTCTTAAATTTTAAACTTAGAGACCATGCGCAGCCACTCATTTCTGTCAAAGTATAAGTCTAACCGGTCCTATATGTGTATAACTGGGAAAATAAGTTAGTTGAAATTTGGCTGCTCATTGGTCTAAGTCTAGAGTAAATTAATGTCTCATGAAAATGCCGGACTATTATAAAATTTGTGGCAAAAAGGTTTGCCACGTCAAGTTTATAAAAGGATAACATTACATTGTATTATATAGACATTATAAGTACGTTATTAATTTTTCTCTTTCATAAATTTTTAAATTACAATAGTTGTCGGTTGTATTCCAAATTTGTTTTCTAACTCTGACTATATAATTATCATTCATTATACAACCACCCGTATCATTGTATATATTACCTGTATTTAATTAGTTGTAAAAATACAATGGTACTGAAAGCTACCGACTCACTTCCTCCAGCTGACCTGACGTGCTGCCAGCTCCACAGCACGTCAGTTCAGTGCCAGAAAAGAAGAAGAGGTTAATGACTGTGGAAAAGGCGAGGGAGATATGCAGGGATCGTAGCGTTTGGAGCTCCGCCCTATCTGACTACTCCACAAGGAATAAAGCTTGAAGCAAAAAAAGTACTTATATTATGATAATTTGTTAGACTTAATTCCAAAAAAAAATTTTTTTTCTGAAATGAATTTTTAATATTAAAGGTACCTTCCTTTTATCAGTAAACGAAAATATCAGTATTGCATGCTCTGCTTGGTCAAGTGCTGAGCATAGTTAACTGTTTTATTGTTTTTCTTGGCACAGAGTAAATTATTTATAAATACAAGATTGTGATCTGTGATGAGAGATCTGTGGTTTATCTTGACAATTCAGTATACTTAATACCACAGAGTACATTATTTATATATCTATGAGAGAGTAGTGTTAAGATTAATTGATAGATTAATAATACTTTGTACTTTTCTTTTCTCCTTTCTTATTTAATAAGCTATAAATTTGTATTATAATCACATGTAAGTATGTCACACAGCCATTGTGATCATGATCATGATCACGCAAGTGACAATGAAATTGGTATACAATATAATTTATTTCAAAAAATTGATATTGAAAACTTGCAATGCTTAAATGAAAGTATAGATGGTTCTGGAAAAACTGTCTTTAAATCTTGGGATAAAAGACTTGACAGAACAGAGGTGATATAAAAAGCATATTTACAAATATTTTCCAGTACGATCGTGTACCGGTTTCATGTTGTTTTTCATTTTTAGTATGTTGAAAGCGATGCAGATGAAGAATTACTTTTCAATATACCATTCACAGGCAATGTTAAACTAAAAGGCATAAGAATAGTATCTGAAGACAGCAACAGCCATCCAGCTAAATTAAGACTGTAAGTCAATCCTTAAAACTGACTACATTAACTTTGAAAGTTTACCTGTTAGCACATTCAAAAAGAAATTGCTTTACGCTTTTTTCCTACAAAGGTTAGAGAAAACAGATTTATTATGCTCCATTTTTGGATGATAATGAGGCATTACTTGTTGACTAATTTAATCATAACAAAAATTCTACATAACAACTGGTTCTTTGCTTTCTCTAAATCTATTACTTGTAACTAATACTTTTTAATTAACTAATATTAAATAAAGTATTGATGGATATCAACTTATTCATTTTTTTACAGTTTTAAAAATAAGCCAAATTTAACATTTGATGATGTTTCTATGGAACCAGATCAAACATTTGATCTTCAAAAGGATTGTGAAGGAGTTATTGAATACAACCCCAAGTAATATTTTCCACTACTTTAACGTTATAAACAATATGTTAAATATTTTTATTTGATTTTTAATTTTGTTAGTTTTTTTAGGATTGTCACCTTTTCAAGTGTATCACATTTAACAATGCATTTTTCTGCTAATTTTGGTGCTGAAACTACAAAAATATATTACATAGGCCTTAAAGGTGAATGGTCCCCTGGTCATAAACATGGAGTCACTATTTGTACATATGAAGCTAGGCCAATGCTTGAAGATCATAAGGTTAATCAGTTGAATTCTGTTAATAAAACTATAGATTAATTTTTGTGAAAAAAAATGTTTCTTTTTGATATGTGACATTTCTATTTAGTTTTGTAATGAAAACCAAGAAAATTTAAACTAATTTTATTTTCTGTGTGTATTGTGTTTGTAATTGTAATGTAATGATAAAATATATAATTACAGTTTTTAAATGCTTAATTTTAAGTTTTTAAAATAAAATGCTTCAATTTGAAATTGTTAATACCTATTGACACAAAATATTTGTCTTTTTTATAAAAGTAATCTAAAGTTTACACAATGTTCACTACAAATTTTCTACCTACAATTTTTTTAAAATGTTTTATTATAAATTGATGAATGATAAAAAATAAAGTATTGATTGAAAAGTATTAAGTTGCTGTAACTGAAATTTCTTTATGAGTATAGTTAGTCACACAAAGACATAATATTTAGGTTCCTTTAATCATTTTGATCTCAAGTAACACTAGGATATTTGTAATGATTTAAAGTAGTTTAAACATCCATTTTCGCTAATTTCCATACTCATAACGTAATACTAAAGTATACAACATTATACTTTAGTATATGGGTATTTTCGTTAAAATAGACTTCGGCTTCAAATCAAACGCACCACTGACTTAAAGCAAGCATAACACGTAACTAGGTTAGGTCTACAGCGGGACTAAGTAATTAAAAAAATATTAGTTTAAACCATCGCACATAGGTTAGTGAACTCTACGATATTTTCTTTCTCCGTTAAAAGATAAGATTGCTAAACTTATCGTCTTGTAACCCTGATACTGAAATCAATGAATACTCTCAAAAAAAAACAGAAAATAGAAAAACTAATGATTAAATGCAAACTAAAACTGTTTCAGTACTATTAGAATAAAACAGTCAAAGTCGTGTCTGTAATATTAAATATTTTTATGAAATAATAATCTAGGGGTATTGAAAAACAATAACAAAATCTATGATTATTAAAAATTTTAGTCTGTTTCTGTTTGTCTGTTGTCAGTTCTGTGTGAAGAGCAATTTTACTTCAATTAATCTATGAAAAACAAAGTATGACATAGATGATATAGAACGTAATTCCTTGCAAAACAACCTTTAGAGAAACGATATTGATCTTAATAAATAAGAGCTAGTAGAAACAATGACATTGTAAGTTTTTTTTAATTAAATAATCGACTTTGTTATTGCTTATAGAACTAAATATGAAATGAACCAATAAGGTTATAAATCACCAATACTGTAATAAAACTGTAAAAAAAGTATGTCGGTGTAATATAAGTATCCTATTTATAAAGATGAATTTAGCGTGATGCAAAAAGATGATTGTGTTTTATTTTGTTTTTAAATTTTTTGTTTGTCTGTTAATTCTCTGGACGGACTCAATATATATATATATATATATATATATATATATATATATATATATATATATATATATATATATATATATATATATATATATATATATATAGGTTAGACATGTACGGGTCGACTATATTATTTTCGATGAGTGGCTCACCTGATGGAAACAATAAAAAACTAAAGGATTGAGAATTTGTTAATTAATTAAACTAAACAATTGAGATTAGCAAACAATACCTTAGCGATACTTATTAAGTATTATAGGTATTTTCTGTCAACCTATCAAAATTTATCTAGAATTGATAAAGAATTATAATCGACTAATGAAATATAATTTTAGGATAAAATTTTCAAATATCAATAGTTTTCTTTGAGAAATAATGCTATGTCATGATTTACGTAAGACTGACATCTTATATGAGCTATGTATGAGTCATTATTTCACACTTACATAAGACATTTAAGTAAAACATGAGACATAAGTGTGACATACATTTGACATCATTGTGAACTACGTGACATCAAGATGACATAATAACGATGTCTTAGTGATGTCAACTATACCTTGTAAATGATTCCCTTGTGACATAACGTACGTTCAGCCCGTTCAGCCCACAATAAAAAGCTCCATTTTTGCCCAGTTCACTTACTTCATGATGATCTAAAGAACGTCAAACTTTTTACAATTGGCCGACGTACATATGACTTAGAGAGTACTCTATTGTGACCTAAATGATGTCAAACTGACATAAGTATGATGTTACATTTATCTAAAAACGTCATTCCAAGCCTCTCAGACAGCGACAACGCTCCATGCTGAAATGCTTGAAAATAATACCCATCCACCCGTCACAACTCTACCCCTCTATCCCCTACGATAATTTCCCTGTCTTTCACCTGAAACAAACTGAGCATTATACTCGGTCAACACTACCAAATTTGACAGAAACTGAAGCCGTCTTAAGACTCTTCGGTCTCACCTATGAAAATACACAAGCACTCACGGATCATGGATATCAGTTGGAGTATTTACACCGTTTTAAAATAAAATCCACGGAAAAATGTCCATGTGACAACAGTATCTTACAATTAGGTTGATCACAGTGAAGTTATCCGTAAATGACACGATGTCTATTATAGGAAGTACAATATTTTGGGAGTTGGTCACCACTTGGTTACTTCATGCGGGCCAAAAATAATAGATTTTTTTTAACTTTAACGTGAAAAATTAATAAAAATAAACCAGAAATGATAAATTGAGTCTATAATGACGTAACGACTGCTTAAATTAGAGAAATTATAATTGAAGAAGCTATTTCGTCAGACTTTGGTCCCACTGTGTTGTCTGGTACATAAGAAAAGTCTTTTTTTGGAAGTCAAAATATCATCTTTTTTTAAAGGTGCCTGCTTTGGCCCCAAAATTTAGATAGCAACAAAAGAGTAAGGAGGAAGAATTCCTTCAACAGTGTCAATTTAAACTAGTAAGTATCAAGTAAAAGCAGAGAAAAATAGTAAACAATAAGATAAAGAAAAACAGAAACAGAGAATTTAAAGGAAAAGTTAGACAGCGATAAGAAAAATATAATTTACAAAACAAACACGGCTAAGACAAAAGCTAAAGCAAAGAACATAATTCAAGAAGTACCTAATGACTTCAAACACCGATATTTAGGAATGATAGCCTAATTCTCTAGACTCGGATTTTGAGAATTTACTTTTAAGTAAACATCTTTAGAGGCAATTATATTAAAGAAAGGTAAAAGTTTTCGGTTGGAAGTTTCATAATAATTAAATATGAAGGATATTTTTATTATTTACTATTAAGAAAGAGAAAAAATATTTGACTGTTTTTGTAAAAAGGATTATATTTCGATGTGTTTTCAAATAAAATACTATTAAGTTTTGGGACAATTTTTAACTTAAGATATTTTTGATAAAAACATTGTACAATGAATGTAAAGGACAAATAAACGAATATCTATTGAATTACTATGTACTTATAGATAGATAGATAGATAGATATCGACGGTAATTGTTGATAACAGGATGTCGACTTTTGAAATTTTAATATGGATAGTTGGAGTTTTTAATAATATATATTTTATAAATTGCTAATCTATAAAATATTAAAAAACAGTCAATGTTAATATTTTTTAAAACATAATAAAATACCTTCATTATAGATCCAAAAACACGAACTTCTAAAAGTGTCGTTTATTGGTGCTACTACGGTAATTCTTTTACTGTCGTTTTATTTTTAAATTTTTACTATTTTTATTAATTGTGGCGCACAAATCGTAAAACAATGTCAAACATCGTGTTTGCCACAAACAAAGGTTTCTCTTTACAAAGTTCCAATATGAGGTTCTGTACTCATTTACTCTTATCACCTCACTTTCTTAGTACACGTCGTAACCAATTCGTGCGGTTCCATTCGAACCAGTTTAAATCACTACATCAATTTTTTTATTCCCTCTTACACTACCTAGAACTTTTATGTAACGCTCCCTAAAAAAGAACTCTATAATTTTGTCAGGAAAGTTATAGTTCACTTAGGCACATAGAGAGGCTATATCTTCTAATATAATTATTAAATTTATGTTCTTTTGTATACCTTAATGCCATAATTTAAATTAATTTAATGTTTTTCAAAATTTTAGGTCCTTCAATATGATTCATTATTGGAGATTAAACATTTACTTTAAGACATAAAGTTCGCATTAGCAATACTTTAAAAAGAAAAAAATTCACTATTAAACACACAACCTAAGCCTTGTAAAGAGGTAGCATATTTAATTTTACTAATGTCCCTCTGTGTGGTGTCATATTAGGTAAAAACTTCACGACTTTTTAACCAATGTGAAAATTTACTATTAACAGTAACTAGGTAAGTTCTCTTTTTTTCTCTTTGGGAAAATTTACAAAACAAATCATCGTTATTAATTTTATTTTTATTTATAAAAATAAAATAAGTTTGTTACATAAGTGTAAATTATTTACAAACATGTAAAGAACAATTATAACTACGTATACTATAGCACTATGCAATACGGCAATATTCAATGGCTTAAAATATATATATATTTATATATATTTGTGTGACTTCCTTGGTACTTTATGTACTATATAAATATGTCTATAATAAGTATATTAACTAAGTACAAGATTAGCTTACGTCCAGAATTAAATTACATTAATTAATTTATATTTTATTTATAAACCGACCACGACTTCTTAAACGATTGCGCGAAGTACCTAGGCGGGATCTTGGTCTGTTGGTGAGAGTTCGGCGTCTAGCTTCACTCGGTACATCCTCTACAGTTCCTATACCACTCTGAAGCGCGTTTCCACGAGCAGGCTGGCGTCTCATACATACAGCGCATCTGAAAATTTAAATATATATATATATATATATATATATATATATATATATATATATATATATATATATATATATATATGTGTGTGTCATTTTGAAGTATAAGGAATTATGAAAAAACACTCTTATAAATGTAAAATGTATGTAACATATGACAAGAAAATCAGAATAGAAATACCTTCTATATTTTGTAAATTTCCATTAAATACTTTGACATTCACAATCAAAATTAACATTATTTTAAATTCTATTGACATTATTTGTAGTTCAGAATATATTTTTATATATTGTGAAGTACAAATATTACCTAAACATTAATGACGTAGTACTAAGCTAAATTAATAATCTGTAACAATATTTACTATTTTTAAAGTGTTATTCCACACTTAGAATTAGAAAACATCTTTGAAAAAACGTGTAAAAATTGTAACAAAACGTATAAGAATTTCGACGCAGCTGGTAGTAGAATGCATGGCTTAGCGGTCAGAGCGCTTGGACGGTATCCAAGAGGCGCGGGTTCGATTCTCGCTGCGTTCAAAATTTTTATACGTTTTTTCAAAGATGTAATCTGTAACAAGTTTCACTTAGACTCCGATTATCCGATATTATCTGAAATTTTTGTATATCAAATATCCAATAATATCGGATATATTTACGGTGCTTCATGATTTTTTAAGATTTTTAAAAAATATATTGACGTTTGGAAAAAATATCATATTATTTACCACGTTTTAATTTTTTCAATTCTGTGGCAAATAATATAAGACTAAAAATAAATGATCCACGTATACGTATTATCTGATCGTGAAAATATGAAAGATATTTATATATCGATTTTTAATAAATAGTTTTTTACCTGCTAACTTTAGACACTTGATCGAATTTTAAAGTTTGCTGTACTGGTTTTTGGAACATGCTATTATCATCAATTGTCGATAACCAATATGACACTGCTGTAGCGAAGAAATTGCAGCGACCGAGTCCATTACATTCGATGAACGGACGCGTTCTAAATTCTCGTAGGCAAGATCCAGGTGATATTAAACTTTGACCCGCCGCGTCTGCTCCAGCGGTATGCTATAAAATATTTGTATGTCATTATATTAAGTTAAAGATATGCTTACCTAAGTAAGTATTTAATATTAGTTTTATATCTGCAACTTCGTTTGTGACGCGTTTTGTAATTTAAATTTCACTCTATTATGACTAACTTTTTATTTAATATTTGGTGTGTTTAAGTTTCTTAAGCAAATAAAACATTTTTTTATAATAATGTAATAATATATAAGATAAATTTAAAAAATAAAACGAATTTAATTTTTATCATATCTCCTTTTCCTCAGTATGATTGGTACTTTTCGACAACAAGTCTGTCTTAGCGCAGTTAGACAAGCGACTGAAATTCCCGGTTGGGAAATAATAAATAATTATATTTTCTTACCATTAAAAAGCTGTAGCCCACCCACAGCTCGTCCCAGCCATTTGGACAGATAGGGACATTGTTACTTTGACTGTGAATTGCTATTGTTCTTGTTGATGATTCGCATACTTGACATCTTTAATGAAAGAAAAACGTTGTAATTTTGTGTTTTAGATAGTATGCGCACATTAAATATTAAGATTAAGGCTTAAACGCAGGACTGATTGAATGCAAGAATTGTGTAAAAGTCCTAATATATATATATATATATATAATATATATATATATATATATATATATATATATATATATATATATATATATATATATATATATATATGGCCTATAATATATACCTTGAAATATATGACCCAACATCACGAGCTTGAATTGGTGTCATTGTCATTGGCATGGGCTCCGGCGTAGAAAGCCAAAAGCTATAATCCTCTCGCTGTGCAAAATCACATACATTGTTAATGTTACAGAACATAAAGGGCATTGTCGAAAATCTTCGAAGGCAACTTCCAGGTGCTCCTAAAAAAATTTCATTAATTAGTAAAATTTAACTTTTACCATATTAATTTCTTATGTTATTACATATATATATATATATATATATATATATATATATATATATATATATATATATATATATATATATATAATGATGTTGCTTACCTAAATCTTGACCATGTGCTTTTGCATTTGCAACTATATGTAGTAAAGAAAAACCATCCCACAGTGGTATTGTTCCAGATGGACATTGAGGAACCATGCGAGTTTGTGAATGTACAGTGAAATAAAATCCTCTAGACTTTGGAATTGGCGGCGGCGGCGCAGGTATTCCAGGTAATCCTGGAATACCTCTTGCACCGTCATAACCAATTTCACCTTTTATTCCTGGGAATCCAACTTCTCCACGTGATCCTTGTTCGCCAGGAAATCCTACATCACCTGTATCACCAATCATACCCGGAAATCCAGGTATTCCATTCGGTCCAAATTCGCCAGGCTCTCCATTAGGACCATCAATGCCACTATATCCAGCTGGGCCAACATCTCCACGTTCTCCAACAGGAATTTCATCAAATGAAATACTATCTCCATCATCACCTTTTATACCTTTTAATCCTGGGTATCCTATCAAACCTTCGTCGCCGTCGTCACCTCTTGTTCCTTTCATACCTTTTTCTCCTTGATGACCTCTATAGCCATCTAAACCACTTTCACCAATATCTCCTTTACGACCCTTCAAACCATTAAATCCTGGTGTACCTTTGCTACCAGGTTCGCCTTTGGGGCTTATTGCCATACCAGGTTCACCAGTTTGTCCTTTAGGCCCCGGAAAACCAGGAGAGCCTTCCATTCCTGTAATGCCTGGAATTCCCATATTACCAGGCATACCTACGTTGCCATCATCTCCTTTAAAGCCTTTTGGACCTTGGAATGTTAGACCTGGTTGACCGGGAGCTCCTATAGGACCATCATTTCCATTTTCACCAGGCGCACCTTTTTGACCCATGTGTCCTGGCCAACCTGGAAGACCATCAATGCCAGGTTTACCAGCTTCACCTTGTTTAGCAAACATCCCATCAAGACCCTGTGGACCAGGAGGACCTATATCTCCGCGCATGCCTTTTAGGCCTTTAAACCCATCATCTCCCTGCTCTCCTTTCAAACCCATATAGCCAGTTTCGCCTTTGGCACCTTTAAATCCATCAAATCCAATGTCACCGTAGACACCCGGTAGTCCCGGCAAGCCCTCCAGGCCTATATCACCTATGTCACCTTTAGTTGCAGGTAAATAGGAACTAAGGCCAATATCACCCCGTTTTCCTTTGACACCTTTATCGCCTCTAATACCTTGTATACCAGGCAACCCAAAATCACCAGGTATACCTTGTGCACCCATTGCACCAGGCTCACCATAATCACCAACATCTCCAATAACTCCAGGTTTTCCCGGTAATCCTTTTGGTCCAGAGATACCCTTAATACCATATCGTCCAGTACCGCCAGGGCGACCAGGTAGACCAGGGAACCCTTGATCTCCAGTTTGGCCCGTAAAACCCTCATTACCATAGGCACCTTGTTGACCCTGAGCTCCTTTAATACCTTGGAGTCCAATGTTTCCTTGATTACCTTGTTCACCTTTAAGACCATCTGTGCCACTTATGTCTAAGCCACGATCTCCCTCATCTCCTTTTAAACCTTTTATTCCCTTTAAGCCAGGTTTTCCATCACTTCCATTAAAACCACGATCTCCATCGTCACCTCTCACACCTTTTAATGCATTATCTCCGGGTAATCCCTGGACTCCCATTAACCCAAAATCTCCTATTTCACCTTTTACTCCAGGAGAACCTTCTATACCAGATTCACCTGCAATACCAACGTCACCCCTTATTCCTTTTTGACCTTCAATTCCTTGAGGTCCTACATTACCAGGAATTCCTCTAAATCCAGAACTTCCCTTTTCTCCTTGATCACCTATCTCTCCTAATTTACCAGGACTTCCCATTAAGCCTTGAAAACCTGGTACACCTGGAGGACCTTTAGTTCCAGTATAGCCTCTATTTCCTGGTTTCCCTGCTTCACCTTTCATTCCTTTTTGACCCATATCACCTTGTACTCCGTTATTTCCTTGTAGGCCCGGTACACCTATTGGACCAGGAAAACCTGATCTTCCAGGCTGTCCAGGAACTCCACGAGCTCCTTGTCTAGTGATTCCTGGTAAACCTTTCCTTCCCTTAAAGAAATTAAATTTATAAACATTAATAATGTATTTTTACTATGATCGATATAAAAAGAAATAATAGTAGAATTTATATTATAGCTGTGGTGCAATTAAGGAGTATCTGACAATAAGGTGTACAATCGAGCGCTGTTAAGTGGAGGTTAGACCCAGAAGCAGAAACCAGCAATAAAAAAATAAAATATTAAAATGTTATATTACAAGCAAACAATTAAATCTAAGTAATCATAACTTACTTCTGGTCCAATTGGACCCGGTGGGCCAGTATCTCCAGAAATGCCAGCTTCTCCCTTAGATCCCATTATACCAGAACGACCTGGTGATCCAGGATATCCTGGCTGACCATCATCTCCAAAGTCTCCTTTAATTCCATCAATACCTTTTTCGCCTTCTACTGTGGGTAAGCCAACATCTCCTCGCGATCCTTTAACTCCTTTTACAGCAACAATTCCTGGAGGACCTTGTTGTCCTGTGTTTCCTGGTATTCCATAGAGACCAGTGTCACCTTTGTCACCAGGGAAACCCCGGTTTCCTGCTTGGCCAGGTATCGACTGCCCTATTTCGCCAACATCACCTCGAATCCCTTGTAATCCATCATAGCCTATGTCACCAACTGCTCCTTTCTTTCCGGGTAAACCTAATATATAAAAATTAAAGATTCGATAATAAGATTTTTTAATGTTAATAAATAAGTAGGTTTTATTATAAATATTGTTACTTCTAAAATGAATTAAGAAAATTTAAAATAGTTCATTATTTTGTTCAAAACCAGAAGGAGGACTTAGGACTTGCAGCTTATAAGAATGCGTACTGTTCATTTCTTAACTGATTATATAAAAAAGAATAAGACAGTAAAGACAAAAACTACTTAAGACAACATCACTGTAAATTTGTCAAAAAAAAGAAAGAAATATTGGCTTAAAAATAGTTTAACTCTTTAATAATACGGGATGAACTCGTCTTTACCTATAACATTGCTTTTAAATCAATTTTAAATTTTTAATTCTTAAAAGCTTTATGAAAGTTGAAAACTCTGTAACTAGATATAGTTCCTCTCGTATAATTTTGCCAATCACCTTAAAACTTACGCAAAGCGGACCCAATACGTCGAGCAAACTTGAATTGATACAACTAATTAAGAGCGTTTAGCTATGCTATCGTCGAGAAAAACGAGCGAGGGGGAATTTTCTATATTTTCCTAGGATAGCCGCTCTTCAGTGAGTAATTTAATAATAAAGTAATTTTTTAGTCATCATTTCATCATCAGTCATTTTGCATTTCTTTACATGTAAAGCACATATTGAAATTTTAAACGAGTTTTTTTTTGAACGAGTTGTCATTTTTCAAAATGGCATTTCGAGAAAACACATTTCAAAATGGCATTTCGAGAAAACACATTTCAAAATGGCATAACTCGAACACTATCTTTAAAATGTCATTTTAAAGAGAACTACGCATGGGATTTTCGATAATTTAATTGAAACTTTTATTAACATACTTGATGATTGATTTTTTCCGCCAATAAAGATACTTTCTGTTAGATTGCTCGTAATTTTTACAAAAATTAAAATCATTCTAGGTATTTCTCTAGCTTTAAGGATATAGATAACGGACAGTTTTAGTTTCTTTTAATTTCAAAAATTGACAAAAAATCAGAACAGGTAGCGGCGCAATGCTACAGCGTTTGGCAGTAAACGCGGCCGGTGATGGGTACGATTCTCACTCGGTGGAATGATTGCTCTTATTCTGGTAAGACGAAGCGTGGACATAAGTTCCGCCTCCCAACACGCAATGTCTTGAATTCGCCGGAAAGTCTTGACATTAGGTACTTCTTTTCTACCCTGCTAAAAGCGTAAAGCTAAAACAAAAATTGCATCAGTTATGTTGAGTGCCGCGGGGCACCTCGAATTCCGCGTGACAGCGGAGAATGTCTCTAGTTTCGCCAATTTTGTATATATCTGGATAAACAATGATATACTGATGACGTTTGATGTACTGTCTATATGCCAGATATATCAGATATGCCGCTGCAGTTCAGACCTACAAATTTAGGTGACTGAAAGTCTTGCGATTATAAGAAGGTTGCCAGTAAATCAGGACGAGTACGCTCAACGGGCGGCAACGGTACAGATGGTCCAGTTATGCGTTAATAACAACATGTTGCGGTATGAGATGTCTGAGCTAAGTAAAGATGTCAATCTTTTACTGGTTGATCTAAAAAAACAGAAGAGGTGTGCCGCTACCTGGGCGAAGAGGGGCAATGACGCGCATCATTCCAGACGTCGCCAACAACGGCGAGAAATTCTGATTGTTGAATTACGCAACATCTGCATTGACGCGAGACGCCAATACGCACGCACTATAGCTTACCTAGTGTACATAGGCAGCAGGAGGGAAGCGGTAGTATCGTACCAATGTCGAGGCAAACGTTACGTCAAGCAGATCATGAAGTACGTACCTCGGAAGCCGTGATTTTGAATAAAAAAGTATATCTTATAAATAGATATTTATATATAGATTTGTATCTGTATGTAAATCGTATTATATAGTGATTGTTGTCCTTGTAATACTTGTTTTATACTAATTATAATAAACTTATATAATAGTAAACATATTCTCAGGTAGTAAATTTAAATTTTATAGCATAGAAAAAAATTAAACAAACTTATAAAGCTTAGTACCTCGAATCCCTTGTGGGCCCTCTTCACCTTTATCACCCGTAGCATTAATATCAAAATCTAGTGCATCTCCCGCGTCACCTTTCAGTCCATCGTTTCCTGGCTCACCACGTTCTCCTCTAAAAATTTTACACAAATTTATAACGTTAATATATCTAATACAATTTTATAACACCTTCATTTTAATTTTAATAATAAAAAAAATACTTTTACTGATCATTTACAATAAGATATTTTAGAGTGTCTTGATATAGGTTATTAAGCCTTTTTTTCCACATAATCAAAAGTTTTTTCTTATATTATATTTAATATTATATATTAAATGGTTTATTATATTTGAAGTATCGTGCGATAATCAAAATTGTCAGAGGTGAGTCGATTTTAACATGTAAAATTTATACTTACTTTATTCCTTTTTCACCTTTTTGTCCGAAGAGAAATGATATTGGTATGTCAGCATTAGCGCCTGGCCATCCAGGTACTCCATCTTTACCTCGTGTACCATTAAGGCCAGGCTTACCTGGATATCCATCGTCGCCTGTTAATCCCTTCATGCCTTTTAATCCAGATATTCCAGGAAGTCCGGGATTACCAGGATCACCGCGTAAGCCAGGACTACCCATAAAACCTACAAAAGAGAACATTGTAATAAATGTTTATTTAAAACTCTTTATTATATATTTAATTATTTCGCTAAATATTTTTTGTACCCACCTGGGTCACCACGGGGTCCAGGATCTGCTATTATTAGTGACATCGGTGGTTGTATCAGCCGACCTTTGTGACCTTTTGGACCTTGTGGTCCTGCCGTTCCTGCTTGGCCCTTATTTCCCTTTAGACCAGGAGGTCCATTTTGACCTGGGGAGCCGGCTTGTCCTTTGTTTCCCCGCTGTCCAGGTTGTCCTTCATATCCTGGGTATCCTTTTAAACCAGGTTTACCATCCTCTCCTCGTTGTCCTATAGCTCCAGGCAAACCTATAAAATAAAAGAAATTTTGAATTATATTTCTACCTTTAATTTATTTTCTTAACCTAGGACGCCAAATAAATGGGGTAGTATTTATTTTAATAATTTTTTAAAAATAATTACCTGACGGACAAAATGGACAGTTTTCTCCTCGTTCACCTTTGTAGCCCGGTAAACCTGGATTACCCGGTTGTCCCATATCACCTGTTATTCCAGTACGCCCTGGAGTACCATCTTCACCTGGTGGACCAGCCCCGGTGACACCTCGCCCAGGAAATCCAGGTGGCCCCATAAATCCAACATCCCCTCTATCACCTCTTAAACCAGGTGTGCCATCTGAACCTGGCCTACCTTCTTCACCATCTGGTCCTATTACAGTTGCTCCTTTAAAGCCTTTTGGACCTACGATTCCAGTTGGACCTGGATTGCCCATTATGCCACGAAATCCAGCTAAACCTTTGAAACCATCATCTCCCGGTTCACCTTTAGGAGATATTCCTGGTGGCCCAGATCTACCAGCAATACCTTTGACTCCTGGCGGACCTGGAGGGCCCATTATACCGGGAGTGCCAACTGATCCATCTTTACCTCTAAGTCCCATTGGACCTTGTAATCCTACGGGACCCTGTGGACCCGCTGAACCTGGTAAGAGTGGTTCACTTAAACTTTCATCATAAATTCCAGGTTCTCCCATGAATCCTTGTTCACCAGGCATTCCAGGTCTCCCATCCTCTCCTCTAGGCCCTACTAGACCATCCTCGCCATCGGGACCAGCATACCCTGGCCATCCTTTATCTCCTTTGCTACCAGGAGGTCCGTCCAGACCACGATGACCAGGTTTACCTCTTGGTCCTTCTTCGCCTTGATCACCTTTAAAGCCTTGAGGCCCATTAGGACCATTCGGACCCTTTATGTTTTTTAAAAAATATATTAAAAATAAGTTTTCACTCAATAAATTATTAGCTTATAAATAATGTTCATTAAAATATATGTATATATAATTACCGAATGTCCTCTTGAACCAACTATTCCTTTTGCGCCTTTTACTCCTTGAGATCCTCGTAACCCTTTTTCACCTCTATTTCCTTTTGCTAATATAGTGACGTTTTGTTGGACTTGATCCACAAATATCACTTGAGCAGGTCTTCCAGGTTCTCCTATTTCTCCTTGGTCTCCTTTTTCCCCTGGTGGGCCAACAACGTCGTCGCCAGGCTCTCCTCTATAGCCTATTTCACCTTTATATCCAGTAGGACCCTATTTTGTTATTAGTTGATTAAATATGATAATGATACATGTCATTTTAATTAAAAAGTACAAAAGTTTTCAAAGCCATATTTCTTACCTGATCACCTTCTAATCCTGGAAGTCCACTGTCTCCTCTCCAGCCAATTGGACCCGGGAGTCCGATAGATCCAGGAAGTCCATTCAAACCTTGGTCTCCTTTTGCCCCTCGTGAGTTTACACCCCCTTCACCTGCCAAGCCTTGTAATCCTTTTTCCCCAACTGGGCCAGGAAGTCCTCTATCACCAGGATATCCTTGAAGTCCAGGAGGTCCCGTAATACCATCAGTACCACTACACCCATCTAAACCAGCTGGACCTACTACACCTTCCAGCCCATACGATCCCTAAAACAATTAATATAAATGTATATATTTTAAAAATATTATTACACTAAGTGTAAGCAGTCTCTGACTATCCACTATAAATAAGCATATTCATTTTGATACTTTTAACACTAGTTACATTTTTTATTTGAATATCCAAAAAAAAATTCTAATATTTTTCAATATCTTTAAATTATTTTAGTCTTACCTGAGGTCCCGTATCGCCCCTTCTTCCATAACGCCCAACAATACCCTGAAACGTTAGTGTTTATTAAATAGTTTCAAGGTCAAGAAATACATAGATATATATGTATTGTTATTTTTATGGTAACCTACCCGTTCTCCTTTGTCCCCGTAATCACCTTGTTGACCTAAATCACCTGGTTCCCCGGACAATCCAATACGGCCCTCAGGTCCATCGTCACCATAGTCACCCTGTGGACCTTGTATTCCTGGTGGCCCCGGGTCACCTCGGTCGCCTTGAATTCCATTGCAGTTACATATTGTCTGATTGCACACAACCTGAATATAGAAAATTGCCAATAGAAATGAGTGTGATCATATAAAAATAGAGCTAAACAATGAATAATGTAGTGTTACTATATGTAGTTATTACTACTGTAAAAATAAATATAAAATGTAAATAAGTTGATTGTTCGAATTACTATTCGAGCAATCAACTTATACTTATAAAACAAAATAAATATAAATAAAATAAATTAAAAAGAAAAGAAATAAATATTGAACTTCTATTATCATTTTTTTTTGTTTTTGAATTTATATGGATAATTAAATAATTAAATATACATGTATTTGCATTGCTTCTTAAACGAGAAATGGGCTACCTACGTTAATTTTAAACTTAAGAAATCATGGAGTAAAACAGATAAACCGACTCCGGAAAGTACTTTGAAAGCCGATATTCCTCAAATTATTGTAAAGCTATCTTTTTTTGAGCTTTTACCGGACAACATAACGATTAATACTAAAGTGTTCTGTCATTAGATAGACAAATTAAATAATTCACTTAAATAGAAAAGGCCAAAAGTGAGCAATAGACAAGGTGTAGTGTTCCACCAAGTTAATGCGAAGCCATTGATTACGTTTTTAATGACTCGCCAAAAGCTTTTATAGCTTGAAAGCGATATACTGCCACACTCAACATGATCTGCGGGTGTCATTTTCGAATTTTTATTTAATCCAGTATGTCCAAAAAAAATTAACGGTAAAATATTTACTTTAAAAATGAAAAAGTAAAAAATCACCTGGATCAGATTTTTGCCAACAAAGGACAGGAATGTTACGAGCGTCGAATTCTGCTGCTGCCATAAAAATGGCATAAGGTATTAGACCACAATGTACATCGTATAATTCGATAAAATAATTATTTGCTATAAGAAAATTGTGTTTCATTTTCATAAATAAAAACGAAACTACTTTCTGAACAACCTAATATGTATGTATAAATTATTCAATATAATTGTCTCGCTATGATACTTTGTTGTATAATTTGTTTGAAAATTTTCAAACTTACACTTCTGAAAATAATACAGTGTTTTCTAATAGGGATGATAGGATTTTGATAGCTCACAGCCGCCATTTTGATTGTTTAACATTTGACATTTTTATTGTTTTGTGTTCAGTAATATTTGCCATTTAATCATGAATAAGTTTACGTTATCACAACTTTTGGAAATTGTTCAAATTTTCTATCAAAATTCTAGAAGTATTGTCTCTACTCAAAGAGCATTTCGTGCTAAATATGGTCGTCATGGTATACCGTCTGAGCTCGCTATACGTCGCATAATCCAAAAAATGGAAAGTGAATATTCTTTGCACGATAGTAGACCACCAACACGACAACGGACAGGCCGTAGTGAAGAAAATATTGCCGCAGTATCAGCCAGTGTCGAAGAAAATCAAAATGTTTCCGTTCCACGACGTGCACAAGAATTGGGCTTATCCAGAATGACAACCTGGCGAATTTTACGTATGGATCTTGGCCTACATTCATACAAGATTGTGTTGGCACAAGAACTCAAGCCAGCAGACCATCGATTATGTCGTGAATTTGCTGATTGGGCGCTTGAAATGATGGAAACGGACACCGAATTTCATAGGAAAATCATCTTTTCAGATGAGGCTCACTTTTGGCTTAATGGTTACGTGAACAAACAGAATTGTCGTTACAGGAGTGAGTCAAATCCAAGAGTGGTTCATGAAACACCATTACATTCTGAAAAATTGACTGTTTGGTACGGATTATGGTACGGTGGAATCATTGGCCCGTACTTTTCCAAAAACGACGAAGGCCGTACTGTTACTGTCAATGGCGACCGTTATCGTGACATGTTGAACGATTTTTTTTCCTGAAGTTTATAAAATCGATGCGGACGAAATTTATTTTCAACAATGGTGCAACATGCCACACTGCGACCGTCACAATGGATTTAATGCGTGATAAGTTGAGTCGGTTATTTCTCGCAACGGTCCTCACAATTGTCCACCAAGATCATGCGATTTAACACCCTTGGACTATTTTTTGTGGGGGTATGTTAAATCTCAAGTGTATGCTAATAAACCAGCTACGATTCAAGACCTTGAACGCAACATTCGAGCGACTATAGCGGCCATACCAGCCGTAATGCTGCACCGAATCATCGAAAATTGGACCGATCGTATTCACCAGTGCAAAAAAAGTCATGGCGGTCATTTCAACTCGAACTTCGAAATTCGAACACATATTACATGTTTTATTTCAATTTCAAAACATATCGTTCTTATTGGGAAACCCCATACAATATTCAAAGCGCGTTTGTTCGTTTAGTGTTGTGTTTTATATATTCAGAACAACAAGACATATTACAACACGACATCAGGTATCGTAAAATAATATTTAATTAGTAATAATAAAAATATCCAACTAATAATAACTTATATTTATATTTTAAGTTTGGTTCTTATGTTTTGACAATCAATAATATATGTTATGGATATCATTAGATGACGTTAAGCTGTACGAATTACAAATTAGTTTAATATACTATGTAATATATCATGTTAACTAACAATGTGTATCATACATTAAAAGTTTTAACTTATCCTTATCCTTTCAAATTACATTATATTATGATTTCTTAGTTCGCGTGCGTTATCGGTGCTCTCAGATCTTTCGAACTACGTCATGAATTTTAACACGAGTTTCATTAATATAAGGAAAGTTTCAATTTTTAACAAATTTTCTAATCTAAGAAATAACGCAGGCGGACCCAGAAAGAAATTAGATAAAGTCACAGCGGCAACACCGCGAGCGGGCTGCTATTTTTGAATATGAAGGTCCAATTAAATATTTGATTTAACAAAGGAAATTTTTTGTTATTAGGTTAAAACATCATTTTAAAATATGATTATTTAAATTATTTATTTTTTTCTTAATATACTACATCATTCCCGTGACTGCATATTTAATTATTGTATACTCAAATAATTGCCGTGTACAAGGTTTAATAGTGCAGTATTGTCATATATTTTAATAAATACTAATTCTTAAATCCTTTCAATACATACATAAGGTGCAATTAATAATCCCTATATGAAGCACCGTCAAAACTGATTTTGCAATTAAATCGAAATAAAACTGAAAGTAATGGCTATCGAAAAATGCGCTAATATACTTTAAGCTGAATAAAAATTCACAATTTGATTTTAATACACTTAATACCACTTAAAGTAAGGAATCCATTGCTACGTTCAAAAAGCTTGCTATTAATGAAGATAGCATGAAGTTAACTGTGTGCTTATATTTGTGAGATTTTTTATTACGTAACGGCCTATTTAGAACATATAAATGTAATGCCCTAAGAAACGTGCCTTATCAACAAGAACTGCGACATATATGCGATTGCCACAATCAATGTGAAATCATTGTACTTCCTACCTTATATTAACACACTTTGATATTAATTTGCTTTATTTTTTAAGGATTTTCAAGATATATGATATCTATTTACATATAACACTACACAAGATCAATCCTGTATATTGAATATACCTTAAAACTTCTGCATTCATTGAATATTACCTAAAGAATTAGGAATGTAAAAGATTAGGAATCAGATTGATCAAGATTAAAGATCAAGAGAATATTTGATATTCTAAGCCGTAGAATCTCGAGGTAAACTACACAAGCTACACAAGGTAAACGCGAAGTTTTTTTTAGCTTCACGCTTATATCCCGCATAGCAGGATAGTAATGTCAAGTCACTCCGTACTTTGTTTCCCACCGAATTCGAGACATTGGGTGTTGAGTGGTGGAACTCAACGCTACACTTGCCTTTATCAAAGCGAGGAAGTAAAAATAATTAATATAATCTAGCCCCCGAGTGGGGATCGAACCCACAACCGATCTCAGTCTCCAGATTTACAGTCAGACGCTGCCCCACTGCGCCACGACCGGCCTCTAACTATCTATTCCTACCGTATTTAATTAAAAAATAATAATAAGATTGAACCGCTTACCTGATATTTTATGAGGCATTACAGAAAGAAATTATTGCATGCATTAACTTACTAACTTCAATGTTGTTTTTACGGAACTGAAACGAAAATATGACTCTGTAGAATATTTACACGATTCTCCATCTCCATTACTATGTACTTTGAAAATTGTTTTATTCTCAACAAGTAAAACTAATCTATTTTACACACATAGAATTTACACTTTTAGATTTCAGATACTAATCTTAACCGATCTATTAAGTCGTTCTACTTACTTAGTTTACGAGGATTAGCCGTTATATATTGATATTACAATATACATTTTACCGAACTTTAGGATACTATATTTTGTCTATAAATATATGTCTATATCGTAATAAACTATATTTTTTTATTTATATTACCAAAACAATTAGATATATATAATGGCAAATTTGCTTATGAAATGGTACGAAAGCCAGGCGTGATTTTAGTCCATTATTTATCCTCAAATGCTATTTAGCGAAACGATCAGACAAAAGTGACATAAAGCTTCGTAAACGTCCGCTACGGATCGGTGGGTGAGATGAGTGACGGTAACGTCTTAAGAAAAATATGTTGAGTCATTTCCTCTCCACTATAAATTTACTAAATTGTAGTTTACCCAATAACTCGATCACATCGGAGACATCGCTCCGCACCACCTCGGCTACGAATGTTAGTAATCTTCCATCTTCTTCAATAGTACAAAAATCTTTCGTTCTAAACTTATTTAGGATACAATTTATTTCAAAGACTGGCACAATTGATTAAAAGCCATAATAGAAGCTAAATTATAAAAAAAGGTAAAAGAAGTGTGCATAAGTAAATGAACAGTACTAATAGATTTAAAACATTAAAATTAAATAATGTAAGTCACGTTAAATAATGTATCTACCTTATTGCTGCGAATTGCTATTACAATAAAATTTAAATTAAATACATGACCCTGAAGCAAAACCAAATTTATGTGTCTATGACAATAAGTACAAATCATCACTTCATTTCATTTAAAATTTACTGGCAAAATAATTGAAACGTGTCATTTATATTATTCAGTTCATTAGAGCAATCTTTTAAAAGCTACAATGCTTTAACATTTGTGTAATACAGAGTGATTTAATATTATAAAAGTAATATAACTAAAGCCGTAAAGAATCTTCTATCTGTTTATACTACATGTAATAAAACAATAAAAAATGTGTATATTTGACATATGTCTGCACAGTTAATATATTTTGCTGAGCGATAAAATAAGAGCATTAGATTGATAAATATGTCAAAAAAATAAAAATGTCACCTTTGTAACTATTATTAGCCCTGAGTAGGAATGGAAACTTGAAGTAGAATATATGTCATTATAAAAAGCTGAACAAGCTTTGGAAAAGTCGTTTGTCGTGATGGGCATATTTATTTGTTTATTTATTTATATTGAAAATCTAAGAAATCTGTTGCAGACATGTGGTGCATTGGCAAAATTTGCTCTGTATGATGGCCAGTTCTCAAAATTAAATTATGATAACATTTAAAAGCGTGTCATCGTTGTAAATTATAGAAGCAACGACAAGAGATTACGGACTATACTAACTATACTATATATGGACTATATATATATATATATATATATATATATATATATATATATATACATATATACATATATATATTTATATATGTATATATATATACATGGAACAGCAATATTTAAAAATTATCATTTTTTACTACTATGAATTATTTTAATTAGAACTCTTTTTTTATATTTTATTTTTAAATTGTTGATGATATGTTTTAGTTTTTAAAACATGCTAATATATTTTTCAGAATTTGATGTAGAACCATAATAGGTCAGCTAAATTACCATACATGTTCTTTAGCGAGATGAGCATCCTCTGTTATCGACTAATTAATAAATATGAAAATCTGATATTAAGCTATTATATGGTAATAAAAATATATTTTTTGTTTGTCCGTTTGTACGCCCACAGCTTATTAGGTACGACATTGAATTGAATAAAACGTTGATTACTATATAGTTGTAACTCTGTGTAGGTCTTAGCATGTAAGTGATTTCGAAGAGTAGAACATTTGATGTAGAATCATATAATAAGCAAGCTAAACTATAAGAAAAAAGGAAAAGCAGCTATAACAAAAGTTTATCAGCATATTGAGCATTTTCTGATGTCATATAAAAATTAGAGATTTGGTACATCCGAAGACGAATCATAGCAACCTGGCTAAACTATAAGAAAATACCGCCTTAGTAAAAGTTAATAAGATGATGGGCTCTTTCTATTCGCGTATAAAATTTAAGTTTATTTTAGATTTATATCTGATGATAAACCATAATAGTCTATCTAATAATTTATAGTAAATAAGAGAATGTCGCCTTTGTAAAATTTATTCAAAGTGATAGGCACGTGAAAATGAAATTTAAAGATCTGGAATAACTAATAAAGAACTACATTATATTGCAGTTAAACTAGACAAAAGCTGCACTAACTGAATTATAACAGATATTTCAAAAATGGTTGTTAAATATTATGCATTGTTTTCTTTGGAAAATGAAAAGAATTGACAATTGAGGACATTGTGTGATAATTATAATGAAGAAACTGAAGAATTCCTTCAGTTTCTTCTTGTATATGAAACTGAAATGCTCGAATTATGTTTTGGCAGTGGTTAGCCACATTGACTGCATCAGCCGCTTTTATCGAACGGACATTTTGGGGAATGCTTATAGGTACAGATATTATTTTTATTTTGTCGTTGCGCTAAGACCTTTAACTTAGGTAGAAAGTGGAGAAAGATATATCTTATTATTTTTTCTTTACTATCTCACTATACAAGAAATTAGGTAAAGCGCATGGAATGGACGTCCAGAACATCTGATGTAAAAGTTTCTAAGATATAAAATTGAGGCTTAATAATAGTAGTTTCGTTTTATATGTGTGTTTATTGACGTATGATTAATGAACTGAGAGATGTAATGATTATTTATAATGTTGTGATTTTTGCCCCAATGTTTGATATAAACGGTAAATATATGGTTATAATGTGGCAATAATCACAAAGTCTACACAAACAAAGTTACCTACTAATTAGCAAAGCAGTAACTAGTCGAAAATATATTAAATTTTATATTTTGATTTTTCAAGTTTCATAACGTTTCTATGAATTCCGATCAAAAATACATGTTTTTTATGCTATTCTATTGAATCGATATAGAGTCTATAATGGATTAAAATTAATAGTTTGCATATCACAGTCTTGCAATGTGATACAGTTATTTGATTTTAAAGAATTTGCTTGGTCAGTATTAATGAGGTAGTCGATGATTAATACTAGTACAATATAAAGTAGGCACTGAATAAAATCCTTGTCTTTAATCCTATTGTAATAGTGTACAGTGATGAGATTTTAAAATAAAGTTAAAAATTTAAAGAACGAAAAAAAATAATATTAAAATACTGAACTGTTATATATAACCACTAACTTACATAATTGCTTAAGTACATGTAGACATTGTTCCTAAAGCATAATGTTTAAATCATCTGTTTTTTGTACTCTCGTAATTGTAATCACAATCAGAAAAGCCTTGTTAGCAACTGATGACGGCACCATGGTAGGTATTACAGCAGCCGTCGATTATAGAACGAGTGAGTCATTATTGCAATTCAAGGAACGGGCTGGATAAACAATCATTGCAGTGTCCCAAGCGATAACGGCCATTCGCACATCCCGCAGCGTCCGTCCCGCGACCCCACGTCCACAAAACCTCTGCGCTTGGGATAGTGGCTAACACGTAATTTACTTATTTATGTACCGTTAAGAAAGTTAATTATTTTAACCTCACAACTGATGAATGATTTTCATTAAAAAAAGCGGTAAACAAATCATCCCCAACAAAAAATATTGTTATACTTCCATGAATAAATACTTTAGTAAATCTAATTTATAGTGTTACGAGTTAAGAAAATGGGACATTGTGGGTTTTACGAGCTTTTTGCCGGTATCTGGTGACCCCGACAAATCATAAACGTTCTTCTAATGTGCCTCGGTCGTAATTTCTTTATCATAAAATTACCTTTATATTTTTATAATTTATTTAGTGTTGTAAAAATTATGGTAAAAGTATAACATAATATTATAATGCTTTTGTTAAAATAATATTATAATGCTACCTCAATGGCGGCTTATATGCATGTGAACACTTTAAAATGAAATAGTTGTCGATTCATTTGACCTAAATTTTATTTAGTGCTTTTTAAACCAAATCTAAGAAGTGATTTTACAATTTGTCAAAAGATATGCTCCTAAGGCTAACGGGGAACATCAAATTTATCTATACTATATACATTATCAACTGTACGCTTACTTAATTTAGGTAAGTATTTACTAAAATAACAATGTTAAATGTTTCAATCATCTATTTATTGTTTTATGTACTGTCAGTGACTCCGTGCTAAAATTAGATCAAGAATATGGCAGTACGTTCAACTGGCTTTTGTTACCGCACTGAAACTGTTGACCTATTTTCTTTTACTGGAAGTTAGCAATAATTTTCAGAGCAATGTATGTAGTCATAAAATCAACCCATGAGTAACGTGTTGAGCCACGCAATTATTATAGATTTAAGTAAGGTAACCTGAAATGAATATAATACTGAGTTCAAAAATTGGCTACATATTATAAGGAAATCATTAAGTATGAGAAGAACAAAGAGATATCAATTGTAGATTATAGTTCAGCAAGTAATTGTTTAATATGCGCAATATATTTAAAACAATATAAGGTATTCTATAAGTGTGTTATGTTTAAAAGGAACTATTTATATACAATACAACAAAAAAATAAGTTTGTACATCTTTACTAAAATCATAACGAGAAAAGATCGGTTTTTTCGTGTGTTTAAACTTTATTTCAAAAAACTGACTTTTATAATTCTTTTACCGTTATTTATTTTTAGAAATAATAAGGAATCTCTACTTAAACTTGAACAATGAAACCGAAAGTGTAACAAGAAATTTTATAACATGCCTTATAGTATACGTTGAGTTAACTATTAAAGATACTATAAAAACAATGTGTACAATATAAAAGTATACGTAGTAGACTCTACTGAAGTCTTATCTGAATCATAAGACATGAAAAAATAATGATTTGGAGTCAACAACTAAATCCGCAAAATTCGGATTGTCCAGTGTTTACTTAAATTCTAATGATTCTGACAGACAAATCGCAATCGCCATATTTTCTTTAGCTAAACCTCACTGAGACCTTATGCTATCTTAACGTTCGAGTTCGTTAACGGCGATTCAAAATATCAGTAAGCTAAACTTCGGTACAGTAACGTAATAATTATTGTATCATACATAATCCATTGAACGTGTCGCTGTCAGTGTCACTAATGACACAATGATCTCAGTAATTTAAGCAAAACAAAAAATATATATATTAAAATGTAATTGTTAAATACAGTGTTCTTGTAGACGCGAGAAGCCCGCTGGTTGATCTATGAAAAAGCCAGATAATTTAGGATGTCTTTACTACTAAAATTTTAAATAAAAAGAATGAATTTCTGCAAAGCTTATTTAAACACATATGGTATACTGAAATTTATATAGCTTTAGCTTCACGCTTTTATCTCGCATAGCAGGGTAGACAGAAAATACCTAGTGTCAAGACACTCGGTACTTCGCTTTCTACCGAATTCGAGGCATTGCGTGTTGAGTGGTCCTTGTCTTTTACCAGAGCGAGGAAGTGAAAATAGTTAAAATATATTCACACCCCTGAATGGGGATCGACCCCACAACCGTTGATAGTTAGACTCTGTCCCATTGCGCCACGACCGGGATCGTCGCGTCACAAGTCAGATGTGGGGATTCTGGCCTCTGTGAAATCCAAAATGGTCTGAAATCTTGGATACATTATTAGTTTTATAATTCAATAAAATATAATTGATATTAAAGAAAGCGGCGCGGGAGAAAAAACGAAATGTCTTAAATCGTAAGTTTACCAGACTGCCGCTAGTTACATAAATTTATGAAAATATAACATATTCTATGTTATAATAGAAAAAATATGTTACAGTATGATTTTTTTGAAACCTCATCTTTGAAAGCTATATACGGATTTCATTAAAACTTTTTTATTGTATAGCTATATTTTGTTGTTGACTTTGTTGTATAGCTATGAAGCCTGGATAGGGCTAATGAATAGTATGAGAACCAGACTCGATTTGGGTAGTCATTTTTTCTCAAACGATATTTAGTAAAAACCATAAAAAAATAGTATCATGTCGCTTCGTGAATGTCCACTGCAGATGAGTGGATGAGACGAGCGATGATAGCTTCCTAAGTACGTAGAAAAAAATATTATCTATCGTTTCGTGTCAACCAAAAATTCGCTAAATTGTAGCTTACCCTATAACTCGAAGAAGAAAAGCAACTTTATGCTGGATTATAAGTTCACTGGTCGATCAAAGATGGAAAAAAACTTAAATTTACGAAGAATTTCTGTCGGTATATGTAATTGGAAAAACTATTCAATGATTCATAGATTTTTATTTTTCCATTTATTATTTTTTATTGAATAGGAAACAATGTTGTTTACAATGATGTTACTTATTCTAAACACATTCTTACACATCTATGTGAATAGTTATGTACCTCACTAATAGGCTAACTCGACAAGCATAATGAAAAATGACAAAACTAAAAACAGAAAGAAATCCGAAAACAGTGCAGTTCCCGTAATTGTAAAAACTGCACTTAAAGAAGTTAAATTAAGTAATTATAAAAATATGGCTTAACCTATACATAAAAACAAGAAAACAAAAAAAAATCAAATAGAAAAAAAGACACAAGAATAAATTGACATAAAGATTACCAGTTACACGCTGCACGCTAAAACGTTTAAAATATGATGATTATTATTAAGAGAAAAACATTTTTTTGATTTTATTTTTAAAGATGAATTGTTGGAAAATATCTATGGTTTCTTTAAAACAAATTTTGGGCTATGTAGCGATTGTTTTATTAATGGGGCATTTTTCTAGGATTATCTAAGAATTTGTTTCTTTTTAATGTTACTTCTAATATTATACATACCTCAGAACTGCCAATCCTACTCTACTTTACAAATTGTAACTATTAACTATTTATAATTTTATATAAAAAACAAACACATTAATTACCTACGACTAGATAAAGAAAGACAATTATAAAATTTTAGGCGGTCGTTATAACTTTTATTCTGTTGCAGTATATTGTGTTCGTAAGCCAAATGCTGTAAAAATTTCTTTTGTATTCTCTCTATTCGATCTTTATGTATTTTGTATGGGGGATTCCATACAATAGAACACTATTCTAGTCTAAGTATCATAGAAATTAACAACGCAATTTTCTTTGATGACCTTTAAAATTCTTTGGTGGTTCTTACAACAAAACTTAATAATTTTAAGGATGTATTTATGGTATTATCTAGATGTGGTATAATAATGAGTTATTTAATAGCATCAGCTGACAATGATTCCTTCGACTTACTGGCGACAAATTTTCAGAAGGAAATGACATAACTTAAATATTTTTTCGTTATTTTTGAAGTCTGAAGACGGTCAGAGAGGATATTATATATATTTACCCACTTATTTAATAGTAGACTTTTTAGTTGCAAAGAATATATACGTAAGATACCAATTTTTTATTGAAATACTGAAATTTAATATACGTGATACGTGACGAGATAGTTTCTTTTTTAATGAAAATTTATGATGATGATTGTTGCATAGAATGTTGTAATTAATAAAATAAAAAAGCTGCCAGTAAGTTGAAAAAATCTTTATTAGCTGTTACTCCGCCTAATTCCTTCGTTACAACTTTGTGTGCGTCATCGGACGGCCTTTTCACCGAGCTATAGACAACAAAACGATTTTTTTATTTATAGATAAATAGAATCTATCATCAGGTAAATTTTTAGCTGAGAGGAAATGTTTGAATATTTTTTTTGACTCCTGTATCGTAAAGTTATAATAGTGTGATGTTTATTTTCTGTTTTCATTTAAAAATATTTGAGAATATATTTACGCATGTGACAGATATGAGTAACGCCAAATCACCGTCTTAGTAAAAGTTTTGCAGCGTAATGGGCATTTTCAAATGACATATAAGTTTGATGATGGTTATGGATTTGATCCCTATTAGAGGAAATGATTATTTTCAAATTGTGTAAAGTATACCAATTTTTTTTAAATAATGAATCCTCGATCTAATTATAACATTCCTGAGTAGCTGCTCGCTAGCGGCTTCGCCCGCGCGAACTCACAACTATAGCTATTACAACTATAACTATAGCTCATCCTTTTTTTCGCCTGCTCGCATTCTCGCTTAAATCAAACACTTTGCCACAATTAATGATTTTATCGAATTTTATATAAAACTAATAATAAGCCTAGGAAATAACCCATCAACCAAAATCTCTACAACCTATAACTAAAATAACGTACATATACATATAATAAAAAAATGAATTCTGTGCATGAAATATTCAAGAAATAATTTAATTTTGTATATTAATATTTATAGTCAATATTACACACAGTAGAATTTTTGTCCGTCTGTGAGTCCGTTTGTGCCAATCGCGTTAGTAGAACATAGGCATAGTAATAACTTATAGTTTAGAGCTGCATTTACAATGGTTTAATGTGGTTTTCTAAACAAAAGCCCGAAAAATTAAATTAGTTATCATACTAATAATTACGGGATAGATAAGAGTGTTTTTTGGATGTCAGTAGCTTAGAGCCTCAGAGCTCAAAAACGCAAAAGTATCAAATATCATAATTTCGTTCTAATGGTCAATGTAGTTCCTGTAGCATTATAAAAGAAAATAATATTAAATAAAAAAAAACACTTCGTCTTTATTAAAATATAAATTTATTCAATTATTTATTTTTAAATAAAATGAGAAAATATTGAAATTAATAAAACTTAAGCATATTATTATTTTATTTAAAGTAGTCATTTTAAATAATTAATTCTTAAAATAAATTTGACATTTGGCCCTATATTCAAAGATTACACTTTTAATATGGGAGTTTTTAGTAATACAAGTTCCAATACGTGTGACATACGATACGACAAACTTATTATTTGCGGTTAGTACAGTAGTCATGTCTATGGATCTAGCTGCAAAATTAAGTTAGTTTTTTAATATATACACTTATCCGGAATGAAAATACCCAGTGTGATGCCCAGGATGTTGAAGAATAATTATACCAAATTTCATTATAATCTAATTGGGAATTTCTGTGTGATGCTGAAACAAACATCCGGATACGGTATCAATATATCCACCCTCTGCTACTTATTTTTTTATATTTTCAATGTACTGAATTGACCCTTCTACAGTTTTATTATAAGTATAGATAGATATGCGAGGTTCCTTTATTTGTATTGTTTTTATTTTGCCCAATACATCATTATTGTAATGTTCGTTTGTGTCAGAATATATTCGTTTCTGAAAAACGGTTAAGTGATAGTTAGTTTAGTTTACAGGATCCTAGGTACTATTTTTTTTTTATTAAATACTGCATCTTTAATTAAGGTTATATAATTTATTGATATCATTCATAGATAAATAACAGTAAGAATATATAAACTTATAACTATAATATTAAAAATTGAGGAAGACGAATACTTCCTCTTGGGTTCAATGTTCTGTGTTGCTCTACGTCATGGCGATAAAACATTGACTAATGAATTGCGACCGACTATTGACAGGACGACTCACCCCGGAATAAACTACAATCACATAACGTATTGTTTACATTTTAAGTTAATAACAAGTCTATAAAAATATTGTTTATAACACATTAAATATATTTTTTTTCTATAGTTCGAGTTTTTTTAATACGTGCAAATAATCATATTGTTGAAATCTGATTAAATAAAGACACTGAAATTTATTTATAACTCAATAACTATATATATTTATTATTATGTGTCACTATATATGATATATATGTATTGACATTTTGTACTCAATAAAAAAAAATAATCTCGAGGTCATGAAAAACGCATGATACATAGCCTCGTGGGAGTTACAATATCATTATTTCGGCAATTATTGCAAAAATTGTGCTATATATCTAACGACAACTTGATAGCAGTTTCCCGTCCGTTCGATAAGAGATCCTGCTGTTCATGCCGCGACCTCGTTACGAAAGCTTTGTGAATGGACGTTGGTTTTGACCTATTTTATAATAACTTTTTTGGACCCACATATAGGTTTTATATTGCTTTTAATTAAAATTTAAACAAAAATATTTTGATATTACTACTTTCGTTGCTTTTTTCTGTAAATGTTATGGGCATTTCGATGGTTATTTATTAAGAATGATAAATGGAAAAATTTATTTGATTTCATTTCAAGGATGCTAAAAAATAGGTTACTCTAATAATATCTTAATGTTTTAATTTTCGATACGCGTCACATCCGAAATCATAAGAGGTTATCATAAACGATAAAGAATAAAATGAAGAATTAGTTTAATTATAACAGAGATAACAATAATGTGTGTAATATGTTAAAAGCTAAACAATTCAATATCGGTTAATTATCGAATATAATTTACGCAAATATTTAGATAAAAGTAAAACTTATTAATGGTATACAATTTACTTGTACTTGTATATAGTACCTATTTATTATAATGAACGTTTACATATAAATTATTAGATTTGTTATGTAAGTATTACACAGTACACTTTTAACAGATTTTAAGGGAATTTTAGATGATTAGCGCAATGATCCAATATGTTTTAAAATAATACATTAGAAATACATTGTACACATTACAAGCGCAAAATTGGCACACACGTTGCTAAGGCAACGCGTAGGTCACGCATCAATATATAATGGTAATAACTATCGCTTTAAAAGATGAAATAATGTCATGATATTGGATTGGATCTCATATATAATCATTTTATATTTAAAAAATGAATAGTTGGGTATTATTTTTTCATGACCTTAATACGAGTTCTCGTCTCTATGTATTGGTATTTCATAGTGCTATTATTTCAATAATGTGCATTATTCTACAAAAATTAAATTAAGTCGATAACATTATTTGTTTATAAAACATAGAGAGAAAGCTTTGATCGCATCATCTCAAGACGCTCGTGCTTAAACAGTTAACACAAATGAATAAAGCAAAACACGCGATGGTGTGGACTAGGATTTTGCCATTGGGAAGTATTATGTCTTTATTGAAGTTTTTCTTTCATTTATATTTATAAAAAGGTTTACATAGTATATTTCAATACTAATTTGTAGTATAAATTGTCTTTACCGATACAAATTAAATTAAATTAAATAATATAGCTTTGAACTTAATAGTTTTTTTTACGCAATGCAATGTAAATTATTTCAAAGTAATCATTGATTTTCAAGTTTTTCCTATTCAATTCAATTTAAGAATTCATTTCCACTATATTAGAGTAATTTATAGGAGACTGGCCGCTTCAAGCCGCAAAGATAATTATCAGAATATTTATTTTAAATAAATATTTTTTTAGGTCACGAGGCTGCGGAATGATAATTGCGTTGCCAGTTGGCGGTCTATATAAGACTTAAAGATAACGGAGCAAAGGTTACGGTAACAACAGATTGTCAAATTTAAGAAGAGCTTTTTATATTTTTAAGACATATTTAAACAATGTGTCTATTTTATTTAAATAAAAATCGTTTTAATAATCATATTTTATCCTCATCTGCTTACGTATATATTATACTTAAGATGTGTATTGTATGAATATATTTACACATACTAAAATATATATGTAATTGGCTTATTTTTATTTTTATGTTTATCAATTTGCACTGAAACGTTGTGGCGTTATGTTTTTGCTATTAATCTTTTCCTTACCAAAGGTAAAAAAATGTTGCAAAAGATTGCTTAAAGCAATAAGACCGACATATAAACATGTCATATTTTAAGAGCTGTAATAAATAGCATTAGATATCATAAGTTGAAATACTGATTACTAACAGATGTAACAATTATCGGAATCTGTATCGTAGTGGTCAATTTTTATGTACATTAGTACATCAAATAATAGATGTTGTCTGGTTTATCACTGGCTTTAAAATATCTCTTCTATGTGTTGGCTGGAAAATATCTCTTCTAGAGATAAGTCCACAAAGTATATTATTAAGTGCAATAAAGAATATAGATATTCAGATTTTGGATATAACGATGTCAAAACTTTTTCAGGAATTTTTCACTTTTTTACAAAGTATTGTGTGATTAAGTTTTATTATAGTTATAATTTATATATTTTGAATCCCGCGGCAAAATAGAATAGCGAATAGGACGTGCAATAGTAGAAAATTCAAATAAGAGGTAATTTTCCAACCGGAAGTAGCTTTCTATGTACACGTGTAGTAGGTTATAAGCTTTTTATTTCAAAAAAAGTTCAATAAACAAAAATAAACTAAACAAATATATGCATTTTTTCTATAAAAAGAAAATAAATAATTTTATAATAAATATTCAAATAAAGCCCAATTAACGAATATTGTGATAAACATAAATTAATAAAATTCTACGTATATCGGCACGTAATTAAGGTGAAAATTATAGATCTAAAATTAAGAAGATGAAAAGGGCGAAAAATATTAAAAAGATTAACGAATTATTTAAACACGTTGTTTTTTATTTAAATCCCTTAATATGAACTTTGTACTACTTATAAGATTAGATATCCCGAAGAATTGGTGGTATGATGCATCTTTATTTTTATTTGAAAAAAAAACTTAATAGAATAAAGCTTATCTTTTTCTTTGTCATTATTTAATTTCCGTATCATTAAGATAGCTGTGTAATAAAAACTTTTTTGTATAGGTATCATTCACAGAAATTTTTGTTTTATATATATCTTTATTTAGTTCGTTTATCGTTTATATAAAGCTTTTTTTTTTGTTTTCACTTACATTCCATTCTCAAATCATCCTCATTTCATTTAGTTTCTCTATGGTATACTAAAATTGGTATATTCGCCTATTTTAGTAAATATATATAATCTAGATAGATAGTATAGATAGATAGTATAGCTAATAGATTTTTGTCCTTTTATTAGATCATTTTGTATCATATTTCAGTTTCACGAATAATGCAATAACTTAACTTTGTTACTTTTAAACATATGACTACTTTTATATGTTTCTTAAAAATATATTCATTATGCTAATAAAAGAACGTATAAAAGTAAAATTTGCTAAATATTTATTTTTACTGATGACATGTACAGTTTTTATTTATATGCAGTAACTTCCGAATCTACAAAAAACTGGTCGACTTCTAACGTGTAGTCACCATTTAAAATAATATGTTTTATTTTTCGACAACTTGACAATTTTTCACGCGTAGTAGGGAAGACAAAGAGTACCCGATATAAAGAGACTCCGTTCTGTATTATATAAATTTAATGTAAGTATTTATTTAGTGGCAAGCGTTATTGACTGATACATTTGTCAGAACTTTATGTTCTAAAAAGCAACGGACTTTTTGGAAAGAATTGGTACCATACATTGGTATATGGTTATACCATCACTCCTACTAATGTATAAATTGTATATTACATATTTAATTACTTATTCTTATAGCCTATCTGTCGGTAAAATAGTAATCTTCCAACTTTTACCAATAAAGTGCTAAAATGGAATGAAATTGTTTTATTTACTCATATCATCCTCATAATTTGTGCCACGTCAATTAGTATTACAAGAAATAACAGACGAACAATTAGTCATGTAAATTTTAAAATATTTTTGACGGCAATCGTCACAGAACCCCTGTGTTCAAGGCGATATCAACTTATAACAATAACGAGTTGTAGTTTTGTCGGAATGATGATGTTAGGAACAAAAATATTAATTATCAAATATGCATATTACATACTATGTACATCAAAGGTCAAAACAGTTAATTTACTCCTGTTGAAAATATATGATAACTCGAACTCAATGTGCCTTTAGCTACGAGTGATAGTTTCATTCGTCAAAGTTCCAATTGTTGACTCGTTAAAACTTTTTGATAAGATAGTCTCAGAGGCTATCTGTATACACATCCAAAACATCGATGTCATCACTGAGGTTCATTTTTTATTTTATAAACTACGTTAATTATGTGTATTTCAAACTTTCAGATATTGTTGCTGTAATATAGAGTATTTACATAGATAGTAATTTAAATTTAGATTCAAAATATTCTTTGTATAAATTATATTTTTGAAGCATATCTGAATCATCAAGTAAACATAAATTTATCAACAACTAAGAAGGCAGTTGTGGTAAGAACCGCCGTGAAACTCAACACTCTTTCCAAATATAAAACTTTCTTTTTAGATTTTCTTTTCTTATTGGTAGCTATTTTGTAATACTCATGGATAAATACAGTTAGACTGTTTTACGTGTCGTAGGGTACTACAATAAAAAATATATAATTAAATTTTATGGTGATATTAATTTATTAAAAAGGAAAAAATTCAAGGTATGGGAGCTCCAACCTTCATCTCTTGGAAACTTACATGATTTCCAATAGGTGTGGATTCATGACCCGATACGTTCTAACTTTTTATCCGTTTATACATAAATATCTGGGGCTTTATATAAAACCCTCTATAAGATGTTTAATTAAATATACATTTATTGTTCGTTAAAAACGTCGCATATACATATGTCGTATCTAACCACGTGACTAAAATTTATTTAATAAAACACCAATCAGTTCCGGATGTTGATCTATCAGTGAATCGTCACTAGATATAAAAAATAGACATTTATTTTCCAGACAAAAACCGTAAATAAACGGTTTACTACTGCAGTTTACTAGAAAATAAAGTGTACTTTGATATTGAAGCAAAATTTTTATTTTTTTATAGCTTTTATCTCGCATAGCAGGGTAGACACAAAGTACCTTGTGTCAAGACACTCCATACTTTGCTTTCCACCGAATTCGAGACATTGCGTATTGAGTAGTGATTGATGATACTCAACGCCGCACTTAGTCTTACCAGAGCGAGGAAGTGAAAATAATTTTAAATATAATTACTCCCCCGAGTGGGGATCGAACCCACAATCGATTGCGTTTACCCTCAGACGCTGTCCCACTGCTCCAAAACCGGTCTCAATAAGAGATACTATAAGTATAATAAAACTTAAAACTACGGAGTGTCTTGACACTAGGTACTTTCTGTGTACCCCCCTGCTATGCGGGATAAACGTGAAGCTAAAAAAACTTGAAACAGAATTATGAAGAGCAATATTATAAAAGTAGTTATCCTGAAACTCTACGACACATCATAAATATCAGCTAACATCAGCTAGTATCAGCTAGTATCATTTTCTAACAAAAAAACATAGGGACAACAATATATAACAACCCAATATCCCATGTTTGTAGGTGATATCGTTTTTGAGACCCATGTCGTAAATTGCACAAGTTGATTAGTAATGGATATGTAAATACATTTGTTAAGACTAATATAAGGTAGGCATTCTACTATTTGTTCAAGTTCCGTTGAATAATACATCATAAACAGGTATTTGAACAATCAATTAAAATATGTTCACTCTTTATGTTGATATGAACAAAATGCAGTAACTCTAGTAACGACATGATCGTATGCATATAAAGTAGAGTTTGATTATAAAAATGTATATTAACGATTTGCGTTTAAAAAAAATATGAGCTACAAAGTATAATTTTAAGTAAAACTTATACTCCTAGAAAAAATGATTTTATTTTGTTAACTTAATATATTATTTTACTTATTAGAGCATGTAAACAAACTCAGCGTTAAGTAGCATTATCATATAGGGTAGTATATCCTAGTATTACATTGTTCGACTTATGCGAACTCGTTGAAGTCTTTTGGCGGCTGCAGATTTAGTTGACCATGTAATTAGTGCAAACTAATATATGCGCTTAATTTAAGTACTCACTGCAGTACCAGGTGATGGAATCCAGGTCAGCAATAGAAGAGCAGCGGGCACGAGGTACGTCGCGATGAGGCGCGCACGCGCCGGGCCCGACATGGCTGTGCCGCACTACTGGCCGCGCGCCCGTAGGCCGGTCCGCCCGAGCGCCGCCGTCGTCGCCACAGTTGCGGGGCGGGGGCGCTCAGGCCGCCGCCCGAGTGCTTCTCTTTCCTTAGTATCCCGGCATAAACAGCGCGCGCGCACGGGACACAGGCGCTGCGCGCTCCGGGCTATGGCGGTCCACGTACTCTGGTAAGTTTTATCTATTTTCATAACAAGTATATTTTTACTTTAAAAAAATATATATTTTAAGTTTTAATGAAACCATACTTTAAATAAATATTTTAATTATGTATATAATTTATGTTTTTGAAATCACTTTATATTTTTTAATCATTTTAACAGGTTGGTGGTTGTTTTGGTGACTCTAACAGGAGTAAACACGGTAAGCTATTTTTCTCTTTTTATTATAAAAATATAAGTAACTCCTGTGATTATAAAACTTTGTAAGAATTTGGGAATGTAGGGACAGCGAAAGGGCACGCGAACCGGCTGGTCCGTCGGCTTCTATTCGTCCTTTTGCAATTTCATCAAAAACGCGGTTTAAGCCGGTAGATAAATATTAGACATAATAAGTTTGCGTATTATTCAATTAGATATTTTATTTAGTAATCTATATTTAAATTAGTAGGTTTCTTTGCTTATATCTTATTTTAAAGTCACGCAGACCGACAAAGTTTATCACTCGGATGTACTATAATGTCGATATTGCGCAAACATATATCTATAGAACTAAATAATAACATGAACAATACAATATTAATAAAATTAAAACGAATTATAATTTTACTTATATTATAAGTTTTAATAGTCTGCAGGATATTAAATTCAATACTTCAGTGGTATTTACTTATATATATATATATATATATATATATATATATATATATATATATATATATATATATATATATATATATATATATTCTCTTTCCGATTGTGCTTTGAGTGTCACGCACTGTCGCATTTAGTCTTACCAGAGCGGAGTAATACAAATTAATATTTAATTGTAATCATTCCCCTGATTGGGAATTTAACCGACAACCAATCACATTTACAGTCAGACGATGTCTCATTGCGCTACGATGGGTTCAATTATTATATTCTTATCTTAAAAAAAGTAAAGTAATCATAATGATATTTTTATTTTAAATAAAGTTATTTAAAAAAAACTTAAAAATATATTCTAATATTTAATAGGTGATTATTTCAATCCATTACTAAACATGACTTACTCACTTTTTATTTATTTATTTAAATAAATATTTATTTTATTTTATATTACTTACAGAAATATTATACACTTACAGAAATATTATAATAACATAAGTATTTTGAGTATAAATTTACAATAAAATGCTACGACAAAGATTACTTATAATTTCAGCAACGAAATATAATAACGAACTGTATTATTATTTAATTAATACTATTATTTTATTTAGCAATGTGGTTTTTGTAATAAAATTAAACAAAATAATAGAATTGTATTTAAAATATTATTTAAAAAAACAAATACTTCATTGAAATTAAAATAGAGCACTAGAGGTACTTAGATACTTGTAGTATCATTTTACGGACAAAATGCAATCATGGCAAAATATCGCATAACAATTCTATATAAAAAATACTCATCATCGCGACTTGCAAATTAAAATCACAAAACTTTTACGAATACAACAATAAAATTCTTAATTAGAAAAACTTTTTTAACAGAACTATGATCCGAAAAGATTATTAACGTTTACTGATAAGAAAGATAATTATTGCGTTAGTACATTTTAATTAGTAATGTGATATTTTGTTCCTTTTTTCTAGAAAGGAAAAGGAAATAGTTTATTAAAATTATATATAGTTATATTATTTTTATAAAATTATATATATTATATATAGTTTTCTTTGGTTGCTGGTTCTGTAGGTATGGAGTATACTTTATTAATTATTAATAATATATAAGATATAATAATAATATCTAAATTATTTAGAAAGAATTACTTATTTAACAAATCTTTTATTTTTTGGAAATTAGGTGACGCGTTTCTTTGAGCTTTCCATGTGTTTTTCGTATTTTATAAGCATATTGAAAGACGAAATAATATATATATATATATATATATATATATATATATATATATATATATATATATATATATAAGTTCATAGCTAAAAAGCACATAATTATATTATTATACAAATTATTTCGTTTCTACATTATGGATAAGTACCTACATAAATATCGGGGTTAACATTGTGGCCCAGTGAGACAGCGTTGGCTTACAAACGCGATTGATTGTGTTCCATTCCCACTCGGAGCAAAGATTATATTTAAAGTTTAATTTAACGGCCAAGCAGCCTGCGCATATTCTACGAAGTTAATAATTAATAATATGACTTTATTAAAGTTAACAAGAATTTTTAGGTTAAGAAATAAAGCGTTAAAAAATAATGTAGTAAATTTTATCCTTTTTATTTAGCAACGGGATATTTATGAAAGAGGAGATGTAGAAGAAAACAACATATACGAAAATCAATGGCCACCTCAAACAAATTGGTCTCCTCAAAGTGAATATCAGCCTTCAAATGCTCCCACCGCTAACATATTCAATACTTATGGATTATCAAGAAGACCAGACTTATCGGCTGGTCCATCTCAAGCCGAATCGCAAAGTCAATCACAAAGTTATGGTGAAAGTTTTGCCATATACGATCCTGAAACACGACAACGAACTACAGGTTTCGATCGGAATTGTACTGCACCAGGCTGCTGTGTACCCAAATGTTTTGCTCAAAAAGGCAGCAGAGTAAGAATTTTCACATTTTCTTAATTAGATTATTATAAAAAAACATGTCACACTCACTTCAGTACTTATATATACCTTGTATGTGTAACGTTTGCTATTTTTTGGCAGTAAAAAGTTATTCCTCTTTTCATTAGTCCTTTCCTTGTCAAATGTTAATCAAGATAGTATACGTTTATTTTATTTCTATTTGTATACATACTTTTCATCTTGTTAAATAATTCAAAGTTTTGTACAATAAAGATGTGTCAATATCTCTTCTATTTAACTTTATAACACATATGTACATATAAAAAATAATTTTAGGGTTTTCCTGGTATGGCTGGAAAACCAGGTATAAGAGGATTGCCTGGCCATGAAGGTGCTGACGGCCCACAAGGACCCAAAGGTCAAAAAGGACAAGTCGGACCCCAAGGCCCTCGTGGACCAAAAGGCGATAGAGGAAAACCCGGAGCGCAAGGTTTTATTGGCTTAGCCGGTCCTCCGGGACCTCAAGGTGAACCAGGTATGCCGGGAATTCCTGGACGTGATGGATGTAATGGAACAGATGTAAGTCATTTTTTAATATTCTTAGTAATAAATTAGGTAATCTTTTATTTTGTTTTTTTAATTATATTTGTAGGGAGAACCTGGTTTAATAGGGCCCAAAGGTTCTCAAGGACCTCGGGGTTTTCCTGGTTCGAAAGGAGATAAAGGTGACAAAGGAGTACCAGCGCATATGGGTCGGTATCCGAAAGGCCAAAAAGGAGAACCTGGTGATGATGGTATGCAAGGACCTCAAGGGCCAGTTGGTTCACCTGGACCTGCAGGGTTATCTGGTCCTAGGGGAAAAACTGGACCAATGGTAAAGTTTTCCTTTTCATATATGTTTACATATCATTTTCATTTCTATATTTCAAATAAAATGATATTATATTTTGTGGTAAATATAACTTAAATTATAGACAAAAATAAATATATAAAATATTTTGTATTTTTTAGGGTTTACCTGGATCTAAAGGTGATAAAGGTTCGAAAGGATCCAAGGGACAATCAATTCAAGGGGATAAAGGAGATAGAGGAGACCGGGGTGATAGGGGGCCAAGCTGTCCATCACCAACATTACCATCTCTAGATAATAAAGGCGCGATCAAGGGTGTCCAGGGAGATATGGGGCCTAAAGGCCAGAAAGGAGAAGCGGGAAAAATAGGAGAAAAGGGAGATACGGGACCTACAGGTGAACAAGGACTGTCTGGACAAATGGGTATTAAAGGAGAAAAGGGTATACGAGGGAACCCTGGAGAAAGAGTAAGTAACTCATAATTTGATTAATTATTATGTTAACTAACTATATACTTGAAGATGAAATATAATTTACAAGAACTAATAACAGTGCAAATAATTATGAATTTAAACGATAATTTTCATTGTTGAAGTAATATGAACATGACGATTAGGTTGATAAATTTGAAGCACAAAAATGAAATCATCACCCTTATTTTACAAAATAATTGTTTTTTAAAATTGATATTAAAATACTACATAATTTTCAAGCAATACTTGGAAAATACAATAATATTTTATTAAAAACGATTAAAGAAAGCCTTTTATTGTACTATTAATACTTGCAGGTCTTAATTAGCATTTCTATTTGGACCTGCTTATTTAAAAGTTATTTTTTTTATTAACTTAACTTATTATACACTTTTATTTTTTAAGGGCCGAGATGGAATGTATGGAGCCCCTGGTCCAAGAGGCCCAAAAGGTGATAGAGGTGAAGATGGTCTCGCTGGTCTTTCCGGTAGACCGGGAAACAAAGGAGAACCTGGAAAAGATGGTCTTCCAGGTCTTAGAGGGTTAAAAGGTGTGCCAGGGCCACCTGGTGGTCGAACAGGATCACGTGGCCCTCCAGGGCCTCCAGGTCCGAGAGGCTATACTGGTCCAATCGGCCCTCCTGGTTCAGATGGAAGACCTGGAGATATAGGTCAACCAGGCCCTATGGGACTACGTGGAGGTCCAGGTGAACCTGGTAATCCTGGTATAGAAGGTTTGCCAGGTGTAAAAGGAGAAAAAGGTGAAGATGGTGTTAGAGGCTTAAAAGGAGATACAGGACCAAGAGGATATGATGGACCCGTCGGACCACAAGGCCCAAGAGGACCACAAGGCGAAGATGGACTTTCAATTCCAGTAAATAATTTTAAATTTCATATATATACATATACAATATAATTCATATATAAAATATAATTATAATATATATACATAGGTATAAAATGTAATTAAATATATATACATAGGTATAAAATGTAATTATAATATATATACATATATTTATATAAAATATAAAAATAATTTTATGATCACAATTTATTTTCAATTAAATTTATTTTAGGGGCAAATGGGTAGTCACGGGCAACCTGGTTATCCTGGTGAGAAAGGACAAAAAGGAGAACGAGGATATACAGGTGTAAGAGGAGTGCCTGGTAATTCTACGCTCGGAACACCTGGAAGTCCCGGAGAAATGGGACCTCCAGGAGAAAAAGGTGAAAAAGGTATTCAAGGATTTAACGGAGTCCCCGGTATTCCCGGAGAAAAGGGGGATATTGGTGGACGTTGCAATGAGTGTTGGCCAGGAACGCCCGGACCTAAGGGTGAAAGTGGTATGGATGGTCTACCTGGAGAACGCGGGGAAAAAGGATATCCCGGTCCAGTAGGGCTACCAGGTGAACGAGGATTAGATGGTATCAATGGACTACCTGGGTCACCTGGCGCTCCAGTACGTATAAAAAAAATAATATTCTTTTGTTCTATGCACTCATATATATATATATATATATATATATATATATATATATATATATATATATATATATATATAATTATTATACATACATAATTATTATTAATATATATGTTTTTAAATATATATTTTTTAATAAAGGGAGAACGAGGCGATGAGGGTCCCATGGGATCCCCTGGAGAAAGGGGTTCAGACGCAATTATACCTTCTAGTATGATAAAAGGACCTAAAGGAGATAAAGGTGCTCCAGGGGACAAAGGATCCATGGGTTTCAAAGGAGAAAAGGGGCCAGATGGACCACCAGGAAAAATGGGACTAAGTGGAATGCCTGGACAAAAAGGTAATCAAGGTAGAATGGGATATCCTGGTACTGATGGAACGCCGGGTGCTGACGGGCTACCAGGATTACCAGGAGCTAACGGAGAGTCTATAAAAGGTGAAAAGGGTGTAGCAGGTGATCAAGGATTTAAAGGTGAAAAGGGATATTCTGGTTTAATTGGACAAAAAGGTGAACCAGGTCAATGTCCTCAAGAAATAAAAGTACTAACAAAAGGTCTAAAAGGATCACCGGGGAATCCAGGTCCTCCTGGACCGCAAGGTATTTACAATTGTATAATGTATTTCTTGTAATCTTAAAAAGAAATGAAAATGTTAATGAACGCTATATTTTTGACATTGATATTTAAGTTATCAAAAACAAAGTAATTTAAAAATATTTATTTTATATTAGATTTCCTTTTTTTATTTTATACTTCATATATACTTGCACATTTAATTAATAACGTTTCACTATTAGGTATGCCAGGCAGCAAAGGTGATAGAGGACCTTTTGGTAATACTGGACCAAAAGGAGAAAAAGGAACACCTGGACGCGTAGGAACAGTTGGTCCCCGAGGTTTCCCTGGTCCTAAAGGAGATAAAGGTCAAATTGGTGAAATGGGTTTTCCTGGAAGAACTGGTGAAATAGGACCCAGAGGTTTTCCGGGACTTCCAGGATTGAAAGGTGACAAGGGAGACATTGGTCTGTCTATGCCCGGTCCACAGGGCTTGCCAGGATTGAAAGGAGATAAAGGTGATCAAGGAAATATGGGTTATCCAGGTAATCCAGGTAATGACGGTCCCCCAGGACCTATTGGGTTGCATGGAGAGAAAGGAGACTTAGGACTCATGGGAAGACCTGGTGTTGCTGGTTTACCTGGACAAAAAGGAGAACCAGGACCTGTTGGACCTCCTGGAGTGCAAGGAATCCCAGGTGTACCCGGACGAGATGGTTCTAAGGGGCAACAAGGTTTTCCAGGCCAACCAGGTAAACAAGGAGTCATTGGTTTACCTGGCCAAAAAGGAGAACTTGGAATGCAAGGTCAAGATGGTCCGAAAGGTTTCCCTGGACAAAGAGGTCATCCTGGGTTACGAGGAATTACTGGTATTAATGGAAACCCTGGAGAAAAAGGTGATAAAGGTGAAGTTGGATCTCCAGGTAATCCAGGTGCTCCTGGTTTTAATGGTCCTCCTGGACCTCAGGGAATTGCTGGAAGCAAGGGTGATACAGGTTACCCAGGACAACCTGGCTTACCTGGATTATTGGGTACCAAAGGTGATAAGGGTGACAGAGGTCTTCCAGGTCCAAGAGGTTTCAAAGGAAATCCAGGTCTTGTTGCACAAAAAGGTGATAAAGGAATGAGTGGAATACCGGGTTTTAATGGACGAGATGGCGTTCCAGGAGCTATGGGAGAAAAGGGAGATAAAGGAAACAGTGGTTTACCGGGTTTTGGTCGCCCAGGATTGCCTGGTGAAAAAGGTAACACAGGTGTTCCTGGGTTACCTGGTGTACCTGGTGAAATAGGAGAAAAGGGTATCCAGGGTTTCCCAGGACTAGATGGTATAAAAGGAGATAGAGGATTACCTGGGGTTATTGGCCTACCAGGGCCTCCCGGGAGGGATGGTGCTCAAGGACCCCAAGGTGACAGAGGATTTCCTGGATTGAACGGGGAAAAAGGTGACAAAGGTGACAGAGGATTACCGGGGCGAGACGGATTAAATGGAGATAAAGGAGAACGTGGTCCAATCGGCTTAGAAGGTATTAAAGGAGAGCAAGGCTTTGAAGGAGCAAAAGGAGATAGAGGCCTTCCAGGTCCTTCTATTAACATAAAAGGTGATAAAGGAGATATGGGATTACCTGGAATTGCTGGTCTTGTAGGGCAAAAGGGAGAAAGAGGAAGAGACGGATTCCCGGGAACACCAGGAGAAAAAGGTGATAGCGGAATTGCTGGTCAAAAGGGTGACATGGGTAGAACAGGCTTGATTGGAGAAAAAGGTTAATATTATTTTGCATTAGCTCTTCTGATCAATCAAAATGCTCAAAATATTTTAACATTGCATATATAAACATAAATATTTAACTTTTTATATAATCTAATTTTATATAGGGTAGGTAAAAATATAAAATTAATTATTTTATTATTAATAAATGTTGGCTTTTCTAGGTGATCAAGGTCCATCAGGGCCACAAGGTATACCTGGATTGACAGTAGTAGGAGAAAAAGGCTTGCCCGGATTACCAGGCAAACACGGTAGACCAGGTCTACCTGGTGCTCCTGGAGAAAAAGGATATAGAGGTTTTACAGGTCTTCCAGGACAAATCGGAACGCCAGGAATACCGGGGCCTCCAGGTCCTAGAGGTGAAAAAGGAGAACGAGGACGTGAAGGTATCGCTGGTCCACCTGGTATTAATGGTTTACCTGGACAACCTGGACGACAAGGAATACCTGGAGAAGAAGGTCCTAAAGGAGACAAGGGTGCAATTGGTTTTGGATTACCTGGAATAAAAGGTCAGCAAGGTGAACCTGGAATACCTGGATTACAAGGAATAAAGGGTGATAAAGGTGAATCTGGAAGATTTGGTTCTATTGGGGAACCAGGTCAACAGGGTGATGCTGGTGATAAAGGTGACAAAGGATTTCAAGGCAGAATAGGTCAAATAGGAATAACGGGCCCGAAAGGAGACAAAGGAAACGCAGCAGCTATTGTATATGGTGCTAAAGGAGAAAAAGGTATACGTGGTCCCCCGGGTTCAAATGGGCTCCCTGGTCTTAAAGGTGATATTGGTGCCAAAGGTCTCGACGGTAACCCAGGTTTAAAAGGTGATAGAGGATTCCCTGGACCAAGAGGTGTCCCAGGTCCTCCAGGTCCCCGAGGACTTCAAGGCGTACAAGGTCAAAGAGGTGAAATAGGACGAACTGGTTTACAAGGTTTGCCCGGATCACCTGGAGCTCCATGTGTTAACACAGATTATCTAACTGGAATTCTTTTAGTTCGTCACAGTCAAAGAGATATTATACCACAATGCGAACCAGGTCATGTTAAGCTATGGGATGGTTATTCTTTATTATATATTGATGGAAATGAAAATGCACATAACCAAGATTTGGGATATGCTGGTTCGTGTGTTCGAAAATTTAGCACTATGCCTTTCATGTTTTGTGACCTTAATGATGTTTGTAATTATGCTAGCAGAAATGATAGAAGTTATTGGTTATCTACAAACCAAGCGATTCCAATGATGCCGGTAGAGAGCAACGAAATAGCTAGACATATTTCCAGGTGTGTAGTTTGTGAAGTACCAGCTAATGTTATAGCTGTCCACAGTCAAACTCTAGAAATACCAAACTGTCCCGCAGGGTGGAATTCTTTATGGATTGGATACAGTTTCGTTATGGTAAGTAAATTTAAATGTAACGATTTCTAGATATAAAATATAATGTACAAGATTGATACTACTTGATCTCTTGATTCGACAAATTTTTCAAATATTTGACGGGCGGCATTTTTATATCATGTAGATATGCTGGTCCCCTATAGTTTTACCTTTGCTCTATAGATTTCGTTTTAGCTGGGAATTGTATTTGTCGGCACTATTATTTCTCATAGTAAATCTAGGAATCATCATAGATCCTGTCCTATCCTATCATCAGTATTTTATTAACAGTAAAATATTCGTATCAATAGATTGTTTTAAAAGATTGAAAACTTTATTAATTCTTTATATTAGATCTACCAGAAAATTCTGTCCATTTTTAGAATAAAGTAACATAATATTTTTTGTACTTTAAACAAATTTTATTGATTGTTATCATTATGAAAACCTTCTTGCCAGCGGATTGTCAAGGGGTATTTTTTTATTACATTTTTAAAAAATGTTTTATATTTAGAAGCCAACGACTGAGCCAGTGTTTGTTTTATATCTTCGTCGTTCTTGAATTGTTTCCCATGTAAGAATTTTTAAGCGCAGAAACAAGACATAATTAGAAGGTAGACAGACAGAACTTCCCAGCCTAGCTCTGTGACTTCCTGATATGTCCCAAAGCAGCATGAGGCCTGGCGAGGCATATGATGTCCTTCCTATTATATAAAGCCCCCTCTTTTTATAATGTATGTTTTTGACAGCACCTCTCTGAATTTAACCTTTCATTTAATTCTACTACTCAAAATTTATTGATCCTCCAATGTCCTACCATATACAAAATATTCTCTTTACCAGACTCCACTTTTCCGAGTTCACAATGTGGCCATTTCCTTATGACTTTTTCTTATGTAATCAAGTTTTCATTCCCACTTATGGTCCGGTTCAAGAAAGGTTCAATTTTGTTACGCACAAGCAAAGATGAAGATTCATATGAATTCCTCACTTAACTTACGTGGGGTGGCCACGATCTCGAATACTTCCACACAAATCCTAGTTTTCGTAAATGGCCAAAAAATATTTGTTGTGCTGAATCAAGCTTTTCCGCAATTTCTGATGTTGCCAAAAGGGGCTTGGTCTAACATAATTTTGTCACTATCTTCATCCATCGAAACTGGTCGCCCAAAGTGAAGCTTATCAGAAAAGTCGAAGTTACCTACTTGAAATTTTTCGAACCAGTCTTATAAAACACCGTGATATAAAATCATTCAATCAATTATCGGTAGCCATGGGTACACGATTTCGCATCAATTTATACAAACAAAATCGTATCTTTGCTTAGTAATTCCATATACATCTTTAGCATTGCCACTTAGCATATGCAGTGTAATCTTAAATTAATGTCCCTCGTTGTAATGCTAAATTACTGTTTTTCGTACTTCAATAGCATACTGGTGCTGGTGGACAAGGTGGTGGACAGGCGTTGGCTAGCCCTGGCTCTTGCTTAGAAGACTTCCGAGCTACGCCATTTATTGAATGTAACGGCGAAGGTGGAACATGCCACCACTTTGTGAACAAGCTCAGTTTCTGGCTTACAACAATCGATGATGATAAACAATTTTCTATGCCCGAGAGAGAAACACTTAAATCTGGACGACTCCTGCAACGAGTATCCCGATGTGCAGTTTGCATTAAAAATACAACATAGCAACATGCAGTGACATAATACCATTATATTAAATTAGCTGGTAATTTATTTTTGGTTTTCCTCTATAATTTTTATTAATAAGGAAATCAAAACATCCGGTAATATTTTTAAATAAATTAAAAAAATCACTATTTTATAATAATAATAATAATAATAAATATACGCCAAAGTAATATAACCTTAAGGTTTAAGATATTGTATAATATATTTAATTTCATATATAGAAACATACACTTTAGAATATTTTATACGATTCTTAATATACAAAACTGTTATCAATATTGCTTAGCAATTATAATCTGTATTATAATATGGATTCGTACCTATGTATTGCTACTAGTCACAATAAAATACTTTAATAAAAATATTTCCATAAATCATTCTTTTGGGAAGAAAATTTACATTTTTAAAAGAAAAAATAATAGCATTGCCATTAAGCATATACAATGTAACCTTAATATAACATCTCTCGATGTAACGTATAACTCGATTTAACATTTTGCAAACTAAATTAAGCATTTAATGCAAAATATACCTTTATAACAAAGCATTTGTCAAAAACCTTTTTGTAACGAACTTTCGAAAACGCTAAAATATGAAAATTGTTATTGTGGTTACAAATTACTGGATATAACAAATTATTTTCAGAACCCTTCAGTGTCGTTATATCAAGGTTGCACTGTATGTATATCCCACTTGTATGTGATATGATTGTCTAATATATTAGGTGATTTAAATTCAATTACAAAATTAAAATATTATGATGAAAACATGATTCAATGTCACATCAAAGCAGTATAATAGGTATACTTCATTTCCTTATTATATAATTAATATTTTAAAATTGTCTATTATATATTGGTGTAAGCACTGCCATTGTAGATAGTCTAATATTACATATAGCTTCATAGTTGTTTTTAAGTTTTCATTTTAATAAATAACTTAAAAAATCAAAAACTATTTCTTTTAAAATATCTTTACCTGTGATAAAATCTGTTTCTATTATATATTTAATAAAAGAGTGGAAAAGTCATTTCTGTACATGAAATATTTTATATAAAATTTTAAATGTTATATAAATAAAATTTTATACATTGTATAGATAACGTGAAGCTAAAAAAGCACTTAAAATTAATTTTTGCCCGTATGTCTGCTTGTTCGTCTGTCTGTATGTCTATCTGGTAGTTTTTGTAAAAAAAAAAACTGAATTTCACAAAATATTTTTTATACTGATAAATAAAGGTTTATATAGGAAAATTTTTTCATTATATAAGCCTAAATTCATATTTGATAAGTTCATCCTGATAATCAATGTTATCATTATTTACTATTTTTAAAGTGTTATTCCACACTCAGGATTAGAAAACATTTTAGAAAAAACGTATAAAAACTTTTGAACGCAGCGGGATTTGAACCCGCGCCTCTTAGATACTGTCCAAGCGCTCTGACCGCTAAGCCATGCGTTCTACTACCAGCTGCGTCTAAATTCTTATACGTTTTGTTACAACTTATTTATGTTGTTAGCATCTTTGTAGAGAGATTTTTACAAATTTCTACTACTTAAAGATTATCAAGAAATAATCGTTTAACAAGAGATTGCTATTTTATTCTAATATTTACTATTTTTAAAGTGTTATTCCACACTCACGATTAGAAAACATTAATGAAAAAATGAATATAAAAACGATAAATTATCGTTTTTTTACGAATTACGAATTTCGACGCTGCTGGTAGCAGAACTCATGACTTAGCGGTCAGAGCGCTTGGACGGTATCCAAGAGGTGCGGGTTCGAATCCTGCTGCGTTCAAAAAATTTTTATACGTTTTTTCAAAAATGCTTTCTTATCCTGAGTGTGGAATAACACTTTAAAAATAGTAAATATTAAAATAAAATAGCAATCTCTCTTGTTAAAGGATTATTTCTTGATAATCTTTAAGTAGTAGAAATTTGTAAAAATCTCTCTACAGAGATGCTAACAACATAAATAAGTTGTAACAAAACGTACAAGAATTACGAGGCAGCTGGTAGTAAAACGCATCGGTTAGCGGTCAGAGCGCTTGGACAGTATCCAAGAGGCACGGGTTCGAATCCCGCTGCGTTAAAAAAATGTTTATACGTTTTTTTAAAAATGTTTTCTAATGTTATCATTGCTTTACAGGAATGTAGGAAAAATAAAAACCGAATCCGCCAAATCTTTCCTATCTCACTTAGTGATGTAGTTAATACAAAAAATATTTTAAATATACTGTAAATGTATTTCATAAGAATTTAATAATTGAATTTAAAATTTTAATATTTAATCGATCCATAGAGTAAGCACTGTCGATACTTAGTTGTAAAATTTGTTTGGAATGTTTCGCAATACTTAACGAACAAGTGTTTTTGTTTGTAAGTATTGCGTGGTAATATTTTTTTAAATTTATTTATGTATTAAATGTTTACGGGATAGTCATAAAGTGGTTCATAACACGACATCAGATATCGCAAAGTAATATTTAATTAAGTAATACCAAAAAATAATCATCTTACTAGATAATCAATAATTTAATTAACTATTAAAAGCATGCAGTTACATTGTAAATATGAATTAATTAAGCTAAAGGGACGCAAAATAAGCTCAGAAAAACGACGTTGGCTTCGAATAAATTGATGTTAACACATATTATATTGCATTTCATCTGAAATAGAGATACACTTACTTTTGTGCCCTTTAACAAATATTATGAGGAATTACTAAATTAAAGGATTAAAATTTACGATATCTGTTAAAAACATCTTTGTAAAATTTAAACCACACATTGCTGAGCATAAGCTATCTGTAACTTATTTCTTGAGAATTTTTGCAATATGATAAATGATCTTATAATATCTTAGATTTTCGCGCTTGTTACACATTTTAAATGAAACTATTTTAAATGGGATTACTCGCGTTTTAGTACTCGAATTTCAAAAATACATTTTTGGCAACCTTTACAATAGTAGTAGTAGCCGTAGCCGTAGCAGTAGCAGTAGCAGTAGTAGTAGTAAGTAGTATAATATTTACATTTACAAAATTACAAATACTGCACATTAATGGGGCGGGGGACTTTATGAGGAAGGATATCATATAAGGGACGAATTATTTTATAACAATTAAAAAGGATTTCATAACACTACGATCTTCCAAGTTATTATTTTATTATAGTCTATTATTAAATAATATTGTTATGTGTACTTTTAATAGACATATCTGATTTATATATTAAATCATATTAATATTTCATATATGTACATAAGTACATACCGTTATATTGCATACACCAATTGCCTTCGGTTGACGCATCTGGTAGTAGAACGCATGGTTTAGCAGTCAGAGAGCTTGGACGGTTTCCAAGAGGCGCGGGTTCCAATCCCGTTGCGTTCAAATTTTTATACGTTTTTTCAAAATGTTTTCTAATCCTAAGTGTATATAAAATATTCTATAATAATATTTCGGCACGATTAACGCCATTCACTCTAATACACTAAAAGACGGTCACGGACGGAAGGCTTGAGGAAGCTAATCGCCTAGTCCCCTGACTCGAGTAAGCGTACGCAGGTCACTCCCGCGCACTTCTCAGCAGGCAGGCCTTCGAAGATGACCTACCACCTTTGACTCCACGACAGACCTTGCAGGCTCCTGCTGTCAGGCTCATGAAAGATTGGGGTTGCCGTAGTCCGGTTGCAATGCTTGAGAAGTAGCACCGTTTTCGTGGGTATATAACGACGGTGAGACAATGCCCGGAATTCCACATAATCCGCCCCGAGACCATTTGGTTGGGTAGGTATCCGTAACGGATTTTTTCACAAAAAATAAAATATATATTAAAATATAAATTAGATTATTGAATAAAACTTAGTAATTTAGGCGGTGTCTTAGGGTTGTAGCTTTTTACAGTATCAATAATTTATTAGAAAATTTCAATTGATGACCTTTAAAATAAGTACTTCATTAAATATATTTCTTCAAAAACATTTATTAACTATGTTAGAGCATTTAGAAGGTTAGTTGTTCATAGTTATTTTTTTACTGTCAAACAAATAACAATGGTTGGTAATAGACTAATAGTGAGTATAGATTTTATATCTCAAAGCCATACACGATATTTCAAATAAGTTGCAACACTACTCGTACTGTCAATTAGCGGGAAATGAAGGGAAGTGAAATATTTTAAAAAATCTATATACTAATGAAAAACATATTTTATTTATTAAATTAAATTAATAATAAATACTTGCAATGTTTGAATGGGCTTACAGTGGTGCTAACAAAGCAGTACCTAGAAATGTGGGCCCGGAATGTGCATATTTTCTATCATCTCGGAGGCAATTAATCGAAACATTTATAGTAATTACAGCCTGTATCTATGTAATTGTAAGTAGTTTCCAAAATAAGTCTCAACACTTCCATAAACAAATGTTATTTTCGATTTTATAAAGTTTATCTACATACTTTTAAACTATGCAATTTTTTAATACCATTTAATTTTTTTTTACTTTTACTTTTAAGATTAAAACATTCCCAAAACTACAAATTCCTAATGAAAATATATACATTAAAAGCGACAGAGGTGGCAAAAGATTGCTTGTTATTCTTCTAGCTCTTTTATGGGGAATGGAGATCGGTTTTAAATTCGCATCGCGCACGGTTATATATTTGTTAAACCCATGTCATGTAACGACTTTAATTCAAGTAAGTAAATAAAATTGTTATATAATCAACTCATTATATTAACTGATATAAATAACAGTAAAACATATATTTAAATATTTTTTCATCTCTCTTCTGTATATGTTAAAATGAAACTTGTGCCAGTACACTATTCTCCACGATCACTAGAAATTCAGTTAAAATATATTTAAATTCAGTTTAAATATATTTTTGTTAATACTTGTTATTGAATTATTCCTTTTTTTGCTTTTGAGTAAAGTCATGAGTTTGTAAATTTGTTGATGTTATTTCTTTTATTTATGTTGACACCTCACACATTCTGTTTAAATTGTAAAGTTGGATTGCAAAATAATTAGATATAATAAATATAAGTTTTAAACTTACTTTTTTTTTGTGCATTTAATTGAATGCCCTATATATTTTAGATATACTTAACTAATTAATTATTTCAGATATATCTATTGGCTGCTCCACCTAGTAAGACAGTTACAGCGCTATTTCGGGTTCATTTAAACCTGCTAAATGGTCCTTTACTGGCATTTTTATTTCCAGAAACAGCTTCACGAACAGTCAGTATTCATCTATATATTGAAATAATCAAAAAATTATTACATTTTTCAATTTTTATACACAAAATTTTAAATAAGCAAACTTGATTTAACATTTAATTCATTTTTACACAAGTAATGTCTGGGATTTCACAAAAAAATATTTAATTATATATCTTTAAAAGAAATTACTTACAATATTAAAGATGCCCTTTTAATTTATCTTAACACAGATCAACAAAATGAATGCAATCTCAAACATTATTACTGATGAATCAAAAAAGCACAGGTATTAGATAAATATTAATAACTTTTACCTCAAACGTGGTGACAAACCTAACTAAGCCCAAATAAACATATTAAATGTAATTCTTTTAATTAGATATATGTAGCTTGATGTGAATGACTTGACTAATAATTTATAGTTATATTTAAACATATTCAATGAAAAGCAAAATTTATTTTATTTTTCTTTTTCACTAACAGTTAATATGAAGAGAAGTGTTTGTGGACAACCACACACAATTTGGTTACTAATATTATTATTTTTATCAGATTTTAGCAGAAGCTGCTCTGTATTGGATACAACATGGCATGATGTTTGTCATACCATATTATCTACTAAGGATTGGTGGTATGTTTACAGTCAAATCTCAAAATAGTATGAAGCGAATAGTATATTTAAACATTGTATTTCTTTACAGGTGTATATAATGTAGAACCATTTTGGGACTTTAATTGGGCAATTTTTAGTTATTGTCTCAATCTCTTATATCACTTTATTATTCTGCAAGTCATTGCCATTGTAAGTATTGTTTACAGAATAGGCCAAAGTCTGCTATATTTTCTCTTTCTTTTGTAGCAGTTTGAGAGCATCTTAACAGTAATTGTAAGTTTATGATTTATTTGATATTAAAATATTCCCTATAAGTTTTATCTAATGTGACATATGTTCTTTAAAATAGTCAAAGTGGAAGACGGGACCCACAAGAAGATGAATGGATGAAGGAAAATGCATGGAGATATGATAGCATGTAAAGTTTGATTATGTTATCTAAGCAGATCCTTAATTATAGACAAATCAGAACATATTGGATCTAAATCACTTATTGAAATGTTTATAAGATTTTTTCTTGCTATTCTTTTTAGCCAGCACAAGTAAACTTGAACCACATGCTGTGTCCGGCAATCCTGGACCCATTTGATGGACCATGGTACCGTATAGCTGCTGTTATACACCAGGCTTTCCTGTGCCCTATACTATGCAAACTATTTTGCCTCGTTGCCGATTTCTGTTTGACAAAATTCCCACCAACCAAGGTAAAACCACACATGAGGGATCATTTAAATGACAGGAAATTAGATGGGCCTGTTGACTAGTAATTGTTGTATCTTTGTAATTACCATAATTTAGACACCATAATATGCATTGTAAACGTTCTTGAGTCGGCCTTTCTGCTGTGATATTCACGAATGCTCATACGTAATATGTACATCAGCAATCGTTTTCTAGATTTATCTTATAATCTCATTGCTAGATAAGATTTGCAATAATAGAGGTTAAAACGTTTAAATAAGTGAATGAATTTTACGATAGTCATATATAATATGTTAGATAATAAATGTAGATTGTTTTGGAAATATATTTACAGCGGATCCAGCTGATTAAGTATGTATATGTATACACATTGCGTATTTGTCTTCAATGTTACTCATTATTTACGTGTATTATATGATTGTTGATAATTCTATGCATTGATTAGTGTTTGTTTTAAGTATAGAAATGCAATATTGAAAATAATGTTACTATAATAAAAGTAAAAATGATATTTTTACATTACTGGTATTATATTCAAAGTATTGTTTGCGTTAAAAGTTTGTATCACTTCATTACACGTTACTCTAGATCCATACAAGAATGATATTAAAACTACTCATTTCCAGAATTTCAATGGTGTGATAAATAATATAAAATAATAAACAAGTCTATCAAAAAATAAAACATTTGATTCATTCTAAAAACAATAGTAAGCTCTTGCTACCCCCTGGTTCATAAAAAATATGTTTCACATAACATAACCATTTAATAATACTAACAATGCACACGAAAAGCATTTTTTTATAATGAAGTGATACAAAGTCGTTTTTGAATACCTAGTTTAAACATATAATTATTTAAATTAATATATGTATGCATTGGCGTATGAGGGGAATGGGCCGGGTTGTTGGTGTCATGATGAGGATTGCGAATATTTAATCACTAACAAAATGTTAAATTGCCAATTCTTAATCCTAAAATGACTGAAAGTTTACCCGTTAATACTTTTTCTGCATTTATTGCAAATCAAACAAATCAATTTTGTGAAAGTTAATTTTTATTCGACATATCTAATTACATATATATTGAAGATACGGCTCGAAAAAATAATTGCGTTGTACTATGTTTTTTCTAAAAATTATGTGTTAACAGTTCGTTCTTTAAACATAACATGAATTAAGGTACTAATGGCGTATACTTATTGTATGGTTGGAGGGTAATTGGATATCATTAAGTATTACATGTAAAGACCTGCACCTGCACACTAATGCAGTATCACCTAAATACGCCAATATTTGTATGTGACCGTGGTCCGTCCGAGGTTTGTACACCTCAATAATTTAATTTGAAATGGTTAAGATTACATATGCAAATATTAAACAATTTAAATTCGTGTAATAATATGAAGCACTTATATATTTTAAGAAGAGGGGCGATCTAGTTAATGTTTCATACCGTGAATGACCATTACGAAACTAGTCAAATTTGTGATGAGAAACCTTAACATAAGCGGACGGCACCGAAGTCCTGTACTTTAGCACCTAAATGTAAGAATACTCTTAATAAAAACTCAATTCATTTCAAATTCGCTTTTGCACGTTAGACTTCAACCAATTGAATGTACAGAAAATTGCCATAAATAAAAATAATATAGAGTACAATGTGTTTTACTGAAATTTTATTAATTCACTATGAAAAAGTATTCAATAAATATTATCACCATATCATTGTTATCCTATGAGCCACCAACCAAGTAAGTAGAATTAAGGAAAGGAATGTGACATTATACATAAAAAATAAAAGCTTATTGCTTTGTTAAATATATAAAATAAGAATATTTATACAATATGACTAGTTACTTAAAAAAAGTATTATTGCCAAGTTGGTATTGTTCTATTTTTCAAACAAACTTAATAATTTACTAAAATACACAAGACAAATGCAAGAGCATAAATATTTCAACAGCTTTGGAATTTTAAATTTTATGATTATGCTACTTTAAAAATATATCCAGACTTAGCTTTACTATACGAAATCCTCAATTGCCATATTGTAAAATTTCATACATTTGTCAAAATCTCATAATAAAATTAATATATAATTAGGCTTAACTTTTTTCAAAGTTGCATACATTCTTTTTGTCTATTTATAAACATATTATACACAAAAAACTATTTAAATAAATACTAATAAAAACTTCATAAAATAATATATTTCATTGACTAGAAAGTCTGAACTGTAAAATGTAATAAACCATTGTGACAAGAACTTATAACCTTGAAAGTTTTTGCATCTCTTAAGGCATCAGCCATCTGCAGGAGGACCTAAATAGACCATGGACACCTCAGTATTCCCATATACTGCTGAAACTGTTGGATACAACTTTTTTTTTATTGGAAGGCCTGAAATAAAAATGGATTTTATTATTTACTGTTAATATTTTATATATTAACTAATAGAAATGTAAAAATATTTATTTACCTCTAAATGCTACTCCTAGAAATTCATAGTTTCTCTCAAAAGACAATGTTCGTCCTTCACAGTCTAAAATTACTCTTATTCGTTCCCCCACCTGAATTCAAGTAAACTTTTAAAACTTTTGAATTGTTGAAGCTACAATGTGAAAGTTAATAATGATAGGAACACTCACTTGATATTTTGGGCAATTACTCAGTAATGGATAACGTCCATGAGTGTCACCATTGTGTAACAAGTGGTTGTCAACTAAATTCCACCCCCAACTCTGTTCATCGGAGCCTAGAAGTCCAACATAGCCCTGGCATTGTAATGCAGCTTCTTTTGTTGAAATCCCAACCACAGCCACTGTTCCCAAAGGTCCTTCCCAAATCACTTCCCAAGCATGTCTTCCTCTATAGAACCCAATTTTAGATCGACATGCATCTGTACTTTGTGCAACAGGATTTCTACAAATTAATTAAAAGTATTTGAAAAATATCAATTTTATTTAACTTTATAATAGTGGTAAATAAAGATTAACGTACCTGTGTAAAGTAAAGCCATTGGGTTTGATATATATGTTTCTAGAACAATCATATGGACTCCATGCGTGATAAAATGCTCTTAATTTAGTCTTGTATGTTGGTAAGTTAGAAAGCAAGTCAGATTTCAATACTTCTTCTGCCAATCTTTTAATACAGTGTAATCTCCAAACATCATTATTTTCATCGCTTAAAATTCTAAACCATGTTTTGCATACTAATGCACAATTTTTAAGATCACGTAAACATAAATACGAAAAAATATTTTCTAAAATGTGATCTTTGACAAGTTCAGCAATAGCGTAATCACTAGTATCATATGTATTCATATTAACTAAATGTTTATTTGTTGGTTTTGACGCGTATTTGGATTTAGAAGTAGGTAGGATCATTGGTCCATATTATAAAAAGAGTTGTATATTAAATAACTGCTAATTTAATAGCACTCATTAATTTGTAATTTATTGATTGTTTATAAATCAAACACTAAGTCTCAATGTTTTTGTGTTTTTTTTAATACGCTAACATTTAACTAGTCATCAATCATATGAACAATGAACATGTTATTCTATACCGACATGTCATTTAATTGAACATAAGATAAAAGTTTTACAAAGTACAGATAATTTTAGTCCTTGACATTCCGTTTTAGGCTACACTAGTATATACATATATAGAGATTTAAGTATTATGCTAATTTGTTTATACGATGCATTATTAATTTTTAAGTCTTTTGGAACGTACAAATAAGAATTTTGCGAAGGGTACGCCAATTTTATTAAATAGGTAGTGGAGGCTTCTTAGGTAGTGGCACTTTCGCATTATTTACAATCTAATTATTAATATAATTAATATTTATCATTAAGTTTTACATAATAAGGTCTATAATTTGTTATTACTTTCTAAGTTTTTGCAAGATTTTTGAAACATGTTCATAATGCCAAAACTCTGCATGGTAGAGATGTTCGCGTGAGGCAGCCCAGCCCAGGAAATATATAAAAGAATATAAAATAAATCAGACTTAAAAAAATATATAATCACAAAGACTATCTTAATTACCAAAGTAATAAGAATAACGAAAATAAATTAGCATATCTAACATTTTTACTTTTCGAATATTTGTTTTTACTTAGAAAAGTTTATTTAACGTATACTCAGAGTTATTCCGCTTGATGTTATTGCTTGCCTTTTGGTTCTAGTAGCTTTGTTTTGATGTTATTTAGTGCAACGGTGTCTAGGTTATCTATTTGAGGAAATAAAAAAATATTTCATATCTTGTTAATTTTTTTAAACTTAACTGTGGCCATGGTGTGACTAATTTCTTAAAATCGCCCAACGTAATACATATCATTTACATTCGTATCATTCTATTTCAACTAATGAATTTTCAATTTAAAAACACTCTTGTTTCACATATAGTTGTCGAATTTTACGTCGTAAACTTTGGCATATAGTTTCCAGAAATTCAATTGGCCAAGCTTCTTTTATCTCGTATATGTATGTATCTCCTACATGTATCTCCTACATGTATCTCCTATATGTAGCAAATCTCAAGGATTTTCTTTTGAGACTTATGTTAATCCAATTAAGAATTTTTTGAACTCTGTGGTATTTGCCACATTGACACTGACTGTGTATTGGAGTGACAGTTACGTTTGACGTCTCATCATATTATTTATTTAAGAACACATATAAATAATATTTTTTAAAATCTACCACATCAACACTTTTAATTTGGGATAGAAACTGTCGTTTGCTTACTAAGATAAATTGAACGATGCCTACAATTGAAAAAATTACATCTGAAGAAGATGAAAATTATATTATATCCAGAGCTAAAGAAGCTCAGAAACAAAACATGTACTCTGCTAAGGCTTGGATGTTAACTGCTAAAACTTTATTTCCCACAAATTTTAAAATTCAGTTTGAAGCATATTTAATGGAAAAGCAATCTGGAAATGTACAAGAAGCTGCAGAATGCTTTAGTTCGTTAATGTTAGTACCACAAAATTTATCTAATTTACTGCTGGAAATTTCTTCTATAGCCAATGCTCTAAAAACAAATGAACCAAGCTTTTTGAGTCAAATGTTTGATCATATTTCTCCAGACATTCAGTTAACAATTCTTAAAACAAGTGTTGAAAATAGTGATGACACCATGGAACACTGTAGATTATTAGTATTATTATTAAAAAAGTTTCCTCAGTTAGGTGTCGATAGTCTTGTCAAAACTCTCATAAATGCTGAGAAATTTTTCTATGATAACCGCTATGCTCGCTTGCTTGTAGTAGAAACTTTGCCTTTATTACATTCATTAGAATCTTCTAGATTACTTCAACGTTTAGTAGTGAAAGCAATAGATTTTTATAATTCATATATTTATGATGAAACAGAACATGACATTTCTGACCCTTGGCAAAGGCTATATGGAGTGCTAGAATTATTAGGGAGACAATTAGGGTGGGATTCTTATTTAGTTAATTATAGCAATAGTTTAAATAAGGAATCATACTATCAAAAATTATTAAGTCTCAGGAATTTTGATGATTGTAGACAACTTTTGTACTGTGGAATTGTGTTTTTCCTAAGATCTTTGTATGAACACAAATCATTAAAAGGTAATCATATATTAGTTGAGGCACTATCAGATCCTGACATGCCGCCTTCTAAAAGACGTAAAGGAGATATTGAAGTAACAGGAATATCAGCACATCACTTCCAAGCCGCTGCTAATTGTTGGGAGCTTTTACATCGTAATGAAGTTATATCAAGAGAATTTGTTAAATTAACAACCCAATTGCAGGTTAAACCATGGCTGAATGGGTTTTCTGAAGAACTAGCTTTATATAGAGGTAGATATGATGAAATAAACTCAACTTCTGCACCAAATAATATAACAGCTGTTATAACCAAACTATCTTTGAATTATTCCCAGCAGAATTACACAGCCTGTATTGAAAACATATTAGCTGCTTTACCTTTATTACCTTCAGTTGAAGGAGTTCTAGAGTCAGATCTTATTGTTGGTGGCAAACATAGGCATCTTCACTTTCTACCTTTAACCAAAGTTGCAATTATGCATTACTTTTGTACATTACTCATAAGAATATTATTAAAAACAGGCAATAACACTGATTTAACTTATGGACATATATTAGTGTTAATGCAACTGGGATGGCCTCAAGAAGAGTCAATATTTATTAATATCATGGACACAATAAGGAAAAAGGGAGTCTTCCATTATCATCTTTTTCCATCATATATTATTCATATTGACTTATTGGAAGAGTTAAGTTTTATTTGGAATGAGCAAGGAAAAAATGTGGCTTTAGATATATTACCAAATTCTCAACAACATTTAGGACAGCGTCGTATTGGTACTCGTGGGGCTGACAAAGGTGTGAAAGAAGATTTTAAACAAGCCATGAAAGCACAGGTTGCACGAAGCAATGAATCTATGTTGAATTTAGTAATTCAGTTTATAACAGCTGAGAGAACTTTCTTGCAAACATTGCAATAAATAAAAGTCATATGTAGTGTTATATAATTGTTGCATTTATTCTTTAAATAAGATGTCCTTATTCTCCTGTATTCTTTAAATAAGATGTCCTTATTCTCATGTCCTTAAGTTATGAGCTTCCTTCATATGAACCTACAGATAGCAAAAGATTACGCCTAGTAAAGTGTAAATTTTTTATAGGCGAGTTTTTGGTTGCAAAAGACCTTAGCAAAAACTTTTCTTCTTTTTGTATATTATTAGTTGTCCCATTTTCCTCCGGTATGGTTTCGTCAGTAATGATTGCAAAGTCCCAAAGCTTGATACTGGAGTCTAAGGAACCTGAGGTAAAAATAATTTAGACTATTTAAATTTATTCATATGTAATAAATTATGTTGTTTAAAGTAGTGTAGCTTATAAATGTTGGATTCAAATAAATAAACGAAACTCGTTAGATGTCGTATATTTTCATGGTGTCCATTCTTTTTCATGCTAGATCTGGCATAGCAGGATACTCGGAGGTGACCTAGTTTCAAGACACTATTGACTGCTTTTCGCAAAATCAAGTTATTATATTGAGTTCGTCACTCAACGTGACGAACTAAAATGTCGCGCTTTATCTTAGCAAAAGTGTAGATATGAAAATGATTTTTAATTGCCATGACCCCCAGTGTCGAAATGAAACTCGCAAATGATCGCGTTTAGTCAGACGCTGACACATGAGCAACAAGGAATAAATTTGTAAAAAATACACAACAGGGGGTGTATTATGGGAAAATTTTCCGCGTAGAGTATCGAGTCGACCATTACAACTATTCAGGCTACTCACCAGAGGAGAGGATAGTGCCGTCGCGACTGAAAGCTAATGCGTAAACTGGCGCGGTGTGCATCGGCGGCAGAGTGGCGGTGGGTAAGCCGGTTGATATGTCCCATATGACTATCTCACCGTTGCCACCACCTGATGCTATCCACCGTCCACAGGCAGAAAAGGCTAGTGTGAATGGTGTAGACTGAAATGACCAGAAGTCAATTATTCTTATTAAAAATACATTACTTACTAAAGATTTATGGTATTTTATATAATATATTAAAATATCTGAGTCAAATAGGATATAAAACTATAATATACTAGCTAAATAATAACGAATTAAGAAAACCATCCCTGACGAAAATTTTTCTGTGTAATATAAATTATACGACGACGTACTACCACTAGCTGAACTACAAAATATAAGGAAATGCTACTAGCTAAAAGTTGCTTAGCACGGTCTGAGAAATATGATGAAGACCGATAATAAGCTAAATTATAGGATATAGTGTAGCAGTTGTAAATGAAACGGTAGTGGATTCAAACACCACTCAGTGAAATGTTTTTTATCCCGCATAGCAGGGTAGACAAAATGTCTAGTGTCAAGACACTCGGTGGAAAACGAAATACGGACACTTCGCTTTCCACCGAATTCGAGACATAGTGTGTTGAGTGGTGGAACTCAACGCTCAATCACTCTTAAAGTAACATTAAATATAATAACTCCCCCGAGTGGGAATTGAACCCACAACCGATCGTATTTATAGTCAGACGCTGTCTCACTGCGCCACGACCGGCCTCATGATTATTTTTAAATTGTTTTTATTTTCCAGCTATTAATGAAATTAGAAAGTAGTATGGCAAGGGAGGTAAAGCCACTTAAATGAAATTGCGTGATAGCCGCAATACAAGTATAAAATGAAATGTATCTTTTTTAATAGGAATGAATTTACCTTGTGTCCTGTCATTAGGCGGACTTGGGTCCCGGTTAAACAATCCCAAACTCTGACTGTACGATCACTAGATCCAGTTGCGATATAATTTGAATTTGGATGAAATTGTATACACTGAAATATAAATTATAATTAATTTATATAGTTTACTACTAATACATATATATATATATATATATATATATATATATATATATATATATATATATATATATATATATATATATATATATATTTCAAGAATTAGTAGTTTGAAGTCTGCTATAGATATCATACATCAACATCAGAGTGGTGTCCGGCGAAGATCCTCAATGGCTGGTGGTGGTCGGTGGCCCAGAGGCGCGCGGTGCGGTCGTGACCGGCGGTCGCGAAGTAGTGTCCGTAAGGCGACCAGCGCACGTCCCACACCGGCCACACGTGCCCGCGGTACACCACTAGGCACGTCCAGCATTGCAGAGACCACAGTCTCACTGCGAATATCGACGTACAATGCGATTTAGGTCCTTTACTACAGCTCTTCAATTATTGCGCATTGCGCGTGCGAATACAACTAAAATAACATTAGGAACGATTTTGTTCTATATTGGGCCGCCACAGCTGTCAAATCAAATCTGTTAGGTAAGATGAGCAAAACAATTTTTTATATGATAGAAAAAAAACAATTAGTTCTTTATTTTTCTTAAATAGTTCGCACATGATATATAGACCATATTTAGGTGCATTATAAATATTGTTTTATTAATCAAAGTGTGGTTCTAAATAATTACATTTATATTATATGTAATAATTATAGATCATAATTATTATTCTTACCGGTCGAATCTTCTGAACTGGACAATAAAAGTGTTTTAAATGGGTCAAATGCTACTTTGTAGACTGGACCTGAATGTCCAAATAATGTCCGGCACGTGTCTCTGTCTTTTTCTTCCATCATTCTCACTAACACATCACCTGTAGATAATAATAATAGGAAGAAAGAAATTATTATAGATTCAAAAAATACTTTTGGAATCCGTCCATTTAAAACCATGTAAGATCCTTGACGGATTATGTGGTTATCAGTGTGTAGAAGACGATTTATGGGTCTCTTTCGCGGTGCGGGACTTGCGGTATGCGATCCGGATTCATCTCACAGCGAGCAACATAAATATTTTTGTTAATTTTTTTTAATATAAAATTTATTATACTACAGACTGAGTCCTTTTTTGTCTTTGTTGTGTATGTAAATTTAATTGGCATCAATATAGTCGCCTACTTTCAACTAAATTTAGATTTTAGCGAGTTTTTGATTAGACTAATAAATTATTTTAATTGTATCAGGTACAATTTTATAAATTATTATTCATCTTTACTTTTTGTTTATTGTTTATTTTTTAAGTCTCAGGGGCCATCTATGAAAGACGTCACACGTTGAGGGGGAGGGAGAAAATCGACATAACTTTGCTTGAAAGCCGTGGTCTCACAAAATTGAATTTTCATAATACAACAAATATACACTTGCGTACGACAGCCGCTATTGAGATATCATTAAAATAGGAAAAAATAATTGTTAAGGAATCAAATAGTTTGAAGATGAATAGTTTGGAGATGAATTTTATGTAATCTTGAATTGCTTTATTAATCTTATTATTAATTTTAATACAAAAATTCTTGAACAGATTAAAGAAACTATGAATATAGCTTCTCGTATATGATTATACCTGCACAAGATTCTCACTTTTGGAGCTTCTCAAGTTCCTTCTTTCTGTATCGTGTATAGTATGCACCATGCATACTATAGACTATAATTAACGTCAATTTTCTTATTGGGAAATTCGAACTTACCGGCTTCTCTGTCAATATCTTGCAGTTTCTCTGCTGACTTCATCCCTCGCAATCTAAGAGTAGTTAAAGTCCAAACCTAGTTAAAAAATGGTTTAAGTTAACTTCAAGATCTTAATATTTAATTTATTTTAATGTATATAAAGATATATATTTCAGAAAGTGGAATACAGTCTTGTGATATCAGAATTTCTGTTGAAAAAGTTGCAAAAGAGTGTATCCTTGTGTTTGATAATTTTACCTTTATTAAAGAGTTATTGAAGCCAACTGCCAGTAAAGTGGAATCATCACAAATATCAGCAGATATTGCAGTTTGACCACTGTTCAAAAGTGTGTAGAAGCATATAGAGGGCAAGCTGTCAGGACCAAGTTGGACACGTTTTGATGCTTCTCGGAGTGCCTTTCCTTTTTCAATTTTATCAGTTTCTTTCCTTAAATGAAAATTTATATTGTTAGTTATTTTGATAAATAAACTTAAATATAAATTAACCTGAAGATTTTGTTTTTTGTTTATTTTTTTTGCTTTGTGCTGTTATCCCCTATAGCAAGGTAAAGGATGTTGAACTGCCGAAATTGAGATATTGCGAGTTGAGTGTTGGAATCCAGCGCCGCGCTTTTGTCTTACCACACCAAGGTAATGAAAATAATTTAAAAATAGTTGTTCCCTCCCTGTGGGAATACCGCCCACAACCAATCATGTTGACAATCAGATGGTCCCATTGCTTTACAACTAGTCTCATGGTTATAATATTTAAGTTAATTAAGACTTAAAATTTGAATAACCTATTATATTAAAATTTTAAAGCAATTACAATTCTGGTAGAGGAATTCTGTCATTTGGTGGAGCATTTGGGTCAGATTTTGGCTTCTTCATAAATATGTTATCTTTTTTAGCCTTTTTCTTTTTCGGTTTATCTGGAGTTTCTTCAGCTTCTTCTTCATCTTCAACAGGTGTAGGAAGTACTTGAATATCAGGTTCTTTTAATAGACCATAGTAAACTTTAGGGCGATTATCTGAAAGAAAAGATTTAGATGTTTACATAAATTGTTTTTTTTATCATGAATAAATAAAGACAAAAAAGGGATAATAACAGACAGTAAATGAAAGTGTTGCAAGTCCAAAAATACAATGTAAAGGTGTCAATAATTACAGGAGTGGTATTTGTAATATGTGGTAAAACAAATTTACTTGACAAACTCATTTAAATTCATTTCTTTTAACTCTGGAGCTATAGAACAAAGTAAAGAATAAAATTAAAATAAACACAATAAGTCTTAAATTTACCATTTCTAGAAGCTTCTCCTAAAATTCCTCCTATTGTTGCTTTTACTTGAGCTTGAGTTCTTCCTGGACCATCATGTATATCTATTTGTATATGATTGTTGATAATGTTGATAATGATAGGTGAACTTTTTTGCTCATGTAAATATCTTTTAAGCTGGGTTGAAGCATCTCTTGACAACTGCACTTGAAACTTGTTAGAACTGTAATATTTTAAAATTCATCTATTTATAGCATAATTTTTTTTGGCTTCATGCTTGTTATGCACCTAGCAGGGTAGACAGAAAGCATCTAGTGTCAAAACACTCCGTAATTCACTTATATATATTACATATATATAGCATATATGTGTATATAATTTTTTTAGTTTTTTTTTTATCAAATACCTGTAAATTTCTGCAAGTTCATTGCCCTTTATTTGTTCTTTATTCTCAACAGCAGCTAATCGTTTCAAATCTTCTTGATAGTGCTCTTCTTGTTCTGGCCCAAATTTTTCCAAAAATTTTGAAGCATGTTCATTATGATCATACAAAATGAGTATCAAATACATATGCACAAATACTGGATACAAGAATGTTGATAGTTCATACTGAAATATTATTAAGAATTCAGTTTTAGTGTTAGTCTATATAAAGAAATGATAATTAATTTAATTACCAAGAAATCAGACAAATATTGAAAATTATACTCATTTACCTTGTAAATATCTAAAGAATTCTCCACAAATTTTTTAAGACTTTCATATGCAAACTCATAACTATAGGGGTCACTTTCAGTATGGTGTGCAGTAAGAATGCTAGCAAGTTCAACTTCAGGTAAATCTAAATTTTCATATTCCGTATCACCTAAGTTAGCTTCTTTCCTTAAAATTTCTTCTGTACCCTAAAATAGTAGGAATAAAAATTATAAATTTGCAAACAATTAGTTCAAATTAACTAATTGTTAAGATTAATAAAAAAACTTACTATTTTTAAAGTGTTATCTAAAGTTTCTTAAAGTGTTCCACACTTAAGATTAGAAAACATTTTTGAAAAAACGTATAAAAATTTGAACGGCTTAGTGGTCAGAGTGCTTCTAATCCAAGAGGCGCGAATCCCGCCGCGTTCAAATTTTTATGTTTCTTCAAAAATGTGATGTTTAACATACCTTTAAATCATATTTTCGTAATAATTGTAGAACAGCTAAAAGTGGAGTAGATTTTTCGGTCATTTTGATAAAAATATACTTTGATAACCAATTATTTTTTAAGTCACTTTATTATATTTGCACATTATTAGCAAATAATACTATTTTTAAATTGTAATACTTTTAACAGATACCAATTTTTATGAGAACTAATCACAACGACTGCGGTTCTGCATTCATTAAAGCGACATTTGTCATCTGTCAATGTTGTCTTGTCATTTCATGTAAATGTTGAAATTTAAATTATGCTTTTTAGGCGTGTCAGTTGCAAAAAATATAAACGACATGATTATGAGGAAAATATTAAATAATTTTTATGGGGATTGTAATAACATGTAATATAATAATAGCAAATCAGAAAAATAAAAATTTTTGGCCATTGTATTTGTTGCTTATATTTAAATGCAAGTGCTGATGTTCGATCGAAACTAGGTTTTCAATTGAAAACCGAAACTAAAAAAGTTTTGATTTCAGCTCTAGACGTAGTTTATTCTGAATCTTCTATAACTTAATTTAAATTATTACTGTGATAATTTATATTTAATGATTTAATAAATTGTAAACATATTTGTTTTATTGACAGGCTACTTGATAATTGAACACCTATGCCCTATGTAAAACGAAAGGATCTACAGGTGCTAGCCTTTTAAATTGCAATAAACGCGCTTTTTGAAAATACATGTCATATCGAAACGGAAACACTACTGCAGGTAGACCATTCCATAATTGTGTTCAAAGTGTAAACATTTGGAACATTAAGGTGTTAGCATATTGTTAATACGGATGGATGGCTGTTTATTATTCGTACTTAGTGTCAAGGCAATCCGTTCTCAGCTCTCGCCCGCCTTCGAGGCATTGCGTGTTAGCTTACATAGCAAAAAATACAATATACAGAGATTTTTTTATAACTTGAGCATATTATTAATGAATTGACGTACACTACCTATGCTCTTAGATATGCCCGGTAATAATGTTATGTGGAATTATGGATCTTAAATGTGATTTTTTCCCGCAAACTTGGATAGGCCGTAACTAAAGAAAGTTGCCATCTATTTCTTGGCTAGATGTGTTCTTTCTTTTTGTATTCATGTTGGGTAAGATATAATATGAATATATAGAAATATATAAGTTCTAATAATTTCAATAAAACTAATATTTATAAGTTTAATTATTTATTAAAACGGAATTTCTTTTAATTTTTAAAAATGTATCAGTCATCTAACATTATATATTTACTGTTTATAGCAAAAACTCTACTACAAATATATCTAATTATTTAATTATAACAAATATAATAAATTTTTTATATAGAACTACATGACATAATATGATTCAGACAAAGAGATATTTTAATGAATTGTTCTTTAAAACAGTTATTATTCTTGTATATAAATAATTTTAAAATGGTATATATATAATGAGGATATAATAAGTAAGTAAATTTATACCTTTAGCAACTCAAAAATCGTGATTGAAAGTGTTTTTGGTTGCTAGTACAAAAATATAACCAAAGTATATAGTTTGTGACAATTAATTTAACATTTTTATATGACATAATATGATTATTACAATATTATTTATTATTAAATATAAAACATATATTACTAAAAGAATTTATAGAAAATGAACTATATAATATTTTACCTTAAAAAGGCGTCTTTTTTATAATAAATTATTATGAATCCTATAATATATTTTGGTAAGAAGTTGATCAATTTTTGGATGCATCAACGAGAGATTGCTCGATGCCTATTAAAAAAACATGATATGTAGAAATTTACTAATAATAGACTATTTACTGAAATAATAAACAAATCTTAAGATGGATATTAAAAAGTTTGTAAAAGATTGTTCGAACTTGTTCAGAGAACGTTATACTGAAAATATATTATAGTTGTCAGTCTTAAGATCGGTCTATTATTCTAATTTAAATATAACAGGTACTAATACTTACAGTTTCAATTTTATGAATTAAGAAGGTATAAAAAACTTTTATATATATATATATATATTTCCGAACACTTACTCTATAGATATCTAATCTATGGTTCACTCTATTTTGGTCGTTTTAAATAAAGCTATGAATTTGATAATTTTTAAAATGTTTACAAAAGAGGGTTAAAATTATTATGTAGCATTATAAATACGATATGATAGTAACGTACTTTATTCTACATTTTTATAAATATTAGTTCGCAAATTTGCTACAACTAGAAACGAAGCAATTCTTTATTTAAAATATGTTTACAGCTATACCAGCAATCATTTATTTAGATATTTTTACTTTTTCAGAATGAGAATAAGGTAAAATAGTTTTAATGATATAGTACGAAAAGTCCAATTTGCTTATAGTTATTTATTTTTAATTTTTTTATTTTAAAGATGTAAGTAAAGTAAAAGAAGTGGCGAGAAAATAGTTAATCCCCTATAGTTGGTTTCAAACCTCATACATTCGTATGAGGTTCGAACCCGACATATCGAGTATATATTCTACACCACTGTCAAGTATTTCTGGAACATCCGGAGAATTTTTAATCCTCATTTAAATGTATACAAATTATTGTTATAATATATTGTGATAGTATTTTATTAATTACATTTTTAATGACTTTTTCTTATTTTGTTTCTTCGACATCTGGCATAGATCAGTCATTACTTAGTTTATAAATAGATACTTTTCTAAATATTTTTCAATATATTTTTACGTAGGTCACTAGTATTAGTTTGTCATCAACAATATCTTAATAATGAACTAAAATGTTGATTGAATTGGAATTGTGTAAATTTAATTGTGTAATTTTAATTACTTTCTAATGTTCCTTATAACATTTTCATGCTAACTCTGCAGATCTTTATTATAGTTTATTATAATTTACTTTATTAAAGAGTCAGTAAAGATAAAAATATTAAAGCTTGGGATTATTTGTATATAAGTAGGTAAAAGTAAGTTAGTCCACAATTTATATTTAATAAAATGTAGCAAATACTAAAAGCAGCTATTTAATCCTACAATTGTTTTTAAAAACTTTGTTTTTTTTTAAATAAATTAAATACGCCTTAGTAACGATATATATTTATAATAAAATTTAGTTAAAGTCGAAGATAAAATTATTTTTCTACGAATTTCTATAGATACGTGCGTTGTGTACTGTTCGTGGGGTATATCTCTATACAACAGATAAAATTCTTTGTAACTTCAGATATACATTTTATATATCTTGGCTAGAACAGTTATGAGCATCTAAAGATCTTGGGGCGACTTCTTCGTAAGGTGTTATATGCGCGGAAGCCATCTCTCTGGACACGCGCTCAGCGGCATTAAGCACACGTATAAGGTTTAAACCAGCAAGCTTTTTCAGATCTTCTATGCTCCAACCATCCTCCATTAATTCAGCAAATAATAGAGGATAAGATGATACATCTTCTAAGCCTTGTGGTGTACTAAAAAAATAAAGCAAAACAGTTTTTAAACTGCAATAACAATCATTTATCATTTAATATTTCAAATTATGTTAAAGGAAGGGTTGACATTTAATAGTAAGATTGTAATTTATATATTATGTAACGTATACAATCAAAGAAAATTGTGGACGCGCTAACAAAAAAAATGTTATTTTTAAATAAAAATTAAAATACGTCCTTAATTTGAATTGTTACATTATAATAATTTATGTATGGCTTATATACAAAAATTATTCATGTTATTTTTAAACCTATTTTGTATTCAGAATTATATTTTATTAAGTGGATACTTGCAGAAAAAGTAAGGTATGATTTCTAGTTACAATAACGGAGTTAAAAAGGCGTTGTGAAAAATTTAATGAAAGCCTCATTAAATGGTCCAATAGCTCTTATTCCAATTTGTCACCATCCAAAACAGCAGTAAACAGTCTGAATCATTAAAATTATAGTTCTTTTTTCAGTGTTAACATTAAAGCGTTAACGCTTTAACTCTCAAAGCAGGGTTATCAGAAAAAAATTAATGTCAAGATATGTTGTCCTCCACTGTAATGTTTTGTTTTACCAGAGCTAAGAAATGATAATAATTTACATATGACCGTTATCTCGAGGGGGGATTGATCCCTCAATAGGGCGCTGCTAGCGGGGCCATTCAAATGCCTCACAAAGTTAAATTGTTACATATATATCGAATATTTTAACCTTTAATTAAATTGAAAGTATTATGTATTAATTTGATTTCATTAATAATATGTCAAAATAGATTGAGCTAAAAGTTTATACATTTGTTAAACTATTAGATGATATTTTGACTTTATTCAAAACCGCTTTCACAATCAATACGCCTACATGTTCGTCAATTAATAATTAAAAAAAGGTCTTAATGAGCCAAAAGAAGATTATAAAGCTATTACCAAATTAATTAAGTAAATTTGAAGCTTGTTTTAATTCAATTTAATTAAACATCGTCCCTTTTGAGAGGTTTGCTTTAGGTAGATATAATAAGAGTCCCCATAAACTTAACCGTATCGGAAATCTTAAGTGTATCTATGTATATATAATGAGCATATACTTGTAAGCAACTGTACAACTTACTAATTGATTCCATCATATCCGGCACCAAGTCCTACACTATCCACCCCAGCGATGTTACGTATGTGATTAATGTGTCCTGAAATTACATGCGCTGATATTATTTTAGTAACGATTAATTGAATAGTAGATGTTTTTACCAATGATAACAGGTTAGTATTCCAATTTTTGGGCAAATATTACAAATAATTATATATATTTATTCAAAAAATAGGTACCTATAGCGTCTTGAACGGTTGCTGTATCTCTGCACGTTAGAAATGATGTGTAAAAGTTTACCATTATGACGCCTTTATTGGCAGCTAATAAACGTAGAACACTATCTGGTACATTGCGGGTTACATTGCAAATAGCGCGGGCTGAGGAATGCGAGAATAGCACCGGAGCCCGCGAAACAGAAAGGGCATCGCGCATAGTACGCTCCGATACATGAGATAAATCTACCAACATGCCCAGTCTATTCATTTCTTTTATCACTATCTGAAAAAAAAACAATATTTGCATTGGTTACATAATAAAAAATAGTCATGAGTTACTTACGTATATTAAACTTACGTATATGTTACCATTATATTTAACAACGCAAAGGCTATGTCATTTTATTTATAAAAGGTATTATCCAGTTTTTATATAATAATAATTTGCACGGTCAATGTTTTTGAAAATAATATTACTTTTTGTTTGTTATTTACGTTTTCATTTTATCTACTCGAAAGAATAATATTTACAAGTGTTCTTTCATTGCCTTTTATAATACGCATAACGGAAAAATTACAGCTCTCGTACTTGGTGTTCAAAAAACTTGAAAATGCTTCTCATTAGGTGCTTTAAACCATTCATTGAACCACTTGGAATGCGAAAAAAGTGTCTTTCACTTTTAAGTAGACGTAAAAATTTTTAGTTAATATTTGTTCGTTCATAGCTTTATTACATATACTACTGTTATGCATATGTATGTATATTACTCATATACATACATATGCATAACCGTAGTATGTAATTTTATATTTGTATAGATAAATGTATTGTATAGACAAATTAAAATATTTAAATTAGATATCGAAAGAAAATCTTTGTTAATTTGAAATTTGATTTCAACATTCTGCGAGGGCTTTTAACAAAGAAAAATATCACGAAAAGTATCGTACGTTAAACAAAGAGCTGTTTCGCAAGCTGCTGGAGTTCATACAAAGCAAAATGTTGCAGGATATTTATTATTATAGCACTCTCGCTCTACTCGACATCTCAATCTTTATGGTTTTGTTTTGATTACCCCCTGTAATATTACTTTCCAGTTCCAAATGTTAAGTGTGTTCTCTAATAAAATAGAGAGAGTCGTGATATGAAAAAGGTTAACGATGGACGTATTAACAAAACATTTTGTAATATCTTTTAAAGAGTATTTAAAATTAAATAATCACAAATACAAAGTTTTAAAGGGAAGCAAAAAAAAGAAATTATAAAGTGACACGTTTCTCGATACGTACTTTACCAAAAGGTGATAATCCTCCTCTTTGTGCGGATTCAGGTCGATCGGCCGATGCACATTCGGCCCAAGGTGTATCACAGGTTGAAGTTAGCGTTAGATAGCGAACACCGACTTGATACAGAGTTCGAAGAACACCTAGGCTACCACCAATTGCGTGCCCTCCTTCTACACCCACGAGAGAACAAAGACGATGATTTGCGTGAGCTGTTAAAATATCTGAAAAATAAACATAATAACAAACAATAAAAATAAACTCAAAATTCTTATTCACGATATTTAATAAGGAGAATAAATAAATATTGCTTATATGAATAAATTAATCTGTAAAATAAAATGTATTTGGGTATTAGATTCGGTGATTATTCTAAATTCGTATTCACTTTACATAAAATGCTTAAGTAAATTTCTACCTATATTTAATAAATATGATGAGCTATAGAGGGGATTTTGTCAATTATTCTAAATCGTCCACCTCTACACGTTATTAAAGGCAACCCTTGTTACAAAAGGGTTTCAGGCGGCAAAAGAGGTTGGCTGTGATTTCGTTCTCGATACTAGTAGGTACTATATGTAAATATTTAGTCCATACAAAATTTATATTTCATATATATATTATAATGAAAATAATATAATATTAGAAGAAATGTTACTTACTTATCACTCTCACTAAATTAATAGTACCGTTTTCTAGTAGTCTTAATTTTATTCGTATTTTAAAGTAAAAAAATAAAAAAAAGACATGTGAGAATTGGAACATTTAAGTTTTCAAACAGCAATTACATCAATTACTAATAATAAAAATTTTTCAAATTACTTAAGCATTTTAATGTGCAAAGGCGTTCTAGGTTGGCAGCTTGATTTATTGTAACACTAATGACTATTCCGAAGAAAGCAAAAAACATAATTTTGCTTTAGTAAAATTCAAGACGATAAAATTAATTCAGCTTAGATTTTTAAGAGTTAAAAAGGCCTTTTATATGCTAATCTGCAAATCGTAAATTTCATTTAGGCAACGCTGGAGGAGAGAAGTGGGATGGTAACAAATAAGCGGTATTATTTAATACAGAATATTTTAATAAGTGTATAAAATGTGCGAAAAATAAAACTAAATAAATAATATGAACATTTAAATGTAGTTAGAAAAAAAAAATACGCAGTAAGTACAATAGAATTGCGAGAACCGGATGAAAAATGAGCCAATATCTTCCGTCATTAAGTAAGGAAAATAACCCAACAGTGGCAGCTAATTTCTTAAGTAATTCATGGAGCTTTCCATAAAGCCAAGTAAGCTTTTTATTTATAAATAAAAATAAAAGATTTTTGTCATATGTAAGAACACTTTTCTGACGACAAGTCCTAAGAAATAATGTGAAGTGTTTGTTTTATAATTTATTGACACGAATTGAATTTAAGTACTAATCATAAGTACCCATTTTATACTTTTCCTAATTCCTTTGGTTATTCAAGGCAGTTACTTACCATCGGCAGAAGTGCAGAATGTTAATTGTGGATGATACTTGTCCGTCAGCCTCTGTATTAAGTCTATTTGTTCAAAGGTCAACTGCACTGCGTCCCGGTGCTGCGCGTCGCAAGGCACGTACGCAGCCCAGAACTAAATATGTTTTTTTTTCATTTTTACAAGTTTATAATATGTTAGCAATACACGCTTTTTATTATTCTTAGACCTTATTTTATCATTTTAGTGGAACTCGAATGGCTTATACAGCTCAAAGTGGGAGCACGGGCATTATGTTTAAAAGTAATTTTAATAATTCATATTCAGTTTTTAAAATTGACTGAGGATGAAAAAATATAATCAAAATTATTTATTATTATTGGTGTTATTTTTTAGTAAAAATGTATAAAATAACAGATACATGCATAGAACAGAACAATTTATTTTATTGTACCTACATCTTTTATTTAATAATTTAATCCATTTAGAAGTGAAATATACACTCTGCGTCTGACAAAATACAAAGACGAGTACTATATTTTTACTCGTAGTTGATTTGAAACCATGCACGAATTGCATTTCGAAGCCGCTCCGGAATATAAATTCGTATGCTTTGTTCACAGTGACATGTAATAGAAAACGTGATAGTCGCAGCATTAAAGTACTTTTGAATGACTTGTCAAAATTTTTGTCTATGATCACATAAGATACTGCTTTGCCTCACCTGAGCTGCTACGCGACCATGTTTTAAACGTGGCAGATCAGTGTGACTCCAAGAACTTGTAGCCCAAGGTGATATGGTTCGTAGGTCGTCGTCGAATCTATAATTTATTTTATAAAATATATCAATTGTTTTATATCTTTACGCCTTATTCCGTATAGCATGGTAATCAGAGGGAACCCAGAGACACTCCACTGGCCGCTTTCCGCTCGAATTTGAGACATCGCATGTTGAGTGACGGAACTTAAAACTGCACTTTGTTTTACCGAAGGAAAGTTATTTAATATAAATAATTTATATATAATCAATTAGTCGAGCGTGAACCGAACTCACAACTAATCGGATTTACAGTCAGTCGTTATTCTACTGCGCTACGATGGCCCCAAAATATACCATTATATATATTTTTCTTCGGGACACAATATCAAATTTTTAAAACTTTGTATGCTTTAAATATGAATGTAATGAAAAATGATTTTTTTATGAGTATGTGTCAACGAGACGAAAGTTAGGAACTTTTAAAGTTTGTAACCATCTGCGACATTGCTCTATCAACTGCACTCTTTAACTTCGCTTAAAATAAAATTTTAATTAAAAATTTAAACTTTTTAAAAATTAATGTTACTTTGTAGATAAAATTTAAAATACATTTAATTTAATATTAATATACGCTATATAATTCATTAAAAATAAAAACAAACAAAGAAAAATTGTGTACACAATCTCACTGTGAAAATCGATAATGTCAGAAAAGTACCTACTAAAAATAATATTTTTAATAATTTTTTTTTTTTCGTGATGTTTAGGTAGTTTTTTTATACGGTGACAACTGGTTATTGTAAAGTATTTAAAACGTAGTAGTCAGTATATGCGACCAATTCGTTTAGAATGGGTTAATTTTAAATAATGTTTTTGCCGTTTGAGATTAAATTGACACCCTTCGTAATTAAAGAAGACTCATTATTTAAAGACTATTAACACACACGTTGATTACATTTTTGTTCAGTTAACTACGGCCGGTTGTACATGAATATTTAATAAATGGTCAACGTATCTCGGTATCAGTGTTGCGGTTCTTTTGTTACACATTTTAAGATGAGTGACAGTATTGTCAATAGTGCCAGATGGAATTTGATTAGTGCTTTGTATTGTAAATATTTAGATTGCACATGTATTTTAATATAGAGTGATAAAAAATAACATAGTATGTCAAAAAAATTATAATTAAATATATAATAATATTCCTATAAATATGGAGGAAGGTCGTGGCGCTGTGGGACAGCGTCTGACAGTAAAATCGATTGGTTGTGGGTTCGATTCCAAATCGGGAGAATGATTTTATTTAAAAATATTTTCTTTTTTCCGCTCCGGTAAGACAAAGCGCGGCGTTAAGCTCCGTAACTCAACAAGCAATGTCTCAAGGAGTACGGAGTGTCGTGACACTAGTGACTGTCCTGTTTCCCTGCTATGCGGGATAGAAGCGTGAAGGTAAAAAAATATTCGTGTACATATAAAAATAAATAAAATGTGATCATCTTACCTGAAATCCTTAATTTTATTGTGTAAAAATTTTCTTATATTCCATGGTAAATCATTATGTCCATCTATCAGCGGTGTATCATGAAGAAGTCTTTCAGCAAGGCGTAGACGTTCGTGTAGAGGTGCGCCGGGCGGAGCCCGCAATGCTAAGGGTCCCGCTACACACGCCGTGCCGGCTACTAACACTAGTATTGCAACACAACACCAGCGACGGTGCCATGCAGATACCCCTAGTCATAGAAAGTTAATTAGGTTGATAATTCTAATATTATCGAATATTAACGATATTTTCTAATATTAACGAAGTAACTTCAATGGGAAGCACCTAAAATCTATTCAAAGGTTTTACCTTAAGAACTATATAAGTTCTTTATTTCCGTTGATGTCACTATTAAGTTACGATTTTGCTTACATTATATGGTTTGCTTACATTATATGGTTAAGCGTTTTGTAAGAATAAAATTATAATAAAACATTTTTGTACGAATCCACCATTCCTAAATAGGTAATTTATATACATAGGTATACGTATGTATGTATTTGTTACCATTTATGTAAATATGTTTCAATTATAGTACATTTTAGACAGCACATATATCACCGACGATTTAGGTCATAGCAATACTGGTCGGAAGCTTTCCGATAATCTACTTGTCAAACTCAACATTACTAGATCGGATTGGTTGGAACTTATAGACGATTGAATTGATACCATTATGAAACATTATGTTTAGATAAGAATAAAGGAAAATACGTTTTCTAACCATTTTCTTATAGTCATTGTTGGTATTAATTACCTATTTAAGCAGAGTGCCGTTATTTTATTAACTGATCTCATCTATATATTACCTAATAAACAATAAAATAATGCATTACAAAATGTATCTAAAATATTTATTTACATTTCAAGGTAATAAATATTCTATTCATAATCTGATAAAACAATGACTGCATTTATTGAATGAGTGCACTCTACGCACGTTTCAACCGTGCTTACCAGAAGCTATTTTCTTTCACAGTTTTTTTAACGAGAGGCATTATAATTGACATGTTTTATTATACCTGCTTGTCGTTTTTAAATAATTTTTCAATTATACTTCTGATAGTTTCCGTTCTGTACCTGTATGGATGCGCGCAATGCTAAACAATGATAAATATTCATATTTTACATGACTAAGAAGAGGCGTTTGTCGAGATAGCTTGCGTCCCCGTTCTCTTTTATATTTTCATTAACTCTCTTATTTTGGCCTTAAGTCTTTATGTTAACGACCTACAAGTATACGTAATTGCACAAGTTGATTTTCTTCCGAGCGTTATAATTACGCTCAATTCAAATTTGTATACAATTAGCTCCGGGAGCAAATGATTTTGATTATTTATAAATACAGGTAATTATTTAGTAATCATAGAAAATTATGCCTTTTCGATCTGTCAACTCTATCTCCTGTGATTATAGTAGCGTTATTTGGTTACATCTCCCAAGTTAAGACTTTACTGTTTGCAATTGTTTTTATAGGCTAAATGTTTTATATCGCAATAAACCCTATCTAAAACTTAAACTTCGGGCATTTATGCGAGTCATTACCGCCATCCACTTTAACTATATAGATCTTGTGATGGGCTTTTGGTCAGAACCAAAAATCATATACAGCGAGTCCAAAACACATGAGCCCTTTACTGTTTCTATATATCACCTCGTAAGCATGCAAAGACTACTACACTTTACTACTTTACAATTTAATATCGCAAAGTATCGTACTACGAAATATCTGTACGATGCGTTAGTCAGGTCAAATGAATATAGCAGTAATGTAACTAGGACTTCAAAATACTTAACGCTTGTACCGAAACACCACTAAACAGCCTTCGGGGGAAATTACAAATATGCTTCATCTAATTCTTGCAATGATCTTCTTCCAACGATGTATGAGTTGACGTCAATCGAGCAGTTTAGATTAATGCTAAGAAATAAGATTTTTTAAAACTACAAAATCATGCGTAATTTTACAGTATATTTTACTGTAAGTTGCTAAAAATCCGAAAGTTGACACAACATCTGTGTTATATTAATACCATATTTAATTAATATCATTTTTTTAAAATTACATCTAGCTGGTAGCATGTTAAGATAATTCAAGCATTTCTATTTAAACATCTTTTAACTACCTATTTCGATTAAAAACTATTTCACTTAAACTTGTGACATTTGGCTCAATTATTGGGACTTGTAAGATACGTACCTATGATATGTAAGGTACGTAAGTAAGATATGTGCTCTACAATTCATAAACACATCTCAAACAGTTACTTAGATATTAAGGTCCGAATATCGTAATTTTTATCATTGTGTGACAGATAGATAGGTAATTAATTATTTAGTCAATCAAAGTTTCAGCTCGAATAGACCTTGATTCATAAGCTGAAACCTAGATTGAACCTAAAAGATACCTCACAAAGGAACTAAGTCAGACTTTAGGCTAATATATTATCCTAACTTATAAAATGTTCATGGGCATATATAATAATATTGAAATTGGCTCTCATTTCATATTTATCTTTTTTTTGACGATATTTAGCATACATTTCATTTAATTTAGTCGCATGCATGTCTTTTGCTAGGCATTCACTGAAAACCAGCGTTCCTTCTTTTCTCTTTACACTGCTGTATAAAATATGATATTATTTGTTTTATTTTCCTTCCTTGTATATTTTTTATGACAAGTTTTTTTCTATTTCTCTTTATTATAAAGCTTTTATTTACTTATTTAAAGTTAACAAGTATCTATCTTGATTACGCTGATGACTGCTATCGACCTACTTCAAAATCTCCTTAACAAATCTAATTGAATGCAAATTATTGATTATTTTAATTATTACCACATAGAATTTCATAATAATTTCGAATTGGAATCGAATTGAAACGAACCCACAACCGATCGGCTTTATAGTCAGACGCTGTCCTACTGTGTCACGACCGGCCTATTATGCTAATAATTGTTTTGCAAATTTGAATTTTTGTTGAATGATGCGCTTTATTTTTTTAATACTTTTGCATTTATTATTATTAACTAATTTAAACTGTTTATTACTTACTTGAAGAATTTGCAGTTGTGGTGGAGCTATGACTGGTAGTAGACGTGGTTGGTGGAAGCCACTGTGAGGGCTTACAGGCGCTACAGGCTTTCCGCTGTGATCGTTCTGTTACATCGGGTGCGGGAGCCGGACGTTTCTTACCCTGTTTGTTTTGCTCGTATTACTAATATTTTGTTGTAACTTACACGCATTTAGGCTATTTGAAAAAATTATACTGACACATTTGAGGATGCTATTTTAAAATCATTTATAAGTATCTTAGAGTATGGGATAGTGGCCAATAATGCTTTTATATCGCTATAAAAGATGTTTTTAGTGTGTTATGATGGTATGTAATAAAAATAAGAATGGCAAGACAACATTATAGTTTCCATAAAATCTATGTACTGTATAATTTTTAAAAAGATCAAATACCTGATACTGAGTTTTTTCTAGGTGAGGTATTTATAAGTATATATATCTTTATTATATTTAAAACCCTATTTTGTGAGAAGTAGGTAAATAAAACTGCATATGGCCTATTTGTACTTAAATCATTTGTTTGTGATTAGTGTTGAAATTAGAACAAAATATTTATAATAATTTTACTAATTACTGAGATGTTATAGATGATATCAATGAACTTACATGAGTGTCATAAAATATCGAAGGAATTCTATCATGACTGGAACTGCAAGTGCAATGAGCGTGTGTTGTTCTTGGAGCTCTCCCCACTTTATCAGTTTCTACAAATGTTTGTGCTTCATCAACTAATTCATTTCGCATATTCCTCGACACAAACGTATTCTCGTCTTGTGACCATGAATCTGTTACTCGGTCTCTGTATCGGTCACTTGGAAAATCATTATACGATAGCTGTCTTCTAATACTCCTGCATCGACTTCGATTATCAAGTGTTGAAAATTTAATAAGTGGTGCATTTCTTACTAAAACTTCATCATTATTAACAAAATTCCGAACTTTACTAGTTTTCTGTGTTGTGCTCATATCTGCATTACCATTCCGAAGGCGATCAAAGCACTGATCAATATTTGATGAAAAATTTTCATATGTGGTTATATTATTTTTTAAATCATCTTTAGATTGCATGCTCGAAGAAGAAAAAATACAACTTTGACTGCCCATTTTTTTATGAGATTTATCTACAAGGGATAACATCGAAAGCCGTTTAAGTGAATTCGTAGAACTTGATGCTATTTCCGAAAGTTGTAGAGAATTTTGAGGTTTTTTACTTATTGTTTCACCTTTGATTTTCTTTAAATTTGACAGTTTTCTTTTTATTTTCTGAACTAAAGTATTTGTTGGATCGTATGAGATAAATTGTTTTGATATGTAACTCGAAACACCAATTGTTTTGCTTTTGTAATGTTTTCTATCGAGACTTCTATGCGATCCAACAGCGAGACTACTACGTCCTGTATCTCTCCTTATTCTTTCTATATCATAAATATTCAGGGTGTGTCCACGCTGCTTAACTGAGTCCCGATAACAATTCAAGTAATTATTTTGTCGAACATTACAATTACATACTAAATCAAAATCTTGTTCAGATATAGGTTCATTGATACAATGCCTTTGCGAAGCCAGGGCCAAACATGCTTCACAATCAACTCCAAGTAATAATTCAAGGCTAGTGTTTCTAATGAAGCCATCACTAAAAGTTCGTGATCGAAAGTGTGGGCCATGTTGATTGCCATGTGATTCGAAGTCAGAAGGGCAAGGACCTTCTCCTGCAGAATTGGTAACTTCATCATTTTCTTCGTCCATCATAGTAGCTGCATCTCTGTTTACTTGAATAACCCGTGGCTGTCGAAGTACTCTGCTGTCACTCCTAACAGAACATCGTGATGGCGATGGTGACGAGCGCTTGAAGCCATCCACTTGAATCATGATCGTCTTTACATTAACGAAAACATCCTATAAAGCCAAAACTTAATTAATATATTTCGAAATTCAAAAAAATATTTTATACACGTGATTGTTATATTTTTACTTCTTCAATAAAGTCAAATTACAGAAATTTTATTAATTGGTTCGTGTAAGTCTGAAGGAAGAATGACGCAAAATTTAAAAAAGAAAAATGAAAGTGTATAAGATATAGAGATATTCTAAGTGAGTCATAAACTCTAAATGTTCAATAAAAGAAATATATAAACTAAATGTGAATTTTCAAGTTTATTTCAAGATAGATTATTATTATTGATTAGCTTTAAAATTAAAATTGCCATGAACTTAAATTTTTGGAAACACAATTTAATATTCTCCAAAATTAAAATTGGTTAACGAACCTTCCACTTAATTGTAAAAACTTTTTAATGACACGCCACACATTGGGGTAAAATATAAAAAAAACGTTTTAATATTTTGAGTAAAGAGTTAGTTTAATATTCATTTAACAGCATGTACATTGAAGACTGTTTATTGCTTAAGGTATTATCCCAATGACTAATAGGATTCAGGTGTTTAGCATAATCATACGGTAATAGCATGAGTAAGTATATTTGTTGCATACAGTAGCAAGATTATAAATTTTCTATATGTTTGTATTCAAATATTTTTGCACATTAATATTCATAATAACTTTATAAATATTAATGATGTTTCTTTAGCTTCTTTTACCTATATATTAGCATATACAGTTTCAATTTTTATCAAAAATTTAACTGTATACGTTAATATATAGGTAATAGAAGCTAAAATTTTTATCAAAAAATTTACTGCTAAAAAAATCACTAAGTAGAATTTTTGTCTGTCTGTCTGTTCGTTTGTGCGTCAATCACGCAAAAACTACTAGTTAGAATTAAATGAATTTGGGCATGATAATAGCTCATAGTCCAATGATACATATAGAATAGTTTTTATCTTAATATTTGTTATAGTTTTCATATAAAAAGAAAAAAACATGAAATTCCAAATTTCTTATTAAATTTATAGCCAAAGGATAGATGGGAATGATTATTTGCTTGGTAATAGCTTAAAGCTTAGAGTATCGTAATGGATAATTTCATCCTGATATTCAATGTAATTCCTGTAGGAAAAATAAAAAATGAAATTCTGTCAAATTACATCGATAGCTTTTAGCCAAAATTTTGTAATCCCACATAGTACTGTTGTTAGACAAAAGACTAGAATATTAGAAATGATAAAAAACGGGAAGGCAATGTTTTGAGGTAGATTATTTATGTCAATTACTTAATTGACATATATTGAAAGATATACTATATTCATTCATTAGTTAAATTTTACATTTAAAAGTTACAACGAAAATGATTTAGAGGAACACATTTAAAAAAAAAATAAAAACCAAGTAGATATATATTTTACTATTTTTAGGTGTTATTCCATACTTAGGTTCAGCCATGGTCCGTCGATTTTCAAGTGGTTGGATGTTAAAATGGTTCATGCGCTGTACATAGTCCTCTCTACATATATGGAGAAGATTTGTTTTTGTGAGCTAGGTACCTTGTCAATGAGCGTTGAACCCTTTCCATTCTCAAGATATAGTTCTTATAGTGCGGGTTCCATACTGTGGACGCTTTAAGGCGTTAGTGAGATGTATTCTAATATATCTCTCACTAACGCGTTAAGTATAGCCTTAATACAATCTGTGTTTTTAAAATCTTGGATGTAACGCTTCATCAGGCCCACCAATGCCCATGACTTAGAAATTATTTGATTGCAATGCTCTATAAATGTGAGCTTGCTATCAATTAAAACTCCGAGATCTCTTATGATAGAGACCTCTTGGAGTTCTTGGTGAAGTATTTTGATACAAACGTGATTTTTTTATGAGTGAACCTTATATAGAAGCATTTAGATGCGTTTAGTGTCATTCTGTTGTTGGAGCACCAAACGTAAACATAATCGTAACGTAACGTTGAGTAAGAGACTATTGGCAATTGTGTTTATTGTACGGTAGACTTTAAGATCATCAGCAAACATAGAACACTTACTGTGTCGCACGCGTAGAGTTATGTCGTTAATAAATAACGAAAAAAGCACAGGTGCTAAGTGCGATCCCTGAGGTACGCCTCATGTAGCATGACCATTCACTTTTACACGTTGAACTCTGTTATTAAGATATGAATAGAACCACGAAGATAAGGGGTCACAGATTCCATACTCACTATTAAATTGAAATATTATGGTCTACCTCATCAAATGTGCTGGAGAAGTCTATGAATCGACCTGTTGCCCACTATCCACGTATTTGCATTCATAAGAAATGTAACTTATTAAGTTGGACACTATAGATCTATTAGAAAAAAGCCATGATGGTGGACCGATATGATATTTTTAAAGTATCAAGATAGGATAGAACATAATATACTTTTAATAACTTTAGAAAACGTATTCAACATAGATATAGAGCGGTAATTATGAACGTTTTCTTTGTCACCCTTTTTGAAAATAGGGAGGATATTGGCGAGCTTCCAAGTATTGGGAAAGGTAGACGTTTCCAAGGATTTACTGAAGATTAGTTTTAAAGGCACTGTTGCACATTATTTTTTGGTCTTTTTTATAAAAAACAGGGGTATACCATCAGGCCCTGCGCTTTTAGTAGGGTCTAATAATTGAAGTGCTTTAGCTATGTCACGTTCAGTTATAAGAATATTAGACAAAGGCATCCGTGGGTGAATACATGTTAATGTTGGATTTTCCCAATGTGTTGCAATATAAAATATTGAGGAGAACTGTCTTGCGAATAAATTACTTACATCGCTTCCGTAACTTGCCTTAGTATCATCCAGGAGCATTTCAGGCAGATGTTAAAGCCCTAAATCTTCACGTGAGACCAAAAATTTTTTTTGGGGCAGACAATAAAGCTTCCTCAGTATTTAAGATGTACTGAGAGTAACAGTGTTTCAATAAAAATTCAACCCTACTTTTCGCCAGTGCATATTCAAGCTTATCTCTTATTAAAATTTTTCAGTTTACGTCTAAGTTTTTCCTTTTTCTTGATTAGTTTCAACAGACTTTGTGTAAACCATACCGGATGTGATTTTTGGATTTAATTTAAGGAATTAACAAATTAATGATTTTGCAGAGAACATTTTAAAACTTCTCGACCATGACATCAACATTTGAACAAGTTTGAAATTCAAGGGCCCACTTGACCCGTCCTAGCCCAAAATTGATTTTACTGTAATTAGCTTTTTTAAAGCAATGTGTGGCGAATGAGTTACTCCTGAGGGTTGTTTTGTTATGTAGCAATATTTCAATCTCTAGGACTGTATGATGAGGGTGAGCTTGCTTTAAAGGTCGAGGGCGCTAGTTATTCTAATATTACAAAAATTTACGAATACCAGGTCAAGGATACATCCATTGTGGTTCTTTATACAATGACATTGGTTGAGATTGTTAAACATGAGAAAATCTACTAATGAAAAGCATATAAAATTTTCAAAATTGTTAGGAGTGATTCCATGAGAATCACTAACGTCGTGAATCCAATCTATAATCCAAAATCAAATTTAGATAGTTCATATTCACAGGTGGTACTACACTACACAGATTAAGAGATTTTTCGAAATTCCTTTACTTTTAAACTTCACACTAACCCATAGATGTTCAAGAGCGTCTTCGTAATGAATATTTCGGCGATATTCAAAAATCTTAGATACAGAAAACAAAACTCCTCCACCAGTCTTGGGTGATAATGATGCGGTTTGTCGATCTCTATGTATAAAACGAGTCATAGAACAATTCGGAATCAACGATAGTATCGTCTTGCCAAGTTTCCGTTCCACGATTAGATCATAGTTTGATTGCAATGTCGCTAAACGAATGTCACCAAATTTAGTTTCCATTCCAGGGAAATTTTAATAGTAAATATTAAACATGTTATATTTAAAACAAGTGCCATATAACGCTGCTTAGGGTGTAATTTAAGAATGTATACTATAGATTATTACTACAGTTATTATATAACATTTGTTTTTGCGAATAAATATACGTCTGTTTTGTATCCAAGCAAAACGAAAGCGTTTTTCTTTAGCTACAAGTCTGGAACGCGCATGCAGGGTTTTGAGAGGTGTTCTGATATAAGTATATGTGATTTATTAGCACCGTAGATTTGAGTTTAGTCGGTCACTAGGACTGCTTTTATTAAACTTGGATAGTGTAGCGATGATGGAATCTCGGACCTTAGTGTTGCGTAATTTTACTATTACAGAGTGAGATTTTTATTTGTGTCGTCCATTTTACGGATTCTTGTACAGGAAAGAATATCAGTATCTTGAATGGGAAAAGATATGAAAGTACTGAGTTGACTCATAATATAACATAAGTTCTCTGATTTATTTTCTGTAATACCGTTAATTTCGATATTACTCTCTCAGGAATGTTGCTCTAAAAGATTTAGCCTCGTACTCATAGTTAGCATATCTTTCTGAAGATCGGAGTTATCCGTCGCTAATTTTTGTATGACTTGTATGACTACGATCATACTCAGCGCTGCGAAACTCCATTGATTACTTTAAATCATTTAGTCTCTTTAGTTCCAATTTAATAAGATTAAATTCCTTAGAGAAAAACGAATCGATAGCAGTTTTGACGGATTCTTTGACAGCGAGCTGAATTTCTGTTCTGATAGTATTTATAATATCGGGACCTAGTGTAGACGTACATTTGTACATAGCAAACTATTATCATTATACGAAGAGGAAAGATTTTGAGATATTTGAGTAAGTCGTACAGGCATGTTGGAATTATCTGTTTTAGACCGCTTACCGCTTCAAATGTACGTACGCTTACTTTCCTTTGTCATCACATTAAACTTTTTCTCAGGTATATTTGCGCATAATAGATCAAACGTATGCTTACAAGTCAAGAAGATAAATTTGTTACAACAAGATAAATTTGTTGTTGGTTTATTAGCCATAATTAAAGCGTACTGATTGAATATTTAAATAAAAATAGAAATTAGGATCCTTGGTGATGATTAAACCTGCGTCGTGAAATTGTAATCTGCATACGACACTTCGAGGTCAAGTATTCTATGACGTTACTGTAAGTATTATTTTGATTGCCAACTGATATAAGCACAATTTAAAAAAAAATCCTAAATATTTTATGAATCGAACGTAATAAATAAGTCGTAGTGCAGATTTTTATCACATTTTATCAGATTTTTATCCTTTAATGTTACTTATAAGTTTATGATTTAACACTGTTCCTATAAGCAATTAGTACTAAGTGGAGGTTGTTAAATATCTGCAGATTCGCTTACTTTTAAGCACAAATTTGATAAACACTGTACGAAGTAAAGCAAATGATTTGCACCGAGTCAGAATTTTTCCCTACACTTTTTGTTGCCCGTCGATTGCGAAGATAACAGTTCCACATAATATTCACATGAATAGGATTAGCTTAGACTCAAATTTACACTTGTGAACCAAAATAAATACGATTTTTTAAAATAATTAACTACGGAGCTATTGTTTATTCAGCAAAAGCACCATCTGTAAGGATTAGAAAACATTTTTGAAAAAACGAATAAAACATGGCTTAGCGGTCAGAGCACTTGAACGGTTTCCAGGCGCGGGTTCGAATCCCACTGCGTTCAAAGTTTTATATGTTTTTTCAAAAATATTGTAGTAAGTATAAGATATATATTTATATGCGTAGTGTATTATAACGTTTTTCACATATTTCTTTTAATTATTTAGGGCATCGTGACCAACACACAATTTCTCGATTTCAGACTTCTGGTCTGTCTTGACACCAGGTTGTCTTTGACTACCCTGCTGAAGCCGATTAATATCTACTTTTTAGATTTTATCAGTAAATTATATAGATCTAATTATCTTATATAGATCTAATTTTAATATATCAATTAATTTAATAAAATATATGGATATCATTAGATATCATTAGGCCGTACGATTTTCAAATGAGTTTAAATTAGTCTGTATGCACCATGCAATCTTATGTTTACAATGTGCATCATATACTAACATTTAACATTGTTTGTTGCCACATTATATTTCATTTCATAGAATGAAACGAAGTCGCGGCCGTTGTCGGTGCGCTTAGATCTTTCAAACTACGTAACGGATTTCACTATTTTGATTAATATAAAACAATGTAGCATATGAGGAAAATTAAGTTTAGAAGAGGAAAATTGATTTATAAAACGTCTCTGATCTAAGGGAGAACAAGGGATGTGAGATGAGAGGGGGGTATAAAAAATAGATATACACGGCAGCGAACCTGCGAGAGGTCCACTATATAATAAAAAAGTAGAAAAGTCAATTCGGTAGTTGAAATATTTAGTAAAAATGTAAACGGGATATAAAAAATATTGAGAAAAGTTTGTGATTTAAGTTAGAATGTCAAAAAAGAAAAAGTTATAATATAACCTTTACCCCGAGTGTAATGGAACACACAATCAATTGAGTTTGTAGTCCTCGCTCTGTGATCAGTTCCACCGCATCAGGCAGGTCGTATGTGGACTCTTGAAATCGCATGTGAACACAGGAAGTCACATTTGGACTATGATGTCATATGCGTATCGGTGCCATCGCATGTGGACCGTGTCATATGTGGACGAGGAAAATCACATGGGGACCATGGTGTCATATGTGAATGAGTAAAGCCATATGCGGACTATGGTATCATATGTGCATGAATAAAATCACATGTAGACTATGGTGTCATATGTGAATCAGTAAATGCAAATTTAGGCTATGGTGGTATGTATGGGAGGGTGAAATCAAATGTAGACCATTATGTCATATGTAGACGAGTAAAATCATATTTGGACCATGGTGGCATGTGTAAATGAGTGAAATCAGGTGTGGACCATGATGTCATACATGGATGAGAGAAATCACATGTGGACTGCAGTGCCGTATGTGGGTGAGGGAAATCACACGTAGATCATGATGTCACAAATGGTTGTATAACATACAACTTGTCCAAGACAACATGAAATTTGAATATAGAAGATCTTCGTTAAAAACGGTGAGATGTTATGTATAATGGTTTAAGTATTATCGCAAGTGTATATAAAGTTTCATAAATATTATTTATATAAAGTATTACGAATTCTTGCAAAGTGATGTGATTTAAGCAAGAACGCATGCAGGTAAATGAAAAAAGTAGTTTTAGTATAGTGAGTTCACGCGGGTGAAGCCGCGAGCGGGACGCAAATTAATAAATAAAAAAAAATAATGGACAATAGATTAGTCGTTTTTCTTGTATGTTTTGAATAGTTTATATACGTAAAGAGTAGGTACATATTAATATTAATGGGGTTTAACGTGTCTCGTCTGTTAGGCGCTTTATTGTGCTCAAATCAATCATATCGTTATAACTTATAAACTATTTTTAAAGTTTATCTACATTAAATACTTAAAGTGACAAATATACTGATAAGTATTTGATAGATGTTCTAAAATGAGCAATGTAAAAAAGTATCCAATTTAATTTTAATTATGATTCACTGAATAGTGAATCATAATTAAAATTAAATTGGGTTATTTATTGTTGTTTCATAAAAGATAAATATAAGATGTCGGGGACTTTTATTTAGAACTAATTAAGGCATATAATCTTACTTTATATTATCTTTGTGTATCTCCAATTGATATGTATCATCATATTACAACCTAATTATGCCAAATCATTATAAATTGTAGCCTATGTGTGGTCTGATGTATGATCTATAATACTGTAAGCTTTTATCTATATTCGTCCCATAGTTTTTGTGAAAGAGTAACAAACTTATAAACATCCTCACAAACTTTCGGATTTATAATATTAGTAGGATTTCTACAGACTTTTATTTTCTGCATAATTATCACAAAAAATAGATTGTCATTTATTTGTATGCATTTTCTATAATTATTTTTTTTATATAATACAAATAAAATAAATATTGCAAAGAAATATATATATATATATATATATATATATATATATATATATTTAGCTAATGAATTGTAGTGATTATATAAATATTTCAAAAATAATTGTAGTTAAAATAATGTATTGTAGTATTTTTACGTTATCCGTTAAAATATATACCTACTGTTTGCATTGGCTTTGGTTTGTTTGTTCAAAAACGTATACAAGCTCGCATGCTGAATGGTCTAAAAGGTAGAATGGGTTACAGATCCTCTATGAGAGCAGCTCCGTAATATGTATTAAATATTTTACAAAACAAACTTTTCGCTTTGTTTAAGACAAACCATAATAATTCGTCAAGATTCTATCTATTCTATATAAGTATCAGATAGTAGAGAGTTTATTAAAATGCTGCTATAGTAAGTATTATTATATAGGTATCATTCATATAGAGTGTTCAGGTGCAATATATACCTATCCAATAAAAAGTGACGTAAAGTTTAATTAATACATAATAGAAAAGATATGTTTTTATTAATGTTACGTAATATTTACACGGAAACGTTAAAATGAAATGAGCAGTATTTTTTAAATTTTAAGATTATTTAATATTGATACTATTAATTATTAAATTATTATTGGTATTGAAAATTGTTGATTCTGTATTTTAAGCGTACGTACATATACAATTCGTAGTTTTATAGGTTTTCTCAATTAAAATAGTATTATTATTTTTTAATCTCAACCCGTATCAATAACTGGTCCCAGGAGAATTGTAGGCTTTTTCACTATATTGATTTAGTTATGTAGTACATAAATAACTGTAATTATGAAATAAATTTAGTTATGTGGTTGTTTTTTTTTATATTTTACAATTACCAGATTTATACGAGTGCTTGGTACATATTAACCTTAGTTTTATAATGGGTTTACAAAAGGATTCCACGTAGAAATAGTTTTTTGTAAATTTCTTAGTCCTCGACTGCAATAAACTTAAAAATTATAAATTATGGTTTATACATTAAAATATATTTTATCTATAGAATATAATTTAATGTGAAGAATATAGTATATCTACTATATAATTAAATATAGTAGATACACTATATTCTTCACATTAAATTATATACTTGCTTTTTACTTTTTAGTGGCTATAAGCAGTTTTTGTTATATTATTATTCTTTATGTACTTAATGTCACTCGCGTCATTAAGGTGAATTTAACAATACCTCATATTAATCTCCATTAAGCCGTACAGGCTGTAGCAGGATATATTTAAGATACACTCCATAAACGTAACATTTCCTTCTATCATAATCGGGTAAATTACTGATGATTCATTAATTATACATTTATTTTGTATTAGAAGTAGAAAAAGCAAAGCATACATCAAAATAAAAGAACCTAAAAATATGAATCGAATGTGAGAGTAGCAGAAGGTTTAGCTTTCGTTTAAAACGTCGGTGTATTGTTTGGGCATGTCCGACCATCATTCCATTAGCAAAATAATGGAAGTGTCTACTGCGGTGGGACTAAAATGTAGGAAAAGATTTCGGCAAATGCAAGCAGTCATTTATAAGCAGAGGAAAAGCTCACTCAGCTAGAAAAAATAGCTGAGCAACTGTTTGAAATACTGTGATATTACTTGAGTGGTGTGTACAATATAATATTAAGTATGATTAATAGATATGATATGTCTATTAATCTGTTAGAAATAAATGTATATATTATAAGATAAGGACAAGTGTTTTAGCGTGTAATTGGAAAATAAATATTTGTTTTAGTAAGGACTCACTTGTATAGTAGAGATATGTGTAGTGTCTTTAGAAAGAATACAGGATACATTTTTGAAAAAACGTATAAAAATTTGAACACAGCGGGATTCGAACCCGCGCCTCTTGGATACCGTCCAAGACGGACGGACGCGCCTCTTGGACGGTATCCAAAGGGTTCGGGTTCGAATCCCGCTGTATTCAAATTTTTATACGTTTTTTCAAAAATGTTTTCTAATCCTAAGTGTGGAATAACACTTTAAAAATAGTAAATATTAGAATACAGGATCGTTTTTATGTTGTAATATACGCACTATGTAGCGGTATTAGAAAAACTTAGTAAAAACATACTCCTGTGTAACTTAATTAGATTTAATATAATTTGTTAAGAGCGGAAAGTACTATAAAATATTTTTATGAAAGAAAATAAAAGACTAAGAAGTTATGAGGTTGGCGCTTTTCAAGTAATACATACTTCTTATATAAGGCGAAGTTAATTAGCATATCTATAAAACAAACAAGTCGCACAATGAAGAGTATTTCTATTATTTGCTCGTAAACATACCTACTCGTATATAATAGTTTATATATATCAACTTGTATAATTTAATATTCAATTTATATATTATATTTTCGTAACATAATCCATAAAATTACTTTTTTTTAACGATTATACCTATTTAATGTTTCATTCATCGTAGGTATATTAATTTCATTTACATCAATTTCGGACAGCAAATGATTGATGATTTGGTATATTATTATCCCTCAACCCACCGAATTGATACTTAGATAATATCGTACTATTCAAATGGAATATAATAAACAAAGGTATGAAATACAGTAGCTGAACAATAATATTTGTATCTTTATTTATACAATGTTATATATACTGTATACATATAGTATGTGTATAACATTGTAGGTACAAGTACGTCTTGTGGTAAAAAATTGAAATGCGTTCTAATAAAAAAATGATAAGAAATTAAGTAAAAGTAACAAAAAATTGCGACTTATACTATTCAAGATGCTGTTTTTCATTATATTATTTTATGTTTGGTGTATTTTTTTACTAGGTATATTCTCTTAAAAACTTAAAAGGGTAAGTAGTTGTGTTTTTTTTGATTGCGTTAAAAAAAATAAGAATTTATTACCTGTAGAATGGGATACAAACAAAATATTAGAAAATTATAGTAGCTTCACGCATAGCAGCGTACTCAGAAACAATCCAGTGTTAACTCTCACTCACTTTTAAACACTCTGTTGACTGCTGTCCTGCCGAAATCGAGACATTTTGTGTGTGGCGAACTCATCACCATGTTTTATATGAGCAGAACAGATAAATAAAAAAATATATATAAACTTTCCCCCTTGCGGAAATTGAACTCACACTGCGCCACTGGTGTTTATTAAAAGTAAAAAATATAAAGATGAAAATATAATTCATGGAACTCCAAAAACTTACTAGAGATACGCGATATCGAGAAGGACACGTACAAGTGGTCAAATAGCAGTACCGTGTAGTAGCTAACACCTAATATGAAAAGTGCGAAAATATGCACGTTAAGAATAAGATATATGTACTCAATTTAAATCGTATCTTATTATGTAGATGAGATTGATCAGTATAACAATTAGTTTTTAAAAATTGAAGGTTAATCTAATCCGCTACCACCGATATACATTTTTAACTGGTTTACTGGTGCCAGAGAATGAAAAATACTATGCCAGATAGTAGAAATACTGAAGTAATTGAATTTTAAATATGTTTTTACGTACAATTGTAATATAATGTATAACGAAAAATAAATTACAACCTTTAATGGGTCAAAAATATGAAAGAAATTCTTTCTTATTATGAATTTATAATGAATCTCGCGCAGAAAATTAAGTGTTACGTGTTCAGAGCGATGAATTGTGAAAACGGTAAAATGCGGTTTTTATCTGTTAAGGAAATTTAATTTAGGAGATTGAGTCGTGAGAGAGGTAAAACAGTATCTAAAGAACAACGTCTTAAAAACATTTTGGTACAGTATAGTTTCGTTTATTTTTTTTAGTTTCCAAAATATTACCAAATTTTGAAATTACTAAACATTTTCAATTTAGGTCTTTTGACATAGTAATATTATTGAAATATTTGATAACTATGTTATATTATAATATTAATTAATTACGGGCCAATATACGGGTCAAGCTAGTTTGCTAGAGTGACGCTTTTATTACAAACTAATTTGTCGATCCAAGCTTCTTCACATTATCGGTCTTTTGTTTTAATTTTTTTGTGTAAAGCTTTAAAAAACTGTTAAGTATTTTAATTTTAAACAAGTAGAAATTAATAAAATCTTAGGTAAAAATCTATATTTTTTAAAAATAGAAATTAATATACATAAGACTATTTAAAGTATAGTATTAAGAAGAACGTAAAAGTTTTTAAGATAAGTTAACATGAGCATGTTAAATCTTTTGGTGCATCATTATTTTTAACATAAATAGAGGTAAAGTAGAATGTAAAAATTATAATATATTAATAATATTTAGTTGTAAATAAATAAATAATAAATATTTAATTAATACTTACTCTATAAAATAGTTTAGCACTGATATATCACGAAAAATACACTTAATTTTTATCTCGATGTTTTTCGTTAAATATCAACATGACATTAGTCTCATCTTTTAAAATGGAAAGGGGGTCTATTAATGGCATGCTTTAAAATAGCTTTATAAAGGTATACCGTAGCACGGCGCGTCGCAGTACAGCGAGAGAAAGGTTACGAATCCGTAGCTAACGAGCTACGCATGGATTTAGGCGGGACGAGCGACTGCGGGGAGCGCGTGGGTCGCACTGGTTCCGCTCTACGCTGGCTGCGATTAATCCATACAGGGTGGCACGGAGGCTGTATTTACCGGACCGGTGAGCGGACGGGCGACGAGCGCCGACTGCCGCCGACGCCCGCAGCTGCCGCTTTACCCGTCGGAGCTGTAATTTTGCCGGCGCGGGCGGCCGGTCACCACAGCCTTGTGTTGACACAAATTTAATAATGTCACAAAGGTAAATTTTAGGAATTGTGCAGTGATATAAGTAACATACTGTGACTACGATGCTATGTGACACCAACATCATATTATAAGCAATAATAAAAGTCACGTCATTTTTCACACGCGAGAAAACGCCAATAAAACTATAGAAATGATTATTTATAATAAATAATTTACAACACAACATAATTTGTTTAGATCAATTAGGAAATTAAATTTAATTGCCGATATTTCATTTATATTTCTTATTTCTTGTACTTATTTTTTATTTCATTATTAAGTATAAAAAGATAATTTTATACCGTAGATAAATAAAGGTCTTTTAACTAGTAATTTTTGTCCCTTATGCAAATAACTAGGTGAGGAAATACGGCAAACAATGCAAATTGTTCTCACTGTTGGGTTGGTTAAGCATTTCTTACACTTACAATAGGTATGTATTACAAATATAATGTTATGAATCACTTTTCTACGATCTACAGTGTCTGTGATTCCAAGACGTTTGAGGACACAAATATTTTAAAGGACGTCCTGTTCTTTAATAAGTTTTAATAATTTGGCGTAACAATTTTCTAACCTTGCTTGTGGTGCCTCCAAGCATTGGGACATCAAACAAGATTAGAGGTTTGGATGTTTTGTTCGGTGTTGTTGCTATAACAATAAATAACCTCAACGTGACCAGTTTATTAGTTGCTGCATTAGGTATTGTGGGGGAATACTTTAGATTGAAGACGCATTTTATGCTGATAAGGCCCAAATGACCAGAAAAATCAAGAAAAAAATCTTTTTGTACTTTCGTTTTTAATAGTTACCATGTCACGATGTGCCATTTCTTTCTTCTTATTGCATATATTTTTTTAAATGAACCAAAAATCGAGAATTTAAAATGAGTAAGGAGACTGAAAGAAAAAAAAACTTAATTTCAAGTACGTAAATAAAATTTTAATATATTTTTTAAAGATTAGAAAATATATATCTCCGCAAAACCACACATATAATTAGAAACGTTGTAAAGTATGGACGAGAAACCTAAAAATAGAAGTGGATGACACGGAAGCTGGTTCCGCCTCTTGAGAGAAGCAAAGATGTTTTGGTCATGACAAGGCGACGTGTTCAGTAATGAAAGAACAACACTTGACTTAAATATGTTCCTTAAGCATAACATATATATACCTATATGAATTTATAAAGACTTAATTATTTTAAGTGACTATGAAAAGGAGGATTTTGAGTGTAGCTTATATATTTCAATAATAAATATTATAATTTAGTAGTTATGTAAAATGAATTTATAAGTGCATACTGAAAAAAGTTGAATAGTCAGTGTCTTTTGGCACATACCTTATAATTTTTTGGTTTATAATTCTACAATAAAAACAACTAAAACTAATATATATATATATATATATATATATATATATATATATATATATATATATATATATATATATATATATATATATATATATATATATATATCATAGGTCTCATTAATGTATTGATAAAATTCAAATAATAACGGTAAAAAGTAGGAAGTAGAAATAAAGTTAAATAGTAAAATAAAAGTAGAGAACATTAGTATATAATCTATCATCTAATATTAAACAACCAGCAATAATTATATTTCTGGTCTTATGACCTTTTACTGCTACTTTTAACTTTAAATACACAAAAAAAAATAAAGTTATACTTATTTTAACGTTACATTAATATAACTATTGTATTATAGTTTTGTAATGTAATAAACGTTTAAAAAAATATTTAGTCTAAATAATGTAAATAAAACCTGATAAGAAAGTATACAAGTAGTAATGTAACACCTTACTTATTTTGTTGAACTTAATTATTTTTCCAATTTTATTTCAAGGAGAAGCAATATCAATAAAAACTACGTTTGTTTTACAGTCAGTTCAAGTACTCTTAAGTTAAACGTTTTGTTTCGGAAGGTTCAAAAAACATTCATTTGACAAAGAACTTTTTTATTACCGAGTCAAATGCGAAATGCGAAAGCACGCTTACTAATAGAAATTCCACAAGGATACTGTAAATAGAGATACGTGCTGAGGACAGTATTATCAGATTCGTATCATTTTTCGGTGAGAGTAGGACTCAATGGATTTAGAAGAAAACCATTTTGACGAAGGTATCCTATTTGGACCAGAAAATAATAAGCCCGTCGATGGCTTAAGCTTATTTTGTGCCAACCAGAAAGTGTAATATTTTATAAAAGTATGAGTTAGAGTTTTTTGTATTAACTTCTTCGAATTTATTTACTTATATACATGTATACAAACATTTGTAGGTATACCTAAAAATTATGGTACAAACATAAATTTAATATATTTAAAAGAAGTTACGTAGAGTTAAATTAGATGAAATATATAGTACTTATTTAGAAATAATTATATAAATAATAATACGAAAATATCATCTATTTGAAAAGAAATTATTATTAATACGTAATAGAAATTATAATTAATATTTTAGTCTACCAAAATATAAAGCAAAAATAAATATGTATTCATAATGATTGCCCAAGTAAATTTTTAACTTGACACAGGAATGCTGTTTGAAGTCACAGTAAATCTTCTCATTTAATAAAACAAGCTTTCCAGTAGGCCTCCTGTCGAGGAGGCTGAACGATAGCACTTTTGAATATATTACGTCGTTAAACTCTATGAGAATTTATAACTAGTAATTAATATAGTTTTTGAAATATAACCATTAGACAAGTAAATTGATTTTTAAGTTATTACTAAAATTCTAATTATGATAAAATCTCTTTAAATAAATTTAACAATTTTTTTTTGACGAATAATATTATAAAATAATGAATAATAAAATAATAATGAGACATATCTATTAGAACATAAACGTGAAAATAGGTGTTAAGTTCAATATTAATAACTCGCGACTGAAGGTGATCGCTTCGCCGGTAAATGAATTGAGATATATATTGGTTGCCAATTTTTTTCTCTTATAAAAGTTTATTAAATCATATTGTAACGATACGTACCGTACATAAATTTGTATGTAGAAATATAATATGTTTTTGAAAAAACATTTAAAAATTTGAACGCAGCGGGATTTGAACCCGCGCCTCTTGGATACTATCCAAGTGCTCTGACCGTTAAGCCATGCGTCGAAATTCTTATACGTTTTGTTATTATACTTATTTATGTTGTTAGCATCTCTGTAGAGAGATTTTTACAAATTTCTACTACTTAAAGATTATTAAGAAATAATCGTTTAACAAGAGAGATTGCTAATTTATTTTAATATTTGCTATTTTTAAGGTGTTATTCCACACTTAGGAATATGATTTTTCAAAAATGTTTTCTAATCCTAGTGTTCGATTGTTTGTCTAGCGCCTTGTTTGGTGATAGAATAGAGATAGAAGCATAACCGAGCTTAATTGTTGGTTATGACCAACGACACCTACGTATGTGCTGTGCCTAAAGATAACACAATCGGCCGCCTGAACTGATATGCGAACCATAAGTGATATTGGTCTGGCAGGCTAATTGACGTATTATCAACTTATATTGGTCTCACAAACCAATCCACGGCTTATATTGGCCTCACAAACTAGACAAAATATATTGGTCTCACAAACCAATCTATGACATATAACGGTCTCACAAACTAATCTACGACATACCTTGATCTACAGAACCAATATATCTGAGATCTTGAGTTATTGGACACGATGATAATGGGTCCTACTGCGTTATGTATGATGTGCCGTAGTAGTATTTAAATAGTTATATTTAAGCTTTGTTAGACGGAAGGGGGGAAGGGAGAGATAAACGTTACAATGACAATTCAAATTAGAAGCCTAAATTTATTACCACGCTGCCCTAGGTACAAATCCTTATTAGGTAGTTAGATGTTACATGTCTTGATACACAATGCTCTTAGAATTTTCACACATTTGTTTACAGCAAAGATATTATTTATAGATACCTATCAGTATCTTACTAATGGACACACAACATTGGTGTAAATATTACTCTCTCGCAAATAGCTCTACATATTTCCAACTAGAAAATATGGCAATATGAAATTATGAAATGAGAAATTGTCTGGTATAAGATAGTGGAGGTATTAGAGAACTCATGTCACTAAAAGTCGTGCCTATCTTTTATTTCTCGAAATGCCTTTTATTTACTACACACGTTATTTTATTGTTACTGCAAATCAAATGCCTAAAGTTAAAGTATAAGCTTTATTATTTCACAAAGTCTATACATAAAAATATTTGTTTCTTATTATCTTCTTGACTATTTATCTACCATTTCTGATTTTATAAAAAAATATTATTATATTTTTTAGTATATTTACTATAAGCGACACGTTATGTAATGCTAAGTTTAAAATATACTAAAATATGATTATTAATTCTCCTACTTTAGTGTTAACGTTAATTGTTTAAGGTTTTACCATTGTTTAATTTTGATTATTATCGTCTTTGTTTAAAGTTCATGTATTAGCCTCATCTGAAGGGCGTTAATTTCAGATATAAATCATCATTTTAATATAGAATTGAAAGGAGCTGTTGACTTGGGCTGTACACCTTAAGAATGAATAAGACCTCTGTTGAAAAATAACCTTATTTGTTGACGTCTAGTGCGCTTCGGAGGAAAATAAATTTATTCCAAAGAATATAAGGCTCTCGAGGAACCTACATGTTATTGAATGCAGATTTTAAACATAGCATGTAAACGTTGAGTATGTGGCGGACTAACCAATTTAAAAACTAAAAATAATTATATTAGGACATGCATTTTTGTTATAATCCAGATCTCATAATTCAATTTAGATTTAAAAGATACAAGACAATTTCTAATTAATTAAGCTTAGTAATTGTAATATAAATAATTGATAAAGCTAGTTCTGAAATAATATACAACAGTATAATTATTTATGGATTGACCATTTATAAAGAATGCTAATTATTTTATCTAAATCATTTTATATGCACACAAAGATACATTTAGAATCAAAAGCTATCGTATAGCTCATTGTCACATAGCTGTAAAAAGGTTTTTGATTTATTTAATTTATATTTTGTGTAGTAGATCAAATATCTTATTAGCAGATCATATATCTTTACTACAAAACTAAGTTAACACAAAGTTAATTGCCCTGACAACATGAAGTGGAAGATGAAGGAACAGAAACTTTCAGCAATTCCTTGACATTTCAAATTTGTCTTTAAGGGGATTTTTATGTTTGCTGAACGTAAGTAATAAATTGAAAAGGACATTTTTGTAGTATGTTCTATACAACAAACAAAAGTTCTCTTTATATATATAACTATGTTATTTTCTTTCAAGAAGCTAGTGTAATTAGGAAAATTAGGTTCAGAATTTTGTTAACGTAAACATATGTGTCAATAGAGGAGAAAAGTTATATCTTAACTGCTTCAATATTTGCAAAGAGTTTATTTTGCGAAAACTGGCAACGGGACCGTTATTTCTATAATAATCGTAATCCCAATGTAGAGGGTTACGAAAGATTTAGCACGGATCAATGATTTATTATGAGTTTGGGACTACACAATATATACATTATTTCACGCATTATTCACTATAGCATTACAAATGTATAACAGTAAGGGAAAACCATGTACGTATATTTAATGTTACTTTGTGTTATTGTAAATATTCAATGCTTATGATCTGTATTGTATGTTGAGGTATAAAGTTTTAGCATTTGTGGACGTTTTCTTGGAATATAAAAAGGTAAAAGAAAGTAGTAAATTATATATTACATTTAATTAGTATCTAACATAACTCATTATAAATAAATAAAAACAATAGTATTCAATAAGGAAAATAATTATACTACTATCCGACTATAGCACATATTTGCTGGTCTGGAGAAATCATAAACAGGTATGTGAGCGGATTGCGTGGTACACCACATCATCGCTCTTTGCCACAAGGTTTATTATATTAGCCACACGAGTATCACAGTTGCAATAAGTATTACTGCCACAAATTCTTACCTATTTATTAATCAAAAAAAATTAATGTCGTATGTATTGCCATGTTGACTGCATAACTAAAGTTCAGTTCGAGTAAAATTTTTAACATAAAGGTACGATCTGCCCCCTGGGCCCGCGAGGCCGAGTGCTGTTGCCGCCGCGACACATTCTCTTTCGGTTGTAGGTACTTCACTTATTCTTGCGAATACAAAAGCCGTGAGATCTTCACAGCACATCATGCCTATGTACGGTCCACTTATTTTCATTCGTACATCGGCAGATTTTAACAACGGTTCTGGTTGAGGTCTCACTGTATTATAATAAAGTAATTTATGTACATGTAATTTATATACATGCCAATATTATTGATATGTAAATATTCACGTAAATTATATTATTCATATATACGCGTAATATCTCAGCTCAAATAAAAGTCATGCTCGCTAACAGATATTTTGCTATGAAAAATCAAAACTTTTATATTTGAGTAAATACAATATTTTAGTTTGAAATAATGACTTGAGTGCCGGCCTGGCATAATAGGTATGTACATTAGCAAAAAATCTGAAAAAAAAAAACGCTTAAAAAGCGGGCTGTTTATAGTCATTATGAGTCAAGTCGTGAAAGTTAGGAGCGGAAATGGAGCGCGGGAGGGTATGTACTGGCAGCATTACTGTCGCACCTTTATTGCGCACTTCCATCTTGACGAGGGCTAAAAAATGCTTTGTTTGCTTGCACATATTATAAGAATTTAGCCATTGTAGGCCTTTATTTTAAATTATTTGTAATGGTCTACACGTTGTATTTTTAAAATGGAAAACACAATGTACCACGTTATTTATTTTTTCCATTTGTAGTACTTTTTAGCGGTTACCTTTATGACGTTGTTCCGTTTTAATGAGGGCCCGATAAGCACCAGCTGTACCACTGTAAATGAAAAAAACTTGAACTCCCGGCCGAGGTTCCATCATCAACGCTGCTTTGTGCCATTCGACGCCTAACTCTGGATATATAACATCTACAACATCTCGAAATCTTTTAAGTCTCTGTAAAATAATTATTTTTATTAATCATTTATAACCGAATTATTTTTGGTAATGGTTATTCTGATATTAACCTTTTTCTCCACCAAAGAAAATATGATCGGTTTTACTTCTGTAGTATCAGACCAAAAATAAATAATCTTCCACATTGAATCTACTACATTATGAGGGTTGAAGTAAGCGTCACGTTCAAAATCTTCGCAGGTAGTGGCAGCGTGCGAGCCCGTGCCCGTAGCTTGACTAGACCCCAACAGAGTGCAGTATAAAGCAATTTCAAATATCGACAGCCGAGTAAACATTCTCCTACCGTTGTTCATTATGTTATTTAATTCTTTGTTTGTATATCTTTTTTATATACGAAAATGCACATCAAAGATTAAGTGTAACATAGATACTACACATCAAATGAAAACGTTTCTTGTCCTCTCCTTATCGTATGTATTACAAATACTGTGGATGAGAAAAGATTTTGTAATAAAATTGAATTCACAATCATACTGTTCTCTACGCTAGCATTGACGTGATCGTGGGACAGTTTTTGGACAAGTGTTTAAATAGACACGCCATGGATTAGATCAGAAGTTTATAGACAAAACATTTTCGTTTTCCTGGTTTGGCTATTCTAAGTACAACGAAGAGTTTCAACACCTGATAGAAAATTGCTTTTAATGAATGGAAAGTGGAGAACACAGTGATTTAGATTTTCAGTTCCAAACAATGTATATGTATAACAATGTATATAGAAAAATATGTTTAGTAAAATTTCACAAAGTACATATACTTTGTTAGGTATCTTCTGTGTGCGGTTGTTGACAAATACGTTTAAGTAATTATTTATCTATATACACGTCCTGTTATACACTCATAATAAATACAAATATTTTTTTTTAAAGTAGCTTCACGCTTTATCCCGCAAGTCAGGGTGGTCAAGACACTATTGCGTGTTGGATGGCAAACTCTAACTGTAATACTTTGAGAAAAATTGTATATTACTTAAAAATACCCGAGTACAATTTAATATATTTACTAGGGACGCGCTCACGGCTTTGCCGCTGTAAAGTAGGCGAATATATCAATAAAATAATATATAAGTAGTTCAGAAAATAACTTTAAATGGAACAAATAACGTGCTGTAAATTTTCAAAACAAATCATTTGAATAGAATGTCCAATTTTAATAATTTCAAAAGTATTTTACAGGTATTGAAATGATCTTTATACATATATTGTTAAATGAGGTAAGGATTAATACAGATGTATGAATAATATGATTTGATTCTTGTAGTCTTTTTTTTCTAGTTTTAAATGGTTCAAAAATAGTTATAGTGGCATAACTACAGTAGTTGGACATATGGTATCGTGGACTTAGTCGTAGATATACGGTGATAATACTGTAGAATATTTTTTTGTTCATCTTCAATAGTTTTTGCAGCGCACTCAATGATAGATTTTTATTGCTACTTTTTTCACATCTTTACTTACATTATTGCATTTTTATTGGGATACCTAGTTTTTTGAAAATGTCTATCTATATAGCCTATGCTACTCACTGAAGATGCAGCTTTCTAATGGTGAAAGAATTTTTTAAATCGGTCCAGTAGTTTTAGCGTGAAATCGCTACAAACATACAAATATTATAAGAGCAACAAAGTTACACAGAATCTATTATATAAATGACAATATTGATCACATTAGACAAAATGTGATGTTAAGTTCCGCCACTAAGAGTTCGGGACCAGCCGAGTAACATATTTCTAGGATTATATCTGAATAATCTGTCATTAACGGATAATCCAAAAACATCAAATCAATTGTTATTTAGTACATTAAAATGATTAACCTACTATACACAACAGTTGCTATTATTATTCTGTTTCAAGGAATAAATATTAAAAACATAAATATTGAGGCCGGCCGTGGCGTGTAACAGCGTTTACAGTCATCGCGACGTTGTGGGTTCGATCCTCACTCGGTGGAGTGATTATATTTAAATATTATTTTCACTTCCTCGCTCCGATAAAGACAAAGTGCTGCGTTGAGTTCCACCACTCAACACGCAATGTCTCGACTTCGGTGGAAAGCGAAGTACGGAGTGTCTTGACACTAGGTACTTTCTGTCTACCCTGCTATGCGGAATAAAATGTGAAGCTAAAAAAAAGAAAAAAAATATTAAGTTACATTTGTAACGGATGTCTAAAGAATTTTTTATCTAAGGTTAAGTTATCTTTTTTATTATTTTTTTTTAATTTGTGAGATATTAATATTAAGTTTACAGTTTGTGAGCATTAAAAAGTCTGTGAAAATTATATAATGCGGCGTTGAGTTCCACCACTCAACACGCAATGTTTCGAATTCTGTGGAAGGGAAGTACGGGGTGTTTTGACACTTGGTACTTTACACAACTTTACTTTACTTTTTGTACAAGAATGAAGATAAAAATTAATTTTCTTACTGGTAAGTTAGATAAGGAGTCTATTTGGTCACACTACCCTAATACACAATATCTAATCACTACCAATCTACATAGATGATGTGTAAATATAATAAAATACGTAGGTATATATCAACTTATGATACAGGCATGAGAGTTCATTTTTAATAAAAATAAAACACAAACACTTTGAAAAAGAAAACTTTTATTAATGATTTAAACTTTTAACTTTGATTTTATTAATATTTTGATGTTTTTAATCTATATATGAAACTTTATTGTGATTTTGAGATTTGAAATTAATGCAATCGCTGTGCTGAAAGGTGTTTACGTAAGAGGGTGGCCTAAAAAGTTTACCCTCAAGTAATAGCGCAGAAAAACTGTAGGACTGAAACATGTCGTCTAAAATACACAAGCCGGCTGTATAAAATGAAAAGAAATACAATAAGTTTTCTACATTAAATATTTGTAGATTTTATAAAATTTATTGTTTTATCTTTTCCTTGTACAACTGTAAAGGCGAATCGATGAACGGTAATAGATAAACATTTTTTTAATAGTTGGATCATCAATACCATAAAGTATAATAATAAGATAAAATGTTTTGTCTTACCAAAGTAAATAATCGTTTCCTTAATTGGGAATCGAAACCACAACTGATCTCGTTTACAGTGAGGCGTTCCACTATACCACGACTATACAAGGAATAAATTAGTTTATCTATGACTAAAATCTTTTCGACAAAATCTTGGTGCCTATTACTTGGAAGCCAATATAATCAATATTAACCTTTATTTACCACCGAGAAATAGGGCGTGAGATATTCGATTAAACTGATTTTCTGAAATCGACCTTCAACGTTTTTAAAGGTGTATACTAAAGTTTTAGTAAAGTTTTACTAAAGTCTTTTAAGCTGACTTTTTGCTGGTTGAGTTTGATTTTTTTACTTGACTATTCTACAAATTCAATACACGAAAATCTGCCAAAAAAATTAAAACATTTTTAATTTAATTACTAAGTAGTTTATGAAATAATAATTTTTAAGAATCAAAGAAATGCACTTTGTTTCATTTCGATAAACAGTGTAACAAGAGATATATGTAGAGGGATATCAATATATCCACGTTACTAACGTATGCGATCTGCAGTGTACAGCGCACTGGGATTACATAACCTCAAATCATCATCGTAAATAGTATATATTATTCAATATCTTCGCTATAGAAAACACTAGACGCTCAGTTCTAGAAATGGAGTTCTGCAGTATTTTCTCAATATTCAATTTTACTGTTTAAACAAAGAAATCGAAATATGAATACTAATGAGCCGTGTTAGTGCAGTATCTGTTTTAAAATTAGTATTTACATTATTTTAACTAGAAAATCACTATCTTACTGCTAGATTATTCTTATTTTTTTTTGTTTTTTTTGTTTCATACCGAATTCGGTTCGTTTGATAGTGTTTTTGTTAACCCTTCTTTGTCTTTCTTCCTACTGAAAGAAGGGTGTGAAAGTAATGGTCTAAACCGATATGACTAAAAGGATTTTGGTATTTAAAGAAATAACGAAATGCAAGATTAGGATATATAGAAAGATTTTAGAACAAGTTAATGTTAATACCTGAGAAGTATGTTTAGTAGACAGAGTAACAGAGTTAAAGGTGCTATGGCTGCATTGATGTGACGGAAAAACGTCGGCGTACCTGCAAGTGTCGACGTTCACAATGTAGTACTGATACCAACGTTGTTATATGGTAGGAAAAGAAATATGAAAGCTGTAGAAATATTTTCTCTTCACACATCACGTCTCTGGGCACGTCAGGAGACTTAGTGATGAAACAATGGTAAGAAAGATTTTAGAAAGGTGAGCGGTAAATGAGGTCCTGGGAGACCTCGATTGACCGAATTCGAAAACACAGTATCAATGTTACTGGAAATGGCCACGTAAGAAGTATGAGGACCCCATGAAGAGCATGTATGAAGAGGTTAATAACTGTGGACGAGGCAGAAAAGGTATGCACGAACCGAAGCGTTTGGCGCTTCGTCCTGTCTGATTACCCCGAAGGGGATAAAGCGTGAAGTTAAAGAAAGTATATTCTTAACTAAATTTCTTGTTTTGATTAGTTAAATAAGTAGAAGTATACTTCATAGTAAAATAATGAGCCCATTATAAATACATAACAACATTTCAGTATTGAGAATACATTTAATCATGTATATTGTGAAGTTAAACCAGGCAATTGAATTCTACTCGCCACAGTAGTAGGTAATCGTGTTAGACAGTTTCGTGCAAACTAACCCGCTTGTATCAAATTCATATTGTATCAGTGAGTGAATTCAAACACAAACAAGGCGGCTGATAGGCATAATTGACTTGCATCAGACATAAAACCGCTTTTGTGATTTGTACTCTAGAGCTATAAAAAAATATTAAACTCTTCAATGTCATTGCATAATATTAAAAAGTTTGCTAAGTAGAAGATTTAAAAAACCTATCATATATACGTATGATTTTTTTTTAATATTTTATACTAGAAATTTCATTTACTTAAAGACATTATGAGAATGAGTACTTATGCATTACGTATTTGGGTTAAGTGCTGTATCATATATTTTTAACAGCTTTATTTGAGTGGTTAGAGTGGCGAACTCTACTCTGCGCTATGTCTACTACTGCGGAGAAATGATATCAAATCTTAAATAAAATTAATCCCGGGTATGAATCGAATCCATAACCTACCGCGCCTCAATTATGGCCTCCAACTCAATGTTGAAAGATCAACATAAAAAAAAAATGTATACGCAATTATAACAATATAAGTAGACCAAGCGCGGCGTAGGGTGCCGCCACTTAAAACGTAATGTCTCAGCGCAATTTGATGCACTCAGAATTCAGCGGAAAGCGAAGTATGGAGTTTCTTGACACTAGCTACTTTCTGTCTACCTTGATTTGCGAGATAAAAGTGTCGAGCTAAGAAGATATAAGTAATAATTCTTGAGCCCTACGGAAATAGATTTTGAAAATATCTGATATTTTCTTATTTTTAATTATACAAACGTTATGAATTTCAAAATACACAAGATTTTTTTCATTTATGCACAGCTTTAATGTGTGATATCTTAAATAATTAATGAATCTATATGAGCGCTACAATGAGATACATTAAATTATTCTATAATAAAAAAATAAAAACAGTACGTCTGTGGAATGAAACAGTAATAGAATATGAATTTGTTTTTTTATATTTTTTTTTCTGTCTTTAGCCTCTGAAGCCAGTAAACGAATTTTAATAATAATTATTTTTGTTCTAACTCTGAGCATATAATGCATTTTGTTGACTATTCTCACCTTTCAACCTTAAGAGCTTAATGAAACAATAAGAGATATCGAAGTGGTGCCTTAGGAAAACACGTTGAGCTCTAGGACCATTGTGTGTCTTTATATAAATAATATTTATTAAGAAGAATGAGTTTAGAATATCCGATATGGAAATCTAAGGCATTAAGAGACCAGTTAACCGGTAAGAGAAATGGATATGGCGCTATAGAAAATAATATTGAGCTTGATAAGTATTTTTTGATGACATAGTATTCAAGTGTCTAAAATGTCTTATGCAGAACCACAAAAAGCCACGCGAAATCGTAAGATGTACAGAAGTGGTGTCATAAAAAAAACATTCAGAGCATTTACTGATGTTGACCCGGGGAACTTCACATCGCCTCAGAATTAAATAATGATAAACTCAAAAAATATCCAAAACCAATAAATATAAACTTTATAGTCCAGCTCTCATCGCAACTGAAAGACTTAGATATTTGTAAAGATGTGTTGTGTTCAAAAAATTTGTTAGAAATTGTTAGAAAGACATTAACTTCACAAGAATCTGTCTCGATAATAAACTGGAATAGAAATGCTATAAAAGAGTCCATAATAGACTAACAATACCCAAATTATTTTTAATTATAAGTCTTTTAAATTTCAATAGTTTAAATTCTATCCCTTGCTTGATGTTTAATTTTTAAGTGTAAATAATTTCTCAGTTTAATACACCATACAAAATATATGTGTAGACACTTATATTCATATTTATAGGTTAGTATTTATATGTATAAACACTTATTTAAATATTTATAGTTCTTCATATAAAACTATTCTCAACGAATTAATCAAGCATAAAATATATTTCTGAAAAATCAACGTTTCGAACGCTTCACGTTCATGGTCACAGACTGCCTGAGGTTACAGTCGTCCGTGAGTTGATATAAAAATAAATTATATCAGTCTACCGTCATCTGTTACTTAATTATCATACCTGACCGTATCTTGCTTTTTGTTGTGGTGGATCAGATTGTTTTTGAAAGTAGACCCCTGGCAGTAGAAAGATTTTAAACCATTTTTTCTATAGAAATTAGGATATTTTTTTATATCAGGCGCAAGGCTGAAATTTGACCGGCTTCAAAATCTATTATACCCTAAATAATACCGCGGGTTAAGAGTTTAATTAGTTTAACAATTAGTTTCATTCAATTTATGAAGTTACTTAGAAGATATGCACATTCAAACAGCAAAAATCAGACAATATAAAAAAATATACAGATTCATATTCAATTACTGCCTTTGCGTCCTCCCAAATTATATTTCGTAAATTGTAATATTCTATTTACAGAAAAGTATATCTATACTTTTATATCTACAAATTTTTTTTATACTACATTGCATGCATACATTAAATTAAAAATCAAATATTCAACGCATTACTGTAGGCTTAACAAATATCTTTGCGTAGTGCCTCACATATGTTGCCATAGCAACGCGTACTTTACCTGTCAAAGAGGTCACTTGCTTAGGTTAAGTTCAATTTGTCGTGATTCGTTTAACTATGTGTAAATATGTTGAAATAATATTCTAAATATTATTTTAAAATAAAAAATCAAAATTATTTTTTGAAGCTTAGATGTGAATTGAGAAATAGACTAGATGGGATTGCTATGGTTATGCTGATGGGGATGGGCTAATTTAGTCACGCAATAATTTTATGATCTGTAAAAAATATTTTTGGAACAAAGAAATTGGACAAAAATAAATATCTCTAATTAATGGTCATCATAAAGATTTCAACATTAAGTCACGTAATTTTATCCAAATTATAATTATTCGTGTTTATCTCACTTAAAAAAATTGAACACTATAACGATAATATATATATACCTAATTATCTTCATGTTTTATTTATTTAATGCTCAAAAAGATAAATTATTTTTTTAGTAAAGTTACCTTGGGCTCAATGCGATCACGCTAAGCGTGCGTGTGTTATTGTGTGTTATTGTTGAGTGTGAGCCAAAACTAGCTATTACAATCACGGTGTGTGTTATTCTGTGCTAGTTTCTGTAAAACATGTGGATGGCGCGCAATGCCAATGACCGATAGTGGCTAAACTTAGATAGTGTATTTGATCGGTCATGCAACAATTTTACTGTTGCCAATGAAAAGCAAAAGTATTTATTAAACTAAAGATAAGTAAAATATTTCATAGTGTTGCAACTAAAAGTGATAGATCTATTTATAATAGACTATTGATAGAATTAATATTTATAGTACGACCTAAATTTTGTGTCATATCATGTTGGTATAATATTTGTATTGATATGTGTCAAGTAAACGTGAGTATATTTAAGTTTTGAATATAATGTTCACCACAGTAAAATGTTTTTTTTACATTGAAGAAATTGGATTGTAAACGCATAAAAATATTTGATTATTCTGTATTTCGGTGACAACTTCGAGTCCAATGCTCCAAACTGATAAGTCTATTAATATCTATATCGTCTCTTGAACCGCGAAGTTTTAACCAATCAGCATCCGTTAACAAATACACAGAGGCACTGACATAAATTGTAGGAAAAATTACCAATGTTATATTAAGATATTTTTACTACTTATTGAGTATATTTTTATAGTCGACTAATAAAATAAATCCGTGTTTTATTTCTTATATTCATTAGATTTTGAACATACACGTTTCAGAAGAATGATATTGTTATTAGATGTTAATAATGTTACGTATTAATATATATGAATAGTTTATATTGTTAGACTCTAAATCTTATTATTTTGTATGTATACTCGTCGCCCACATTGTCCCCACAAGTAAATGATTAGGTAACGATATATATTAGCATAAAACCAATATAATAGCGGTCAAATTTTGTCTGTAATTCCAACAACCGACCTCAGTGTTGATGTGGTATAGTTGTAGACACAACGTGCGATACGCGTGCCGTAGTGTTTGTTTGTGTGCCCATTTACGATGAGATCTAATTTAACCTCTGTAGAATTTTAACGGAGTTCTAAAAAAACATAGTTATATTAAACAATAATAAGTGAGTAATTACATTTCTCATAATAAAATAAAATATTTTATTTTTTTAAATTAATAATTTTAAGAGTGATTGATAATAGTAATATTTAGAATTTTAATTCTGTGCCTCCTTGGCTCAAGGTTAGACGAAATCATTCCGTTACCTACGCTTACAGACATACATAATACTTTATGAATATATAATGTATGAATCTGTTATCTTTTTAATATTTAATATTATGAGAATCTCAGTGTGCTATACTTTAATTAATCGGACCTGTTGCTAACATTAGTATCTTAAGTTGATAATGATTTTATTAACTTTGTTACTTTATTACTCTTTTGTTGCGGAGTTACACTACTGACACGCGATTAATGTAAGTTGAAAACCAATGGAAATAATACTAGGTCCGTTTAGACAAAGCATAGCTACAAAAACTGACCGCCACCGCTTGGTACAGTAGTTTTAAATGAATGAAAATTCGCACAGGAATTTATATATTACTAGATCACTTAATGTAAACTTTATATATTTTTACTTAGGTATTATTTATATCAGAATATACATTCAATGTAAATAAAACTGTATAGTTAGTAGTGCGTAATATATGTAGAGTAGACGAATGAATTGTCTATCACAATAACCATTAACGCTTTTACGAGCGATTACCTTTACTCATCTTAACAAAAGTGCTCAGGTGGATGTCATGACACTTAAAATATTGTTGTCACCAAAAAGGATATTTTAGTTGAGATATTTTTACCTTTTTATAGCAATATTCCGTGAGCTTTTCTTGCACTGATTTATGTTTCATTAAGACGTTCTTATATTTTTTGTTACTCTAGTAATTCATGACGAAAGTAAGGAGTGAAAGAAATTAACAGAAATTCTGGAATCATTTAGTAAACTACGTGTCTTAAAGTAACGAACTTTAAGGGACAAAATATACTGAGAAAAGCCTTGAGAAGTCACTTTGAATTGCGTATGCTGAGAATTATCACCTTCATGTCCCTGACAACGATATATATAGACATTGAATTAAAACACAAACATCGTTTTACGACCAGTGGACAAGTTAGATAAAACTATTCAATCTTTTGGAGCAACATGATTTGTTATACAGAAAAACTGAAGTAGACACTATTTTAAAATTATGTATGGGTAATAGCATTTTAAATATAATAAACATATATATTATATGTTTATTATATTTAAAACGCGAACTCCTAAAGCATGTTTAAGAATAGATCAGATTCAGAAACAAATATATCTAGGTATAACTTATAAAATTTTTAGTAAGCTCATAAGTAAAGACATTATGTTAAAATATAAAGAGCATCTAATAATAATATATTCTAAAGCGTGTGCGCGGTATACGTACATCTAATGACTTTTGTCAATAAAGCTCACCCTCCGCCTTCAATTTCATTTCTGAACCCTTAACGATATTGATCGTATTACACTGTGAGAAGAAACTCGGAAACATCTTAATATTTCACGCTCCTAATTAACAGAGCTTTAACTGAGGGATGCTATCGAAATGTAATAGTACTTAAAGTATAATATACTTACATATAATATAAAAATAATTCCGTCTTGAAGTGGAATATTATACGTTCGTTTGATAGTATCAAATTTTTTTAAGAAAATTTAATAAAATATCTACCTATAATTCTAAATCGGTGTAAATATTTTAAGAATTATAAGTGATTGTTATTGCAATTATTGATTGATTGATGATGGGCTTAGACTTCGCTTCATATGAGTTCACCAAGATTTTTTTAAATTAAAATAATTTTGCTGTTTAATAAATACCACATAAACCATATCAACTTTTCATAACCTCAGAAATGTTTCGAATTTGTGACGTGCAGATGAACAGGTCAAATAATAGGACCAAAGTTAACAAAATACAAATCTATGTATTAATGATTTTGAACATGTTTTAAAATAAAAATCAAAGTAGTGTAAATATACCTATAGTACCAAAATACTTAAAAATAACCTTTAATATTAAATGAACCTTGTTGTGAAAATATGAAAAGTCGTTCATAACAATCAGTGCTTAATGAAATTGACGCAGGGCCAGTAGCAGTAGTGGACACATGGCCCTAAATTTGCATTGAATAATTAGAATAATAATTTGTTCAAATTTCAATATAATTTAGTAAGTAAATAAAACAGAACTGTATGTTCTCTTTTAGCGTTTTTTGGTATAAAACTACATCACATCCTTTAGGGCCTCTCAAGGAATGAGGCCAGTTGTATTTTCTACAACATAGATTTGACACTAATATTTTGTATAATACATTTTACATGTAAATTTAAGTATATATAAGTAGGGACAGTAAGCAAGCCATGCTTGCATGATTGCTACAAACGTTACTTATAACTAAAATCTTGATAAAATCTCTACGGCGTAGTCAGATATAATGTAGTTATTATTTACCTTTTCGGCAATTTTAGTTTTATAGATACACAAAAGCAATATACATATAAGTACATTATTTATTAGATTTTTTCCTTTTGTGTGGAGTCCGTACATCTGTTATGTTTATCGGTTGTAGAGACGTAGATAATGAATCAGCCGACAATGCACGCAGTGCAGCGCAAGGCAAACACGTGTTTGAGTCGCACGCGTTTGCGGCGCATATATTTAATATTGTTCTAAATTATATTAATTTATATTTTCAAATTTAATATTATTATAAAAAAATAGTAAGTGAAAATTAAGATAAAGTGATCTATTTCTTCTGTACTATTCTGTATATACATTTTTTAATTACATGTTATATGTGTTTTTTATAGATTTAAATCATGACTCCAACAAGTGAGGAGAGTTTGGAACCACCACATATTGTTGTTTTGGATGGTGGATTCTCGACGCAACTTTCTTGTCACGTAGGTCACGTCATTGACGGTGACCCTCTTTGGAGCGCCCGCTTCTTGCATACACACCCCAATGAGGTCGTGAATACTCATCTTGACTTCCTTAGAGGTAAAGTTTAGTCATATACTGGTAAACAAGTATATTTGTTCCATACTAATGACTTTTCTACTACTACAATTAATTTGGAACGAATATAATTTAATACTTTTTGTCGTGTAAATAAATAAACTATGTTATTGGCATCCTTTAATTTCTATAGAATCAAGAAATATTACGCATCAGGTACATGTATCCTACAATCAATTTAAATGAATATCGTAGACTTTTATTTGATACTCGGGTCGACAATATTTTTAAAATCATGAAGACACCTTAGCAAAAGTATATTATTTCATACCATACGATATTAAATTTTCCTTACCAAATAATTTTTAGATGGTCCAATCAAATTTTGAATTCAATATGTTACAGCTTTTGTGAACGTCTTCTAATTTAGTTAGATACTGCTATTCGGCGAAATGTGAAGTACAAAGTAATTGCGTTGTTCTCTGTTACAAAGGCGTTGTGCGAATGAATATCTAGACACATTACACGAGCTCGCTGCTGAATACTTACATAGGTACAAGTGCTCTGTCACTACGAAGGCAGTAGGCACATACGTGCATGGTTGTTTTGACGAATGACACGTTAGGTCGCTTTTAGCTTGTCGTTTCCTTGCAACAGGGAGAGAGTGCGACCCCGTCTCGTGTCATCGTCCTATGAAAGCGCTTTTCTTCGCCACAAAACGGACCGTTTCTTTTCATAAGGAAAAGCTGAAAAGTGTCTGCAAGCAAATAACTCCCTGGAGGCAAAAAGCCTACTGCCTTGCTTTATCGCCCGTCTATGTAGGAGAAATGATACGAATAATATAAAAAATGACACCATTCCTTGTCAAAATATTATTACACCGAAGACAATTTTAAAGAATAATTGATATCAAAGATCGTAGAATATGAAAACGGAGCATAAAAGTTGGTTAATGTAAACTTAAAAATGCAGGATAATTATACGGTTGGGAAGTATTAAACGTTGACGTTTAGTAGTAGCAATGATTGCCGCTATGTAGGTTACCGAGAAAATATGCCTTCGCTTTAAGTTCGTAAATACCTACTAAATGTCTTATATTTGCATAGAAGAGAGACAAGTCGCAATACATAGCCGCGTTTTGTACTAGGTTATCGTTGCTCGAGCGCCGAATACATGACGCTAACATCATTAATCACTGTGTCTGTTTAATACGTTTCTATTCGTAGCCGTCTACTGTTTACTACATAATTAATTTCTTCAAAGTAGCAAATATTGTATTCTCTAAGCTGGTGCTTAGCCAACTTGGGATTCACGTTACAATACTAAGTTTTAATAATATTAAATGTTTACGTCTCCAAATGCCACCCTTTTCACTGTTAATAATAGTAGCAAGCCAGAACTTGGACAATATTTATGGAATTAGTTTCGTAACGACGACCACTGCGTGGTTTGTTGCTTTATAATTAGATATATTAACACTATATACGTCTTATAATAAAAATAATCTATTTTTGTGTTGGCAATATTTGTGGATGAAAATGATTAGAGCTCTTTTATTTTTTTTTATTAAATAGCAATTCATTTTACTTTATGTCATTTTTATATCTGGATTTGCAGCCGGTGCGGATTTAATAATAACAAATACTTATCAAGCGTCTGTTGATGGATTTGTAGAGCATCTAGATGTAACACCTGAACAAGCTTTAGAACTTATAACTCGTGCCGTAGAACTTGCAAAACAAGCCCGTGCCTTATACATTGAAGAGTATCAAGATTACATACAAAATGGTAAGTGATTATATAATAGTGTCTACCAAACAATATAAAATTTAGATGATTGAAAAGTAATTGTCACATTTTTTTTATTATATATATATATATATATATATATATATATATATATATATATATATATATATATATATAATCAAATTTATTTCAAAACCCAATCTTGAATTTTGGAGTTGTTTGCATTCTGGTGTTAACAAAGCTGGGGTTTGTGACCCTCAAGGGACGGGTGCAAGCACGCATTAATTACACTTCATAAGACCCTAACGTATTTATATGAAAAAAAAATGTACAGCACATTGTTTATAGTTTTTTCTTCTTTTTACATATAGATAACATCCCGTTAGTAGTGGGATCAGTAGGCCCATATGGCGCTCATTTGCACGATGGATCCGAATATGATGGCAGTTACGGTGACACTACATCTGTTCAAGTACGTATAGCCGCAATTTTAGTTTATACACCTACCTAATGAAGATTAATAGACAAGAAATAATATGGTCTTATACAATTATAACTAAACTTATGCTAATCTTGTCTTAATCTACTTTTATTTAAATTTTAAATAATCTCTAAGGTTGCTTTTGTTATAAGCTTAGGTCTATCAGTAATAATATATTTTAATTAGATTTTAAAGTGTACTGTGAAATGATTTAATTTTTAATTGTTTTAATGGATTTCATTTGATTACAATTCCTAAAAATGCTTATATTATTATTAATATTATATAAACACTTAATAATCATAAGGTTTTAAATCGTGCGGCTAACAAGTACCTATTATTTTATCAGCATCATTCTGCTATAGGTATATATATGTACATGTTATAATGCTGCTTTTATATTATCGTCTGCCGTACCTACTTATTATTACATACACAAGAATATAAACATCATTATCGTGTTAGGTATATTCTTCTTTTTGTATTCAATAAGAAAGTATAGAATAATTCAAAGAAATATTTATTATTTTTCTGAACCCTCTGGCTAGATGAATTCCAATACAACGAAGTAAAGGTTAAAAGCGTCGGCTAAATCGTAAAGAGGGTCGTAAAGTTGCCGGCAAATTAAAATTTACATTGGCTACATGAAAACTCCCATTCCATTTCCATCGTCTTTTTTCTCAACCGATAAAATTTGACTAGGGATGCTTAATTAATAAAATCCAGAACAAGTATAAATTATTCTACGTTATTACTGATGTCAGATCATAAGATCTGAATATGTAGGCATGAAAAACCTTGAAAGTATATTTTTAAAGCAAATACTTTAAGATTTTCTTCTAGAAAAGCGTCTCGTATGATAATTGTGTGTTTGAATTTTAATAATAACAGATCTTTTTAAAAATACCCAAGACAAAAGATCGCACACAATACGGAAACAAATAAAATAGAATACAAGAAACTAAAATAAAAATGAAAAGGCTGAATAGATTTCCATCAACTAGAACCAAGAGCTTTCATGCAATGCTTACAAAATCAAACAATTTAATTAATATAGAGTTTGTCGCTCAAGCGAAAAAAATAAAATCACACCCCAAGGTGGGTAATGACATTACCGAAATTACAATACTATAACGACTGAAATTAATTAGTATTTTAATCAACGAGACGACATTGATTAAAGGTATGTAATCAGTAATCAACGTTAATGTATTAACCGCGTTCGCTTTATAAATGTCACCGCCGTAACATCCATCGAAAAATGCCAGAATGTCTTATATGAAATATTAAAATCTTATAATATTCTTTTTATATCCTGCATTTCATATATTATGTTACAAAATTACTCAGTGTTTTCAATTTGTTAATCAAACAGACTGCAAATGGAACGACTGGATAATGCTTTGACATGCCAGTGTTTATTACAAGAACTAGGTTAAAGCACTGTTATGCCTTATATGAGATTCTATATGATTTTAAACCTGACTCCAGCCTATTCACGCAGCTCAATTTCAAGTCTACTATAAATTAAAATATAATCAGTACGCATTGAGGCGTTTTATATGTACTTTTTTTTTACTTTGTGATCTACATATCCTCCGTATAATACTTATGTCCACAACTGAACACACATTAAATAATTCACATTTTCAATTCAAGAGAGCAAAATTTCGGATTGGCGGCTTGAATGAAGATATTTTTCAAGACGCAAAATCGTTATATATTTTCATATTTCGTATTAAGTATTACAACTTTACAAACACTGCAAATCGTTAACGAGCATAAAAAGTAAACGCATAAGATCTTTAATAATCGAGATTTGCATACTTCAACTATTTTGAAGGGATTAATCACGATTAATCCTTTTAAAGTAGTTTCATTTAAAATAAAATAAAAATTGTCAGTATTAGCAATAACTATGGCTAGGGGGCTATGAGCAGAGCCGACAAGAAATTCAACAGATGCTTTTTAAAACATAATCTTAAAGAAGATATTGTCTCATAAAATATGTTCTATTATTGTAGTGGCTTAAAATTTGCATTATAACATTATTGAATCTCAAATCGAGCAGGATAACTGTCACCACATGGCGCATCTTTAAATTTGGTTTTAGCTTGCTTAATAGGTTAAATTAAAATTCTATTAATTATAGACTATGAGAGAATGGCATCGACCTCGTATACAGGCGCTGGTAGAAGCTGGAGTGGACCTATTGGCATTGGAAACTATACCGTGTCAAGAAGAAGCGGAGATGTTGTGTGACTTGTTACGTGAATTTCCTAACATTAAAGCTTGGTTGGCCTTTAGTTGCAAGGTAAGATATATTTGCTCATTAATAAGGTCTAATCTACGGTATGGCCATGAAGGCTAATTTAAATTAATTAGATGTTTACTACTATATTTATATTATAATATTTTGTATACAATGTAGAATGTTAAGAATCTTAACAGCCTTATAATATAACAATTTGTATGGATCTCATTCTTCCCTCTTATAGACACCAAAGATTTTATCAAATCACTGATAAAATCAAGATTAATAATACCTTACATGTGCGGAGAGGAAGAGTGTCTGTTTTGTACATAAATGTGTAATGAATTAATACTAAATAATTTTTACCCGACTGCCAAAAGGACGGTTTTATTTTTACTGCATATGTCAGTATGTATGTATGCTCATTTCTTTTTTCTCTTATAAATGATAAACCCGTGAATAGATTTTGATAAATAAGGCGTGTCACTAGATTCGTCTTAAGAATGCGAGTGTCACGGAATACATTTTAAAACTTTTTTTAACTATTACTATATTAAATTAAAAATAAAATCATATTGTTCATATTATTTAAAAAATTCTTAATGACATCTTAATGTAGTACTTTATTAGGTTTATTTGCTACACCGAGCGTATATTACGATACAGTAGCTTTAATGCCTCTTTCGTGTAATAAATATTATGTTTTTGAGACGGCACAAGTTATGTATGGATAAAAAATAATTATATACCATTTATTTATGCTCATAAAGATTTTCCTTTTTGGAAATACCTATGATTATATTTTAAGGTACAGATACGCTGTTTTGTATTCCATCTGGGCCTATAATGATACAACATTAAGAAAGTTTAGTAAAAATAGATAAGCAATGTTATAATAATTTATATAGAGTTGAAAATTGGAACGAATGTTTGGAGCACCATTATAAATGATTTATTTAAAAATTTGTCATTGCTCTCACTAGTGCAAAAAAGAGATTTAGCTTCAAAGTTAGCACGTTCAGGTTTTTTGTGAATTCCAGCCAGACTTTTAGCAAAAAAAAACAAAACTGTCAATATCATTGTCTTATCACTTTTTTCACGTTATGTATTTATTGTATTTTTAAAGTAACTTGTACGGATGTTCACATAGATATGAATGAATAATTGTAGGAGGCCATCGTTGTACAGTGTGACAATATCGAATTGTTTACACGATTTGTTGCAGGTTCAATTTCCACTCGAGTGAGTTATTTAAAAATATTTTGAGCTCTATCCAAACGTGGTTATGCTCCACAAATTAACAATGTCTCGAATTTAGATAGAAAGCAGCTAAAGAGTAGTGTCTTGACACTAGATTCCTCCTGACTTTCTTGCTATGAGGGAAAAAATGTAAATAGGTGCTAAGATGAAACTTAATTTAAATCGTTAACAACGGCTTTATAGCTGCAATAAAAGCCATTTTGTCTACATTATCAAGACGTTATCTATATTAAACATAGTAATCAATTCTTTAATTATACATAACAACGTGAGTTGTTTAAACAAATAAATTATAAGATACATATAACTATTATTTATTATATTTGTTAAAACGTTGACCTTAGATAAAATACATCTAACATCGACAGTTACTGTGGTTGCAATTTTTATGAATATATATATATATATATATATATATATATATATATATATATATATATATGTAGATATTAAAATTAAAAACCAAACTTATTGCTGTTCAAATTTAAAGTTAATACTTGGTATAAGAATAAAATTATTAAAAATTGACGTTATTATTCTAAAATGCGTGGGCTGCTCTATGTCAGCTGTTCAGATTTTTTCCTAATTTAGTAGTTTTTACTAATTAGTTTAAAATGCCGTATAAAGCAGCTGCGAGGTTTAAAAATAGTAAGATTAATTTTCGTCGTTTTTTTATGCACAAGATGACGTTTATTATATATATATATATATATATATATATATATATATATATATATATATATATATATATATATATATACTTAATTGCAATGTAGAAGTAATACAAAATTTAAATTTGTGTTATCGAATGTTGGCGTGTATTTATTTCTAAAACCTTTCTTTTTCTAGGATAATCAAAGCATAGCGCATGGAGAGAGCTTTCAAAAGGTAGCAATAAAATGTTGGGAAGCTAATCCGGACCAGCTTGTGGCTGTTGGAGTAAACTGTTGCGCGCCCTCTTTTGTCTCCACTCTAGTAAAGGGGATTAATGACGATCGACAAAACTCTCCTATCCCTCTTATAGTATATCCCAACTCTGGAGAAAAGTACAATCCGCAAATTGGGTGCGTTTTTATTATTTCTTATATATATAATTGTCATCATGACATAGTACCTATTTATTACTATTTTTTTATAAAAAAAATCATTTATCATATCATCATATCTAATCATTTGGATATATTTATTCACAATCACACGGTCTGGTAATACAATGTACGGCGTTGAGTTCCGCTACTCAATACGCAATGTTTCAAATTCGGTGGAAAGCGAAGTACATAGTATCTTCACACTAGGTAATTTACATCTCCCCAGCAGTGTGTTCCGCTAAGCTAAAATAAATATCACTTATATAAATTATTATTGTTTATTTTATTAAAAAAGTAAAAATGTCTAATACTTTTAAGCCGCAAGCTCTGTAGTTTTTTCTTTCTTTATGTTAAATAATCAAAATAATATGTTCACAGATGGATAGATCGTGATAAATGTGAGCCTGTAGAAAAATTCATTCAAGAGTGGCTGGAATTGGGAGTCCGCTACATCGGTGGTTGTTGTCGCACTTACGCCGCTGACGTATCGCGTATCCGTAATCAAGTACATTGCTGGCGTGACCGTTGGCGATTTAATAAGCATTTAGAATCTACAAATAATGCCAAATGAACTTAAGAAAGAGGCCTACGTGGATCTCATTATATGACTGATTTATTATGTTGCAAACATATTTATGTAATAGACTAAAATATTATTACGAAAATTAATGAATTAATATGTATGTTACAACAATAGCATATTTTTGTAAGCATTTATTTCAGAAGCAAATTATATTATTCATAGCCATAAGTTAAGAACATTTTTATTTCTATTTCAGTAAATGCAAGTACATATAATAATCATTGTTATTGAAATTAAAAACAAATTAAAGTAAATAAAAATAATTTAAAATCGCTTTAAGTAATATTACAAATTATTTTTGATATATATTATAGGTAAAATATCTGCCACTAGAGTTTTATTATCATAAGAGCACACAGCTTTTGTTTGAAATGTAATCTAATATTAAGTAAGCTTTTTATGTAACTTTTGTTTGTTTATGAAGTCATTAATAAATATTTAATAAATCGTTATTGAAGTGTTTCATTAAGGGTCTACATCGTAAAGAATTCACATTACTTCGATTTTTTTTCTTAATGTTTATTACCTTAATTTAATATATACAATGGTGATAGAAACTAAACGAAACCATGTGTAAATATATAAAACAAAAGTATTTTTAGCTAAGTGGTAGAATAAATTATGGTAATAACAATAAAGTTTACGAGGAACAAAATTGAATTTGACATAAAAATACGTTAACAACAGCTAAAGTTACAAAACTGCAGCGTAGAGTCAATTGTACCTAATATAAAAATGGTGTGGAAATTGAACTGATATTTACCAGCCAGAGTAACAACTACAGTCCTCTTCCAAAAATAAATCTTATAGTAAAAATCTGATATAGAAATCATTTTGTAGAAAAAAGAAGAAAAGGTTCATGATAAGCTACGCAACAAACGTAGGAGCCGGCCGACACACGATGACGGTTGACATTCGGAAGTCGGTGTGTTATGTGTTTGTAGTTCTATTATTGATATTTCTCATAGACTATTGAAAGAAGAAACAAGAAAATTGTATAGCTATCAAGAAAAATTTTTTTTACAATCTGTTATGTTACAGCTTCACGCTTTTTCTCACATGGAAATACAAAGAGAAATAATAAAGTGACCAGATACTCCCTTTTTAGATTACGTCCAAATTCGTGACATTATGTACTCAATTGCAGAACTGGACGCTACGCTTGGTTTCATCAGAACCGAGAAATGAAAATAAAAACAATATTTCGCCGAAGTAGAAATTGAACCAGCAACAGTCAGGACGCTCCGTTGTGCCACGATATTCTCAAATATCCATTACGTTTTGAAATATTGTCAAAAAGAAACAAAGGTTCTTATCTATGTGAAACACGCTCAATTAAGATACTCCTTAAGTTTACCAGTAGAAGGCAAACTGTGTGATATTTCTTTCTTTTCTTAAAGTATAGGTATCATGTGTAAAAAGAAATAATATTTTGAAATATTAGATTTTTTTAGTTTACTCTAAAGCTTTTAAGCACTGCGCACTGCTCCACTCACTGGCACTGTCGTAGTTATACTTATAGGCAAAAATATACGAGATACATAATTATTTAACTTCTTATGGTACTCCATATTTCAATTTGTCAGTTTAACGCGTGCTGAAAGTATTGGCTAGAGTCATAAGTATTGACTGATAAAATTTATTGTAAAAATTAATTATCTAGGTAATTTACTATATATTGAGTACATAGGTTTAATTTTAATGAAAAAAAGGCCAGTTAGTAAAATGATCGTTTAAAATAATAGTATTGGTGTCCTCGATACACCTCGCCCTATCTAGTGAGCGGCGGACGCAACGATTGACCCAAATTTTCATCATTATTGAATCAATAAAACCATTTATCTATTTGGATGTTTTTCAGCAGCCGTTGAAAATGGAAGGCAAGTAATTGGATCGTATTATTTTATCTCGGAGAGGACAGCGTTACAAGGTAAATTATACTGGTATAAGAAAAGGATGCTATTTAACTTCTGTTATAAAAGTCTAGTCTAGTTAGTGAGTGAGTGAAGAAAGTGATATTTTATGTCTGTTCCTAAGATATTGAATTAATATAATTATTTATATTAACAGTTAATAAAATGTAATTACAATATTCAGATATATTTTCTTCATTTTTCGTTACAAAACAATAAAATAGGTGTATTAATACTATTTAAGTCGATATAAAAAATATAATTAAATATTAATACATATATAATCTATATCTATATAGAAAATACATAGTAGTATTTTCTTTTCGCTTAGAAAAATCAAAAATATTTTTTATCGTACTCAGTTGCTTTAGTCCGCTTTAAGAATGGAATGCTTGTGTTAAGTAATATAAGACATAAAGAGCTCTGTTCCCGAATCAGTTTTCTGGGTCTGCATATAAATACAGCATGTTAATGTGAAATGTCTTAAAAAGCGTAGTAGCGTTTTTACAATTACAATTTTGTGACTTTTCTTTGTTGTATTTTTATATTCTGAATAGAGCAGTCCAAAATGTTCATCATAATAGGCAAACTTAAAAGTTCAAATTGTCATTTAAACTTTTTTAATCTTCATACATCCACCGTATCATGTAGGATAGAAAGACAAAACCTAAGCTTAGAACAAATATATCTTTAGATATAAACATCTAACGCTTCCCAGCTGCTTCATGATGTTTTTAAATTTTGTTAATATAGTTGTTTTAGATAACATAAATATTTCATTATACATTTTTGTATTCTATTCAATTTAATATGTAATAATAAAGACACCTAATAATTTTAAAAATACTGTATCAGTATACAGTGTCCGTCGGGTTTCCCGAAGGAAATATAAACAGTATTTACTTGTTTTTATATACTAAATCAAGAAATAATAAATTAAAAATTTAAGTCTAGAGTTGGTCGTAGCGGCCGTACCTTAAATAAATGTTACAACTGCCCCCAGTAGGTTATCCTTTATAGGAGCCTCAGGAACTTAATTTTATATTATAGTACGCTACAGTACAATGGTTTGTTCTGGCGATAATTGTGTTCACGACCTTTTTCATATTTCAATGTGATTAATATACAAATTTGTTAACATACAGGGTTTTAGTTAGCTATAGCTATTATATTAATTTATTACCTTATGTTTTTAGTATTAAATATCCTATAAAAAAAAATTTTGTCAGTGCCAGGTATATGGTCCCGCCTCATAGCTCTCACTGTCTAAAAATAATAAGATCTCATATAGAGCTAAGTTTCTATCCCTAGATGCCCGCCCTAATTTTACGCTTAAGTTGCGGCGAAAGTAGCACAGCGTTTTCGCGCGTTGATCTTGTAGACGTGCAAACTGTGAACTCAACTGGCGAGTTAACCGCACGGAAGTTTGATGACTCTACACTATAGTCAAAATGCATTTATAGGTATGCATAAAAATAATATTAGTGATTCACGACATATTACTTAAAAAATAATAAGTAGATCAGGCCTGCCGTGGCGCAGTGGGACAGGGTCTGACTGTAAATGCGATCGGTTGTGGGTTTGATTTCCTCTCGGGGAGTGACTATATTCAAATTATTTTCTCTTCCTCGCTCTGGTACGACAAAGTGATGGCACTTAACACGCAATGACTCGAATTTGGTGGAAAGCGAAGTACGGACACTAGGTACTTTCTGTTTATCCTGCTATGCGGGATAAAAGCGTGAAGCTAAAAAAACAAATATGCAATTTGTAGTTTTGTAATGCTATCGTAACAATAACTTATAAGGTTACTCATTTAATGTTTATTTATTACTTTCTGTCACCTGGAATGGCAGTCACTTGCAGTGAACCAAGTGAAGCTTTTTTATCTCGCCCACAATACTCCACTACCCTTTGCCTTACACCCACATGTAGTGCACTGGATATTCGCCTGAATGAGCACCCAGTGAATCGGTGAGCTGCCAGAACCCAACGTAGTTTAGACTGGTTCATGATATATATTCCCTGATACAATTTCGCTTTATGAATTGCTATAAGACTGTGTACTCAATATCCGGGTGCTATTGTGTGCAGGAATCGGTTAATCTTATCACATTAATAAACTTAGCTTTAGGTTTCAATTAGTTTATTCTTAATAAAGTCTTTATAGAAATATGCGAAGTGCGGAGTGTCATAACACTAGGTGCTTACCATCTACCTTATTATCCGAGACAAAAACATGAAGCTAAAGAAATGTGATAAATTTTCTATTATTAGTTTTTTTAATATTGAGTTTTTGAAGGATATTTTGATTTATTTTTATTTTTTTTAATTTTTTATCCCTTTAACAATAACGGAATACAAAAATAAATATATATTCTCCATAAATATAAAAAATGTAAGAAAATAAAACGATTTAATGATATATAATACGCTTAATTTATTATAGTTTATAATAATACTCATGAATACAAAGTGCTTAGTTAACATTTACTTTCTTTTGCATCTCTTAGTATGTTACGAGATTGTAAAGCTGCGAAGGCAAGAGTGCGATCCTGTCTTTCCTCGTTTAATTGGAACTGCAAATTTTTAACATCTAGTTTTAAAGTTTTTATTTCGTTTTGCAACCTCATGACTATAGTCCATAAGCTCGGCGAGCCATGATTGGATGTAGAGTGAATAGGTAGTGAGGGCGACCTCACCAATGCTTCTATCGGTGAATCGTCGTCACATTCTGAAAATAAAATCACATTGAAAATGAAACAAAATTTTAGTATTTAAAATGTTTCTCGAATGATAGAACAAAATTACCAACCTTGTTAAGAAGTAATGCCTTTAGGCGAGTGAGGTGTATTATGTTCAAGGTAGTCCGTAAACAATGTTTAATGATTGATGGTTAGTAGATATTGATGTGTTGTCATGTGTGAGTGGGTATATAAAAACTTTTTACAGTTCAGTAATATTTATTTTAAATACATACATTCTACAATATATTTCGTTAAAAAAATAAATATACGCAGCATTGTAACACACGTAATACTTTATATATTAATACTTATGTCACTATTTTATTACAATAAAGTAATTCCCTTGACTAACGTTATAAGGCGTAGTAATAGCCTACCCATATATTTAGTTGCGTATTTTGACTGAAATGAACTTTAATATCATTTTTTCGAGGATTTGTTACTCGTTTGTAGATAGATTATGGTATTCTTCTAATATATTTTAGTTGAATTAATCCGATAAAATTTAGTGACTAGATGAGAAATAAAATAATAAAAATGTTAGAAATTATGTCAAATATTAACAGAAACATATATGATGATGAATCTATTAATTAATTACTTCAATAAATATAAAACAAAAGATATCGAAAGCACCTCAATTTTATCAATTGGCGATAGAGCTAGCCAGGAACAAGGTTTTGAGTTATACTTCAAGATATATTCAAATCTTATTACGGGAACAAAACTATGTTATATATCAATAACCAAAAACTGAGTTTTTTAAGTATATACATTAGTATTAGTATGTATTAGTATGTATATTTTTAAAAAAATGCTGCGTAACCTTAGTAGTTACGAGTATGGCTCGAATTCTGCTACCGTATTACGCTATTTTTAATATGTATTTTTGTACAAATTTAAAAATGATATTTGTATCCTAAATAATTAATTATCGCTTTTTTGGTTATATATATGGTGTTCGATCATATTGAATATATTCCAATCTTCAGTTGTGGCATCAACATAACCGATATCGTTAGTTTACGTTTATTTCAAAGTTATAACTGCACTCGAACTTGAAGACCAAAATGTCAAGAATTTTGCGCGGGTAAACATTATTGGCTTAGACTGAAAAAATGAGCTTTTGGACACTATTGTTTTATAGCTCATATTAATTGTAATCAAGCAAAAAAACCGACGACGTTTCAAAAAACCTGTCATAATTCATTAAATTACTTTAATGAATTATTAACAGTTATTATAAGTTCATAGCGGTAAAAATGATGACAATTAAGCTCTTTAAGATAATCATTAAAATACATACAAGGACTATTCACTTCAAGAAAATTGACAGGAAAGTGGGGCATCACTTACCTTAAGTATTTTGTTATTCGGACATTTTTAAATTTAAGTGTTGCGGTTCTGCGATGTACATTTAAAGCTCTACATTTATGAAAACCGTTTCAAAATGCATTAATATAAGTAACCAAGTGTATAACGCTTGAAATACAAACACACAACAAATAGGTAGTATAAATAAAAATGTTTTATAAACTCATATAATAATAACAATATTACACAAATAAAAAGAAAATGGTACCGGCAATATAATGTCATATTTTATAATAGAAAATAGCAATATCAATTAAGCAATCCCAGAAAAGGCAAAGCAACTCGCACATGTTACTTCATTTAGAGAAGCCAAATGGAAATCTTGATATCGAATATGGAAAACTAAGTTTTCTATATGGGGCAAGTTGTTCAATGTAGATGAAAATAACGTTCATTCGGATTATACTAGGTTTATATTTAATGTTACAATAGCCTCTAATATTATAGTAATTCCTTCACAAAAAAGATCGTAATTCACTATTTAGCAAATAAGTTGTTTTGTATTTCGTATTTTTAGAATTGCAATAGAAATATTACATCAGATCAACAAACATATGTAACAAGAAAAATAAACACTTCGTGTTAATCGTAATATCCATTATAACACTATTATAGTTCATTTTTTTAAGATGATAAGCCTTACGTTAAATTTGCACTGTTTATTTTAACTATTTATAATATGCCATTAGGTATAGTGTTCTAGTTTTAGTGCACTACCTTATTAAATATTAAACGAATGCAAGTGACTGTTCACCGTCCGTTGTGATTACCTCGCGAGTATACGCAGTCAAATAACTGCCGCTCATTTCTATTACCTCCAACTTTGTTCCAGAAATATAGTGGATATTGTAAATTTTAATAATGCAGAACACAGTTTTGTTCCCGTATGTCGCTTTTGGTTATTACAATTTTTTTAAAATATGGTTTTTGAATAACACTCTAGAATTGAAAACAACAAAGATTATAAATAAAATTAATTTTGCATTAATTTACTTCAAAAGTGTTATATTACATGCGTATGATATTTAATAATAATATTTCTTGAAATAATGAAAAATCAAAACTACAATAAACGACAATTTGAATGGTTTTGTTTGTAAGATTAAAAATACTTTAATCTTTGGCCAAATGTCTAGAAAGATATATTGTTAAAATGAGACGGTCCAATCAAGCGCGGAGCGTCAAATTCAATGGAAGACTACTTTTGTACATCCTCTGATTTCTTTGCAGCGCTGACTTGAATGAGTATCACAATAATATAAAAGTTAGTTATACTCTTTCCGGAACTAATTGAACAGAAAGTACATGTTTATTTTATAGATTGTATTATATGACTAAGAACGGCTTTCAAATAAACGAATGGAGTAATAAAATATTTTTAGGACTAAAATATATTAATATAATACCTAATTATTTTCAACAAAATTTTCCTAAATAATTTACAATGAAAATAGTTATAAAATATATTTACAGTTTACGGCATCATGATACCCTCATTGACTAAACGTCACAAAAATTTACCTGTGAAAACCATACTAGTTTCCGTAAAAAAATATTAAACACATTTTACTTGTGAGCCAAATGTAAAGGTTAACTATGCAATGGGATTTTTTTAATATAATAACAACAGAAAAACATATGTACGAGTATATATTTCATTTTAGCTGTTTACTTTTGACTATAACACAAAAAAATTTTAGCAAGACGAACGCTACTAAGTCCTTTGATTTACATCAGAATAAAACTTAAAATATTGATTTTAAAATATAATAACATCGAATTCGTTGCATCAGTTCAAATTGTTTGTCTTAAACGAAAACGCCAATCAAATATCACGGTTGCTCACGAAACCTAAATTTTCCATATTACTTCCACAAATTCATTTTATATATTTTAGTGTATTAAATTATTTGGAAATTTAAATGTAGCGATTTAATTCCGCTATTGAACTCACTGTGTCCCATCTTTATCACTGGGTTATCTTTATAATAAATTAAAAAAAATCTTTTATATTTTCTTTCTATAATGGCTCTTCTGTTAAGAGGAATTCCAAATATAATTTAGTAATTTTCAAGAGCTATCAGATTTGTATGCCAATGACATTTAGGTATTTTTGTTTAAATTAATTAATTAGTAACATTGTAATTAATATGATTACATAAGACCTTTCCCATTGAACTAAATTATTATATTTTTATCATAGTATTTCGCAAAAACAACAGTTAGCTAAATATATGATGACGAAACATAGTCATATAATTACTCACATCCAATTAGGTATCCTCATACATAAGATTAAATAGGGTCATCGCTTACTCACGAGTAAAATGTTTAAACAATTTCTATCGATAAATGAATAAATCATCTATAAAACAGAGTGGGACAGTTTGAGCAAGAATTAATTCTTTGTAGCGTATGTTCTAGTACTCTCGGCAAGCTACAAAATAGGTACACATAGGAAACTATACGTTTATTTGTTTTGTAAGGCCGCCTCGATTTAGTTGATTGTGAGTGAAAGAGTATTTTCAAACCCATTTTATGCTCAGTTTGCGCCCACTTTAAATCAGATATTTTGTCGTACATTTATGGTTATACCTGTGGTATATATATATATATATATATATATATATATATATATATATATATATATATATATCTATATATATATACAAAGTTGTATACGCTAAACATAAAAGAAGTTTTATAACGATGTAGATTTTGCTATATTAAAATATTTTGTTTTATAAAGTATTTGTAATAACATCACTTTAGGTGTCTTTTGCACAATGTCATAACAATAGCTATTCTTGGCTAACTTTATAACTTCCAAATATAATTGATTTCTTTCTCATCTTAAAAATTGTTGATTGCTTTTCTTTACATAGATACATACAAATATATAAATAATAAAAGACATATATTACATAATGTTTCTAAAACATGTTCCATATACAAACATTAATATATAATAACAGCGTCTTAAACATATAATTTTAAGTGGCACTTAATCAGGAAGTATATCAAATATATTTTTTTAACAGCATGCATATCTATTTACAGTTATATAATGCACCATATTTTATTCTGTTAATAAGCAGTTATTTAAATAATAATTTTAATAATACTGCACACATGCACTACATACACATTATATGTATACAAGAAACAATGTACCTTTATCACGGTTAAACAGTTAACAAGGCGTACTAAAAGCCAAAATAACGGCACTAAATCAGCATTAGAGTCATGCGTCCCAATTTCATCAACATATTTTAATTTTTACGGAAGTCAAATTGACGTTGTTTAAAGAATTTTTCAATTTTCATTCATTAACAAATAAATATGTTTGAGTTGGAAAACTTAAGTCATCGTGGTCAATCACACACACCAAACAAAGATTGGATAACATCGTGAAAAAAATAGAAGAGCGGGTAAAATGTAAGTAATATGAGCATAAAGCCTAAGGAAAAGAAGGTAATCAGACATGGACGGGGTGGTCATGGGCCATGACTAGCATCTTTTACAGATGAACGTCACATCTTTTTTTTGGATTGTTGGAATAAAAATTTAATTACTCTTTAGCAGTAATGGGATAGGACAAAAAACCAAAACAACTAGTCATGGCTATAATTAGGATGCTGCTGTTAGGAAATTTAGTGTCAGTCAAAATGGTGTGATTTAGTGAGTTGTTTGACAAAAGTGCCGCAGCACCACGTAGAAGAGCGCGCCGAGCGAGGAGCGGGTGCGGGCGCGGGCACTGGTGTCACGATGGCGCGCAGTGGCGTCACTAAACTGGGCTGTGACCCGCTACGTCTTTCATTTCCACTCATGATATTAACTCTCCGTCGATCCGAACAGTCCCACAAGTTAGGATTGGAACGGTTCAGCTGAAACTTTCTCTCAGAAAGTAGTTTCCTACTTTCAGGACAGTACAAGTACGCGTCCGCCGCCGAAGAACTTTTGTTTCGCTTCACTTTGGTCTTGCGCGACAGATCCGGTGTTTCGCTCCTTTGAATGAGTTTAGTGTAGTTAAAATGAGGTATGTTAGTAGCGGGTGCGTGATATAGTACTTTACCGAGAGAATAGTGGCCGCAGTCCACTGCAGGTGCGATAAAAAGGCAGCCGCATGTAACAAATAAGAAACATTCAGACCACCATTGTAGCGGAGCCGAGGAACGTATTAGTTGATCATATATAAGATCATAAAGTTGGTTACTTGTGCTAACTTAACAGTGAAAAACAAGAGTATTAGTAGAATATTTTATAAACAAATTTCCAGCTATAATGATAGAAATACTATTTTTTTAAATAAAGACATTTTAACTAAATCGTAATCTGCGCGCAATACACTATAATATTTGGCTCGTTAGCAGACTTCGCAGGAATAAGAATAATATAATATTAATAATATTGATGTCGATAACCTTATAGAACAACAATGACTAGCTACTTTGTACTAAGAAATAAATTAAATAGTCGTACTTTTATATGAGATTTATACGAACATACATATATTATTAGAGAGCTACCAATAAATAGTGAGTATATAAGGCTAGTAGGATATACCAAGCATGCTACAACATGCACTTACACCATGTAGCTTCCAAATATATCTACATTTATGCAATTGATTTTTATATGTATGAATATTAAAATGAATACAAACATCGAATATAACAACAATTATAGTAGTAAGCGCTATTGGAAGTGGTTAGTCATATATGTGTACGAACGTAGAACAGATCTCTATTCTAACAACCAACTGATTATACGATTCCTTGTTTTCGCGTGTCTCCTCCTTGTAGACTCGAATATCTCCAGTGGTATATTGGGTACTGTATAATAATTAAAGCTATGTTAGTAGTATAACCTTGGGGCATTTATACAACTACTGTACATTCCAACTACATAATGCGGATTTATACTTATATTATATAATACGATAATAGTTAATATATTGTTCTATAGGAGTAACGAAGACTCAAAAATAATTTCATTTATTGTTGACTTAAAAATATACAGTTTATCATTGTGTTAGTATTGGCACAACTTTGCAGCGCACTGTTACTAAATTAATAACTATACGTTCTTGCAAAATTAAATTTGTTTTTATTTCATATTAATACTAAATATATTAGAAAGTATCATCACTGAATATAACAATGTATTCTTAACAAAATTATCAATTGGATGGCTCCTACATATTATGAGATCCGGTCCATTAAAACTGTTAAATTGTTAGTTTTTATGAATATTAAAAGATCCCATTTGTCATCTCAAATTACAAAATTTGTTAACGTAGGTGTTTTTGTATAACATTTTTTAAATCATTATAGCATTTTACCGAATACAAATTTGAGTGAACGCGGAGGAGTAAAACGGGCAGTTACAGTGCGCGCGTTGCTTGCAATTTGCGAACAAATAATTCAAATGGACTAATGTGATTACTACTTGTTTTTTTTTTATTTCTAAATTTTTTATATCTGATTATAGTAATATCAAATATGAAGAAACCACATTATTGTTAAACTTTTTTGAAGCTTTTAGCCATGGTTTACAGTTTAGGAGCCATCGATTTACTTTTATTGATGCTTATTTTTTAACTAACTTTTAATGTAACATATATTATTTTTATATATTTTTAATCTTCCTTTAACTGTCACTATCGTACTACTACTCGTACATTTATTAGTATTTTTTTTAATTTTCATTATGTTTTCACGTCACACTAATTTCACCTGCACACATATACATACATAAACATATACAAACATATACAAACATATGAAATCGTAGCATATACCTACCTGGGAACAAACATAGAACGAACACATTGAGGCATACCACGAAATATGTATGTATGTATGTTACATAATTTACTTTTAATATATATCAATAAATATATAATTTTAATTAATGTTATGAGAATCTACTTTTATACACGTTATGTAAATTTTAATAAAGTGTAATAAATCGTTAGTAATTCAGTAAAAAAATAACGCACTTACCGGAACTCACGGCATTTCTACAGCGGGCCGAAGTGCAATAGGCCTCAATGACTTTCAGTATGAGTGCATCTTCTTCGTACGAGTTTGATTTTCGTTGGTGCGGCGCATATGGATGTGTAGGACCGATGTTCTCATCAGAGCCCACGGTGAAGGACTGAGGGCGGAGTGGCGGCGCTGGCCGCAAGCAGGTTATGCTCCAACCTATATAATAGAAATAAAAATTTCAATATTCAAAATTTATACAAAGTATTTAATAAGAATAATTTTATTCTGAGATGGCGTCAAATATGACACCTAGTTATATTTTTGGTTTTATATTAATTATAACAAACTTGCTCTAAGCTCTGTCTGCCTAGGACGTATGTTTGTGAACTAATCCGCTTAGACTTGAGACAACACTAATAAACTGGCACCAATAAATGGCAAATTAGAACTATCCCTTAACATTATTTAAACATATCATAAAGTGCCAACTTTTTATTGTAATCGACAATTACAGCTGCAGACCATTAAATATTTTTTTTATTATATAGTCTGGCTACCATTTGTCCGATTATTATAAGTACAATAATAGTTAAAAGATTTTAGGTTATTTTCCTAAATGACAAAAATTCCAGAAGTTTATGAATCATAGACATTTATTCGATTTATTTTAAGAGCTCTAACCAAACATCTGGCAAATACCTTGAACTGTCGTTTTTGCATCTATTAATAGATGGTGAGCTAACACATTAAACAAATTCTATATTAGTATACATAATAGGGATTAAAATTACCTTTATTGCTAAAAGATGAATCGGTCGTGTCGATGAAATCAACAGACGAAAATTTCTTTCTGATTGGAGTTTTGGAAGACTTTGCGGGCGATTGATCAAGCGAGTCACACGAGTTTAAAAGCCAACGCGCCGATTGATTCTTTTGTTTGTTTTTGTGTGATTGTTGAGAATGCTGAGTGTAGCTTTGATGGTTGTTGAATGAATGGGATCGTTTGTGATTACTGAGACCCGATGAAAGTTCGCTATTACTGTCGCTCATGGCCATCTGAAAATATTCAATCCCTTAAACATACTTGCAATATTTTAACTCATTTAAATACTTAAGAATTATAAAAAGAAAAATCATACACTGGAAATGAACATTTGTTTGTTTGTTTTGTTGATATTTTTTATCACACTCTGCCTTTACATTCTATTCGAGTCTACTCACTGAGTCGGAATCAAAATTGGTTCAACTAAAAGCCTACGTATTGCGGGCATTTAGTCTCCCCGTACAGTTGGAAGCTTTTATTTCTATGTATCAGCTTACATAACGTACATGGGAAAACGTTGAAAAAAGCCTTTCCATGCACAATAGTTTCTTAATTTGTTAGTGTGATATCTACTTGCGGTGATTGTTTTTCTGTTAGTAAGATGAATAAACACAGGCAAGGATGATCAAGTAAAGCACTGTATTGGGGTAACTCTAATGACAATATTAATATATAGTGGTTATAAACTTCAAGGCAATCTTCAAACCAGTGATACACAAACAGTTTTCTTTACAAAAAAATAATCCTTGCCTGAGTCGGTGACCACGGTTATGGGTAATTTCGCTTTCATCCACCAATGGGCATACAAGTCGGAACGATAGACTACGAAGCCCGTCTGAGCCTCCGTTAGGCCCTTCTGCATTTTGCTCATATCCTCGCTTCGTGAACGTAATTTTAGGGCCACAGTAGACTTGCTATCCCTTTGCTTATTTTCCTTGTTATAAATATCACAGTTACGCGTCAAATCTTTTCGTGATGGTCTATGATTGTCTTCGGGTTTTTCTCTATATATACGCATATGATAATGCAAACTGGGCTTTGTTTTTTCGGTAATATTCAGCGTACTCCACTGACAAGGTAACGGCTGGCGGACGTTTTTCGGAACCTCTATATGGGTACTAGGTTTGCGGTAGATGCGCGGAGGAACTTCGGGCTTTAGTTTTATCTCTGGTATATATCGCTCTATGTTTCTACGAATTGACGTACGTTTTATTTGAACTGAGGGAACCGGAGGGCTTGCTGCGTATGTAGACGTAACACTCGTATTAGATAAATCTTTAACGTCAAAGCTTGTCTCCGAAGTGACGCTAGTGACGCAAGAAGTTCTAGCTGTTGAGCCAAACGGTGACGTACACCTGCATTGCTCCTCAAAACGCGCTGCTTCAATTTCAGACAAGGTCAACTTTCGATGTTCGAAAGTGTTTTGAGATAAATTATTAAGCGAGTCCTTCATATTGTCGTCGGATATTTTGTCATGACTATCGGAATCGTTTCCGTGCATATTTAAGTCAGGCGATGCCAAATTGCAACTACCAGCAACTCCTGAATCCGACGACCTGGGGCTAGGACAGAGTGATCTATTGCAACATTCACATTTTCGTCGTACTTTAGACGTTTCAGATTGAGAACTCATCCTTTCTAAATGTCCATTGTTCTTTTTATTATCTGGTTCCACCATTGACTTAGACATAGATCTACGTATCCTTTTATCTGAATTGAGCGAATGTTTTCGAAAAGGCACATTGGCATTTAAATTAACGTTTAGTATCTTCATGTCTTCTTCCTTGTTACGAAACATGGGTGGCGGCTCAATGATGATAGAATCTATACGGAAGTCACGACTATATTTTGGAGAAGGAGGATCGAGAACTTGCAGCAGGTCTGCGATATTATTATTATACTCATCTTCACGAGAGTAATGCTCTTCAGTTGATTTCCATAATTTTGGAATAGTGTCATTACGCGTGCTATAATTTGGAAAACTTCTTCTTGTAGTTATAAAATCTGTTTCTTCTGAAGTTAACTTATTCATTTTCGTATTTTGGTCCATATTCACCAAGTCATCGCACCCCTTATAATTTCTTACTTCGAAACTAGAATTCTCGGCACTATCGGAATGTTGAATATATGGGTGCACATTCAAATTATTGTTTCGTGACGACTTTTGCAAATTGTAATCTAACATATTTTCCTTGTCACTATCAGACGGTATGGACGCAAACAAATTTTTCATACAGTCACCCTTGATAGTATTAGACGGAACGTCAAATTGCATATCAGTAGATGTATCGAAATACCGAACATAGCCAAAGTTGCTCCCCCAACTGCTACAAGATGATGAAATTGTTCTCGGGCCAATGCTCTCTATGGCATTTTGTCTTGCAATTTTAGAAGAGCTAGCCTCAGCGTCTGTGCCGCTCGAATTCGAATAGCTTTCTGTTGTTTCAACCTCCTTATCACTGTCGTCTGACCCTTCACTATCAGAACAATCTGTTTCGGTCGCAATTGTGCCATCATCTTCAATCTTTAATTTCACAAGATTTTTATGCCTCCGTCTAACAGGTAAACCAGTTAATTCTAACGCTTTAGCCCAAGTTTTTTCATGTAAAAGCTTACGTAACATTTGTCTTGTAATGACTTTTTTTTTGACGAGCCTTGCAAAATATTTTGTGAGAGAATAATATGGCGAGGCGGATGGGTAGCTAGGTGGAGGTAGTGTCACATGATACAGACTTCGTCGACTAGAATTGATACTAGACAGAGCGCCTTCAGAAGGAGAGCGGGTCAGCTAGATAAGAAATAAATATCATGAAATAATTTAATTTTAATCACAAAAATTCAAGTGAAACCGAGGCACGTATAATGATTATTTTTTTATTTGCAATAATTCAAATGTGAATTCAAATAAAAAAAGGGAAATAAAAGAAAAGTAGGTACAGTTTAAAAATATGTGAAGGTACTTACATGTGGCAGTGATTGTGGCTGAGCAGCTTCATGCGCTGGGCTGCTGCTATTTGAATGTTTTTGCAGCAAACTAACCCAATTGTCAGCCTCAGCTTTAGTTTGACATACAGCCACTATTGTATCTATCATTGGACCACTAATTTCAAATGCATTTTTTCTAGTGTCTGTGTCATCTAATTTACATACTGTAATACCAGTCAATGGAAGACATCCCTAAAAATATTCAAATAATATTTATAGCTCTTTTAGTAGCAAATAAAATCTTTAGGATTTATTAAGTTAAAATTATATAAGAAATCATATTATTTTTTGCTTTATATATATATCCCTCTATTAGATGCACATATTTAAACTACAATGTTATAGATTAGGATTTGAACATAAATTCATTGTTATATATTATTATAATGTTATTCCTATTCCCTAATTAATGATGAAAATCTCAAGAACACAAAGCATTCATTTCAAAAAATAATAAAATATTAATGTACCTCATATACAAATGCAGAGACACGTTTGCTGACAGATAGTAAAAGTAAAGCAGAAGGAAATAGCACAAGATATCTGTCTTGATGAGAAGGGCCTACAGCTACACTGCCCATATGTAGAACATCCCCAAGTGAAGTCAGCTCTCCACCTGGCCAACCTCTAACTTCTCCTGTCACCACCTGAAGTTCCAACTCCTTTTGCCTTCTCAGAGCTGCACATCCACTCTACAAATAATAAATAGCTTGAAATATTGATAAGGACAACAAAAGTTGTAAATGATTCCATATATTAATAACTTTTTCACAGCTTTACATTTATTCCATCATATGTTGATTGGTAAGCTCAACGCAGTGCTTTAATTTACCAGATAGAAGAAACAAAAATAAATTTTAAATATAATGAAGTTCCATTGTGTGGGAACTGAACCCACAACCAATATAGCTTATTTGTGTTAAACAATTGTTTTTAAGAGTCATCAATCTTCATTTCTTATTGTTTTGATAAAAATAGATATATCATAGATATAATACAGAATATCATAGTACATATATCTAACTACTACAATTAAAAAATAAACACTTACAGCTATATCTTTGTACACAACAGAAGCTCTATGTGTATCTCCTCTATCGGGATGGGCCTCATGTACATGCCTTGCAAGTTCTTGTAACATGGCTGGATACTTTCCAAGTCGCCGGAATGGTTTAGATAAACCAGCTGTCAACACTAAAACTCCAGGACAAACTGCACCAGCATTTTCCATCCAAGTATTAAGTTCTTCCCTATTTAAAAAAATATATAAATGTAGCATAAAAGCTTATAAATGTATTAGAGCATTAATTGTGATATACACAATTCAACCCAAAACCCTTAAGATTAATTTTATATAATTGAAATTCAGTTAAGATTTCTAATGAAAAATCAGATTTTAAAAAGAATTTTCATTTCAATGTCAATTTTCAATACTAAATAAAAACTATCAAGTACTTACTTGTATTTATCAAGTATACATACAGCTTTGGGGTGGCCAGCACAGTATGTTTGATGTACAGCTTTTATTTTTGGTGCCCACTGTAGAAATAAGCCACCAACTCTTTGATCTGGGCCAGTTTTCATTGCACATTCTTCTAATAAAGCAAGGAATTGTTCATGAACTTGCAGCACTTCATTAATATTCCCAGTCAACTGCCTAAACTCATCTTTTGTTAACCTTAAAATATTATATTACTATTGGATATGAATGTTTCTTTTACTTCATTACATTTATTTCCCAACAGAAAAATAGTTTACTAATTTAACTTACATGTCACTTTTCTCCAAAGGATGCAAGAAATTGCTTACAAGACCTTGCATCTCAGCTACATGAGCCTTTTCAGAATCAATTATATCTTTTAAAACTACATTTCTAAAAGCTTGTATTTCTGAAGCTGCTCTTATAGGGGATGTTGTTAAAGAGCCAGATGTATCTGAAAGTAAAACTAGTATTACTTTTTATGTTAATTATTTTATTAAACACACACTCTTTTATCAGGAAATATAATTAAATATAAATATTTCTGAGTGAAGATTGAACTCATTATCATCATATTATTTAGTTTAACATTTCCACTAACAGGACTAAAATTATTATATGAAACTATATTAAATGTAAAAAGAATCTACTTATATATCTACTTATAGGTTTAAGTAATTCACAATTTTGATTAGTTTATAGCCTTCATATATTAAACTGTGAAATAATATAGTTAATATAAGAAATATAAATTTGATTTTATAAAAATATTTTAGTATAAATTTACCTTTATAATCAGTAACATAATTACTCGGAAACCATCCTGTTGTTTCCCCTAAGGTACCTTCCCACCAACCACCTTCCTCTTTTTGAGTGACAGTGATAATGTCACCTTTCTTGAAGCATAGCTCATCATTATTTTTTCCTTTAAACGAATATATCGCCTTTACTAGACAATTTTCAGAAGACATCCTGATAGAGATTTGCTACCATGGTTCCTAGAATAACCCAAGGTATTAAAACGATAAGTGAGGTCGTTAAAAATATTCCTTGTGTAAATTGTTTTAAAACGCCCACACTGAGAATGCATGAATAACTGTTCCTTTTATAGCAATATGAAAGAATAACACAGCACAAATAAACCAGTATTAATAACTATATTTAATTGATATGCAGTCATGGTTAGCACTAGCAATAAGCATAAGAAAAAGATTAGTCAAAGGAGACATTACGGCTAAGAATAGGCGCCGATACTTTTGTACCCTTATATACTTAAAATACGATTGTAAATCAAGACAAACGAGAACACAGAATATTATAACATAGTGGAAGGAAGGATTTTGCGTACAAAAAATATATAATTATATCCGCTACACTCCACTCACGGTCTTCCAAAAATAAATATCACAGATTGACAATTTGACAATTTAACCAGATAATAGATGTGGCGCTGCCACTTTTTATGATTAGTATATAAAATATTGTAAAAATTTATAAAAAATATGTCAAAGACATTATTTGTTGTTATGCTATACCTCAAAAATAATATTTTTATATTTAATTTCAATTAAAATATATTGAGTGAAAAATATGAGAATGTACAAATGAAACCTGGGCTTATTTTCGGTATGACATGTGTCAATTTTGAATTATCACAAAAATATTTAGATTTGATAAATATTCTATTAGAATTACTAAAAAGAAAAACAAATACGTTTATTAAACATTTTAAAGCTTCAAGTACCAACTTAGTATGATTGTAAAGCCTTTAAATAAAAAAATAGGACATGCTTAATACTCATAAGCGAGAATGAGCTTATTGTTGTGTAATTTCTTATTACAATTAAAACAATAAAATTGTTTAATAACTACACTAACACCTATAAAATATTAAAATAAATATGTACTTAAAGTAATTCGCGGAACTCATTATGGAGCAATCACTCGAAGATAGATTATATGATTGTGTTGTCTTAGATTGTCAAAGGCCTATTTTGGGTTTACTTGAACAAGGTACGAACACTTAGATACCTGTTCTATTTTATAGAGAATAGTTAATTTAATATTACTATGGAAAATCATGTTGTTTTTAAATTTAATTTCAGGTGCTAATCCTAACAAAATTACCAGCCAAGGCAAAACATGTTTAGGGGAAGCAGCATTTCTAGGCAAAACAAATATTGTACGCCAGTTAATTGATGCTTGTAAATCTGATAACCCGATAAGCAGAAATTTTTCCCAAGCTTATTCAAAGAAACGTCATGTTAAATCTCATAAAAGAAAACTAAGGAGCTCTTCACAACATGATGATACAATCATCAAGTGCAAGAACCCAGTTGATAGGACATTAAAGTCCAGTCCAGTACCAATTGGTAGCACTCCAGTTCAGGATGAAAACAAGGAATGTGAAAACAATCAAGGCTATTTTGTTTTAATACATAGTGATGGTTCCAGTAGTGATGAAAGTAAAATGTGTAGTTTAAAATCCCCAGTCAGTCCATCTTCTCAAATCTCTTCACCCCAAGCTGAATTAGAATGGGATGAGGAGACAGCTAATGTTGCCCCAACTACAAGTGAAGACGAAACATGGTCTTCTATGTATAAGTTTGTAAATTACATAAATTATACTAAATTTTAATAATATATTAATGTCGTTATAATCTAAAATTTCATATTATATAATTTTAGATGGTATGCTGCCATATTAGAATGCACAGGAGCAGCAATAGCTTCAGCTTCTATAGTGACAAGTGGAATTGACCAGCAAGATGCTTTCATGAGAACAGCACTGCACTATGCAGTTGAAATAGGTCATACTCCAATTGTCAAATTGATTATAGATGCAGGTAAACAGTAATCATAATAACATAAATAAAACTAAATAAAACTTAAAAAACATCTTTACATTTTATTCTGCACATCAGGGTAGTCAGAAACAATCTTGTGTCAAGACACTCTTTTGCTCCTTAAGACATTGCAAGTTAAGTGGTAAACTCAACACCACATCTTGACTTACTGAAGCAGCGGAGAAAATAGATTTTAAATATAATTATTCACCCTATTGATTAGTCTGTTCAATTTTTTCCAAATAAATTGATAACTTATGTAACTAAGTTAATTAAATATGTATATTTATTGAATGAAAATAAAGTACCATTTCAGGCTGTAAAGTGGATGTTGCAGCTGGTGATGGTTTAACATCTTTACATATCGCTGCTATGAGAAATTATGAGGATATTGTCACACTGCTCATTTCAGCTGGAAGTCATATAAATTATAAAACACATGAAAAGATGACACCTTTGCATTTTGCTGCATCAAGAGGACATTTAGAACTAGTAAATTTGTTTTTAGTATAATTTATTATGCTTATTATATTAATTAATAAGAATAGTCCATTTTATATGCTCAATTATTGTTTTCTATGAATTAATAATGTTTACTATATTTTTTTATACATTTCCATATAATGCAATTTTTAACATTTTTAATTCTTATTTTTGTATAATATGACAATATTTTATAAATGTGATATAAGTATATCTTGATTCAAGGTTAAATTGTTGGTTAATAATGGAGCTTATTTAGAAGCACGAGACACAAGTGAACGTACTGCATTATATTTGGCTGCTGGGAGAGGACATGTGCATGTTGTTAGTTATCTTATCTCAGTTGGTGCTAATGTTAATGGAGAAGAAATTCATGGTAAACTTTAAATGTATATTCTATTATATTGCAACTTGCTAAATTAAAACTATATTATCTTCAATAGAAAAATTGTTGTTTGAAGGTAAAATATATTAAGTAACTTGGGACATACTATTTATATTATCTAGATTTAGGCATATTGTGTGTATAGTTCAAAGCAGGCATGCGAAGTAGGGAACAATCACCAATTTTTATATAAAGATTTTTATTGTTTTTAGGATACACACCTTTATGTGAGGCTGTTTGGCATAGATATACTAAAGTTGTTGAAG